>CM070552.1:16808766-17502427 GCA_036346405.1 Phyllostachys edulis
CAAATGCACCTAGAAATGAGGTAGGGCACACTAGAAGTCCATTATGGGAGTTTGATGTTCATTTTCTTTCCATGCCTCGATTTCATAAAGTGGAGCTCGGGTACCCCGCTGCTCGAATGTTTCACACTTGCTCGAATTATTCCAAATGCACCTAGATATGACGTAGGGCACACCAGAAGTCCATTATAGTTATTTGGTGTGGATTTTCTTTCCGTGCCTCGATTTCATAAATTGGAGCTTAGGGTACGCGTCTTTCTGGAAAGTTTCACACCGCTCGGAAGGATTCCAAATGCACCTAGAAATGAGGTAGGGCACACTAGAAGTCTATTTTGGGTGTTTCGTATTGATTGTTTTTCTATGCCTCGATTTCATAAAGTGGAGCTCGATACCGCTGCTCAAAGAAAGTTTCACACCGCTCGGAATTATTCCAAATGCACCTAGAAATGACATAGGGCACACCGAAGTCCATTTTGGGTGTTTGCATTGATTTTCTTTCCGTGCCTCGATTTCATAATGTGGAGCTCCGCACACGCCGCGCTCGCAAAGTTTTACACTGCCTTAATTATTCCAAATGCACCTAGAAATGACGAGGGCACACTAGAAGTCCATTATGGGTGTTTGGTTTTGATTTTCTTTCCGTGCCTCGATTTCATAAATTGGAGCTCGTGGTACGCGCTGCTGCTCGAAAGTTTCACACGGCTCGGAAAGATTCCAAATGCACCTAGAAATGAGGTAGGGCACACTAGAAGTCCATTATGGGAGTTTGATGTTCATTTTCTTTCCATGCCTCGATTTCATAAAGTGGAGCTCTGGGTACCGCTGCTCGAATGTTTCACACTTGCTCGAATTATTCCAAATGCACCTAGAAATGACGAGGGCACACCGAAGTCCATTATAGTTATTTGGTGTGGATTTTTTTCCGTGCCTCGATTTCATAAATTGGAGCTTAGGGGTGCACGCCATTCGAAAGTTTCACACCGCTCGGAAGGATTCCAAATGCACCTAGAAATGAGGTAGGGCACACTAGAAGTCTATTTTGGGTGTTTCAGATTGATTGTCTTTCTATGCCTCGATTTCATAAAGTGGAGCTCGATACCGCTGCTCAAAGAAAGTTTCACACCGCTCGGAATTATTCCAAATGCACCTAGAAATGACATAGGGCACACAGAAGTCCATTTTGGGTGTTTGCATTGATTTTCTTTCCGTGCCTCGATTTCATAATGTGGAGCTCCGGCACCGCCGCTCGCAAAGTTTACACACCGTCGTAATTATTCCAAATGCACCTAGAAATGACGAGGGCACACTAGAAGTCCATTATGGGTGTTTGGTTTTGATTTTCTTTTCCGTGCCTCGATTTCATAAATTGGAGCTCGTGGCGTGTCGCTCGAAAGTTTCACACCGCTCGGAAAGATTCCAAATGCACCTAGAAATGAGGTAGGGCACACTAGAAGTCCATTATGGGAGTTTGATGTTCATTTTCTTTCCATGCCTCGATTTCATAAAGTGGAGCTCTAGTACTACTCGCTCTCGAATGTTTCACACTTGCTCGGAATTATTCCAAATGCACCTAGATATGACGAGGGCACACCGAAGTCCATTATAGTTATTTGGTGTGGATTTTCTTTCCGTGCCTCGATTTCATAAATTGGAGCTTAGGGTACGCGCTTTCTCGAAAGTTTCACACCGCTCGGAAGGATTCCAAATGCACCTAGAAATGAGGTAGGGCACACTAGAAGTCTATTTTGGGTGTTTCAGATTGATTGTTTTTCTATGCCTCGATTTCAGTAAAGTGGAGCTCGATACCGCTGCTCAAAGAAAGTTTCACACCGCTCGGAATTATTCCAAATGCACCTAGAAATGACATAGGGCACACCGAAGTCCATTTTGGGTGTTTGTATTGATTTTCTTTCCGTGCCTCGATTTCATAATGTGGAGCTCCGGTACACGCCGCTCGCAAAGTTTTACACCGCCGTAATTATTCCAAATGCACCTAGAAATGACGAGGGCACACTAGAAGTCCATTATGGGTGTTTGGTTTTGATTTTCTTTCCGTGCCTCGATTTCATAAATTGGAGCTCAGTGGTACGCGCTGCTCGAAAGTTTCACACCGCTCGGAAAGATTCCAAATGCACCTAGAAATGAGGTAGGGCACACTAGAAGTCCATTATGGGAGTTTGATGTTCATTTTCTTTCCATGCCTCGATTTCATAAAGTGGAGCTCTGGTACCCGCTGCTCGAATGTTTCACACTTGGCTCGGAATTATTCCAAATGCACCTAGAAATGACGAGGGCACACCGAAGTCCATTATTGTTATTTGGTGTGGATTTTCTTTCCGTGCCTCGATTTCATAAATTGGAGCTTAGGGTACGCCGTTGCTCGAAAGTTTCACACCGCTCGGAAGGATTCCAAATGCACCTAGAAATGAGGTAGGGCACACTAGAAGTCTATTTTGGGTGTTTCAGATTGATTTATCTTTCATGCCTCGATTTCATAAAGTGGAGCTCGATACCGCTGCTCAAAGAAAGTTTCACACCGCCGGAATTATTCCAAATGCACCTAGAAATGACGTAGGGCACACCGTAAGTCCATTTTGGGTGTTTGCATTGATTTTCTTTCCGTGCCTCGATTTCATAATGTGGAGCTCGGTGCACCCGCCGCTCTGCAAAGTTTACACTGCTCGTAATTATTCCAAATGCACCTAGAAATGACGAGGGCACACTAGAAGTCCATTATGGGTGTTTGGTTTGATTTTCTTTCCGTGCCTCGATTTCATAAATTGGAGCTCGTGGTACGTGTCGCTCGAAAGTTTCACACCGCTCGGAAAGATTCCAAATGCACCTAGAAATGAGGTAGGGCACACTAGAAGTCCATTATGGGAGTTTGATGTTCATTTTCTTTCCATGCCTCGATTTCATAAAGTGGAGCTCTAGGTACCCGCTGCTCGAATGTTTCACACTTGGTCGGAATTATTCCAAATGCACCTAGATATGACGTAGGCACACCAGAAGTCCATTTTAGTTATTTGGTGTGGATTTTCTTTCCGTGCCTCGATTTCATAAATTGGAGCTTAGGGTACGCTGCTTTTTCTCGAAAGTTTCACACCGCCTCTAAGGATTCCAAATGCACCTAGAAATGAGGTAGGGCACACTAGAAGTCTATTTTGGGTGTTTCAGATTGATTGTTTTTCTATGCCTCGATTTCGTAAAGTGGAGCTCGATACCGCTGCTCAAAGAAAGTTTCACACCGCTCGAATTATTCCAAATGCACCTAGAAATGACATAGGGCACACCGTAAGTCCATTTTGGGTGTTTGTATTGATTTTCTTTCCGTGCCTCGATTTCATAATGTGGAGCTCCGGCACACGCCGCCTCTCAAAGTTTTACACCGCCGTAATTATTCCAAATGCACCTAGAAATGACGAGGGCACACTAGAAGTCCATTATGGGTGTTTGGTTTTGATTTTCTTTCCGTGCCTCGATTTCATAAATTGGAGCTCGTGGTACGCGTGGATTGCTCGAAAGTTTCACACCGCTCGGAAAGATTCCAAATGCACCTAGAAATGAGGTAGGGCACACTAGAAGTCCATTATGGGAGTTTGATGTTCATTTTCTTTCCATGCCTCGATTTCATAAAGTGGAGCTCGGGTATCCGCTGCTCGAATGTTTCACACTTGGTCGGAATTATTCCAAATGCACCTAGATATGACGAGGGCACACCGTAAGTCCATTATTGTTATTTGGTGTGGATTTTCTTTCCGTGCCTCGATTTCATAAATTGGAGCTTAGGGTACGCGTCTGCTCGAAAGTTTCACACCGCTCGGAAGGATTCCAAATGCACCTAGAAATGAGGTAGGGCACACTAGAAGTCTATTTTGGGTGTTTCAGATTGATTGTCTTTTCGCCTCGATTTCATAAAGTGGAGCTCTCGATACCGCTGCTCAAAGAAAGTTTCACACCGCTCGGAATTATTCCAAATGCACCTAGAAATGACATAGGGCACACCGAAGTCCATTTTGGGTGTTTGCATTGATTTTCTTTCCGTGCCTCGATTTCATAATGTGGAGCTCCGCACCGCCGCTCGCAAAGTTTACACCGCTCGTAATTATTCCAAATGCACCTAGAAATGACGAGGGCACACTAGAAGTCCATTATGGTGTTTGGGTGTTTGGTTTTGATTTTCTTTCCGTGCCTCGATTTCATAAATTGGAGCTCGTGGTACGCTGTCGCTCGAAAGTTTCACACCGCTCGGAAAGATTCCAAATGCACCTAGAAATGAGGTAGGGCACACTAGAAGTCCATTATGGGAGTTTGATGTTCATTTTCTTTCCATGCCTCGATTTCATAAAGTGGAGCTCTGGGTACCGCTGCTCGAATGTTTCACACTTGGCTCGGAATTATTCCAAATGCACCTAGAAATGACGAGGGCACACCGTAAGTCCATTATAGTTATTTGGTGTGGATTTTCTTTCCGTGCCTCGATTTCATAAATTGGAGCTTAGGGTACGCGTCTGCTCGAAAGTTTCACACCGGCTCTAAGAATTCCAAATGCACCTAGAAATGAGGTAGGGCACACTAGAAGTCTATTTTGGGTGTTTCAGATTGATTGTTTTTCTATGCCTCGATTTCGTAAAGTGGAGCTCGATACCGCTGCTCAAAGAAAGTTTCACACCGCTTCGGAATTATTCCAAATGCACCTAGAAATGACATAGGGCACACCGAAGTCCATTTTGGGTGTTTGCATTGATTTTCTTTCCGTGCCTCGATTTCATAATGTGGAGCTCCGCACACGCCGCTCGCAAAGTTTTACACCGCTCGTAATTATTCCAAATGCACCTAGAAATGACGAGGGCACACTAGAAGTCCATTATGGGTGTTTGGTTTTGATTTTCTTTCCGTGCCTCGATTTCATAAATTGGAGCTCGTGGTACGTGGGCTGCTCGAAAGTTTCACACCGGCTCGGAAAGATTCCAAATGCACCTAGAAATGAGGTAGGGCACACTAGAAGTCCATTATGGGAGTTTGTTGTTCATTTTCTTTCCATGCCTCGATTTCATAAAGTGGAGCTCGGGTATCCGCTGCTCGAATGTTTCACACTTGCTCGGAATTATTCCAAATGCACCTAGATATGACGAGGGCACACCGTAAGTCCATTATAGTTATTTGGTGTGGATTTTCTTTCCGTGCCTCGATTTCATAAATTGGAGCTTAGGGTACGCGCTGCTCGAAAGTTTCACACCGCTCTAAGGATTCCAAATGCACCTAGAAATGAGGTAGGGCACACTAGAAGTCTATTTTGGGTGTTTCAGATTGATTGTCTTTCTATGCCTCGATTTCGTAAAGTGGAGCTCGATACCGCTGCTCAAAGAAAGTTTCACACCGCTCGGAATTATTCCAAATGCACCTAGAAATGACATAGGGCACACCGTAAGTCCATTTTGGGTGTTTGCATTGATTTTCTTTCCGTGCCTCGATTTCATAATGTGGAGCTCCGGCACCCGCCGCCTCGCAAAGTTTTACACCGCTCGTAATTATTCCAAATGCACCTAGAAATGACGAGGGCACACTAGAAGTCCATTATGGGTGTTTGGTTTTGATTTTCTTTCCGTGCCTCGATTTCATAAATTGGAGCTCGAGTGGTACGGTCGCTCGAAAGTTTCACACCGCTCGGAAAGATTCCAAATGCACCTAGAAATGAGGTAGGGCACACTAGAAGTCCATTATGGGAGTTTGATGTTCATTTTCTTTCCATGCCTCGATTTCATAAAGTGGAGCTCTGGGTACCCGCTGCTCGAATGTTTCACACTTGGTCGGAATTATTCCAAATGCACCTAGAAATGACGAGGGCACACCGAAGTCCATTATAGTTATTTGGTGTGGATTTTCTTTCCGTGCCTCGATTTCATAAATTGGAGCTTAGGGTACGCTGCTTTCTCGAAAGTTTCACACCGCTCTAAGAATTCCAAATGCACCTAGAAATGAGGTAGGGCACACTAGAAGTCTATTTTGGGTGTTTCAGATTGATTGTTTTTCTATGCCTCGATTTCGTAAAGTGGAGCTCGATACCGCTGCTCAAAGAAAGTTTCACACCGCTCGAATTATTCCAAATGCACCTAGAAATGACATAGGGCACACCGTAAGTCCATTTTGGGTGTTTGTATTGATTTTCTTCCGTGCCTCGATTTCATAATGTGGAGCTCCTGCACACGCCGCCGCAAAGTTTTACACCGCCGTAATTATTCCAAATGCACCTAGAAATGACGAGGGCACACTAGAAGTCCATTATGGGTGTTTGGTTTTGATTTTCTTCCGTGCCTCGATTTCATAAATTGGAGCTCAGTGGTACGCGTTGCTCGAAAGTTTCACACCGCTCGAAAGATTCCAAATGCACCTAGAAATGAGGTAGGGCACACTAGAAGTCCATTATGGGAGTTTGATGTTCATTTTCTTTCCATGCCTCGATTTCATAAAGTGGAGCTCTGGGTATCCGTGCTGCTCGAATGTTTCACACTTGGCTCGGAATTATTCCAAATGCACCTAGATATGACGAGGGCACACCGTAAGTCCATTATAGTTATTTGGTGTGGATTTTCTTTCGTGCCTCGATTTCATAAATTGGAGCTTAGGGTACGCGCTGCTCGAAAGTTTCACACCGCTCCTAAGGATTCCAAATGCACCTAGAAATGAGGTAGGGCACACTAGAAGTCTATTTTGGGTGTTTCAGATTGATTGTCTTTCTATGCCTCGATTTCAGTAAAGTGGAGCTCGATACCGCTGCTCAAAGAAAGTTTCACACCGCTCGGAATTATTCCAAATGCACCTAGAAATGACATAGGGCACACCGAAGTCCATTTTGGGTGTTTGCATTGATTTTCTTTCCGTGCCTCGATTTCATAATGTGGAGCTCCGCACCCGCCGCTCTCGCAAAGTTTTACACCGTCGTAATTATTCCAAATGCACCTAGAAATGACGAGGGCACACTAGAAGTCCATTATGGGTGTTTGGTTTTGATTTTCTTCCGTGCCTCGATTTCATAAATTGGAGCTCGTGGTACGGTCGCTCGAAAGTTTCACACCGGCACGGAAAGATTCCAAATGCACCTAGAAATGAGGTAGGGCACACTAGAAGTCCATTATGGGAGTTTGATGTTCATTTTCTTTCCATGCCTCAATTTCATACAGTGGAGCTCTAGCTACTCGTCGTTCTAGAATGTTTCACACTTGGTCGGAATTATTCCAAATGCACCTAGATATGACGTAGGGCACACCAGAAGTCCATTATAGTTATTTGGTGTGGATTTTCTTTCCGTGCCTCGATTTCATAAATTGGAGCTTAGGGTACGCGTCTTTCTGGAAAGTTTCACACCGGCTCGGAAGAATTCCAAATGCACCTAGAAATGAGGTAGGGCACACTAGAAGTCTATTTTGGGTGTTTCGTATTGATAGTTTTTCTATGCCTCGATTTCGTAAAGTGGAGCTCTGGATACCGTCGTTCAGCAAAGGTTCACACCTGCTCAGAATTACTCCAAATGCACCTAGAAATGGCATAGGGCACACCAGAAGTCTATTTTGAGTGTTTGTAATGATTTTCTTTCCGTGCCTCGATTTCATAATGTGGACCTCCGGGTACACGTCGCTCTGCAAAGTTTTACACCTGCTCAGAATTATTCCAAATGCACCTAGAAATGACGTCGGGCACACTAGAAGTCCATTATGGTTGTTTGGTTTTGATTTATTTTCCGTGCCTCGATTTCATAAATTGGAGCTCATGGTACGCGCCGTTCTGGAAAGTTTCACACCAGCTCGGAAAGCTTCCAAATGCAGGTAGAAATGAGGTAGGGCACACTAGAAGTCCATTATGGGAGTTTCATGTTCATTTTCTTTCAATGCCTCGATTTCATACAGTGGAGCTCGGGTATCCGCTGCTCGAATGTTTCACACTTGGTCGGAATTATTCCAAATGCACCTAGATATGACGAGGGCACACCGTAAGTCCATTATAGTTATTTGGTGTGGATTTTCTTTCCGTGCCTCGATTTCATAAATTGGAGCTTAGGGTACGCTGGCTGCTCGAAAGTTTCACACCGCTCGGAAGGATTCCAAATGCACCTAGAAATGAGGTAGGGCACACTAGAAGTCTATTTTGGGTGTTTCAGATTGATTATCTTTTCACGCCTCGATTTCAGTAAAGTGGAGCTCGATACCGCTGCTCAAAGAAAGTTTCACACCGCTCGGAATTATTCCAAATGCACCTAGAAATGACATAGGGCACACCGAAGTCCATTTTGGGTGTTTGCATTGATTTTCTTTCCGTGCCTCGATTTCATAATGTGGAGCTCCGCACCGCCGCTCTCGCAAAGTTTTACACCGCCGTAATTATTCCAAATGCACCTAGAAATGACGAGGGCACACTAGAAGTCCATTATGGGTGTTTGGTTTTGATTTTCTTTCCGTGCCTCGATTTCATAAATTGGAGCTCAGGTACGTGTATCGCTCGAAAGTTTCACACCGCTCGGAAAGATTCCAAATGCACCTAGAAATGAGGTAGGGCACACTAGAAGTCCATTATGGGAGTTTGTTGTTCATTTTCTTTCCATGCCTCGATTTCATAAAGTGGAGCTCGGGTACCCGCTGCTCGAATGTTTCACACTTGGTCGGAATTATTCCAAATGCACCTAGATATGACGAGGGCACACCGTAAGTCCATTATAGTTATTTGGTGTGGATTTTCTTTCCGTGCCTCGATTTCATAAATTGGAGCTTAGGGTACGCGCTCGATCTGCTCGAAAGTTTCACACCGCTCGGAAGGATTCCAAATGCACCTAGAAATGAGGTAGGGCACACTAGAAGTCTATTTTGGGTGTTTCAGATTGATAGATTTTATTTTCATGCCTCGATTTCGTAAAGTGGATGACGAGGGCACACTCGATACCGCTGCTCAAAGAAAGTTTCACACCGCTCGAATTATTCCAAATGCACCTAGAAATGACATAGGGCACACTAGAAGTCCATTTTGAGTGTTTCTAATGATTTTCTTTTCTCGATTTCATAATGTGGATGCCTCGATTTCGGAATTATTCCAAAACCTAGTGGAGCTCGATTTCATAAATTGGACCGCTGCTCGAAAGTTTCACACCTGCTCGAAGGATTCCAAATGAAAGTTTCACACTTTGCTCGAAAATTATTAAAATGCACCTAGAAATGACGAGGGCACACCAGAAGTCCATTTTGGGTGTTTGCATTGATTTTCTTTCCGTGCCTCGATTTCATAATGTGGAGCTCCGGGTACCCGTCACTCTGCAAAGTTTTAGACCTTCTCAGAATTATTCCAAATGCACCTAGAAATGACGTAGGGCACACTAGAAGTCCATTATGGGTGTTTGGTTTTGATTTTCTTTCCGTATCTCGATTTCATAAATTGGAGCTCAGGGTACGCGTCGTTCCGGAAAGTTTCACACCGGCTCGGAAGGATTCCAAATGCACATAGAAATGACATATGGCACACCAGAAGTCCATTTTGGGTGTTTGCATTGATTTTCTTTCCGTGCCGCGAATTCATAATGTGGCACACTAGAACTCTGTTTGTACCCGCTCGCTCGCAAAGTTTTACACCGCCGTAATTATTCCAAATGCACCTAGAGTTGGCGTAGGGCACACTAGAAGTCCATTATGGGTGTTTGGTTTTGATTTTCTTTCCGTGCCTCGATTTCATAAATTGGAGCTCAGGTACGCGTCGTTCTGGAAAGTTTCAGACCGGCTCGAAAAGATTCCAAATGCACCTAGAAATGAGGTAGGGCATACTAGAAGTCCATTATGAGAGTTTGATGTTCATTTTCTTTCCATGCCTCGATTACATACAGTGAGCTCTGGGTACCCGTCGTTCTGCAATGTTTCACACTTGGTCGGAATTATTCCAAATGCACCTAGATATGACGTAGGGCGCACCAAAAGTCCATTATAGTTATTTGGTGTGGATTTTCTTTCCGTGCCTCGATTTCATAAATTGGAGCTTAGGGTACACGTCGTTCTGGAAAGTTTCACACCGGCTCGGAAGGATTCCAAATGCACCTAGAAATGAGGAAGGGCACGCTAGAAGTCTATTTTGGGTGTTTCTATGCGTCGATTTCGTAAAGAGGAGCTCTGTATATCGTCGTTCAGCAATGTTTCACACTTGCTCGGAATTATTCCAAATGTACCTAGAAATGACATAGGGCGTACCAGAAGTCCATTTTGGGTGTTTGCATTGGTTTTCTTCCCGTGCCTCGATTTCATAATGTGGAGCTCCGCACCGCCGCTCCGCAAAGTTTTACACACTGCCGTAATTATTCCAAATGCACCTAGAAATGACGAGGGCACACTAGAAGTCCATTATGGGTGTTTGGTTTTGATTTTCTTTCCGTGCCTCGATTTCATAAATTGGAGCTTAGGGTACGCGCTGCTCGAAAGTTTCACACAGTTCTGGAAAGATTCCAAATGCACCTAGAAATGAGGTAGGGCACACTAGAAGTCCATTATGGGAGTTTGATGTTCATTTTCTTTCCATGCCTCGATTTCATACAGTGGAGCTCTAGGTACCCGCTGCTCGTAATGTTTCACACTTGGTCGGAATTATTCCAAATGCACCTAGATATGACGAGGGCACACCGTAAGTCCATTATAGTTATATGGTGTGGATTTTCTTTCCGTGTCTCGATTTCATAAATTGGAGCTTAGGATACGCTGGCTGCTCGAAAGTTTCACACCGCACTAAGTATTCCAAATGCACCTAGAAATGAGGTAGGCACACTAGAAGTCTATTTTGGGTGTTTCAGATTGATTGTCTTTCTATGCCTCGATTTCAGTAAAGTGGAGCTCGATACCGTTGTTCAAAGAAAGTTTCACACCGCCCGAATTATTCCAAATGCACCTAGAAATGACATAGGGCACACCAGAAGTCCATTTTGGGTGTTTGCATTGATTTTCTTTCCATGCCTCGATTTCATAATGTGGAGCTCTGGGTACCCGTCGCTCTGTAAAGTTTTACACCTGCTCAGAATTATTCCAAATGTAGACGCGTTAGCGATCGTCATTGGCTGCTGATTGGCGGCTGAGGAAACGAGTGGCGGCGTAGGGGAAAGAGGTGGGCGTCCTTGGGTTTTAATCCCATATATGGCCAGCTGCCTACTACCCTCTTTGGGCTTAAGATGCTGTGGGCCGAGAGCCCACAGCCTAGGTTGTCTGAATTTTGCAAAATCACACCCTGAAACTTCTGTTAAAACCATTTTCTAATTGGTTCTCCTCCCTAAATCCTTTCTTCTCACTTAAAAAAATTTGGGGTATTACATTCCACCCCCTTAAACGGAATTCGACCCCGAATTCTAATCACGCTCAACGCCAAAGACCAATCACTGCTAGAATTTTACCAACAATACCACGTACCTGCTGTGAACAATTCTGGATATTGCTCGCACATGTGAGACTAAAATTCCCAAATGGCCTCTCTCTCGGTCTGCTGCAACCATAGCACCTTGATATATACCAACATCTTGTGTTTCAACACTAGCTCCGACCTCTCCAGATGGAACTCAAAGGTACGGTTTTACTCGCTAGTCAACGGCTCTAACGAAACCTCAAATGTCGAATATCTCAAGTGCTCCCTCAACACTGGGTTGTACAAAACGTTGTGCACCCTGCTCATGGAACTTGAGATGGTCCTATCGATACGCCGAGTTCCAAACCCTCGTAACTATCGGAAACAAAACAATGTACCTTGGGCCAACCTTCCCTTTGGTACTAAACCACACAATCTGCACAAACACATGGAACTCATGTTCCCTTTCTCATTCAATCAATTCACTTTTGCAAGGAGCATCTATTTTAACAACAGACGCACAAACAACTTGCCTTAAACCAACTCTCTTACAAAAAGAACCCAACTGAAAAACGAAGGATTACCATCGCAACCACGCGATACTCACTCCCTCTCCAAAACAGTCAAATCCAAAATCGAAGATTCATCACGAAAACTTTTCCACTTTCCAAGTAGGCAGTTTGCCAATGAACACTACATAAGCCAAAGGCGAAATCACTTGTAAGCCCAAAACAACCATTTTCTTTCTTTGTCTTAACCGAAAAGAATCGCCCATACCAAGAAGAGCCAACTTAATTTATAATTGGCATCTGTTATAGAGACAAAGCTCAAATAAAACCAAGAGAATATTTCATTATCCAAGAATACAACCTTTTCCTCAAACTTGCTTTTGAGAATTCAATTTTCACTTAAACCATGAGATCCCAAATCATTGCATAGCACACTAATTCTTTTCTTTTAATTTGGCAACCTCAAAGCTATGCTCAAACTGAACACAAAATCCACATCTAGGAAGAGAGACTCTTTCAATCCACAATAACATACTCTGATCAGCTTCTCTACCAAGGGAATTACTCTGACATATAATTCCCCACACACCTCCATATAGATTTCAGCCACAATCACATCACCTCAAGCTTTTAAGGTTAATCAACTTAAAATTCACCACATTCACACTCATTTATTGCATCCAAAAGATCCTATCAAAGATCACCATAACTCTTGGAAACTAATCATGAGAACCCAAGATGCTAGTATAAAAATGCCAAGCCCAAATTTAACCTTTAAGACTTCTACACTGAATTTCCGGTATGCTTGATCAGTAACCCTCAGATCTGATGACTAAAATTTCACACAGCTCAGCAATAACCTCAGTTGTTAATGACAACCTTCCTCACTAATCAATTAACCGCCCCAAGGTGATTTATTTCACCAATCTTAGGCATCCTCTAATCCACACCAATCCAAGTCAGTTACACAACCACAATATACCCATTTGCAATACCCTAACTGATTGACCAAGATTCAAACATACTCAATTACTAACACCAATAAATAAATAAATTCTCGATCAAGTTATCCTTAGAGATAATCTAACTCCCATAGGGTTACTCGCTGAAGCCGAATCATACTTGACCAAAACTCAACAATTCCTGTTATACCATTAAATAGCACAACGCTTAAGTTTCTCCACACCGCTACTCTCATTAAACTTCACCAACATAACTCTTCTACACGATCTTACTAAGTATCCAATTGCGATTCTCTAATAAATTTATCAGGGGTCCATACTTTCGATAATCCCAACATCCCAACTTGGACAAAGGGTATCGGATCATAGTTCACCATACGTCCCACTAGTGGTAACACTAATTAACTTTATTTCATTGTCAACTATTCCATTTAAATAGAATTCTCTCCAGGTGTTATTGGTCAAAACCAATTCACTTTCTACTGCTCTTCAAATAGCTTGGTTCCCAATATCTCATCACTATCACATACTTGTCCACCACCAACCAACGCCACATTTCACTTTATAAGACTCGCAACACAAGTTGGTTAATTCCTTTCTCAAAAAGGAAGAGACAAACTAATACAAATTTCAACACACAAGAAAACATTGTTCCTCGGAGTGAGCACAAGACCAAGAGAAACAGTCAAATAGAAATGACCTCTAAAAACAAAAGTCGAAACCACAGATGAGGGTACATGTCCCACAAGAAGGAACTTTCAAACCTCCATCAATCATAATAAAACACTGCTATGGAAACCTAAGAAACTCTTAAGCTGTAACAACAGAAAGGTTGCAGAGTACAATTTTTTTTAACTAGAACCTCAAATACTTAGGGCACACATTTTCCGTTAACCAAGAAAGCAATTTTTTTTCTTTGATTACAACATTACTTGCCATCCCAGATAAGAAATGCCTTTAAAACCAAATCAAATTAATCACTTAGGAATCAGACGGAACCTTCCCATACGTCACAATACTCAACTAATCTCATCTACTACATAAATCATGAACTCCCAAAAGAGCACGTATGCAAAACTCCAAACATTTCATTTAATCGGTATTACGAAAATCAATCAACTTACTTCCTCTCTAGAAGAATCATTACCACTCCAACGCGTCACATTCTCTTGTCGTCAATCTTACTAATATCAAGAATAATTCTCTCTTAACAAGATTCTTTATCGTCAACTCTTCCTTTATAAAGCCCCCAACGGCTTACCAAAGTATTATCCACCACTTTATCATCTCATCCTCAATTGGGAGTATACCAAATTCCTACAATCTCATTATAACCACCACTTTATTTTAGAGGAACCTACTACACAATTTAAGAGGTTATTCCAAAACCCTCTCATCAAAGGCATACTATTATCCGACAATTTCACCATCGTGCAAATATGTGTCATTCTCATTGGCCATCCTCATGAAACACACATGAGTAAATCACTTTTGACTTTCAACCTCTCACCTATAAGGAACGCCACACTAATTTAGTACACTCTAATTCTAATCAGAGGTTATCATAAACTATTGATGAATATTCAATCAAGAACTAATTGATGGTCCTTTCACTATTTGCACTACCACGAGCATAAATAAGATCATCAAATAGCCAAATAATTCAACAAGTTTAACAAACTAATCAATTCTACTAATCAACCATTTCATCAATGTTCTACACTTATTATTAACTCTATTGATTCCAATTAAGTATAGTCATACTCATAGTCACAAATTTCATCGAGAACTACTAGAGGACAACCTCATCTTATTCAACTTTCCTTTCAAGGATCCTAGTTAAAATCGATCATGCATAATCAGAGACCCAACCCGATAATCCATATCATATCCATTAATTGCTTTGATTATACCTCTCACTTAACCACGACAAAACATCGCTAAAGGGTTTCACATCTTATTTAGTAAAAGAGAACCATAAATCTTCAACACTCAAAATACCCAAGAGAGATATATTGAGTCAAAGCGTCCACGTAATAAAGGACTTGCAAAAGGAAACTTTCATTAACCAAAAACATCAAGCGAATAAACGGTTCATGTTTTCCAATGGAAAGGACAAAACTCCAATACAAAGGTCAAACTTGTCAATCAACTAAGTTCACCAGCCGCAAGGATAACTCATCGATTGGGAAAACAATGATTGCTTTACGAGACGAATTTAGACAAGGGAAACACACCAACCTTTATCAAAGCAACCCATCAGCCGCAAAGAAATAATAACCCAAAAGAAACACCAAGCCCTATTGGACAAGGGTTGACCAAATGCCAATTCCAGGAAGAGAACAACTCTTCTAAAGATACTCACTATCAACGCCTGTACTACGATATCCGCTGTAGACGCTTCACTATTCCTACACCACGAACGGTGGTGTAACCTGGTAAAGCCCAGGGCCACAACCACGACCTCAACATCTCAACGTGGGTTATCCCCACACATAATAATCATATAATCAATTAATGAGCAATAATAATCAATTCAAATCAGCAATCAACAATACGATATAGCGGAAACGTAAATGCAATACTTAGCCCATTCCCATCCTATTGTGCATAGTGTGTCAAATTCATATTCAAGAACCACGGACCTCTGACCGCTCGCTCGATACTAATCAGAATAACACCCCATTTCAAAGATTGAGCCCGAATGCTACTAAAATAAAATTAAACAATACTACTAAGACCATTTACCAAATTTTTCAGAACCTCCTTTGTATACTTAAATATACCGAGGTTTTAGCGATTAAAGATAACATTAACAATAATCTAATATCCGATTCATTCAACATGCAAGATAGTCTATTCTCGATAAAGCAATAATAAGCATAATCCCAATTCGCCAATCTCATTATTAGAATTAAGCCAAAGCATTCAACTAAACTATAAGTGAATCTCAATCAAAGTTGCTTATTTAAAGAATATAAACTAAATGATGTTCTTTCTTTATGATGAATGGTAGTGAGTGCATCTCAACAAAACTACTCCCTCCCATGCATGCCGTTCTTTCTGTGGTACCTAAAAACACAACAAAGCAAGAGTGAGCCCAAAGACTCAAAGAAGTATCAATAAAGAAAGAACTAAATTCACAAGATAGCATCAACATTCCAAAAGAAGCATTACACTAAAGATAACTCCCATGCTTATGTAATGCGAACATGCAATGCACCTTTTAACATTTATCTCTTTTCGCATTTTACCGGTAATGCGAGGTATACAACCGTCGATGTATACCCTTGCCTATGCCCTCTGGCACAGGGACCAAGAGCCTATACTCCATGAGTATAGGGACCATTGCCCATCATCTTCATGATGGGGACCTCTATTCAATGCCCACATTCCACTAATGTGGGGATTACAAGCCCGCCATTTACATGATGGGACCTCAATCAGATATACTTGGTCATCACGTGACCAAGTCTCGTATCTTTTAATATGCGTATGTACTATGATCCTATCTTTCATACATAAGAATCAACAAGTACATACCACAACTTCAGATCCCAAATAACATGTAAGGCATAATCAACATAGATAGGAAAGCTTTAACCATAAACATGCATTCACCATGTTCTATTCATATTCATCACACTATCATCCATGTATGACTCGTACGATTCAAACGCAAACAATCATAACAATCAATCATCATTATGCTACAAACAGGATACTTGCCCCAATCGTGCGGAAACGGTAGACGCGAAGAGGGCGCTGCCCCTGGGACCAATCTCTCACCTAAACATAATTATGAATCAAGCTAAGATAACCATGCTGGACCCAAGACATATTTAATAGCTCAAACGAAAAAGTCAAACTCTCAAGCGCCTTCCAAACGTCCCACATCTAACGATCGATCTGTCCCCCCTGTTGGACAGTCCACTTCTAAAATTCATAACTTTCACTACAGGGGTCCAAATAAGGTGTTCTAGGACTTTCTGGAAAGATAATGAAATTTTCCAACTAAACCTAGTTGAGTGGCCCTTCTAAATCGGCCATCTAATACCCCTACCAAGCTAATTTAAAAGACATCAATTTTCACGTCGGGTTCTCTGGACAGTACACTAAAACCACCATAACTTTTACTACGAGCATCCAAATAATGCGTTCTTTAGCTTTCTGGAAAGGTATGGAAATTACCTACATTTTTTTGTTATATCGAGATCCTCTGATTTCTTCTTTAACTAATAGCTTATTCCAGTTTTCTACAAACTGTCAGAAAACTGACAAATTAACAGGACAGTGACACTAAAGAATTCATAACTTACTGACCGTTAATTAGATTTGGGCGTTCTTGGTGGCCACAGAAAGCTAAGGACATAACCCAACTATCTCTAAGAGATGGGATCTGCAGAATTTGCTTCTCAAGACATGAAAATAGCCATACAAATTTCTGGACAGAACGCGATCTAGCAGCAATTGTATTTGATATACTAAACGAAATTGTAAACGCATATAATACCAATCATACAACGAATAAGACTCTTCGTTACCCTTGAAGAATCGTAGAAAGATGACGAACAATCCCAACGAAGACGATCTTCTCCCTTTTTCCCTTCCTTTTCTCTTGCTGTCCTTTCCTCTCCTTGCTGTTTTTTTTCCTTGGTCTGTACAGAATCGGCAGCTACTGCTTTTCCCTTTATCTATTTCTCTCTCTAGCTCACAATCTCTCTCTCTTGTCAGAACATGCACAAGCATGCAAACAAAAGCTAGCTAGAAAAGGCGTGGCAAAGACAATCGCCAGCAGGATCGGCTTCAAGAAATTAAGGCTCGTGATATTTGCATGCATGCATTGTTAGCACACACGCGCTTGCAGAACGCTGGCCGCTAGCGCTCACGGCTGGGTCACATTCTCTTCTCGTCAATCTTACTAATATCAAGAATAATTCTCTCTTAACAAGATTCTTTATCGTCAACTCTTCCTTTATAAAGCCCCCAACGGCTTACCAAAGTATTATCCACCACTTTATCATCTCATCCTCAATTGGGAGTATACCAAATTCCTACAATCTCATTATAACCACCACTTTCCCTTTATCTATTTCTCTCTAGCTCACAATCTCTCTCTCTTGCTGTCAGAACATGCACAAGCATGCAAACAGTGCTAGCTAGAAAAGGCAATATAAAGACAATCAAGCAGCAGGACCAGGGCTTCAAGAAATTAAGGCTCGTGATATTTGCATGCATGCATTGTTAGCACACACGCCAGCAGAAGCTGTCGCTTAGCGCCACTACCTGGGTCACATTCTCTTCTCGTCAATCTTACTAATATCAAGAATAATTCTCTCTTAACAAGATTCTTTATCGTCAACTCTTCCTTTATAAAGCCCCCAACGGCTTACCAAAGTATTATCCACCACTTTATCATCTCATCCTCAATTGGGAGTATACCAAATTACTACAATCTCATTATAACCACCCGTTTCCTTTATCTATTTCTCTCTAGCTCACAATCTCTCTCTTGTCAGAACATGCACAAGCGTGCAAACAAAAGCTAGCTAGAAAAGGCAGCGGTAGTACAATCAGCAGCAGGACCGGGCTTGAAGAAATTAAGGCCTGCATATTTGCATGCATGCATTGTTAGCACACACGCGCGCAGTGAACGAACGGGCCGCTTAGCGCCACTACCGGTTTCGGCAAAGAAGCGCTAGCACGACGCTGCGCTGTGTGCAATGACGCATGGTCGGGTGAGCACAGGCGGTGGCAAAGAGCCCAAAATGAGCGGCGACACCAACACAAGGCTTAGTCGCTAGCTAGCATGGGCGGCGAAGCGTTCACATTGGGTACCATGTGCATGTACCACATGTAGACGCGTTGGCGATCGGCATTGGCTGCTGATTGGCGGCTGAGGAAACGAGTGGCGGCGTAGGGGAAAGAGGAGGGCGTCCTAGGGTTTTAATCCCATATATGGCCAGCTGCCTACTACCCTCTTTGGGCTTAAGATGCTGTGGGCCGAGAGCCCACAGCCTAGGTTGTCTGAATTTTGCAAAATCACACCTTGAAACTTCTGTTAAAACCATTTTCTAATTGGTTCTCCTCCCTAAATCCTTTCTTCTCACTTAAATAAATTTGGGGTATTACATCTACTCAATGCCCACATTCCAAGAATGAGGGGACCACAAGCCCGTCATCTACATGACGGGGACCTCAAAAAAATACATACTTGGTCACCACGTGACCAAGTCCTAGGTATGTTCTCGCCATGCACATGCACTAGTACTCTATCTTTTAAAAATATGTAAATCAACAATTACATACCAAGATCTCAAACTTTAAATAACATGTACTGCATCAACAACAAACAAGAATAACCTTTAATCATAACTCAAGCATTCGCCAATCTTATTCATACATATCACACTATCATTCATTCATAGCTAATATGTATAAAACACAAACACTCACTGTCAAACAATCATAAATATATTAACAACGTAATATTTGCCTCAACCGTGGGAACGGAGGACGCCAAGAGGGCGCTGCCACCGGGACCAATCCCCCACCTGAATATAATTATAAGGCACGCTAAGACAATCATACTGGACCAAAAACATAAATAATAGCACAACCGAGCTCGCCATACTCTCAAGCACATTTCCGATTTCCAACTCCTAAAGATCGATCTGTCCCCTTCGTGGACAGCCATAATCTAAAATCCATATTTTTTTGTACATGAGTCAAATTGAGGTGTTCTTGGACTTCCTGGAAAGGTTAACAAAATCTCCAACTAAGTCTAGTTGGTGAGCCATCCTGAATCGGCCATCTAATACCCCTACCAAGCCAATTAATAAAGCATCGATTTCATGTCGGGTTCTCTAGACAGTATAATAAAACTGCCATAACTTTCAGTACGAATGTCCAAACCTCGCGTTCTTTAGCTTTATGGAAAGCTGAGACAATAATATACAACTTTTATTATATTGAGCTCCTCTAATTTTCCCTTTAACTACTCTCTTAATTCGGATTACTAAAACCTGTCAGAATACCGACAGATCTGTAGAACAGTTCCACTAATAAATTCATAACTACTGCTACAAGGGTACCAATAATGCGATCTAGCACTTCATAGAAAGATAACAACGTCCTCTATATTACTCTAGGAGACGTCCAGAACTGAATCAACATATAACTACCACAAAACTGTCGGCCAACACTGACTGCACTAAAACGGATCTAATACCGACATCGCCTAAATACGCAAATACTTTACCAAACAAATGGGGATCAGGGTTTACCCTTGAAGATCCGCTGAAGTACACGAAGAAGACCCCGCGATCTCCCTTCCCCTTCCTTTCTCCCATCTTCGCTTCCTCTTCCTCTTCTTCTTAGCCACGCAAACATCCGGCTGACCTTCCTTCACTTGTCCAGTAGCAACAAGGATCTTCTTCACCGGCAGCGGGGGAGGAGATGCACTGTAGCAAGGCATCAGAGTGGCGGTGATCGCAGCCTACAAGATGCACAAGGGTTTTCCTCCTTTTATTTGTGGCCGGCCCCTCATGGGCCTCCTGGGCCAAGGCCTGAGGCCCAAGTTGCCGAAGAATTGTAGAAACCCCCATTTTCTTGTGTCTAAATTCTGTTTTGAACGCTTTCTTTCTTAGAATAAATCGTAGTATTACAACGTCGTTCTAGAAAGTTTCACATCGGCTCGGAAGGATTCCAAATGCACCTAGAAATGACGTAGGGCACACCAGAAGTCCATTATGGGCATTTGATTTTGATTTTCTTTCCGTGCCTCGATTTTAATAATGTGGAGCTTAGAGTATGCGTCGTTCTTGAAAGTTTCACACCGGCTCGGAAGGATTCCAAATGCACCTAGAAATGACGTAGGGCACACTAGAAGTTCATTTTGGGTGTTTGTATTGATTTTCTTTCCGTGCCTCGATTTCATAAAGTGGAGCTCGGTGTGCACTGGCTGCTCGTAAAAGTTTCACACCTGCTCGGAATTATTCTAAATATGGCTAGAAATGACGTAGGGCACTCTAGAAGTCTATTGTGGGTGTTTGGTATTGATTTTCTTTCTGTGCCTCGATTTAATAAAGTGGAGCTTAAGGTACGCGCTGCTTTCGAAAAGTTTGACACTGGCTTGGAAGGATTCCCAACACACCTATAAATGACGCGGGGCACACTAGAAGTCAATTTTTGGTGTTTGGTATTAATTTTCTTTCCGTGCATCAATTTCACAAAGTTCCGTTCTCGAAAGTTTGACACCGGATCGAAAGGATTCCCAATACACCTAGAAATGGCGTAGGGCACACTAGAAATGAGGTAGGACACACTAGTAGTCCATTATGGCTTTTTGGTATTGATTTTCTTTCTGTGCCTCGATTTCATAATGTGGAGTTCAGGGTAGCAGTCGTTCTGGAAAGTTTCACACCTACTGGAGCTCAAGGTGTTTGTAATTATTTTGAAAGTTTGACACCAGCTCAGAACGATTCCCAATGCACCTAGAAATGACGTAGGGCAGACTAGAAATCCATTATGCGTGTTTCGTATTGATTTTTCTTTCCGTGCCTCGATTTCATAGAGTAGACCTCAGGGTACCCGTCGTTCTGGAAAGTTTCACAGCAGCTCGGAATTGTTCCAAATGCACCAAGATATAACGTAGGGCACACTAGAACTCCATTATGGCTATATGGTATTGATTTTCTTTCCGTGCCTCTATTTTATAATGTGGAGCTCAAGATACGCGTCGTTCTAGAAAGTTTCACGCCTGCTCGGAAGGATTCCAATGCACCTGGAAATGACGTAGGGCACACTAGAAGTCCATTATGGCTGTTTGGTATCGATTTTCTTTACGGCCTCGATTTCACAAAGTGGAGCTCAGGGTACCCGTCGTTCTAGAAAGTTTCATACCTGCTCGGAATTATTCAAAATGCACGTATAAATGATGTAGGGCACATTAGAAGTCTATTATGAGTGTTTAGTATAGATTTTCTTTCCGTGCCTCGATTTCATAAAGTGGAGCTCGGGGTACGGGTCGTTCTGGAATGTTTGACAACAGCTCGAAACGATTCCCGATGCACTTAGAAATAATGTAGGGCACACTAGAAGTCCATTACGGGTCGTTTTGGAATCTTTCTTTGCCTCGATTTCATAAAGTGGAGCTCAGGGTACTCGTCGTTCTGGATGGTTTCACACGTGCTCGGAATTGTTCTAAATGCACCTAGAAATGACGTAGGACATACTAGAAGTCCATTATGGGTGTTTGGTATTGATTTTATTTTCGTGCCTCGATTTCATAAAGTGGAGATCAGGGTATGCGTCGTTCTAGAAAGTTTCACACCTACTTGGAAGGATTCCCAATGCACTTATAAATGATGTAGGGTGCTAGAAGTCCATTATGAGTATTTGGTGTTGATTCTCTTTCCGTGCCTCGATTTCATAAAGCTGAGCTCAGCGTACGCGTCGTTCTAGAAAGTTTCAAACCGGCTCAAAAAGATTCCAAATGCACCTAAAAATGAGGTAGGACACACTATAAGTCTATTATGGGTGTGTGGTGTTTATTTTATTTCCGTGCCGCGATTTAATAAAGTGGAGCTTAGAGTACCCATCATTCTGAAAAGTTTCACACCTGCTCGAAAATATTCCAAATGCACCTAGAAATGATGTAGAGCACACTAAAAGTCTATTATGGGTGTTTGGTATTGATTTTCTTTTCATGCCTCGATTTCATAAAGTGGTGCTCAGGGTACGCGTCATTCTGGAAAGTTTGACACTGGCTCGGAAGGATTCCCAATACACCTAGAAATGACGTCGGGCACACCAGAAGTCTATTATGGGTGTTTGGTTTTGATTTTCATTCTGTGCCGCGATTTCATAAAGTGGTTCTCAGTGTACCCGTCGTTAAGCACAGATTCACACCTGCTCGGAATTATTCCAAATACACCTAGAAATGACATAGAGCACACTGGAAGTCTATTATGGGTGTTTGGTTTTGATTTTTTTTCTATGCCTCGATTTCATAAAGGGGAGCTCAGGGTACCCGTCGTTTTGCAAAGTTTCACACCTGCTCGGAATAATTCCAAGTGCACCTAGAAATGACGTAGGACACACTAGAAGCCCATTATGGGTGTTTGGTAACGATTTTCTTTCCGTGCCTCGATTTTATAAAGTGGAGCTTAGGGTATGCGTCGTTCTGGAAAGTTTCACACCGGCTTAAGATTCCTAATGCACCTAGAAATGAGGTAGGGCACACTATAAGTCCATTATGGGAGTTTGATGTTGATTTTCTTTTCGTGCCATTGTTAGTAGCAAAGCAAAGAATATGTATGTAGGTGTGTGTGTAGCTCTCAAACTCACTCGTCTTACCAAATCACGTTCTTACCTTTCCGAAGTAAAATGAGGTCAAAACTCAAACTTGATATCATATGTAATATCCCAAAAGTATTCGAGTGAGAATAATTATTTAGAGAGAAGAATTAGTTAGCAAGTGATTTAACAGAAAGAACATCTGAGAAAAGAATTTTTTCTCGAGTAGAGAAGTGCTATCTCGATTCTTGTTTGAGCTGAGTTTTTATGACAGAGATCGGGTACAATTTGAGTTGACTGCATGGTGGCAAGGTGGATCTTTCCAGTTCAGGAAAATAAATGAAGTGTTTGATTTGGGCATTCAAGCGATTTCTCTTTTGGTGTACGTGGTGTTGTTTGCAAACTTCCTAGTTGGAATGTGAAAAGGTTTTCATGAGGAATCTTCGATTTTGGATTTGAGTGTTTTGGAGGAAAGTTGAAATTGCATTGTGAATCCTTTGTTTTCAGTTAAATCTGATTATTAAAGTTTGATTGAAATAAGTTGTGTTATGTGTTCTCGCTAATCTGGAGGTTCTCCTTGTTATGATGAAGAGATCGACTGAGAGATGGAACAAGAGTTCCATATGTTTATGTGCAAGCTATATGGTTTGGTCCCAAAGAGAAAGATAGCCTAAAGTATATTTGGTTGTTTTGGAAGTTGCGGGGATTTTGGAATAATAGCTATTCGCTAGAACCGTCTCGAGTCCTGGAGCGGGGTATATAACGTTTTCTATGACCCGGTGTTGCTAGAATGCTTGAGGTATTTTGAGTGTAAGGTTTCATAAGAGTCGTTGGCCAGCAAGTAATTACCGCATCTTCGAGTCCTGTCTGTTGGGTGGTTCTGGTGAGGTCGGTATGAGTAATGAAGCGTAATACATCATTTGGATCAAGGTACGGTGGTACCATAAGTTCGGGAGGAAAAACGACTTAGGAAATTGGAGACTCGTGATCTTGAAAGCAATATCTAGAATTATTCACAGCAGGTATGTGGTAATGTTAGTAAGTTTTTAGCTGTGACTAATCTTTGGCGTTAAGTGTGATTAGAATTCGGGGTCGAATTCTATTTAAGGGGGGTAGAATGTAATATCCCAAAAGTATTCGAGTGAGAATAATTATTTAGAGAGAAGAATTAGTTAGCAAGTGATTTAACAGAAAGAATGGAGGGAGTTTTCTGCAAAATCCCGACAACCTGGACCTCGGGCCTTGACCCAGGAGGCCTATGAGGGGTCGGCCACCATTAAAAGGAGAGGGAAACCCTAGAACGACTTTGTAGCTACAAAGTGTGCCGCCGCTACATTTCCCATAAAGACGTCTCCCCTTGGTGCTCCTCGCCGGCCTTGGTGTTCCCCACGCCGCCATTGGAGGAAGGAGTAAGGCGCTGAAGGAGATCAACTTCATGGGCAAGATCTTCAACTTTCGCGATTCTACAAGGGTAACTTCGCGTGTTCTTTGTGGTTAATGTGTAGTAGATGCGTTTGATGTCGTTTGATACGTTGAATTGCGTCGGTTTAATAGATCGCATTTTAATTTGTTAAGTACCTAAATAATTAAACGGATATTACAACCGAAAAGCACAATACAAACACCAAGCATTCATCATTCACTAAACATAAGAACGCCAAAGTATTTCTTTTTGCTATGACGCGTGAGTAGGCAAAGATGGTACCCTAAACTCAAGCCTCTACGCCTACACAAGTAAGTACTCAAATAAGAACAACATAGCATAAGACACTACCATTGACGTTCTACAATACCATCCCGAACACCCAAGAAATAGTCATAATCCCTAACCTGAAAACAGGCAACACAACCACGGAATCGAATCTGAACAGCAGAACGAAAAATAACCATAACTATTGACCTGGGACTCGAAACGAGGTGAGCCTAGTTCCTAAAGAAACTTAACGAACATATCTACAACATTTTAGTTGGCGAGATAATCCAATTCGGCCAACATAAAATGCTAACAGGCAGTAGAACTCAGAAGACAGATTCTGCCCAAACGAAACAAACAGCAGTAAAGAACATAGCATAACTCTTGATCTACAACTCCGATTAGGGAGTTCTTTGACATTCTGGAAAGGTTACCAAATTTTCTAAAACAATTTAGTTGGGTGGAAACCCTGAATTTGCATCTAACATAAACATATGTTAAAAGAAAAATCAACAGATTCATCTCGTCAGAATTCTGGACAGCAAGAATGAAACTAACATAACTTTTGATCCATATGTTGGAATTAGGTGATCTTGGCGGCTATGGAAAGCTAAGACAATAAACTACAATTTTCATAATAGGGAGGAATCCAGATTCGGGCCTTAACAACATTCAACTTGCTACACAAAGTGACTGCTGAAAATTAATCGAGGTTCTGGACAGCAGTAAACAAATGGCCGTAACTCTGAAACCACAGCTCGGATTCAGGTGAACTCAAGGGCTATGGGTTTAGGCCCATGGCGCCTCCCCTCTTGGGCTGCTGGCCGGCCATAAGGCTAAGGCACCCTGGGCCGGAGGCCCACCTCTTTAAACCCCCCTCCAAAACTGAAATTACACTAAAACCTTTTTCCCCGAATAAATTCTCTCTAATCGGAACTCGGGGTATTACATCTTCTTCTTCAAATCTTCTCAAAGTATCGACGTCTACTCGCAAACGAAGCAAACAAACAAAACAAATAAATAACAAAGGCAAAACAAACTCCAAAAATTAGATAAAAATCATAGATAAATATATCTTGAAGTTAGATATTTGAATGGGCTCAATCGGAGTTCGGATGCAAAAGATATGGGCTTTGGAAGTTTCAATCTAAAAGAAAACCCTAATTTGGAATATTCCAAATTATTTTCCAATTGAAAATTCCAGATTATGACGTCGGATAACATCAGCACTCAGAATTTCTGAATTAAAATAAATCCAGAGAAAAGGTAATGCAGCTGCCATGTGGGCCCACGGTCCATAGACTGGGTCCACGAGGCTGGCTATTGGTCCACGGGTGCATGGGCTCATGTAATAGTCGACTGACATGTGGGGCCCACGAGTCGGTGACTTGGCTCTCGATGGAACAGATCCATACAGGATTGGATCTAGGGTTAGGGTTAGGTGGCACGCGGGTGCTGGCGGGCAACTGACTCAACGGACATGTGCGCGCCGCGTAGATGACACACACTCACAGAGACGAGGTGGCGGCTGACATGGCTGGACACGACTACAGGGTTGGCGGTGGCGCTCCAGACACGAGGGTCGCTAGTGATTATGGCCTTGGTGGAGCAAACGGAGCACTCCGATGGGTAGTTGAAGTAGTGGCGAACTCGACAAGGGACTTGCGACGACCGGAGACAAACCACAATGGCCGACGGTGAGCTTTAGGCGGAACTTAGGATTTGGACTTGACAGAACGGAAACTCCGGTGATGGTCAAACGACACGAAGCTGACGATGAGGTAGACCTCGATCTTGCGATTTCAAAGGTGTCAGTGATGAAGCTCCAAGTGCACCGACGGCGGAGAAGGACCTCGTCAAAGTTTGTGGTGGCGATATGCTTCTTCGGCGGAGAACGGAGGCTAGGGTTAGGGTTTTGAGCAGTGGCTGCGCGATTCGTGGTGCGGAGACCCAAGGCTCCAGGAGAGTCTGTGGCGCAAATGGCGAGGAACGCAGCACGGTGGAGGAGTCCAAGTCATCCCCGACTCGGAGAAGATCCGCGTACAAACGACGCTACAGGATCGACAGGTGGGACCAAATGAAGGAGAGAGGAAGGAGTAATTGCGTGATTGGGTCAGCAGAGCTAGGCCGGTTTTAATGAGGTGGGTTTCGGTGCAAACAGTTTAACGGAGATTTTGTTTAGCTTTTCTATTTTATAAAATAGCAGAAATTCAAAATGGCAATAGAAAATAGCAAATGAACTTGGAAAAATTCTAGAAAAATCTAGAAAATATGTCTAAGCATATAGAATCCAAATAAAATAGTTTTGATCATTGTTCATGTCGACTTTAATCATATTAAATTGTTTTGATATCCAAAGTCCAATATTAAGCTTTTAAATTAAAATCAAATAAATCCAAATGGTGAATTTTCTCCCTACTAACTATTTAAAAGATTTTTAATACTCAGAAAATTGGGATGTTACATGCGCTTATCAAATGAATGGTTCACTCACTGATTAACCATGCAAATTAGTCAACTAACTTGGTTTAGTCATTAACGATAACTAGACATTATGCAATTGTAAATTGGAATATCCAACACTTCATAACCTATAAACTCTGATCAACCTTTTTAGCAATGCATTGTTATTATCTTACTAATTGTTTATTGACCTAATGCAATTTCTAGTCAACGATGTACCCTACTGCTAATGAAGTTAAATATAACTTATACTGTGATGAAATACTTAACTAATCTAGTTGTTAAATTAAACTCTAACTATTCTTGGTTTATGTCCAACTCTATTTAACCTGACTCCCTAAAATAAAGGTTAATGCCTGTAACACCCCAGGCAAACAAAAGCCTAGAATGCTACTAAATTAAATTTAAAAACAGTTTAAACACAAGGCATAGTTCTAAATTTCGACAGAACCTCCTTTGCATAACTAAGTATACTGGAGGTTCCAACATTTGCATATAACCCAATCCATATCTTAACATTCAAAATACATTCAAGCATTCAAGATAATCTACTCAGCTTAAGCATTATCAAGCATGATCAAAATTTACTACTGTCATTATTACAAATATTCCAAAACATTCAACCATAGCCATGAATTAATCCTCAACAGTTTGCTATTATTAGAGTATGATCTAAATGATATTTAGCATTTAAAGTGTGTGGTAGTGAGTGCATCCAAGCAACCCTACTCCCTCCCATGCATGTCGTTCTTGCAAGTGGTACCTAAAAATACAGCAAAGCAAGAATGAGCCCAAAGACTCAGCAAGTATCAACAAAGAAACAATAACTCACAGTTATAGCATCATCATACCATAAGAAAAACATTACACTAAGACAACTCTCATGCTTATGTAATGCGAACATGCAATGCATCATTTTATCTTTATCTTTTTTCGCATTTTACCGGTAATGCGGGGTATACAACCGTCAATGTATACCCTTGCCTGTGCCCTCTGGCACAGGGACCAAGAGCCTATACTCCATGAGTATAGGGACCATTGCCCATCATCTTCATGATGGGGACCTCTATTCAATGCCCACATTCCACGAATGTGGGGATTACAAGCCCGCCATTTACATGACGGGACCTCAATCAGATATACTTGGTCACCACGTGACCAAGTCTCGTATATGCTTCAATATGCGTATGTACTATGACTCTATCTTTCATACATATGAATCAACAAGTACATACCAAAATCTCAAATCTCAAATAACATGTAAGGCATTAACAACATACAAAGGTAATCTTTAGCCATAAACATGCATTCACCAAGCTTTATTCATACTCATCACACAATCATCCATGTATGGCTAGTATGAGTAAAACGCAAGCAATCACATCAAACAATCGTACTTATGCTACAATCAGGATACTTGCCTCAACCGTGCAGAAACGGTGGACGCGAGGAGGACGCTGCCCCTGGGACCACTCCCCTACCTGAATATAATTATAACCCAAGCTAAGACAAACATATTGGACCAAAGATATATTTAATAGCACAAACGAATTTGCTAAACTCTCAAACGCCTTCCAAACTTCCAACTCCTAACAATCGATCTGTCCCCTCTTTGGACAGCCAATTTATAAAATTCATAACTTTCACTACAGGGGTCCAAATAAGGTGATCTAGGACTTTCTGGAAAGGTAATTAAATTCTCCAATTAAACCTAGTTGAGGGGCCCTTCTGAATCGGCTATCTAATACCCCTACCAAGTCAAATTAAAAGACATCAATTTCACATTGGGTTCTCTGGACAGTACGCTAAAATCACCATAACTTTTGCTACGAGTATCCAAATCTTGCATTCTTTAGCTTTCTGGAAAGGTATAGAAATTACCTACATTTTTTGTTATATCAAGATCCTCTAATTTCTTCTTTAACTAATGGCTTAATTCAGATTACTAACAGCTATTAGGATACCGACAGATTGGCAAGACAGTCTCGCTATAAAATTCATATCTCACAGACCGTAATTCGGAATTGGGTGTTCTTGGTGGCTACGAAAAGCTAAGAACAATTCCCAACTATATCTATGAGACAGAATCCACAGATTCAGACTATAGATGACCAAAAACAGCCACTCAAGTTTCTGGACAGAACACGGTCTAGCAGTAGTTGATAATCGATCCACTAAACGAAATCATAATCGCGTCTAATACAAAACATACAACGAGGGAGACTCTTTGTTACCCTTGAAGAACACAGGAAGATGATGAACTAGCACGCGATTCCACTTTCCCTTCTCTTCTCCCTTCTCTTCCTTTCTTCTTCTTCCTTCCTCTCCTTCCTTTCTCCTCTTGGCATAGCAAGACGGGAAGATTGCTACAGTACCTCGGTTGCTACAGTGCGGTGGCGCTACAGTGCCAGGGCGGAGGTACTGTAGCAGTGTTAGGGTTTTGTCTCCCCCTCCCTCTTAAGTTGGGCTCCCCCACTTGGGCTATGGGCCGGCGGCCCACTACTCTCCTCAACTCACTAAATTCTGAAATTTCACTCTTAAAATACCTCTTCTAATCGCTCAATTATTTATTAATTAAATGGGATATTACATTCTACTCCCCTTAAACAGAATTCAACCCCGAATTCTACTCACCGATCTACTCGAAAGGAACAACCACAACATAAATTAGTCGCAACTAACACATACCCAAAGCGAAAAATTATGAATATAGCTCGTGCGTGCAAGACTCCAACTCCCAAGTCGCTTCCCTCTCGGACTTCTGAGACCACATCATGATACGGGGGTTCCCGATCTTCTCGACGTAGGATCGAAGATAACTTGCACGCTTGACTTGACAAATCGTAGTTGCTCACCCGATGCCAATGCATGAACTTGCAACTCTTTAATTCGCCCAATCTCACGTGTACTCCACCCGACCACAAAGTGGAGTTTTACCGATCCCTCAATTCCCAACGGAAAGACAGAACGGTCTTTGGAAGAAAATGCCCTATTCCCCTTCAAGTCGTTGGCCTTCACCAAACTACTTGGAAGAATCAAGCATTGATGCAAAAAGCAATCAAAATCTTTAATCGTGGTCTTGATATTCACATAAGGCATCTCCTTCAAACCTAACAATAAGCGATGACCCGCTATTAGGTAGTATAATATTCTCAATTAAACTTAAAGGAAATTCATGAAATGATTCACTGCTCGGTTAAGCTTTTTGAAGCTTCACCCTAAGCTTCTCTTGTTCTTCAACTCTTTTAGTAAGCTCATGTTGTTCTGAGATACTTGTTGAATTGAAAACACTATATGGAACAACATAGCTAAGGATGTCCGCATCATCCTCCCTTTCTTCAAGAAAAGCCGTCCTCGGCTTTTGATAGCCTGAAAATGTGCTAGACAAAGAAAACAACGTATATGCATGGTATATATATGAATCAATTATTGTGTTCTTGTTGTTTTGCACAATCGATAGCTCGAAATCATATTTCAAATTACACAACTGACTCATATGATCAAATTTCACCTTCCCAACATGAAATTCAAGTAAAGTGGGTGAAAACCAATTGATACCTTTCCATTCTTCAACTGTGTTACTCTGATTAGTTATACATGTAAGAGATAAGCAAGTAGGCATTATGTTGTGTTCTAAAAAATAGGCACTTGTATTTAAACCCTTCTCAAAGTGACCATGACATTGCGCAATAGATGGTTTGCGCAAAACATGCAATTTTAAATCAGCAAGATTATCACAAGTAATGCATATTCGATAAAGTTGAAACATGTTGTCTACACCAACATCTCCAATCAAATTGAATTTATATGTGTATATGTAGCTATTTACTAGTGATCTTAAGCATGAAATTTCAGAAACCTTCTTAATCACACTAGATAGCTCTTTAGGTTTTATTGAATATAATATAACACAAAGAATCATTAAGGAATATTCTACTAAGAACTTCTTTTTGAGTAATCAATTCCACATTATGCAAATTAAGCATATCAAATTTAGAACTTGGAATCATGAAAGGAATAACGGAGTTCTCAGTTTTACGCACCTTGTCTTGATGAACTATCAATTCAGTACCAATAGTGTTACCTTGATCGTCCTCCTCAATTAATGTAGGTGTCGTGGGTATCGTAATGTCATCATGTAACCCCAGGGCAGCAGGCATTCCCTCTCCAACCATGGTTATCTCTTCATCTTTCTCTTCTAATGGTGAGGGCTCTTGAATGTTTAACTCCTTATTTGCTTGTTCAACCTGCACAATGTGAGATACAACTCTAGAAATAGAGGGTAAGTTGTTAGGTTCAAAAATAATCTTACTTGGCCTATCATCTATCTCTCTCTTTTCTTTTGGTGTATCTCTCACATACTCAATTGGGATGCTCTCAACCTCAAGATATGGTGGAATCACACACTCACTCGCTTTATCACTCTCACTCAATTTGGCTATGTGGCTCTCATCCTCAAATGGGTTTTGATACATCTCATCCTTGCAAGACTGTGGGCTAGCAATGGCACAATTACCACCAACCACGACCTGCTTCAAGAAAAATTCAAGCTCAACCTTTTCTCAAGTGACACACCAAAGGATGAATAAGAACTAAAGAGTCGACGCAGATTTAATTGATGTGCTTGCATGTCTTTAAGTCTCTTTTCCACCTTCGTAGCATATTTCACAAGATCTTGCAGACTACGAAAATATTCATCTTGAAGTGCAGTAACGATCTGAAAATTCAAGCCTGCTTTGAAGTATGCCTTTTCTTGATATGCACTAGTGATATTGGCCTGGCGCATTGCATGATTCAACTCAATATAGTAATCTTGGACAACATTGCATCCTTGTGTAATGCTCTCCACATGGTGTAGTAGTTCCCGCTCATAATAGGATGGAACAAATTCTCTTCTCATGGCCCTTTTTAAATAGACCCAAGACGTAATGAATCGTTTCCCACTTAGTTGTTGCCACCAACTGGAGGCATACTCCTTAAAAAACATAGTGGCCACTCTCACTTCCTTGGCTTCTGATTCAAACTTTTGGGATTCAAGCTCTAACTCCATGTCTTGTACCCACTCAAGATACTCCTCCGGATCATTACTACCATAGAAGGAAGATATGTATATTCACGATCCGCCATTGTTAGTAGCACAAAGAAAGAGTATGTATGTAGATGTATGTGTATCTCTCAAACTCACTCGTCTTACCAAATCACATTCTTACCTTCCAAGTAAATTAAGGTCAAAATCTCACACTTGATATTGCAGGTGAAAACAACGTGAGAAAAGAGCGAATTTAAAGAGCAAGTCAAAACACGACAACGGATGTTTATGTGGAGCTTGGTATGGATACTGACTTAATCTGAAAATTCTAGGTATTGTAAAGCTAAGTAAATATCCAAACTAGAATTCAATGCCTTGTTGCTGATCACAAAGATATAAGTGAAAAACAAAGCAACTCACACGCAAAGATATTGGAACTTAGTGCAATCAAGGAATGAGCTATGTAAGATATAAGTGAAGACCAAAATAGCTCGTATTGCACAAGTTATAGAAAGACGCTAGCTAGTTGCAAATAATGAAACTAGGGCACAAGATTGCACAAAATATTGATATTCTAACAATTGAATCAAGAATGAGTGGGGATTTTTGCTCAAGTTTATGGTTCGGCTTTGCACTTTCTTTTTCCTTTTCTCTTTTTCTTTTTTCTTTTTCTTTTTTTTTTTTTTTTTTCTTCTCTTTTTCCTTCCTTTTTTTTTGAACTATGGCCGAAATTCTTGTTCTACCAAAATGAGCAAAATTTCTTTCCCACCTTTTGATCTTTGAACAATTGCAAGAACACAAATATTAGTATGCAGCCCTAAGCAACGATTTAGCCAGTCTTAAATAGGTTCAAAGTATTCGCAAAAGGATTGAAAGGTTCACAAAGGATAAATTGATGTCTCACTTCTTTTTGTGTCAATTTTTTTTTTGTAAACACGACTAAAACAAAGATCAAACTAGGCTCAAATAAAAAGCAACGCAAAAAAATTCAAGATCAGCAATCTAAACTTGATTCTAATGGACAAAAACTTATCAAAACTCACTAGAATAACAAACTAAATACTACGGCTGAAAGAAATTTTTTTTTGTATGGCTTTTTCGTGGATAGGAAAAAATGAAATTTAGATAACTGGATAAAGATCCTACCGAGTCAACGGGGCTCTGATACCAAGATGATACGGGGGTTCCCGATCTTCTCGATGTAGGATCGAAGATAACTTGCACGCTTGACTTGACAAATCGTAGTTGCTCACCCGATGCCAATGCATGAACTTGCAACTCTTTAATTCACCCAATCTCACGTGTACTCCACCCGACCACAAAGTGGAGTTTTACTAATCCCTCAATTCCCAACGGAAAGACAGAACGGTCTTTGGAAGAAAATGCCCTATTCCTCTTCAAGTCGTTGGCCTTCACCAAACTACTTGGAAGAATCAAGCTTTGATGCAAAAAGCAATCAAAATCTTAAATCGTGGTCTTGATATTCACATAAGGCATCTCCTTCAAACCTAACAATAAGCGATGACCCGCTATTAGGTAGTATAATATTCTCAATTAAACTTAAAGGAAATTCATGGAACAGATTCACCTGTCGGTTAAGCTTCTTTGCACAAGCTTCACCCAGAAGCTTCTCTTGTTCTTCAACTCTTTTAGTAAGCTCATGTTGTTCTGAGGTACTTGTTGAATTAAAAACACTATATGGAACAACATAGCTAAGGATGTCCGCATCACATCACTTTGATGGATTCCAACATATTACACCACAACGCTCGTCTTGATCTTATCAAGTACACTCAACGGACGGAACTCGAACGTAAGGTTTTACTCGTGGTTCATCGTCCCTAACGAAATCCCACACTCCAGACTCTCAAATACTCTCTCGACACCAGGTAATACAAAACGTTTTGTACCCCGCGCATGGACTTGAGACAGTCCTAGCGAAATGCTAGCTTGCAAAATCACACCAATGTACCTTGGGTTAACCTTCCCTATGGTACCAATCCAGACACTCTGCACGTAATACATGGAACTCTGGTTCCAACTCTCAATCGACTTATTTATCTTAACAACGAGCATCTCCTTTAACCAGGACACATGAACAAACTTGTTTTAAACAAACTGCTTATAATCGTAACCCAATCAAGATAAAGAATTCACAATGCAAACCACTCATAGCCAACTTCCCTCCAAAAGACTCCAATCCAAAATCAAAAGATTCATCATGAAAACTCTTCCACTTTCTAAGTAGGCAATTGGAGAAAAACACCACATAAGCCAACTGCGAGATCACTCGAATGACCAAAACAATCATTTTCCTTTATTCTTTCTAAACCGATAAGAACCACACATGCCAATCATAAAGTCAAACTCAATTTACGAAAGACATCCGTCATAAACACATAGCTCAAACAAGAATCAAGAGAGTGTTTCACTACTCGAGGAAACATTCTTTTCTCAATTTCTCTCTTAGAAATAAAATTTCTCTCAAATTTGCAACCTCAACGCTATGCTCAAACAGAATTCACCATCCACACCTTTTGTAGAGAGGCTGATACGGGGGATGCCTGATCTTCTCGGTGAGGAACCGTGGATAGATGATGCGAAGTAGACGATGTCACTAGCTGAACACTCGCGCCAATGCACGAACCCTCAACTCTTTGGAATACGCCCAAAACACACCGGATACATGATCGTCGCGAGACCACAAACGACGATCGCCAAGTCCCCAATTCCCAATGGAACGACGGCTTGACCTTGAATTGCAGAATGAATCAATGGATCACCTAGTCCTCTCTCAAAGTCCTCGCATGAACTCTGGTTTAGAAAAAACAAGCAATAGCTATGTTTCAATTCTTATGCATAAACTGGCCTTCCGATACAATGGGGGTCTACCCCTCAATATATAGTACCCTTTTCCACCTTATGGCTGGCCAAGAGGCCCTACTCCTACTCTATTTCGGAATTAGAACTCCTACTCCAAGTCGGACAAAATCTAAAACAAAAAAAGGAAACTCTGAGTTTACAACCGTCACATTGTTTCGGAGATATCTTTTGATACGTGATGAATCTGAGGCTGAGCAAGCATCCGTTGGATCGGGCTTGAAGTTAGCTTTCCAACAAGTACAAGAACACCCAAATCGGACTCCGTTTGTGAAAGTTATGACCTTTTTAATCCGGACTGTACTGCTGATTCCAAATCCGAATTGAATCCAAACTTTCCTAACTTCAATTTCATTAATTGAAACGACTTGAATCCGTGTGAAACTTGAGAAAGGGACTCTTGTAAGCCTTTGGAAAGTCATGCAAAGCTGGATATCTTCCCAAGATGTCGTACAAGCCATGAATCATCAACTTTGTCAACTCTCGCGTTGATCGGTCCAATGTGCAAAGATGCACTCGAATAGCCATAACTTTTTATAGAAAGCTTCAAATCACGTGCCGTTTGATCCGTTGGAAAGTAGACTTGATAAGCCTTCCAAATATATATATTGTTCATGCTAGATTCTTCCGAGTTGCTGCAAAGATCGTCATGAACCCATACCTTCCGTGCGTCCCACAGGCTGCATGCTATTTTTGTGAGCATCAAAACAACTCGAGAAGCATCGTGTTCTTGATATTCACATGAAGCATCTCCTTCAAACCTAACAATAAGCAATGACCCGCTATTAGGTAGTATAATATTCTCAATTAAACTTAAAGGAAATTCATGGAACATATTCACCTTTTGGTTAAGCTTCTTTGCACAAGCTTCTCTTGTTCTTCAACTCTTTTAGTAAGCTCATGTTGTTCTGAGGTACTTGTTGAATTGAAAATATTATATGGAACAGTGTAGGTAAGGATGTCCGCATCAGAGGCTCTAATGACTTCCACAAAAACATACTCTATCCAACTCCTATACTGATGGAATTACTTTGACAGATGACTTCCAAATGCTTCCCAAAATGGATCTTCACATGTAATCACGTCACCTCAATCCTATAAGAATGAACAACTTGGAATTCACATCACACATTCTCATGTACTTTATCAAAAGAGTTCTATCAATGAATATCCCACTGTTTGAAATCCACCCTTATTCTACTTCTTCTACACATTATCATTGGGCGATCAAAGTTCTAGTATATAAAAATGCAAAGCCCAAAAATTAACCTCCAAGACTCTTACATTGAATTTCCGTTATACTTGGTAAGAACTCCTCAAATTCGCTTACTAACATATCACACAGCTCAACAATAACCTCGGTTATTAATATCAACAGTCCTCAATAATCCAGTAACCGCCTAAAGCGATTTATTTCACGAATCTTAGATCTTCTCTAACCCACACACTAATCAAATTCAGCTACACGACCACGACATATCCATTCGCAATACTTTAACTGATTGATCAAGATTCAAACATACTCAATCACTAACATCAATAAATAAATATTTTCTTGACGAAGTTATCCTTAGAGATAATCTAACTCCCATAGGGTTACTTACTGGGGCCGAGTCATACTTGACAATATCTCAACAATCCCTACTATCCCATTAATTAACACGACTATTAGATCTCTCTACACTACTACTCTCATTAAACTACACCATCATACTTCTTCTACACAATCTTACCGAGTACCCAAATACGATACTCTAAAAACTAACCAAGATTTCCATACTTACTAATTCTAGTGTTCTGTCAAAATGAACACAAGATCTTGGACTGCATCTCGCTATAGGCCCTACTAGTTGCGACAACGAAATCTATTAGCTCCACAGTCAAGCACTCTAATTAAATCAAATCCTCTCCAAGGATTATTCTAATTAATCGATTTATTACTCAATGCCTCTCCAACAACCTGACACCTAAAGGTTCACAAAAACATCTACTAGACCACCTCTATCTAGTAGCCAAAACACATCCAAAAAGACTTTGCAATACTGATTAGGTTAACTCCTTTCTTAGAAGAAGAGGCAAATAGAAATAAATTTCAGACAACGGAAAAGCGTTACTACTTAAGAGTTACCAGATCAAGAGAATTAATCAAATAGCAATGATCCGGAAAAACAAAGATGAGATCATAGATGAGGGCACACGCCCCACAAGCAGAGAATATCAAACCTCAAACGAGCATAAAACATTGCTTTTGGGATTCGAAAACTCTACTGGGAAAACAGAAAGTTTAGGCAAGAATTGATAAACTGCAAGTTACAAAACTTGACTTCAATCTCGAATACTTCTACTTCACTCTTTACTTTAACAAAGAAAACGACTTTCGTTGGTTACAGCATCACCATGCCAACTCCAACAAAAAGAGATTTCAAGACCACAACACAGAAACCACTTAGGAACTAATAAAACCTCTCAGCACGTCACTTTGCTCAAAACACTTTCAACTACCACATTAACACGAGGTCCGAAAGATCACAAATCTTGAAACTAGAAGCATTTTCATTTAATCAACATCAAAGTGAGCGACCCAATCCCTTTATACAAAACATTCAATATCATCTTCATAATCCCTCATCGACAATCACACTAACAATGAGATAATACACTATTAACTAGAAATCCTCATAGCCTACTATCCCATCATAAACCTCTCCCAAGGAGACACAAAGCACAAGGTTGAAACAACCCTCTTTTATCAAAATCATGCTATCAAATAACAATTTTGCAAGGCACACTATTCGAGACCACTTATGCATTCATCCATTCAACCATAAGTGTTGCTCAACACCCACTTCAATTATCATTAACAATTGACAGCTTGTATTTATCACGTAAGCAAATAGAGTCCTACCGCTATTTACAAATACATATCCATTTATAACACGAGTCAACATTCCACTTTATACTCGAGTTTAACTACGATTTAATAACATCATCTCATTTAATCACCGGTTTCACAAGGTACTACCTCAACATCCATCCAATCTGATATACATGTTTCAATCTAGCAATCAAGTATAAACATCAAGTAGCCAGCTTATGAAAATTACTAGACTAATATCCTCCAAGTCATCGCTCAAACACATCCTTAACATAATCATCACTAAAGGGTAAACAAATCCACTGAGATACTTTACTCCGAATTACCCAGATAAATCTATCGGATTCCACAATCCTAATGGTTAGACCAAATCATCAATATACCCCATCTCTTTAGTAAGTCTTGGATTCCTAGTATGAGTGGTCACACCATTAAACAAGTTCATCATGTAACTACTCCATGACAACATCAAATCTATCACTTCCCTTCCAAGGATCTTGGTTGAGATTGATTACGCACCAAACTACAGACCCAACCGGATAACTCATACATTTTGAATTTATCTTCCGTGCTTAAAACCTCTCACTTAACACAACAAACATCGCTAAAGGGTTTAACAACTTCTTTCATAAAAGAGAACCATTCAACTTCAACACTCAAAGTACTCAAAGAAAGATACATTGAGTTAAAGCTTTCACATACTAAAGAACTTGCAAAAGACAACTTCCATTATCCAAAAACATCCAGCGCATAAATGGGTCGAGTTTTCTAATGAGAAAAACAAAACTCCAATACAAAGGTAAATCTTAACAATCAAACCAAGTTCACCAGCCGCAAGAATAACTCAACGATTGGGAAAACAATGATTGCTTTAAGGGTCAAATTAAATCAATGAAACACGTCAACTGCATGTAACCACTAACCCAAGAGAATTCAACAACCAACAATGAGTCATCAAGATAACCAAATGTAAACTCAAGGAAACATCAACCTTTCTTAGAGTAATCCCATCAACTGCAACTAGACAAGAGTTGACCCGATTCAAATTCAAGGAAGAGAACAACTCTTCTAAAATACTCACTATCAACACTGTACTAAGATATCCGAGGTAACCACTTCCCTATTCTCATACCACAAACGGTGGTGTGACACAATGCATGACCCTGTACACAACCACGACCTCAACCTCTCAACATGGGTTATCCCCACACATAATTACCATAGTATTATAATATAGATATATCACTCATTTCCTAACAGAATTATCGATACAACATAACTAAGCGTAATGCTATGCAATAACCCAATCCCACCCATCGTGCTTAGTGTGTCAAGTTTAATAATTCACATACCACGGACCTACAAATTTCGCCTCGATACCAACTATAACACCCTGTGCAAACAAAAGCCTAGAATGCTACTAAATTAAATTTAAAAACAGTTTAAACACAGGCATAGTTCTAAATTTCGATGTAACCTCCTTTGCATAACTAAGTATCTTTGGAGGTTCCAACATTTGCATATAACCCAATCCATATCTTAACATTCAAAATTCATTCAAGCATTCAAGATAATCTACTCACTTAAGCATTATCAAGCATGATCAAAATTTACTACTCTCATTATTACAAATATTCCAAAACATTCAACCATAGCCATGAATTAATCCTCAACAGTTTTCTATTATTAGAGTATGATCTAAATGATATTCAAGATTTAAAGTGTGTGGTAGTGAGTGCATCCAAGCAACCCTACTCCCTCCCATGCATGTCGTTCTTGCAAGTGGTACCTAAAAACACAAGAAAGCAAGAGTGAGCCCAAAGACTCAAAGAAGTATCAATAAAGAAACAATAACTCACAGTTATAGCATCATCATACCATAAGAAACATTACACTAAGACAACTCTCATGCTTATATAATGCGAACATGCAATGCATCATTTTATCTATATCTCTTTTCGCATTTTACCGGTAATGCGGGGTATACAACCGTCGATGTATACCCTTGCCTGTGCCCTCTGGCACAGGGACCAAGAGCCTATACTCCATGAGTATAGGGACCATTGCCCATCATCTTCATGATGGGGACCTCTATTCAATGCCCACATTCCACGAATGTGGGGACCACAAGCCTGTCATTTACATGACAGGGACCTCAACTGTATATACTTGGTCACCACGTGACCAAGTCTCAGGTATGCTTCCAATATGCGTATGTACTATGACTCTATCTTTCATACATATGAATCAACAAGTACATACCAAAATCTCAAATCTCAAATAACATGTAAGGCATTAACAACATACAAAGGTAATCTTTAGCCATAAACATGCATTCACCAAGCTTTATTCATACTCATCACACAATCATCCATGTATGGCTAGTATGAGTAAAACGCAAGCAATCAAATCAAACAATCGTACTTATGCTACAATCAGGATACTTGCCTCAACCGTGCAGAAACGGTGGACGTGAGGAGGACGCTGCCCCTGGGACCACTCCCCTACCTGAATATAATTATAACCCAAGCTAAGACAAACATATTGGACCAAAGATATATTTAATAGCAGAAACGAACATGCTAAACTCTCAAACGCCTTCCAAACTTCCAACTCCTAACAATCGATCTGTCCCCTCTGTCGACAGCCAACTTATAAAATCCATAACTTTCACTACAGGGGTCCAAATAAGGTGATCTAGGACTTTCTGGAAAGGTAATTAAATTCTCCAATTAAACCTAGTTGAGGGGCCCTTCTGAATCGGCTATCTAGTACCCCTACCAAGCCAAATTAAAAGACATCAATTTCACATCGGGTTCTCTGGACAGTACGCTAAAATCACCATAACTTTTGCTACGAGTGTCCAAATCTTGCGTTCTTTAGCTTTCTGGAAAGGTATAGAAATGACCTACATTTTTTGTTATATCAAGATCCTCTAATTTCTTATTTAACTAATGGCTTAATTCAGATTACTAACAGCTATCAGGATACCGACAGATTGGCTGGACAGTCTCGCTATAAAATTCATATCTCGCAGACCGTAATTCGGAATTGGGTGTTCTTGGTGGCTACGAAAAGCTAAGAACAATTCCCAACTGTATCTATGAGACAGAATCCACAGATTCGGACTATAGATGACCGAAAACAGCCGCTCAAGTTTCTGGACAGAACACGGTCTAGCAGTAGTTGATAATCGATCCACTAAACGAAAATCATAATCGCGTCTAATACAAAACATACAGCGAGGAGACTCTTCGTTACCCTTGAAGAACACAGGAAGATGATGAACTAGCACGCGATTCCACTTCCCCTTCTCTTCTCCCTTCTCTTCCTTTCTTCTTCTTCCTTCCTCTCCTTCCTTTCTCCTCTTGGCATAGCAAAGACGGGAAGATTGCTACAAGACCTCGGTTACTAGTCTTGGTGGCCACAAAGATGCTGTATGGAGTCATCAGAGCAGTGCTAGGGTTTTTCTCCCCTCCCTCTTAAGTTGGGCTCCCCACTTGGGCTATGGGCATGCCCACTACTCTCCTCAACTCACTAAATTCTGAAATTTCACTCTTAAATACCTCTTCTAATCCCTCAATTATTTATTAATTAAATGGGATATTACAGAGGGCTAGCAAGAGGGGCAAGGCCGGCTCAGTGTTGGCTTTTTCTAGGTGGGCGGCAGAGGAGACAAGGTGCATGGGCGAGCGGTGATATGGGCTGCAGCATGGGCGAGGGGCTGCATGGAGTTGGCTTGAGCGACAACGATGACAGCGCCTCGCTGCATGGCCGCAACGTGGCGAGTGATTCCTGAGACGCTAGGGGGGAGACGACATGGAGCTGGCTTGGCGTGGAGACAAAGGAAGGAAAGGGGAGAGAGAAGGAAGAAGGGGCGCGATGGGCTGGCTCAACCGAGAGAGAGAAGTGGTTTGGTGGAACCAGCCAGCTTGAGCTTGAGCTTGACCCGAGGAACCGTAATTAGCCTAAGGAACAGCAAATGAGGTAGAAAAATACGGGAAGCTTGGAAAATACGATGATTTAGCTAAGAAATTTCTTATGAGCCATTGGAACAAGCTAATATTTAGTCAAGGTAGTTAAATTTAGCTTTTGCGTAATATTTCTATTCTTGGGTGCATACTTCATATGATTTTTCAAAGGGCGTCACCTTAGGTTTATTTTGCTTTTGATAATTCTGGTATTACGATTTTGGATTTTATGCTTTCGACCCTTTTTGGGTTTACATTTCAGGTAATATTTAACAGGGTAACATTTTAGGTTAACTTTGTTATGACGGTTTTCTTGTATCTGATTCTTTTGCTTTAAAAATTCTCATGTGATGATGGTTCATAATCCAATATTTGCTAGAGAATGTCATTGGGCTTTTATTTAATCGAAAAATGAGGTTTCGAATAAGTCTTTGATTTTTAGGTTTTATATTTCTAGGGTTTTCGGTTATTATCAGCTAGGCCGACAAAAGAAAATGCCATTCCAACAATTCTCAAAAACACATTCAAGGCAAAAATGAAATAACACGCAAAAAGTTTTAAAAATCTCGTATTTTTGTATTTTGGAATTTTTGGAATGTTACAAACCTACCCTCCTTAAAAGAATCTCGATGTAACACCCCAACCAAACAAAGGCCTGGAATACTACTAAATTAAATAAATTAACCGTAATTAAACTAAAACATCTTACAAAATTTTAAGTAACCTCCTTTGTATAGTTACCTATAGGAGGTTCCAAATGCATAATTATAACATATAAAGATAATCCAAATTGCAATATGATCAAGACGTAATCAAAACTGACTATTCATTACTATGACATCCATAGCAACTAAACATCTAGAAATAGATCATGAGCATCTAAAACGTCTATTCAATTATTACAGATTACTCCAAGCAAGCAATAAACAATATGAGTACTTTAAACAGTTCATTCATCTCCTAGTTAATTTTTCTTTCATTCCATGGTGGGTAATTCGTGCAAAAGTGCAAGAAGTATAATCATTCCTTTCCCCATGCATGCTGATCTTGTAAAGGTACCTAAAATACAACAAACAACAAGAGGTGAGTCCAAAGACTCAGCAAATATAATAATTGGCATCAACAGCATACAAGCATGTAACTCATCAACTATACTTCACAAAACCACATATCAATCACCTTACACACACATGTTATGCAATATGCTCAAAAATGATCTTTTTTCTTTCTCTTTCCCTTTTGTATTTTACCGGTAATGCAAAGTGTGCATCCGTCGATGCACACCCATGCTTGTGCCATCTGGCACAGGGACCATTGCCCATACTCCGCAAGTATGGGGACCAAAGCCCATGCTTTACAAGCATGGGGACCTTTAGCCCGTCATCAACAGGACGGGGACCTCTAGAGTTGCTTGGTCATCACATGACCAAGACTTCAATAAGCCAACATGATGCATATGTATGAATTCTCAAATTAATACAACATGCATCCAAGAATAACATTGCAAAGATGAATATCCTATTCATACTACAAAAGCTCATAACATAGATTTCACAACTTTCAAACATCCATGATTAACACATAACTCATATCTCTAGCAACCATGAACATTACCAATTATGCCATCTTCACAATCATGAACACACAAATACTTATAAAATATATCAAACATTGCCATTCAACAATATCTATTATAACCATCATTATACTTGCCTTAACCGTGAGGGAACGAGGGACGTGCAGAAGGTGCTGCCCCCGAGACCAGTCCACCACTTGAATAATAATTATAACGCACGCTAAGATGACAGTAGCGGACGAAAAATAAACTATAAACAGCAACCACGAACTCGCAAACGCGTCTAACTCGATCCCAACCCCAATTCCTAAACGTCGATCTGTCCCCTCGGTGGACAGTCAACTTCTAAAATTCGTAACTTTCACTACAGGGGTCCAAATAAGGTGTTCTTAGACTTACTGGAAAGGTAATTAAATTATCGAACTAAGTCTAGTTGGTGAGCCATCCTGAATCGGCAATCTAATATCCCTACCAGGCTAAATAATAAAACATCGAATTCACGTCGGGTTCTCTAGACAGTAAACTAAAACTACCATAACTTTTAGTACGAATATCCAAATCTCACGTTCTTGAGCTTTCTGGAATGCTGAGACAATAATATACAACTTTGATTATATTGAGATCCTCTAATTTTCCATTTAACTAATCTCTTAACCCAGTTTTCTACAAACTGTCAGAATGCTGACAGATTAGCAGGACAGCGACACTAAATAAATCATATCTCGCTGACCGTTAATTGGATTTGGGCGTTCTTGGTGGGCACGGAAAGCTAAGAACATAACCCAACTATCTCTAAGAGATGGGATCCTCAAAATCTGCTTCTAAGGACACAAAAACCGCCGTTCAAAATTCTGGACAGATTGGGATCTAAACAACCGATCTACTAACGAATTCAAATACGCCTTAAATTCGAAACATACAACGAGGGAGGATCTTCGTTACCCTTGACGAACCGCTGTAGATCATGAAGAACACCGCGTGATCTCACTTCCCCTCCCTTCTCTCTTCTTCCCTTCCTTCTTCTTGTTCTTCTTCTTCTTGGCCGGCCACCACAATAGAGAGGCACCAGAGGAGAGGGGGCACCACCATGGAAAGGGGTGTGCTACAGTGACGGCGGTGGTACTGTAGCATTGTCACTGTAGCAGCCCTAGGGTCCCCCCCCCCTTCTTCTTTAGTTGGTGGTCTGGGCCATGGGCCACTATGCCTGTTTTTCCCCCACTTGACTATGGGCTACGTGGCCTGTTCCTCCCATAATTTCTGAATTTTCTCTTTTAATTCTCTTAATTCCTCTCTAATTTTTATTGCATCCACTAACGCAAACGGATATTACATTCTACCCCCTTAAAAAGAATTAGATTTTAATTCTACTTTCACCAATCTACTCAAAAGGAACTGAAATCAACAATCTTTAACACATACCCCACGTGAAACACTCCGCCATCGCCGCCCATGTGAGACTCTAACTCCCAAGTCACATCTTTTTCAGATGATGAGGAAAGCACCTTGACCTACTTCAACGTTTTATTTCTCAAAACTCGCTTTTGACTCTTCCAGACTTTAATCGCGGATTCAAAGTAAGATCTTACTCGTGGGTCATCGACTCTACCAAATCCTCAAACTTGAATCTCTCAAGCACTCACTCAAGATTGGAACATACAAGACGTTATGCGTTCGCGTATGGACCCGAGACGGTCCTAACGATACGCTAACTTCCTAATTCTCGCATCGCTTAAAACAAACCAAAGTACCTTGGGCCAACTTCACATTTGGTACCAAAGCACAGAACATACATATAACGCACGGAACTCTTGTCCTATTTCTCAATCGATCTCTTCTTCTTCACAAGGAGCACCTCCTTTAACCAGGAACACACAACATAACTCGCTTTAAACAAACTCTTTCACCAGCATAGCCCAACTGAAAAATGAAGGACTCTCATCGCAACCATGCGTTACTAACTTGGTACCAAAAGAGTCAAAACTAGAATCAAAGATTCATCACGAAAACCTTTCCACTTTCTAAGTGGGCAGATTGCGAATAAACGTCACGAAAGCCAAAAGGGAAATCATTCGAATGCCCACATCAACACTTCCTTTATTTTCCTGAACCAGAAAGAACCACCATGCCAACATAATGCCAACACAAATTGTACATGATCTCCGTCATAAAGACTCAGCTCAAATAAGAATCAAGATAGCACTTCTCTACTCGAGAAAAATATTCTTTTCTCAGATGTTCTTTTAAGAAATAAACCTTCTCCGAAATCATGGGTTTCCAAATCCTCGCACTAACAACTTCCTCTTAATTGACATCCCAAAACGATCCCCAACCCGAAAGCACAACTACACTTATTTAGAGGGACTCTACTAATCCACAAAAGGATTCTCTAGTCCACTGCTCTACCAAAGGAATTATTTTGACAAATAATTCCCAACACACCACGATATAGATTACAACCACATTCACATCACCTAAATCTTTTAAGGATGATCAACTTTAAATTCACCACCTTCACACTCATTTATCGCTCAAGGATTCTATCAAACATCACCATAACTCTTGGAACCTAATCATGGAAAACCAAGATGCTAGGATAAAAAAAATGCAAAGCCCAAATTCAACCTTTAAGACTCTTACAATGAATTTTCAGTATACTTGATAGGTAACCCTCAGATCTGATGACTAAAATTTCACACAACTCAACCATAATCTCAGTCATTAAAGTCAACACTTCTCACCAATCGAGTAACCGCCCAAGGCGATTCATTTCACCAATCTTAGACCTTCTCTAACCCACACCTATCAAATTCAGCTACATGACCCCAAAATAGCCATTCACAATACCCTAACTGATTGACCAAGATTCGCACATACTCAATCACTTTCGTCAATAAATAAATATATTCTTGACCAAGTTATCCTTAGAGATAATCTATCTCACAAAGGGTTACTTACTGAGGCCGAGTCATACTTAATAATAACTCAACCATCCTTGCTATCCCATTAATTAACACGATTATTAGATTCCTCTATACTGCTACTCTCATTAAACTACACCATCATAAATCTTCTACACAATCTTACCGAGTACCCAAAATGCGATACTCTAACAAACTAATCAAGATTTCCATACTTGCTAATTCTAATATTCTATCAAGATGAACACAAGATCATGGACCACATCTCGCTATAGGTCCTACTAGTTGCGACCACGAAACCTGTTAACTCCAAAGACAAACATTCTATTTAAATCAAATCCTTTCCAAGGATTATTCTAATAAATTGATTTATTGCGCCATACATCTCAAACATCTTGACACCTGAAGCCTCACAGAATCATCTACTCGACCACCACTATCCAGTTGCCAACATTCATCTTTAAGGGCTTTGCAATAAGAATCAGTTAATCCTTTCTCAGAAGAAGAGGCCAATAAGAATAATAATAATAATTTCAGACTTTCAGATAAACGCTACCAATCACGGTAAACACAAGACCAAGAGGAACAGTCAATTGGCAATGAACTCGGAAAACATAAGGGGAGTCCACAATGGAAGGCACAATCCCCCAAGAAGAGGATATCAAACCGCAAGATACGAAACTTGACTTCAGACCTCAAATACTCCTAATACACTCTTTCCGTTAACACAGAAAACAATTCTTTGACTACAACAACACTTGGTCAGCTCGAACAAGATAAGTTCTTAAGACCAAACCACAAGAACCACTTAAGAACCAATAAGATCTTTCACACATTATTTTGCTCGGAACAGTTCAACTACCATATAAATCATGAGATCCAAATGATCTCCGCCGCAAAAACTCAAACATTTTCATTTACGTGAGAATATCACGAAAGGCAATCAAATTAATCTCCTCTTAAAGGAATCAACATCCTCTAGCAACCATAATCTGTTAGTCTTTCTAACATCACATCATGCACTCGGCATGAACCAACATAACTCATCGTCCCATCATTAACCTTTCCAAGGAGACACAATAACCTATTTCATACTTTTTTTTCTATAAGGTTGCAATACTCAACTTTGGTCAAGAGGATAACTAATACACAAACCCCACTATCGAAGTAAGCCATCTTTTAACTAGGGCATCTTTGCCCAAGTCATCCTCACAACACACCTATATAGATCACCCTTAAATTCCAATCATTAATCTATTAGCAATGCTCAACATCAATTTAGTGCACACCAATTCCAATCTAATGGTTATTGTAACAGCTTAACGATTATACCAGTCATGGAAGGATTTATGGTCATTTCGTATTTTGCTCCCACTAGCAAACATAAGACCATCAAGCGACCAAAAACATCCTTATCTCTCCCTTCCTACACAATTAAATTAATCCATTGAGATCAAGTAATCCAATCAGTTTAGTAAACTAAACAATTTTTTTTAAGGATCCACCTTCTCATCAAGGATATACTATTATCCTACCACTCCACCATCATGTAAACATAAATCACCAATTACATTCCATCAATTTCATCCCTTAGTGATGCTCAAAACCATACTTCGATACGTAATAAATGCACCTAGCAATTACATATGATCAGTACTTATCCATAAAAGATAACTCCAAGATTAATATCCACTATGACAATATTCTAACATCTTCTGGACTTATCCATCCCAAATGGTTAGATTAATCCGTTGAGACCCACAGGTCCACTCTATCCGAGAAGCTTATCAAATTTTATCATCCATAGTGATCAAACCAGCCAATCAACGTTCCCTACTTGTTACTAACTCTATTGATTCCACCTAAATATAGTCATACTCATAGTCACAGCTCATCAAGAACTACTAGGGAACAACTTCAACTTATTCAACTTTCCTTTCAAGGATCTTAGCTAAGATCAATCTTGTACACACTGCAACCCAATCTTGATAATCCATATCATATTCATTAAGTGCTTTGATTATAACCTCTCATCTTATCATGACAAAACATCGCTAAAGGGTTTAACATCTTCTTTCATAAAAGAGATCCAACAAGCTTCAACACTCAAAATACCTAAGAGAAACTCATCAGTCACAACTGGACAAGAGTTGACCAAATTCAAAGAAGAGAACAACTTTTCTAAAGGTACTCACTATCGCACCTGTACTAAGATATCCGAGGTAACCACTTCACTATTCTCTTACTATGAACAGTGGTGTAACCTGATAAAGCCCAGAGCCACAACCACGATTTCAACCTCTTGTCATCAACTATCATAATATATAACTAATATAATCAATTATAAGTATATAAGATTATATCATACATTAAGCACAATGATTAACTAGCAACTGTAGCACAAAAGTAACTATTTACTCAACGGAAGCATATATGCAATGAAAAAAACCCAACCCATCTACTGTGCTTAGTGTGTCAAAATTAATACTTCAAATACCACGGACCTACAGCCCGCTCTGATATCAACTGTAACACCCCAACCAAACAAAGGCCTGGAATGCTACTAAATTAAATAAATTAACCGTAATTAAACTAAAACATCTTACAAAATTTTGGCAGAACCTCCTTTGTATAGTTACCTATACCGGAGGTTCCAACAGACAATTATAACATATAAAGACAATCCAAATTGCACTATGATCAAGACGTAATCAAAACTGACTATTCATTACTATGACATCCATAGCAACTAAACATCTAGAAATAGATCACGAGCATCTAAAACGTCTATTCAATTATTACAGATTACTCCAAGCAAGCAATAAACAATATGAGTACTTTAAACAGTTCATTCATCTCCTAGTTAATTTTTCTTTCATTCCATGGTGGGTATTTCGTGCAAAAGTGCAAGAAGTCTAATCATTCCTTTCCCCCATGCATGCTGATCTTGTAAAGGTACCTAAAATACAACAAACAACAAGAGGTGAGTCCAAAGACTCAGGAAATATAATAAATGGCATCAACAGCATACAAGCATGTAACTCATCAACTATACTTCACAAAACCACATATCAATCACCTTACACACACATGCTATGCAATATGCTCAAAAATGATCTTTTTCCTTCTCTTTCCCTTTCGCATTTTACCGGTAATGCAAAGTGTGCATCCGTCGATGCACACCCATGCTCGTGCCATCCGCACGGGGACCATTGCCCATACTCCGCAAGTATGGGGATTAAAGCCCATGCTTTACAAGCATGGGGACCTTTAGCCCGTCATCAACAGGACGGGGACCTCAAGAGTTGCTTGGTCATCACATGACCAAGACTTCAATAAGCCAACATGATGCATATGTATGAATTCTCAAATTAACACAACATGCATCCGCAAGATGCTCAAAAACACTTTCTCTTTTGCATTTTACCGGTAATGCAAAGTATGCATCCGTCGATGCATACCCATGTCTGTGCCTTCTAGCACAGGGACCAATTGCCCATACTCCGTAAGTATGGGGACCAAAGCCTATGCTCCACGAGCATGGGGACCTTTAGCCCGTCATAATCATGACGGGGACCTCAACAATTGCTTGGTCATCACATGACCAAGCCTTCAATATGCCATCATGATGCATATGAATGAAATCTTAAATCATCATAATCATGCATTCGCAACAACCTCACATATGAATAAACCTATTCATACTACAAGCATTCATGATCATTGACTTCATAATTTTCAAACATCCATGAATAGCACATAATTTGTAACACTATAAAACCTGAATATTAACCTTCATAATATCTTAGCAACCATGAACAGCACATATACTCATAGTATTAGCAAACAATGCCATTCACTCATATTAAGTCAATCAACCAAGGTACTTGCCTCAACCGTGAGACGGAAGACAACGACGGAAACCTCTAGCCCCGGGGGTCACCCCCACCTGGCAACCGTGAATTATACTAAAAATCAACCAAACTTGCACAACATTGCATTGGAACAAAACGAGAGCAATCGTTCCTAAACGAAATCCAAACATTAACCGATATACTCCCAAAATCGAAATATATCCAAACAGACAGCTATTAAATAAAAATCCATAACTTTTCAGTAAAAACTCCAAAAGTCATGAATCCAATTTTCCTGGAATCTACATAATCTTAGCTACAACTTCTCAGGTGACCGAAAGGTCAAAATACGACATCTAATGCTTTGTTTTTAATCCCGAAGACCGTTCTGTTATCTTCGGTTTCTCTGACTTGGGAAAATCATAACTTTTGTTTAGAACAGCCAAACTCATTTTTCTAAGACTCCCTAGAAACTACAGAAAACCATCTATCTCAATAAAATTATAAAAAATATTCCCACTGTGCAACAATGGTTTCAAATAGCCAAGCCTTTCACCTCTGTCCACAATAGAAGGACAAATTACAGTAATAAGTTTAAAAATTCATAACTTTTGAGCTATCCGTCCAAAATTTATGAACTTTACCTTCCTGGAATCAGCATAAAGTTATCTAAATATCTCATGGAGATCATCGAACCAAATTCGGCCATCTCCAAACTCTAATGTACAGAACTACGACCACTGCACAAATCCTGAGACTGGATTAGCACCCAGTCTTGCAAAATTCGTAACTAATTCATCCTTTATCCAATAATTATGATTTAATACTTTCTAGAAAGCTAACGAAATTATCCATCTATCTCCAAGAGACCCTAAACACTTAATCTGCCTGGAACTAACCCAATCTCGCGAATCAACAGGACTGCAGTACTACCGATCTATGACAGCAGGTTACTACAATGATTAATCGGTACCAAAACACATCTATAGAACCGAACTAGCTATTGAGAGTCACGATCTTACCCACGAAATCCCCCGTTGGACCACGTTGTAGTCCTCGTGAAGATCACCCCCACCTTCTTCTTCTTCCTCTCCCTCCTCCTCTCTTCTTCCCTCTCCTTCCTCTCCCTTACGGCCGGCCAATCTACAGGGGAAGCACCGGAGGAGAGAGGAGCGCTACAGTAGTGACGTGCTACAGTGGCGACGTCGCTACAGTACCATGCTACAGTAATTAGGGTGCTAGGGTTTAGTTCCCCTCACATGGGCCCAAAGAGCTATGGGCCAAAGGCCCGAGTTCTAAAACTCCTTCAAAATTCTGAATTTTCCTTTTCTAATTACTTTTAATTTTAGAACTAGTCACTTATATGTTTTATATTTGAACGGGATATTACATTCTACCCCCCTTAAACAGAATTCGACCCCGAATTCTACTTATCGTTCTATTCGCAAGAACACTACAACTGAAATTAATCACATTTAACACGTACGCAATGTGAACAACCTTGGATTTTGGTCACGCATGCGAGATTTTAACTCCTAAATCGCTTCCCTCTATGACATATGCGACCACCTCACCTCGAAGGATATCAACATCTTACACCTCAACACTCGTCTTGACCTTTACAGATTCTCTCAACACACAAGACTCAAAAATAAGGTCCCACTCGTTGGCCAATAGCTTTAATCGAAATCCCAAGCTTCGGACTGCTCAGGTACTCACTCAGCACCAGAACATACCAGACGATGCATACATCACGTATGGGCCCAAGATGGTCAAAGTGATACGCTCACTTCCTAATCCCCGCAACAGTCAAAAACAAGTCAATGTACCCTGGGCCAACTTCCCTTTTGTTACTAAAGCACATAACATGCACAACCCACATGGAATTCCTATCTCACTTCTCAATCGGTTTCTTCATCTAACAAGGAGCACCTCCTTTAACTAGGAACATATAGCAAAATTCGCTTTAAACAACTCTTTTATAACCAGAACCCCACTGAGAATAATGGATTCTCATTGCAACCACGAAATAGCAACTTCACACAAAAGGGGTCAAATTCGGAAGCAAAGATTTGCCTGGAACTAACCCAGTCTCCAAGAGACCCTAAACACTTAATCTGCCTGGAACTAACCCAGTCTCGCGAATCGACAGGACTGCAGTACTACCGATCTATGACAGCAGGATACTACAATGATTAATCGGTAGCAAAACACATCTATAGAACCGAACTAGCTATTGAGAGTCACGATCTTACCCACGAAATCCCCCGTTGGACCACGTTGTAGTCCTCGTGAAGATCACCCCCACCTTCTTCTTCTTCCTCTCCCTCCTCCTCTCTTCTTCCCTCTCCTTCCTCTCCCTTACGGCCGGCCAATCTACAGGGGAAGCACCGGAGGAGAGAGGAGCACTGCAATGGCGACGTCGCTACAGTACCGTGCTACAGTAATTAGGGTGCTAGGGTTTAGTTCCCCTCACATGGGCCCAAAGAGCTATGGGCCAAAGGCCCGAGTTCTAAAACTCCTCCAAAATTCTGAATTTTCCTTTTCTAATTACTTTTAATTTTAGAACTAGTCACTTATATGTTTTATATTTGAACGGGATATTACAGAGCCGTCCTGAATCGGGAATCTAATATCCCTACCAGGCCAAATAATAAAACATCGAATTCACGTCGGGTTCTCTGAACAGTAAACTAAAACTGCCATAACTTTTAGTACGAATATCCAAATCTCACGTTCTTGAGCTTTCTGGAAAGCTGGGACAATAATCTACAACTTTGATTATATTGAGATCCTCTAATTTTCCCTTTAACTAATCGCTTAACCCAGTTTTCTACAAACTGTCAGAATGCTGACAGATTAGCAGGACAGCGACACTAAATAAATCATATCTCGCTAACCGTTAATCAGATTTGGGCGTTCTTGGTGGCCACGGAAAGCTAAGAACATAGCCCAACTATCTCTAAGAGATGGGATCCTCAAAATCTGCTTCTAAGGACATGAAAGCAAAACAATCACATTAACCTTACCCACGACGCTAGGCCATCAATTGCACGTTTCCTCCAATTCCTTGTAATCAATTTTATAGTTTCCTTCGTTCTTTATTTCAACCCGAAACTGCTCACTTAATCCTCAAATGTTTCCTGTCGATTCGAGCATCTCCTCCATAGTATAAAAGGAGCACCGCGTGTCCCTCACTGTAACACCCCAACCAAACAAATGCCTGGAATGCTACTAAATTAAATAAAGTAACCGTAATTAAACTAAAACATCTTACAAAATTTAAGAACCTCCTTTGTATAGTTACCTATACGGAGGTTCCAAATGCATAATTATAACATATAAAGATAATCCAAATTGCAATATGATCAAGACGTAATCAAAACTGACTATTCATTACTATGACATCCATAGCAACTAAACATCTAGAAATAGATCATGAGCATCTAAAACGTCTATTCAATTATTACAAATTACTCCAAGCAAGCAATAATCAATATGAGTACTTTAAACAGTTTATTCATCTCCTAGTTAATTTTTCTTTCATTCCATGGTGGGTAATTCGTACAAAAGTGCAAGAAGTCTAATCATTCCTTCCCCCCATGCATGCTGATCTTGTAAAGGTACCTAAAATACAACAAACAACAAGAGGTGAGTCCAAAGACTCAGCAAATATAATAAATGGCATCAACAGCATACAAGCATATAACTCATCAACTATACTTCACAAAACCACATATCAATCACCTTACACACACATGCTATGCAATATGCTCAAAAATGATCTTTTTCCTTCTCTTTCCCTTTTGCATCTGTCCCCTCGGTGGATAGTCAACTTCTAAAATTCGTAACGTTCACTACAGGGGTCCAAATAAGGTGTTCTTAGACTTACTGGAAAGGTAATTAAATTCTCCAACTAAGTCGAGTTGGTGAGCCGTCCTGAATCGGCCATCTAATATCCCTACTAGGCCAAATAATAAAACATTGAATTCACATCGGGTTCTCTAGATAGTAAACTAAAACTACCATAACTTTCAGTATGAATGTCCAAATCTCGCGTTCTTGAGCTTTCTGGAAAGCTGAGATAACAATATACAACTTTGATTATATTGCGATCCTCTAATTTTCTCTTTAACTAATCGCTTAACCCAGTTTTCTACAAGCTATCAGAATGCTGACAGATTAGCAGGACAGCGACACTAAATAAATCATATCTCGCTGACCGTTAATCGGATGTGGGCGTTCTTGGCGGCCACGGAAAGCTAAGGACATAACCCAACTATCTCTAAGAGATGGGATCCTCAGAATCTGCATTTAAGGATATGAAAACCGCCGTTCAAAATTCTGGACAGATTGGGATCTAAACAACCGATCTACTAACGAATTCAAATACGCCTTAAATTCGAAACATACAACGAGGGAGGATCTTTGTTACCCTTGAAAAACCACTGTAGATCATGAAGAACACCGCGTGATCTCACTTCCCCTCCCTTCTCTCTTCTTCCCTTCCTTCTTCTTCTTCTTCTTCTTCTTCTTCTTCTTGGCCGGCCACCACAATAGAGAGGCACCGGAGGAGAGGGGGCACCACCATGGAGAGGGGTGATCTACAGTAGCCGTGCTACAGTGACGGTGGCGGTACTGTAGCTGCCCTAGGGTTCCCCCCCCTTCTTCTTTAGTTGGTGGTCTGGGCCATGGGCCACTATGCCTGTTTTTCCCCCACTTGACTATGGGCTGCGTGGCCTATTCCTCCCACAATTTCTGAATTTTCTCTTTTAATTCTCTTAATTCCCTCTCTAATTTTTATTGCATCCACTAACGGCAAACGGGATATTACACTCACTCTCCTTTATGATTCGCCTCAAACCTCATCCTCTATCTCCCCACTGTTTGCCCAGATTTCATAAACGACCGTGCGTCGTCGAAACTCCTTCTCCGCCGGACTGCGTTGCCATCAAAGGTCCTCTCTCTGAGCCACCACCACCATAAGGTTCGCACCATCGTGTTCTACATCGTGCTTCCCTCGCCTTCGCCGAAGCATCACCGGAGAGCCGCGCCCTCGTGTGCCACCGCTATCCGTGCGCTCTAAACACCGCTGTCACCGCCTCGCTTTGTCTTCGGCCAAGCCGCCACCACCATTGGGTAGAGGACGTCGTCGGGATTCCATTTTCCTAGTTCGCCGACCGTCCCTCCCTTTCCCTCGCCAGCGCCATGGCCATCTCCATGCGCTGCTCTCTGCTCTGTAAATCACTAGAATAGTAATTCCAGAACAGAAGTTATCTAGTCATGTCCAGAAGCTTTGTACATCTCCATTTTTTATGAGAATTGTTTTTCCAGAAATTCGTTCTCTCTCATACAAACTCCAAATCCGTTGATTCTTTCTCCTAAATTCGTTCTCTAATTTCTATTATTTATTTAATAATTTTTAGTTTTTATTTAATTTCTGCTATTTATTTGGTCCGATTCGCGTGTATAGAGTCCACCGTCGCTGACGCGAGTTTGGATAAACAGGAAGCGCTTACCTCCAACGTCACCGAAGGTGAGTCTCCTTTGACCATTTTGAACCTATGATTTGTAAATTATGTTTTCATTTTAAATTATTATGCATTGTTATTTTATTTAAATGATAAGTTTAAACTGTAAGTTGTTAGTTAAAAAGCTAAAGTTTGTTATTGTCATCCTTGATATTTATTATCCTGCAACTTTGTAACCCTAGTGTAGAAAATTTTGTAATATTGATTACAACTTTGCTGAATAGTTTTGTAACGGTAGAATTGCTTAGACATGCTTTACAACTTTATTTAACCTTTGGGGGAGAAAAATCATTATTACCCTTTATGCTTTGTTTGAAAAATGTATGACATTAGGTAATGTTAGTATTTGAAAAATAAAATAAAATGATGAAAATATGTTTTAAACTTGGATGGATGGTAAGTTCAGGCGGGTGCAGCTAGAGTACGAGAACTTGTATTGTGTTTGTCCCGTCCAAGTCATATTAAGGACCGATGCTTGGGATTATCCAAACTGAGCAATACCGTGCAACCACATGTCCTAAATGAGAAGGACCTGGCTGAATAATTTACTATATTCTAGCATTACGCCTACAGGCTATAGATGGTAGGAGTTACCTGGTTGTGCAGACGATGGTAATTGACGTCTATGTCTGTCGGGGCTTGCGCCGGTTGATGGTAATAGACGTCCATGTCTGAGCAGGTTATCCCCCACAACGGTGTGCTCTGGGTCACTGGTAAATGACGTCCAAACTTGGGGTTAAGCTCATCGGGCAGGTTAATTTTAGGATAAAGTATTGTAAAAGCCTTATGATAATCGTTTTAGCCGCACACCTTCGGAAGTGTGTTAAACGGACATTATAAAATGATTATCTCGTGTGGATCAAGCTATACAACCTCTGCAGCTTGTAAAACTATTCGAATAGCCATGCCTACGGTCAAGGGCGAGCAAGAGTCTATTGGCGGCTAGAGCCATGATGCTAGTAGTTGGTAGCTAGAACCTCCACTAATGACATCAATTAATTTACTTATTGAAACTACATTTGTCAAATGTGTTTTATGAAAACTATTTAAACTTAAAATATTGCTTTGTGCAAATGAACCCTATAAGCCTAATTGTTAAAGCTATGCATATGCATCTTTCCTGAGACTCACGGAGTACTTTATGTACTCACATGCTACACTCATAATTAAATATCAGAAGCTGTCAACGACACGGGGGAGGACTATGACTGCTTCACATGTGGCTTTTATGAAGGACACCTGGAGTACTAGGTTGCGCTCCCTAGTCGAATGCTGTTGGGCAATTTGATGGGCCATCACTCGGAGTTTAACTTTTGTTGTTTCCGTTGCTGTAAGACTCAAGGTCTTTTGATCTCTTTTGTAATAAGTGGCCATAAGGTTGGTACTCAGTTGTTTATTAATGTTGTTTCAAGATTCAAACTTGTTATCAACGATGTTTTCACTATGTGCACTAGCTACTGATAATGGGACTGGTGCAGAAATACACAGAGGGTTCAGATTCAGAAATCCGGTCCCAACAATACAGATCAAAGTTAGGTATGTAGGCCTCATCCCTTAGGTTCGGCCCTCTATAACGGGTACGAATCAAAGATGGGGAGTATGAAGACCTCATCTCGATAGATCAGTCCCCTGTAAAACCCCAGCCCGATATGGAGCCCAGAATGCTACTAAACTATACTAACTATCAATTTTAATAACAATTAACACTAAATTACAGCAAACATATCAAAGGTAAAACCCGTCCACAGGTCACAATAACGCAAGCATAACGATAAAGCAATCATGGATAATCAATTCATAGGAAGCATGGCAAGACAATAAACAAAAATCAACGCAAAACCAATCCATTCAAGTCTATTAAATGAATAATCAACTCCAACCTATCTTCTAAGACTAAGCAATACTATCATGTCTTAACTATAAATCATCAAACTATAGAATGAGTTCTCATATCCAATGAATCAAGTAATCATGTGTATGATGTGGATCCAAGTGTGCTAGCCCTTCCCAAGCGAAGCGTCATCAACGGTCACCTAAAAACAACAATAGAGCAAGGGTGAGTCCACGACTTAGCAAGCACAATAATTAACAATGAGTAATGCTTAATCAACTGTAAATAATATCATCATCAACATCGATTGTTTCTCTTTTCTTTATTCTCATACCCCAATCATTCAATTCTCTTTTCATTCAATGCATCCCTACACTATATGTCCACATGCACTTCTTTCGCGTATACCGATATAGCGTGAATGAACACTCGCAACAATGTTTACTCTCAAGCTTGTCATCCTCAAAGATCGAGGACCTCTTCCACTCCTATGGAGTTGGATCACCATGATCACCTTCTCATATACAATGATGCTTATGAATGCACAATTATTCATAGTTTCATCAATATTACCATTATTCAACATTCTCACATCCATCAATACGAATAAAATCATGACCATTCACATTGCTTGCAATTAAATAAAATAAAAATATGAACAATATAATGGTAATGAGCGGTAAAGAATACGACAATCAACCAATGAATATTGTCTACCATGCACTTGTCTCTTTATCCATGTGAGGCGTGATAGTGAAGCGGCGGTAAAGCACTAGAGGGCACACTCCCTGGAGAAATAATTCAAAATACATATCAAAAGAATAACATCACAGCACCAACATTTTATTCTAATCGTCCTCATATGTTTGCGCCAAACTGACCCAATTAACCCAAAACTTTAAGACGCACTACTCGCTGTCCCAGTAGTAAAATAGCTCTAACTTATTCATCTGAACTCCAAATTCAACCATCCAAGACTTTTTGGAACCCTCACAAACAAACCTACAACTTCCTAGTTATGATAAACCTCTGGTTCTACCATTTTCTACCTTGTTTCTTTACCTGAAGATCGTTCTAGAATTTGTCAGAACAGTTCGTTTCACAATTTTATATCTTTAATTCTAAAATATTTCTCTAATTGGACCGACCTCTGAATCCAAGTCTAAATACCTCAAATCACCCCTGCAAGGTTCTGCACCTAACCTTGATGAACTAGGGAAGACTGAAAAATAACTTTCCCCTAATCAAAACGACCTACAAAATTAACAGCAATTAATCCAATGCAAAACCTAAGGATTAACAGGGCTTACCCTTGATGATCACGACGAATCATGGAAACCCCACGAAATTCCTTTCTTTTCCTCCCTTCTTCTTCCGTCCTTTTCCTCCCTTCTTCTTCCTTCCTTTTCCTCCTTCCTCCACTTCCTTCTCCAGTCGAACCCTTCTGTCCTCCTCCTTCCTTGTGGCCGACCACAAGGCAGCACCACAGGGGTGGCGCTGGCAGGGAGTGACACTGGCAAGAGGAGGGGCGGTAGGGTAGGGCATCGACAGGGAGGAGCAACAGGGGCGGCAACCTGTAGAGGGAGGGGTGGCACACAAGCGGTGGAGGTGGTAGGGGGTGGAGGCGTAGGGGCAAGGGGCTAGGGTTGGCTGTCGCCCCCTAGGACCCTCTTATGGCTGGCTCCCCCATTGGGCCAAGTTGACATGGGCCGAGAGCCCATGGCCCAAGTTTTTCATCTTATGTGAAAACCCCCTTTTTAATACTCTAATTCTCCCTCTAATTCAATTAACTCCTCTAAAGCGTTTTGGGATATTACGTTCTACCCCTCTTAAACAAAATTCGACCCTGAATTCCACACGCCGTTCTACTAGAAAGAACACCAAAACTGAAATTAAACAACAGTTAACACGTACCCGACATGAACAACTCTGGATATTGCTCACGCATGCGAGACTCCAACTCACAAGTTGCCTCTCTCTCGGACTGATGTGTCCATAGCATCTTGATGTATACCAACATCTTGTGCCTCCACACTCGCTCTAACTTCTCCAGAATACGCACCAGATCGACGCGACTGAATAGTGAGATCTTGCTCGATAGTCAGTGGCTCCAACAAAATCACATGCCCTGGGTCTCTCAAGAACTTTCTCAGCATCGAGATGTGAAACACATTATGTACTCTGCGCATGGACCAAGGAAGGTCCAAGCGGTAAGCCAACTTCCCAATTCTTGTAATAATCGGGAACGTTCCAACGTACCTCGGGCTAAACTTCCCTTTGGTAGCAAACCAGACAAGGCCTTTAGTGGAAGATACTCTCAAGAGCACCCTGATCACCCACCGCAAACTCTAAGTCACTACAAACTCTAAGAACCTCCATCTTCACAAGTGCTTCGGTGGGTTCTTCATCAAGAACTCGTGATATACTATTTGTGCGGTGCCGTGCTGGCCCGTTGTGCCAGGGTGGCGGCCCAGACACGGCCCGAGCTGTCGTGTCGTGCCAGCTCGGCCCATAAATAGTGCAGGCCGTGCCGTGCCTCGTGCTAGCCTAGCCAGCACGACCCATTTGGCCAGCTCTAGTGATACGGCCATAACTACTACCAAAGCATTGGTTTGTGTCCCTAAATTGCAAACTAATGCTAGAACTCAAATTGGCGCCATTGGTGTTGTTTTGCAACAAAAGGTAAAACAAAACATTGTGAAGGCCGATAGGGTGACATGGAAGCAAGGGTTGCATTGGCATCGAAAGAAGCATCAAGTGCATGGAACAAGTTCGCGCAAGAAGCTAAGAGAAGGAAAGCCCATAACACAAGGAAAACCGAGAGGGAGACTTGGCCATGCATGGGAAGGATGCCGGGAACATGGCATGTGGGTTGGTTCAGTTTGGATCCAATTCAGACAGCCAATTGGTGATTAATAGTTTTATTCCAAAACTAGAGTAGCTTAATTTCTAATTAAGAAAGTATTTTTTGGTTCGGTTTACTGTTCACGTGAACAGTACCGACTCAGATTACTGTTCACGTGAACAGTATCGGACACGGTTACTGTAGCACCTCGGTTTGTGAGTTGTGTGCTTGCGTGGGAGGCTATATAAACCCCCCCATGGCCGCACCATATGGGTGGACAAGTTATGATTTAGATAATAAAAATCAGAAAAGCCGTTTTGGCGCATATCGTGTGTTCATGAGTTGTGATATGAGTTGGAGAGATTGAGAGAGAAAGATTGAGAGCGAGATCAAGATATCTATCTCTTGCTTCGGAGTACTATTCACCAAAGGCTACTACTTGCAATTCAATCTATTAGATTGGTTTGTGAGTGTATTGTTTTTCTTACAATTCAATTCACCGAATTGGTTTGTGAGATTACTCTTGATCTTCGAGTGCACCGTGAAAGATTGGGCCAATAATCGAGGATTCATCTAATCAACTAGGTGGATCCTTATCGTGGTATCGAGCTTGATTGCTCACGGTGCCGTTCTTCGCGAAGATCAAGTATCGACATGGCCGATACGAAGGACATGAAGTTGGTCATGCAATTCAGCTACACTATAGATCAATGTGAGGAGGATCCACTCCACGATCCGAGCTACATATTCTTCAATCGGTGTCGAGTGGGGAACACAGATTGTGCTATGATGATCGATACGGGAAGCTTGACAAACGCGCAAGCCAAACACTTGTGGATGATTGGGGTTGATCACAAAGCCACATCGAGCCATATCTATTGCTTTGGAGGTTCAAGCACATTCGATCACAAAACAAGTGGAGGTAAAATTTTCTTTGGATGGGTATACTGCTGTTGTTACTTGTGATGTGATTCCTATGCATATGAGAGCATGTTCGTTGGTGATTGGTGCATATTGGTTGAAAGAACAGCACATACACCGAGTTGCATCACGCCCCGTCATGCGGTACTCCTTTCCATGGAGAGGAACACGAAAGGACATTACATCTTGGTCCTCGTCAAGGTACTTTGAAGATAGACAGCGACGAGACAAGGCCCAAGAAGACATTAAAGAGCGGCAAAGGCTAAAGACCAAGAAGCGTGAAGAAGAACGGTTGGTGAGGAAGAAAGAAGAAATCGAATTGGCGGCCCTTCTTTCTACCCAAAAACAGCAAGAGGAGTCGTTTCATGATGACAAAACTACTAGTGAGGCACCACAAGATGGTCTTTGTATGCTGACCAAGACGGTTCGAGTTGACAACACTTCCATTCTCGCAACGGGGCAGCGAACCAACGTTTTCAAATCTGAGTGCAAAATCAATGGCAAAGTTTGCAAGCTTATCATTGATGGTGGAAGCTACAACAATATCATTAGCGACGATTTGGTGCAAGCTTTGGGGTTGACAACATGGCGACATCCAGAACCGTATTATGCACAGTGGTTGCATAATGTCGGTAAGGCGAAAATTACTCATCGTGTCAAAGTTTGTTTTTCAGTGGGAGACTATCACGACAAAGTGGAGTGTGACATCGTACCTATGCATGCATGTCACTTGCTGTTGGGGCGTCCGTGGCAGTATGATCGTAACGCTACACACCACGGGAGGTCCAACAAGTACTCTTTGGTGCATCAGGGAAGATCATATACCCTGTGTCCTATGCCGAGAATTCTATTCATCTTTGAGGAGATCATCGCTAAAAAGGCGATCGTGAAGACTACCCGATGGAGATTCCTAAGGTTACACAAAAGACGAGGACGTCTTTTCTTGAAGAAAGAGAGGATGATACGGCCATAACTACTACCAAAGCATTGGTTTGTGTCCCTAAATTGCAAACTAATGCTAGAACTCAAATTGGCGCCATTGGTGTTGTTTTGCAACAAAAGGTAAAACAAAACATTGTGAAGGCCGATAGGGTGACATGGAAGCAAGGGTTGCATTGGCATCGAAAGAAGCATCAAGTGCATGGAACAAGTTAAGCAAGAAGCTAAGAGAAGGAAAGCCCATAACACAAGGAAAACCGAGAGGGAGACTTGGCCATGCATGGGAAGGATGCCGGGAACATGGCATGTGGGTTGGTTCAGTTTGGATCCAATTCAGACAGCCAATTGGTGATTAATAGTTTTATTCCAAAACTAGAGTAGCTTAATTTCTAATTAAGAAAGTATTTTTTGGTTCGGTTTACTGTTCACGTGAACAGTACCGACTCAGATTACTGTTCACGTGAACAGTATCGGACACGGTTACTGTAGCACCTCGGTTTGTGAGTTGTGTGCTTGCGTGGGAGGCTATATAAACCCCCATGGCCGCACCATATGGGTGGACAAGTTATGATTTAGATAATAAAAATCGAAAAGCCGTTTTGGCGCATATCGTGTGTTCATGAGTTGTGATATGAGTTGGAGAGATTGAGAGAGAAAGATTGAGAGCGAGATCAAGATATCTATCTCTTGCTTCGGAGTACTATTCACCAAAGGCTACTACTTGCAATTCAATCTATTAGATTGGTTTGTGAGTGTATTGTTTTTCTTACAATTCAATTCACCGAATTGGTTTGTGAGATTGCTACTGATCTTCGAGTGCACCGTGAAAGATTGGGCCAATAATCAGGATTCATCTAATCAACTAGGTGGATCCTTATCATCTAGTATAGACTTTAAAAATTAATATGATAAAATTATTTTTAATGAACTCCATCCATAAATTCCCTATGTCCTCCAGTAGATCATGGTCCAAGAAAGCCTAAACCCCTATTGTTTTTGGCTCTGCGAGGAGGCTAACAAGGGAGCTTAGTGTCATTGCTCGTGGAGACGATGCGATTGAGAGAAGGGAAGGGAATGCGAGGATGTGTGGGTTGGTTCACTCAGAGTTAGAGAAGAGAAGGTGGCGGTGGTAGAGTGGTGATGATGTAGAGCCACCACAGCCATGTGGTACAGAGATACCGAATGAGAAAAAAAATCCTATATGGCCCACCTGGAACTTTGAAGGAAAGTACAATTGTGTTTTTTTCTTCTAAATTTTGAAATTGCTGCAATTCAAGCAGATTTGTTTCTTTCAAAAATTCAAAATTGTTGTATTTCAATTTGAGAATAGTTAAACTATGTGGTGTTTAAAAAGCATGGCAATTGTGTACACTAATCACTATTCAACCTGTCTCAAACACATAGACTATAGCTACCCTCGCCTAAGATTGTTAAGAAGAGGTGAATGCAACAATTTTGACACAATGAGCTCGTGACTACCTTATGCACCTTATCAACACAATTAGAGCAAAGAGTTTCTACTTGCAATGGGGACAATTATCTCTAGCATGTCTACATGTGTGTTCATAGTGTACTTAACTGATTTTCTCTAATCATATCTTAAATAGGAACACATTGTTAAATTGGTGTACTCACAAACAACTAGTTGGTTGCATAATCTTGTGGTTAAATTGAACCATGAAACTTAATGATATTTTCCCAAGTATGCCCATTGCGAACTTCTATACAACCACACATTTGCTTGGAATAGAGTTGATCACAAATGTACAACCAAGCAGTCAAACAATCACTCACACAATTAATATTACATCCCAACCCAGTGAGAAGAGACATTCGCTGGATTACTCGAGAGTATTGTACTCTAGACTCTAGTGCATAGGCAGAAAATCTTTTACATTAATACATTCCATAATGCAATATTCAAAATTTAAATAAATTCTTTTAAATAATTGGTGGGAGGTTTATGGATATTTTAATAAATTACCCAATCTAAACTAAATCTCTTAAATGATTGCTTGAGGCATAAGAAGATCGCAATACAGTACCCAGTCTAAAAAAAATCTTTTAAATGACTATTAACAAGCGGTCTAATGAGGCAATAATAAATTACCTAATCTTTTTAGTTTCTATATTTCCAACTCCTTAAATGTAGGAATTTTACATAGATTTACCATGAAGTTTGCTTGCTTAAGTCTCTATCAAATCAAGGTTCAAAATATTACGGAAGTTTCACAACAAAATACTAGTAAAGTAACATAGTGAACTAACAAACCCAAACTATAAGAAAGAAACCATTAAAGAAAGAGACACTAAGATCAAAAATTAGGACTAAGCCATACCTTTAGCTTAACAACAAACAAGACAAAAGATTATTAAGACCATGAAAGATCAATAAGTAACTAAAGATTCTCTCTGTCACGTGCTCTTGTTTTTGTTGCTCTCTTAATCAAAAATCAAATGTGCTTCAACAGGCTAAGAATAAAATTAAGGGCAAAATAACCACCATGAAAAAACAAAATGAAAAATCAAACATAGAAGTAGGTAACAGGAGAGAGATGGTACGTTTGGATTTTTAGCTAGCTTTGCCCACCTTGGCTAGTACACTTAGCCCATTTAGCTCACATAAGCAAGGCATGCTATTTGGTTTCATTACCAGAGGAACCAAACTTTGACTGCGTACAACAAACTAGAATGCGCACATTCACATGCATCGACGATGGCGAGCCATTTTGGCTCTTCGCGGTGGGTGAGTTTTTTCTGGCAGTTGTTGGCTAAATTTCAAGGAAAAGCCAAATTTTTGCTGCTACTGTAGGATCAAGGATGACTGACTAGAGGGCGGGGGTGAATAGGAGGTTTACAAAATTTTTGTGCTCTAATTGACAATTTTAGCAAGTATGATCTAATTAAAGAATTCTAGCACAACTCAAGAGATATATTCCAAGTTTTCACTAAGACACCTCAAAGCTATGTCGATACTAAATACAACTCTAGCTAAGGAATTTTACACAAATAAATTGCTAGAAATGTAAATATGGAAATAGTAAAGACAAGAGAAAAACTACAATGGAGACAAGCAATGTTTTTTCCGTGGTATCGAAGACTTGCCGATCTTCACTAATCCACGTTGAGAAAACTTGAATGAATCAAGCTGGCTCCACACAAACATAGCTCTTTGGGCCCATGTGGGGGGAACTAAACCCTAGCACCCTAATTACTGTAGCACGGTACTGTAGTGCCGACGTCACTGTAGCGCTCCCCTCTCCTCCGGTGCTTCCCCTGCAGATTGGCTGGCCATAAGGAAGAGGAAGGAGAGGGAAAAAGAGAGGAGGAGGGAGAGGAAGAAGAAGAAGGTGGGGGTGATCTTCACGAGGACTACAACGTGGTCCAGCGGGGGATTTCGTGGGTAAGATCGTGATTCTCAATAGCTAGTTCGGTTCTATAGATGTGTTTTGCTACCGATTAATCATTGTAGTATCCTGCTGTCGTAGATCGGTAGTACTGCAGTTCAGTTGATTCACGAGATTGGGTTAGTTCCAGATAGATTCAGTATTTAAGGTCTCCTGGAGATAGATGGGGAATTTCATTAGCTTTCTAGAAAGTATTAAATCATAATTATTGGATAAAGGATGAATTAGTTACGAATTTTGCAAGACTGGGTGCTAATTCAGTCTCAGGATTTGTGCAGCGGTTGTAGTTCTGTACATTAGAGTTTGGAGATGGCCGAATTTAGTCCGATGATCTCCATGAGATATTTAGATAACTTTATGCTGATTCCAGGAAGGTAAAGTTCATAAATTTTGGATGGATAGATCAAAAGTTATGAATTTTTAAAGTTATTACTGTAATCTGTCCTTCTATTGTGGACAGAGGTGAAAGGCTTGGCTGTTTGAAACCATTGTTGCACAGTGGGAATATTTTTTTTATAATTTTATTGAGATAGCTGGTTTTTTGTAGTTTCCAGGGAGTCTTAGAATAATGAGTTTGGCTGTGCCAAACAAAAGTTATGATTTTCCCAAGTCAGAGATACCGAGGATGACAGAACGGTCTTCGGGATTAAAAACAAAGCATTAGATGTGGTATTTTGACTTTTCGGTCACCTGAGAAGTTGTAGCTAAGATTATGTAGATTCCATGCAAATTGGATTCATGACTTTTGGAGTTTTGACTCAAAAGTTATGGATTTTTATTTAATAGCTATTTGTTTGGACAGATTTGGATTTTGGGAGTATATCGGTTAATGTTCAGGTTTCGTTTAGGAACGATTGCTCTCGTTTTGTTCCAATGCAATGTTGTGCAAGTTTGGTTGATTTTTAGTATAATTCACGGTTGCCAGGTGGTGGTGACCCCTGGGGCTAGAGGTTTTCGTCATTGTCTTCCGTCTCACGGTTGAGGCAAGTACTTTAATGTTCCTATGATTATAAAATGTTGAATGCCTATTGTTGGTATTGTGTTTCTAAGATCCATGTTAATATTTAAATGTTCGTATTCAATCCATATGTGTTACCTCCATGATTAGAGAGCATGTCTTTTCAATATTCATATGTCATACCATGCATCCACAATTCATGTTTCGTCCACGGGAGTGGATCAATATATAAGACCCATCAATTCCAGTATGGGCACGTAAGACCCACTATTCCAATGTGGGCGCTTTGGGACACCTGTATGAAACGTTCTTCATACGGGCTTGGATCCTGCATTTTGTTAAATGCGGGTTTAGGTGAACACCGACGGTGTGTCACCAAAGAATACCGATATATGCATGTGTGTAGTCCTTCATTTCATCCAAATCATTCATTCCATTCATTCAAATGTTAGATTCGTGCTTATTTCATATTCTTCAATGGTGTTATCATGATCATGGTTGTTATGTATTAATTATTTATTATACTTGCTGAGTCTCGGACTCACTCTTGCGTTGTTTGTTTCTTTTAGGTGATCTTTGAGGTTGGTTCCATTGGGAGGGAGTAGACACGCACTACTCATTCACTTCACCTTAATCAAGTCTAGGATTACATTTTAGTTCGATTTAATAATGTTGGCTGTGGTTGATAACCCTTCTTCGTTAAGATTGATTAAGTACTGCGTGTGAACTTAGTTCATCCTTCTGATATAATTGCTTGAGTTGAAGATATACTCCTGTGATGGTTCTGATAATTGTTGATTCTTATTTTGTCTTGACATTTATGAATGTTGGAACCTCCGGTATAGTTAACTATACAGGGGAGGTTCTGCCGAAATTTAGAATTTTGTCTTCTGTTTTAATTTTGTTAACATGTTAGTTTAGTAGCATTCCAGGCCCTTGTCAGACTGTGGTGTTACAGTTGGTATCAGAGCGGGCTGTAGGTCCGTGGTGACTAGATTAATTAAAATTTTCTAATGGCTAATCATCTTAAAAGTTTGACACACTAGTGCACAGTAGGATGGGGATGGGCTAATCATTTCATTTACGTTTCCGTTACATCATTTTGATGATCGCTGATATGAATTGAGTATGATTGCTTATTAACTGATTATATGATTGTTATGAGATGATCTTGCATACTTATAATTGATTATATTGGTTATGTGTGTTGCTAGTTGTTGTGATAGGTTGAGGTGGTGGTTGTGGCCCTAGGTTTTACCAGGTTACACCACCATTCGTGGTATGGAAATAGAGGAGTAGATACCCCGACTACCCTAGCTATAGGTGTTGAGGATGAATTCCTTTAGAAAAGTTGTTCTCTTCTTGAGCTTGAATTAGGCCACTTCTAGTTCTGATTCTTTGTTGATGATTTTTCTTGAGTTAGAGCTTACAATTCATTTGGTGAAGTTTTCATTGGTCTTCCTTGGTCCGTAAAGTGATTACTTGATCTCTGAATCTTGATCTATTGTTGCTTGTGTGAGCGTCGGTTAACAAACATGATTGATTTTTCCATGGGAGGTCCGCCTTCTTATTGGAAAATATGAATAATTTATTACTTTGGTATTACGGATATTAAAAGTTTCTGTTGCAAGTTCTTTAACATGTGAAAACTTTGACTTTTGTGTTTCTTTTGAGATTATTTCAAGTGTTGAAATTTAGTGCCCTTTGTTCTAAAAAGAATTAAAAACCTTCTATGTTGTCTTGTTATGTTTAAGCGAGAGATGGTAAACATAGAAGTTCGTTGTTAAGGTATGAGTTATCAAGTCGGATCTGTGGCGTGTGCATGATTGGTCTTAACCCAGAACATTGGAATTGAAGTTTATTAATTTGATGTTGTCATAGAGTAATTACCTGATGGGTAGTAACTAAGAGTATGTCCATACTTAAATAGTGTCAGAAGGGTTATTAAAAGTATGGAACATTGATGAACTAGTTTGATCACTATGGGTGATAAATTTGGTAAGTTTTTTGGGTAAAATGGATTTGCGGGTCTCAACGTGTTAGTCTAACCCTTTGGGATGGTTAAGTCCAGAAGGTGTTAGATTATTGTCATAATGGCTGTTAATCTTGGAGTTATCTTTTATGAATATGTATCGATTATATGTAATTGCTAGGTGCAATTATTATGTATCAAGTATGGTGTTGAGCATCCTAAGAAGTGAACTGATGGGATGTAATTGGGATCTATGTTTACATGATGGTGGAGTGGTAGGATAATAGTATGTTTTGATGAGAGGGTTAATTATTGCAATTGTTTAGTTTGCTAAATCTGTTGGATTACTTGATCTTAGTAGATTAATTTAACTATGTAGGAAGGGAGAGATAAGGATGTATTTGACTGTTGTCTTAGTGGATAATAATCTGGAGGTTTCTTTGTAGGGCTACTTGATGATCCTACATTTGATAGTGGGAATGCAAAGAGAGAGAGGGCCACAAATTCTTCCATAACTAAATAACCGTTAAATGTCTATGGTGACTGCTAGATTAGATTGGTGTGCACTAAATTGATGTTGAGCATTGTTAATAGGTTAATGATTGGAAATTTAATAGCAACCTATTTATGTGTATTTTACAAGGATAACCTGGGCAGCATGCCCTTGCTAAAAGATGGTTTATGTCGATAGCGTGGATTGTGCTTTAGATACTCTCTTGACTAAGTTGAGTATTGCAACCTATTAGAAAAGTATATACATATACATGAAATAGGTTATTGTGTTTCTTTTGGAAAGGTTGATGATGGGATAGTAAGGTGTGTTGGTTCATGCTAGGAGTGTATTATGATGTTAGAAAGATTAACAGTATATGGTTGTGAGAGTGAGGTTGACTCCTTTAAGAGGAGAATAATTTGATTGCCTTTCTTGATATCCCGTAAATGAAAATGTTTGAGTTTTGCGTTGTGATCATTTGGGTCTCATGATTTATGTGGTAGTTGAAACTGTTAGAGCAAAATGGCGTGTTGAAAGATTTTATTGGTTCTTAAGTGGTTCTTGTCGTTTGGTCTTAGAACCTATCTTGTTCGAAATGGCAAAGTGTTGTTATATTCAAAGGATTATTTTCGTGTTAAGGATGATGTAGTAGGAGTATTTGAGAATTGGAGTCAAGTTTTGTAACTTACGGTTTAATTGAAAACGTGCTTAAACTTTCTATTTTTCATTTGAAGAGTTGTTGAGTTTCAATGAAATGTCTTATTCATTGGTTGATATGTGCTATTCTCTTTTTGAGGTGCGCTATTGGAATATTTCTTTTGGTCCCGTGCTCACTGTGAGGAGTAATGTTTTCCTGTGTGCCGAAACTAGTCCTTGTTTATCTCTTCCTTTTGAGGAAGGATCAATAGATTTGTGTTATAAAGAATTAAAGCATAATCCGCAATTGTTCAGTAGTGGTCAAGTAATTGTAGTGGTGAGATTTTGGTACCAAGCTATTGGAGAAGTAGTAGAAGGTGAATCGGTTTTGATCTATAACTCTTGGAGAGAATTTGATTCAAATGGAATGTTTGTCGCTGAAGTAAAACTGATTGGTGTTACGACCAAGTCGAACCTATGGTAAAGTGTAATCCCAGAACTTTGGTTCATGTTGAAATATTGGGATTATCGAAGGTATGGAAATCTTGATCAAGTTATAGAGTGTCGCGATTGGGTTGTATTGCCAGATTGTGTAGGTGATTCATGATGATGTGATTTAATGAGACTGTGATTATAAAGTAATTTCATCGTTGTTGCAATTAATGGGATAGTGTGAAATGTTGAGTTAATGTCAAGAATGACTCGATGCGATTGAGTAACCCTCGAGAGTTAAAATCCTTGTAAAGGTAATTTAAATCAGGAAAATATTTCCATGATGATGTTAATGAGCGAGTATGTTGGAATTGTGGGAACTTTAGAGAATCAATATGAGGATTTTCCTATCTTTTATATCAAAAGTTCATTGTAAGAGTTTAGAAGTTAAATTTGGACTTGCATTTTTCTATGCTAGGTCTTTAGTCGCCCAATGATTTTGTAGAGGAAATAGAATAAAGGGCAGATTTCGAACAATGAGATGATCATTGATAGAACACTTTTGATGTAGTACATTAGTGGTGTACTGAGAATTCTAAGTTATTTATTCTTAAAGTTTGAGGTGAAGTGATTACGTGAGATCTATTGTGAGGCGCATTGGGTGCCCTCTGTCAAAAAATTAATTTTGTCAGTAGAAGGAGTTGTCTAGAGTGTTTCAGTGGGGTTCAATAGAGCCTCTATACAAAGGTGCGGATGATGTATTTCGGCTTGAGCATAGTTTTGAGTATGCCAATTTAAGAGATTTGAGCTCATGTGGTATGTGATGGCATGTGTAGTCCTTATCAGTTCAGAAAGAATAAAGGAAGTATTTGGTTTGGGCATTTGAGCGGTTGCTCTTTTAGTTTATGTGGTGTTTAATTGTAAACTGTCTCCTTGGAAAGCGGAAGGGATTTCATGATGAATCTTTGCTTCCGAATTTGACCCCTTTTGTGTGAAGTTGCCATTTCGTGGTTGCAATGAGAATCTGTTATTCTCAGTGGGGTTCTGGTTATAAAATAGTTGTTTAAAGCGAATTTTGCTATATGTTCCTAGTTAAAGGAGGTGCTCCTTGTTAGATGAAGAAATCGATTGAGAAGTGGGACAGAATTCCATGTGGGTTGTGCATGTTATGTGCTTTAGTTACAAAAGGAAGTTGGCCCAGGTACATTGACTTGTTTTCGATTGCTTGCGGGGATTAGGAAATGGCGTATCACTTTGACCGTCTTGGGCCCATCGTGATATATGCATCGTCGGTATGTTACGGTCTTGAGTGAGTACTTGAGCAATCAAGCTTGGGATTTCAATTAAAGCCGCACAACGATTGGGACCTTATTTTTGAGTCTTGTGTGTTGAGAGAACTGTAAAGGTCGAGGCGAGTATTGAGGTGTAAGATGTTGATATCCTTCGAGGTGAGGTGGTCGCATATGTCCTAGAGGAAGCGATTTAGGAGTTAAAATCTCGCATGCGTGACCAAAATCCAAGGTTGTTCACATTGCATACGTGTTGAATGTGATTAATTTCAGTTGTAGTGTTCTTGCGATTAGAACGACAAGTAGAATTCGGGGTTGAATTCTATTTAAGGGGGGTAGAATGTAATATCCCGTTCAAATATAAAACATATAAGTGACTAGTTCTAAAATTAAAAGTAATTAGAAAAGGAAAATTCAGAATTTTGTAGGAGTTTTAGAACTCGGGCCTTTGGCCCATAGCTCTTTGGGCCCATGTGGGGAGAACTAAACCCTAGCACCCTAAATCTTGTAGTACAAGATCTTGTGGCGCCACCGTCCTTTGAAAGTGCGGCGCTCTTGTGGCGCCCCTCTCCTCCGGTGCTTCCCTGCAGATTAGTAGGCCATAAGGAAGAGGAAGGAGAGGAAGAAGAGAGGAGGAGGAGAGGAAGAAGAAGAAGGTAGGGGTGATCTTCACGAGGACTACAACGTCGTCCGGTGGGGATTTCGTGGGTAAGATCGTGATTCTCAATAGCTAGTTCGGTTCTATAGATGTGTTTTGCTACCGATTAATCATTGTAGTATCCTCATTGTCGTAGATCGGTAGTCTTGCAGATTCTGTTGATTCGCGAGATTGGGTTAGTTCAGGCAGATTAAGTGTTTAGGGTTTCCTGAAGATAGATGGGGAATTTCGTTAGCTTTCTAGAAAGTATTAAATCATAATTATTGGATAAAGGATGAATTAGTTACGAATTTTGCAAGACTGGGTGCTAATTCAGTCTTAGGATTTGTGCAGCGGTTGCAGTTCTGTACATTAGAGTTTGGAGATGGCCGAATTTGATCCGATGATCTCCATGAGATACTTATATAACTTTATGCTGATTCCAGGAAGGTAAAGTTCATAAATTTTGGATGAATAGATCAAAAGTTATGAATTTTTAAATTATTACTGTAATCTGTCCTTCTATTGTGGACAGAGGTGAAAGGCTTGGCTGTTTGAAACCATTGTTGCACAGTGGGAATATTTTTTTATAATTTTATTGAGATAGCTGGTTTTCGGTAGTTTCCAGAGATAGCTGGTTTTCTGTAGTTTCCAGAGAGTCTTAGAACAATGAGTTTGGCTGTGCCAAACAAAAGTTATGATTTTCCCAAGTCAGAGATACCAAGGATGACTGAACGGTCTTCGGGATTAAAAACAAAGCATTAGATGTGGTATTTTGACTTTTCAGTCACCTGAGAAGTTGTAGCTAAGATTATGTAGATTCCATTAAAATTGGATTCATGACTTTTGGAGTTTTGACTCAAAAGTTATGGATTTTATTTAATATTTGTCTGTTTGGACAGATTTGGATTTTGGGAGTATATCGGTTAATGTTAGGTGTTTCGTTTAGGAGCGATTGCTCTCGTTTTGTTCCAATGCAATGTTGTGCAAGTTTGGTTGATTTTAGTATAATTCACGGTTGCGGTGGTGGTGACCCGGGGCTAGAGGTTTACGTCGTTGTCTTCCGTCTCACGGTTGAGGCAAGTACTTTAATGTTCCTATGATTATAAAATGTTGAATGCCTGTTGTTGGTATTGTGTTTCTAAGATCCATGTTAATATTTAAATGTTCATATTCAATCCATATGTTACATCCATGATTAGAGAGCATATCTTTTCAATATTCATATGTCATACCATGCATCCACAATTCATGTTTCGTCCACGGGAGTGGATCAATATATAAAACCCATCAATTCCAGTATGGGCACGTAAGACCCACCATTCCAATGTGGGCAGTTTGAGATACCCGTATGAAATGTTCTTCATACGAGGCTTGGATCCCCGCATTTTGTTAAATACGGGCTTAGGTGAACACCGACGGGTGTGTCACCAGCAATACCGGTATATGCATGTGTGTAGTCCCTTCATTTCATCCAAATCATTCATTCCATTCATTCAAATGTTCGTTCTGTGCTTATTTCATATTCTTCAATGGTGTTATCATGATCATGGTTGTTATGTATTAATTATTTATTATACTTGCTGAGTCTCGGACTCACTCTTGCGTTGTTTGTTTCTTTTAGGTGATCTTTGAGGTTGGTTCCATTGGGAGGGAGTAGACACGCACTACTCATTCACTTCACCTTAATCAAGTCTAGGATTACATTTTAGTTCGATTTAATAATGTTGGCTGTGGTTGATAACCCTTCTTCGTTAAGATTGATTAAGTACTGCGTGTGAACTTAGTTCATCCTTCTGATATAATTGCTTGAGTTGAAGATATACTCTGTGATGGTTACGATAATTGTTGATTCTTATTTTGTCTTGACATTTATGAATGTTGGAACCTCGGTATAGTTAACTATCTGAGGAGGTTCTCGAAATTAAATTTTGTCTTCTCTTTTAATTTTGTTAACATGTTAGTTTAGTAGCATTCTAGGCCCTTGTCAGACTGGGGTGTTACAGTTGCTGCGAATGCATGATTATGAAAGTTTAAGGTTCTGTTCATATGCATCATGCTGACATATTGAAGACTTGGTCACGTGGTGACCAAGCATCTATTGAGGTCCCCGTCATGAAGATGACGGGCTTATGGTCCCCACACTCATGGAGTGTGAGCTTAGATCCCCATACTTGTGGAGCATGGGCAATGGTCCGTGTGCTAGATGGCACAGGCATGGGTATGCATCGACAGATGCATGCTCTGCATTACCGGTAAAATGCAAAAGAGAAAGAGAAAGTGCATTTGAGCATTTTGCATAACATGATTATATAACATGTTTGATATAGAGATTTGTGGATGGTTGTTGATGATTATAGTTGTTTAAGTTATTGTTATCATTTATTGTACTTACTGAGTCTTTGGGCTCACTCTTGCTGTTGTTGTGTTTTTAGGTGCCCTTTACAAGAATGACATGCATGGGGGAAAATAAAGATTAGAGTGGTTGCACAATGGCACGAACTACTCACAGATGAATTAATAGAATGATAATTTAGTGGTTGAGTAATCTGCTTAAAGTATTCTTTACGATTACTTCCTTTGCTTGGAATAAATTGTAATAGAGTTGACTAGATGATTACAGACACCCTTTGGATTATACTTTAGTTGTTTATCTTGCTATAGATGATATAGTAATGATTAGCTCAATTTTAGATGTCTCTTGATTATGCTGGATGTTGGATTATTCAATTATGTTATAAGTAACTGTTGGAACCTCCGGTATAGTTAACTATACAAATGAGTTTCTGCCGAAATTTAGTAAGATGTCGTAGTTTAATTTGGTTACAGTGTTAGTTTAGTAGCATTCTAGGCTCATGTTGTATCAGAGCGGGCTTTAGGTCCATGGTAGTTGAATAATTAAATTGACATACTATGCACAGTAAGATGGGAATGGGTTAAGCATTGCATTACGTTTTCGTTATGTCACATTAATCAATACTGTTATGAATTGATTACAAATGCTTATGATTTGATTATTATGGTGGATATGTGTAATGGTAGTTGTTATTGAGAGGTTGAGGTTGTGGTTGTGGCCCTAGGCTTTGCTAAGGTACACCACCGTTTGGGATATGAAGTCAGTGAAGTGTTACCCTTACCATAGTTTCAGGTGTTGAGGGTGAATTTCTTTAGAAAGGTTGCTTCTCTTCTTGAGTTTGATTCAGGCCAATTCTGGGTATAGTTGCGAATGATGAATTTTCTTGGGAGATTGGTTTCAAGGTAGTTGTTGGGATTTCACTTGGTCTTTATTTGGGTTATGGAGTAAATATTGGCTCTTCCGATTATTGAGTTACTCTTGCTACTTATGAACTTTGTTCAATGGCGAGATTGAAATTTCCATGGTTGCTTCCATTCTTTCTTGTTGGAAAACATGACGTGTATTCGTTTGATATTTTGGACAAAGAAAGTTTTATGTTGCAAGTTCTTTAACATGTGGATGTTTTGGCTTTATGTATTTCTTTTGAGATTACTTCAAGTGTTGAAATTTAATGCCTCTTTTTATGAAAGGGGTTAAAATCCTTTTGCATTGTCTTACTATGTTTAAACGGGAAGTGGTGAACATAGAAGTTCATTGTTAAGGTATGAGTTAACAAGTCGGATCTGTACCGTGGTGCATGATTAGTCTTAACCCAGATCCTTGGAGTTGAATTTGGTAAACTTGATGTTGTCATAGAGTAATTACCTGATGAGTAGTGACTCAGAGAATGTCCATACCTAAATGGAGTTAGAAGAGTATTTAAAAGTATAGAACATTGATGAACTAGTTCAATATATGGGTGATATATGAGGTAAGTTTTTTGGGTAGATTGGATTTGCGGGTCTCAACGTGTGAGTCTAACCCTTTGGGATGGTTAAGTCCAGAAAGTGTTAGATTATCACCATAATGACTATTAATCTTGAAGCTATCTTTTATGGATGTGTACTGGTCATATGTAATTGCTAGGTGCAATTATTATGGAACAAAGTATGGTGTTGAACATCCCGAAGAGGTGAATTGATGGGATTTAATTGATGATCTATGTTTACATGATGGTGGAGTGGTAGGATCATAGTATGTTTTGATGAGAAGGTTGATCATTTAAATCGTTTAGTTTGCTAAACCTGTTGGATTATTTGATCACAATGGATTAATTTAACTGCGTAGGAAGGGAGAGATAAGGATGTATTTGACTGTTGTCTTAGTGGATAATAATCTGGTAGTTTCCTTTTGGCTGCTTGATGATCTTATATTTGCTAGTGGGAATGCAAATAAAGAAAGGGCCATGAATTCTTCCATGCCTGAATAGTCGTTACATGTCTTTGACGACCACTAGATTAGAATTAGTGTGCACTAAATTGATGTTGAGCATTGCTAATAGGTTAATGATTGGAATTTAAGGGTGATCTATATATGTGTGGTTGTACGAGGATGATATGGGCAGCATGCCTTTGTTAAAAGATGATTTACTTCGATAGTGTGGATCATGTATTAGATATTCTCTTAACTAAGTTGAGTATTGCAACCTATTAAAAAAAAATGAAACAAGTTGACCAAGCATCTATTGAGGCCCCGTCATAAAGATGACGGGCTTATGGTCCCCACACTCATGGAGTGTGAGCTTAGATCCCCATACTTGTGGAGTATGAGCAATGGTCCCTATGCTAGATGGCACAGGCATGGGTATGCATCGACAGATGTATGCTCTACATTACCGGTAAAATGCAAAAGAGAAAGAGAAAGTGCATTTGAGCATTTTGCATAACATGATTATATAACATGTTTGATATAGAGATTTGTGGATGGTTTTTGATGATTACAGTTGTTTAAGTTATTGTTATCATTTATTGTACTTACTGAGTCTTTGGGCTCACTCTTGCTGTTGTTGTGTTTTCAGGTGCCCTTTACAAGAACGACATGCATGGGGGAAAATAAAGATTAGAGTGGTTGCACAATGGCATGAACTACTCGCAGATGAATTAATAGAATGATAATTTAGTGGTTGAGTAATCTGCTTAAAGTATTCTTTACGATTACTTCCTTTGCTTGGAATAAATTGTAATAGAGTTGACTAGATGATTACGGACACCCTTTGGATTATACTTAAGTTGTTTGTTTGTCTTGCTATAGATGATATAGTAATGATTAGCTCAATTTTGGATGTCTCTTGATTATGCTGGATGTTGGATTATTTAGTTATGTTATAATTAACTGTTGGGACCTCCGGTATAGTTAACTATACAAAGGAGGTTCTGTAGAAATTTAGTAAGATGTCTTAGTTTAATTTGGTTACAGTGTTAGTATAGTAGCATTCCAGACTCATGTTGGACTGGGGTGTTACACTTCTTTGAAGAGATCACCGCGCAAACTCTTCTCCAAGACATCTAGGTGTCGGCAAGCACTAAGAGTAAAAAACCACAACTTTGTTTGAAGAAAAACAAGTGACAATGATGCAATGCACTTGAATGCTCTCTACTACCTCAAAATATGAAATATGAGCAAATGGGTGGTATAGAGTGCACTAGAGGCTCAAATGTATTCAGTGAAGTCCAAGACCCTGAGCTTGGTGCAGATGAGGGGATATTTATAGCCCCCAACCAAAAAAACTAGCCGTTTGAAGCTAATCTCAGAAAAATTCAGCATATGTAGTAGTACTGCTGTAGAAAACTGGTACTACCGCACTCACTGTTCAACAGTCAGAATGAGTGCATTACATGCTTCTGAACTAGCTGTTACAGAAAGGTATGGTACTACCGCACACACAAGGTCCGATAGTACCGCAGAGCGATAGCACCGCTCAGTTAAAACGGAACTACCAATTTCTAGAGTTTAAAAGAATCCCAAAAACTTGCTCTCTGAAAATTGCGTACCATTATGTAAACATCGGTCCTACTGTACTGCGGTAGTACCGCTCAAAAGATACGGTCATACCGTTCTTTAGGGGAGAAGAAAACCCAAAAACATGCTTTCTAAAAAATACGTACCGCCAACTAGAATCTGGTCCTACTGTGCTATGGTAGTACCGCTCATTAACTGCGGTCATACTGATTTTACTACAATATTTTTAGATGCAATTCTAAATACAATGTATGACATTTGGTTGATCAAAATGGCACAAAATAAATCCTCAAGCTGGTAGCCATGATCTCTCTTTATAGTACAACATTTAGCCTATAAATCCGATCTTTTCTCCAAACACCGAGGTCGATAAAAACTATAAAAAAAACCTTAGGCTATTCATTACCTTTACCTTGAGCCACATCAAACCTTTTTTATCTTTGCATTGCCATCTCCATATTGTCATCCATACTCCAGGACTAAACCTTCTTAAAACATCTTAAGAGCACATGTTAGTCTCTTAACACATTGTTATCATTAATTACCAAAATCATTTATAAGGGAATAGATGCTTTCAACTACCGAATGGCTCCTCCCCTGTGTTGGTCTTGACCGTCGAGATCTCCTTGATCTTCTCTTGACCATCGGGATCACCTTTGAGTTATCCTGATCGTCAAGACCTCTTTTGGACCCCTTTTTGTGGATCTCCTCCATTGGATCCCTCTCCCTTAGAAACTTCTCCGTCCAGACCTCCTTTGTGTTCCCTTCTTGGGTTCAGACCTTCTTAGGTCCAGACCTCCCAACTGTTAGGACCTCCCCTTTGGAGATCTTACCCGTTCAGACCTCCCCATTGTTAGATCTGATCGTTAAAATCTCCCCTTTAGAGATCTTAACCGTCCAGACCCCCCCTTTGTTAGATCTGACCGTTAAGACCTCTCATTTGGAGATCTTAACTGTTCAGACCTCCCCATTGTTAGATCTGACCGTTAAGACCTCCCCTTTGGACATCTTACCCGTTCAGACCTCCCCATTGTTAGATCTGACCGTTAAGACCTCCCCTTTGGAGATCTTAACCGTTCAGACCTCTCCATTGTTAGATCTGACTGTTAAGACCTCTCCTTTGGACATCTTACCCGTTCAGACCTCCCCATTGTTAGATCCGACCGTTAAAACCTCCCCTTTGGAGATCTTAACCGTTCAGACCTCCCCATTCTTAGATCTAACCGTTAAGACCTCCCCTTTGGAGATATTAACCATCCAGACCTCCCCATTGTTAGATCTGACCATTAAGACCTCCCCTTTGGACATCTTAACTGTCCAGACCTCCCCTTTGTTAGATTTGACCGTTAGGACCTCCCCTTCGGAGATCTTAACCGTCCAGACCTCCCCTTTGTTAGATCTGACCGTTAGGACCTCCCCTTTAGAGATATTAACTGTCCAGACCTCCCCTTTGTTTGCTCTGACCATTAGGACCTCCCCTTTTGAGATCTTAGCCGTCAGGACCTCCCCTTGTTGTTAATCTCGACCGTTAGGGCCTCCCTTTGGAGATCCCTGCCCTCTAAGGACATCATGCCAAACCTTCCGAAGACCGTGGATTGAAGCTTGTGTCATGGGGGTTTTACAAATGACCATAGCATTGGTGTGCCATAGAGGTTTGAAAAGCCAAGAAATAGAAAATGGATTTGGACTTGGGCAGCATTGGTTGTTTGGTTGGTGCAAGTCCATGCACGGGGGTCGTGTGATCCGATGCCCTAGGGTTGTGGTGGCCACCCGGGTCAGTTAAGGACCGGTTTGCGAGTGTATTTTGCTATGCCCTTATCGTGCAACCACATGTCCTCTGTGGGCGGGACCTGGTCAAATAATTTGCAAAGTTCCATCGCGATTGATCCGACTGAGGTGTGGGTGGCCTTTTATGGCCTGTCTTTTTATGACTATGTAATTCCCACTGGCTCAAGAGGGGGCCCTGAAGGGCGAAACCTTAGAGTAGGGTGGATTGCGGTGGGATGATGCATTGTAAAGGCCTTGTGGTAATTCCTTCGTCGTACACCATCGGGAGTGTGTAAGTAGACAGTATAAGTGGATTACCTCTTGTGGGTAAAGCTGCACACCTCTGCAGAGTGTAAAACTATTCGAATAGCCATGTCCGCGGTTATGGACATGCTAGCAAAGCTGCTTAGAGTTCTCAGTTTTGGGTTCAAAATGATTTGTGAAATGCTTTTTGGATTTCTATCCAAATTGGGGAGTGGGCGGGGAGCCTTATGACAGGAGGGTATCCTTCACCACTTGTGATGAATGTTATCTAACTGAAAACTAAGAATTGCAAAATGAATTTTACTTATTGTAATCGCCTTGAACTTAGTACTTTTATTTGAAATAAACTTGGCTTTATGCAAACTAACCATATTATGCCTTCCTTTGAGATATCCATTATGCATGTCATTCTGTTAATTGACGGGTGTAACTTGCGAGCACGGTTGTTGTGCTCACTCTTGCTTGAAATTATCTTTTGAGCAGGAAGGAAGCCTTGAGGAGATCTTGCTGTGGACCTAGAGGTCCTAGACGACTAGGATTGCGCCCTCCAGCCGATTGTCTGTGGTGTATCGGATGGCCTAATGCTTATTTTCCGCTGTGTTCTGGTTTGTTGGCTTATAAGCCTCCCCTTTATAAACAACTCTGTTGATATCAATAAAAATCTCGTTGAAGTGTATGCTACCACTCTTGTATGCTGTGATGAGCTAGCTGTTGATCCTTGGGACTAGCTCAGTGGCACAGGGGACCTTGGAGTGCCCGCAGTCCTCCACGACCACACTCAGGTCTGGTCGTGAGTGGTCCTAGGGTAGCCTCGGCCCTCCACGACCTCCTTTGGTTGGTCGTGGGAGGTCTCAAGGAGACCTCCGTCCCCCACGACCTCCCCTGGTCGGGGTCGTCGAAGGTCTTTGGGGCGCCCCTTGGCTCCACGACCTCCTCGGGGACTCTCCCAGGACCTTCTGGTCGGTCCTGTAGGTCCTCTCGAGAGGTCTTGTGTGTCGTCCTAGAAGGTCCTGGTGGACTTTCTAGGAGGTCTTGGAGGACCTCTCGGGTGCCCTCTGGATCGGGCGTTACAAAGTGGTATCAGAGCATCCTGACTGTAGGTCGTAACCTAGTAGAATGGTCGTTAGCAAAGATTTCAAAACTTATTTTACAACAAGAGGAATAACTTGTTCTTTCCTTATCCAGGTCATCTTTCTATTCTTATCCCCTTCTCTGTATCTCCCCTTACCCTATTTCCCTCTTATCTTTTTGCTTGCTTCAACGTTTTATAAAGGCTAAATGGATCCTCTTTCCTTTGGAAAAGTTCTGTAGGGTGGAACCCTTTTGCGTTCTAGCTCTGGAAGCTTCGGGAAGACTGGTGCAGATGATTCGAGACTCCAGATTGCCAGACTCTTAAGAGCTATATTTGTTTAAATTACCAGTGCATTTGGAGGCACAACTAGGTAGTTTTGGTGATTCAAAGATTTTAGAATTTGATCATAAGGAGTTTTATTGGATTCTGGGGGATTGATGGAGGGTATGCCTTGTTTGCATATAGATCATAGAAGAGCAAATTGGTGGATTGTACATATTGTGCTAATAGAAGATGATTTGGGATCAACGCTTTGATGGATCATGAAGGATATAGAATTAGGAAGCATTGATTTGATTATTAGGATGAATTGGATTACCCTTGAACCTGGAGTGGATGGAATGTTAGTTGGAAGCTTGAACTTGACTATGTGGGTTATACTGGATTTAGTTGAATATGATTGAATCGAGAATCTGAATTTGAGAGGGATTTTGGTTGGATTACATAATTATGTCTTGATCAGATTATGGAATTATATGATTAATGGTTATTGGAATGTATGGTTGTGGTATACCTCTTGATACCGGAGATTGGTCCCAATACCTGCTAGATGTTGGGATAATTGATTGAAGGGTACATTGTTGGTATTGGAGTTGATCATAGTATCTGCTAAATAGATAATGATTGAATGATTTGGTGGAGCAGATTTGAACTTGTGGCTTATGAGAAGTATTTTGGGATAACCTTTAGATCAAGATTGAATTTAGTGATCTTGGAGCTTTTGGATTGAAAGAGAATCCACTGGACTTTGGGCGGAATAGAAGTATGCTGATCAAAGTAATGGATTTGTTGAATTATCTAAGCTTTAGCCCAAGAAGAAATTGTGAATTGTGTTGATTTGCCAATATCTTGAGAGAAATGACTGAATTCTTTTAATAGGAAGATTCCAAGATATGTGGATTGGTGGACCCTGATTATTAAGGTGTGGATCTTGCTTGGATAGGAAGTTGATCCTTAGTTCCTAGCTAGCATCCAGCACATAATTAAGGCAAGTAGCTCCTGAAGAGACAGTTGGATGAAAGAGGTGAAGCATCGCCGTCCCTGCCCTCTAAGGACATCATGCAAGACCTTCCGAAGACCGTGGATTGAAGCTCGTTTCGTCTGCCTAACTCTATAGCTTCGGTTGACCAGACCCCTTCTGTATAGTGAGTCCTTTGCCAGTTTAGTGTTCTGATCATTAGAACGTTAAAAGCTGTGGAGCTCTTTTGAGTAGTTTTTTTTCAGATTGGTTCTTTGTGGGTTGTGGTTCTGCTTTATCCCCTTTTGGTCTTTTATCTCTCCCCTATCCTTGGTCTTTCTCCCTAACTCTTTGAATGTCCGCTTTTAGCGGTCTTGACACCTCAAGCAACCGGTCTTTGGAAAGCGTCGAAAGGCTGAGATATTACCTCCTGAGGAAACAATTGTTCAAGTTCGGAAGGCAAGAATTATTTGAAGACATCCTTGACCTCTGAAGTATAGCAGTAGAGTGCAAGTTATTAAGGCATTTCCAATCAGGCTGAGAAAGAGAGGACAATAGGTTCATCTTCTAGACTACCTCAAGAAGCAAAGAAGCTGAGATTTAACAGGACCAATCCTAAGGCACGCAAGTTACAAGTACCCTGCCGACAACAAAACAATGGTCACAAAAAGGGAGATGGCAAAGCAAGAGCAGGACCTTGAAAAGAACTCTGAGACCAGCTCATGCGCCTGCTAGCCACTTGTTCAGGACCAGCCTAGTTGAAGCCCTTTGCTACTACCCCTTTTCTCTCTAGCCTCTCCGAATTTCGGGGTCGAGATTCCCTTAAGGGGGTAGGTTTGTAACACCCTGGTTTTCTAAGCTTTTTTGAAAAAATTTCAAAATAAAAAGAACCATTTTGTTTTGAGAGAATTCAAAGCTTAACTTGAGATTTCTAGAATTTGGGTGTTTAAAATGACTAAACCGAACTTCATCTAACCCTAAAGTTTGGTTCTTTTGGTGTTACTTAAGTTCTCTAGAGCTATCTCTCCTTTTCTTTGTAGGATCTACTCTTCCCTTGCCCAGCTCTTGTGCCCAGATCTCTCTTCCTCAATCTTGTTTGGGCATGCTCGTATGCCCAGACCTTCCTGTGGTTTGACCTCTTGGGTTAGAACCCCTCCTTGTTTGGATCCCCTTGGTGTCTGGATCTCTTCTGATCCTAGACTATCCTTATGTTTGGGCATGCTCTCATGCCCAAGCCACCCTATTGTTTGGCCATCTCCTTGAGGCCCAATCTCCTTGTGCCTGGAATTCTTCCATAAGGGTAGACCTCTTTTATGTCTAGACTACCCTTTTTGCTGGTTTGGACTTCCTCGTGGTTCAGACCACTTCTTTGTTGACTTGAATCTCTTGGACTACCTCTCTGGTTCTCTTTTGCTCAGACCTCCTTAGGTCTGAGCCTCTTCTCTGGTTTCTCTTTGGGTTGAACCTCCTCCTTGGACCAGACCCCCTTCTAGGGTGTTGACCTTTCCTTTGGGTCACAGCCATCTTAAGGTATTCCAAGTTCAGGTTTGCATTTCAAGTATCCATGATATCTGAGATTCAATCTTGGGTTAAATTCCCCCTTCTGGATCTTCCTCTTGTTCAAACCCTCATTCCCTTTTTATTCATTTCAACCTCTTTGGGTTCCTTTCAAAGTTCCTCTGTACAATTGAACCTCCTTAGGTTCATCTGAATTCCTTCTATCCATTTTGAACCCCCTCGGGTTCATCTGGATTCCCTTGTATTCTTTGGCACCTCCTGAGGATCGTTCGTACCTCCCCTCAAGCCTAGACTTTTCTTGTCACCAGACCTCCCCTCACATCTTTTGTTTGGATCCTTTTAGTCCATACCACATCTTTGTTGGCTTGAATCCCTTTAGCCTAGACCTCCTTAGGTCTAAATCTCCCAAGTGCTTGGACCTCCTCTGGTCCAGACCTTCTCTCCTCGATGCACCTCTGGCTTAGACCTTCACGTGTCCTTCAGGACCTCCTCATGTCCTTTAGGACCTCCCCCTTGTCTATTTGGACCTTCCCGTGCCCTTCAGGACCTCCGTGTGTTCCTTTGGACCTCCTTGTGTTCATTGGAATCCCTTCTGTATTCATGTGAACCTCCCTTGTGTTCGTTTGAATCTCCCTGTATCCCTTTGCCCCTTTCTGTGTTCTTTTGGACCACCCCGGGTCCCTAAGGACTTCCTTGGCCCTTCATCTTGGCAGTGAGGACCTCCCCAGGGTTCATCCTGACCGTCGAGATTTCCTTTGGATTTATCTTAACCGTTGAGACATCCCTTTTGTTGGTCTTGACCGTCGAGATCTCCTTGATCTTCTTTTGACCATCGAGATCACCTTTGAGTTATCCTGATCGTCAAGACGTCTTTTGGACCCCTTTTTGTGGATCTCCTCCATTGGATCCCTCTCCCTTAGAAACTTCTCTGTCCAGACCTCCTTTGTGTTCACTTCTTGGGTCCAGACCTTCTTAGGTCCAGACCTCTCAAGTGTTAGGACCTCCCCTTTGGAAATCTTACCCGTTCAGACCTCCCCATTGTTAGATCTGACCGTTAAGACCTCCCCTTTAGAGATCTTAACCGTCCAGACCTCCCCTTTGTTAGATCTGACCGTTAAGACCTCCCCTTTGGAGATCTTGACCTTTCAGACCCCCCCATTGTTAGATCTGACCGTTAAGACCTCCCCTTTGGAGATCTTACCCGTTCAGACCTACCCATTATTAGATCTGACCGTTAAGACCTCCCCTTTGGAGATCTTACCCGTTCAGACCTCCCTGTTGTTAGATCTGACCGTTAAGGCTTCCCCTTTGGAGAACTTAACCGTTCAGACCTCCCCACTGTTAGATATGACCGTTAAGACCTCCCCATTGTTAGATCTGACCATTAAGACCTCCTCTTTGGAGATCTTAACCGTTCAGACCTCCCCATTGTTAAATCTGACCGTTAAGACCTCCCCTTTGGAGATCTTAACCGTCCAGACCTCCCCATTGTTAGATCTGACCGTTAAGACCTCCCCCTTTGGAGATCTTAACCGTCCAGACTCCCCCCTTTGTTAGATCTGACCATTAGGACCTCCCCTTTGGAGATCTTAACAGTCCAGACCTCCCCTTTGTTAGATCTGACCGTTAGGACCTCCCCTTTAGAGATCTTAACCGTCTAGACCTCCCCTTTGCTTGCTCTAACCATTAGGACCTCCCCTTTTGAGATCTTAGCCTTCAGGACCTCCCCTTGTTGTTAATCTTGACCGTTAGGGCCTCCCTTTGGAGATCCTAGCCGTCAGGACCTCTCCTTGCTGTTGATCTGACCGTTAGGACCTCCCTTTTGAGATCCTAGCCGTCAGGACCTCCTCTTACTGTTGATCTGACCGTTAGGACCTCCCTTTTGATATCTTAGCCGTCAGGACCTCCCTTTTGTGGATCCGACCATTAGGACCTTCCCTTTTTGGATCTGACCGTCATGACCTCCCCGTCCGTTCGACCTCTTAGCCCTTGACCTCTGCGGGGCCTCCTCAAGGTCTTCGTAGGACCTCCCCTTGGGCTTTAACTGGCCCCATTTGTTAGTCACGCCCACTTTTCTTACCTTTTGACCTTGTACTTAGCACTTGGTGGTCCTCCCATATTTAATGCCTGTTGTGTCGCATTAAATGCTACAAACCTTTTTGCAGCATCCATGCTATCTTTTTGTCACTTCTTGTACTAGCTCCCATCTTTTCCTCACCTGCTCTTGACCACGTGTGCCTTGGACCTCCCAGCAACTCTAGCCTTATAGGCTTGGGCAAGCTCTCTTCCTTTGTCTTTTCCTCATTTCAGCTCTCTAGCTCACCCAGCTTGTTCTCTGGTCCTCCCTCAAACCTCCAGACCTCCCTCGACCAGCTCTCGGGATCTCTTCTCCAATCCATCGGACCTCCTTCGGCCAGCACCTTGGACCTCCTCCTGAGGGCCCTTCCTTAGTTCTCTTGCTCCGTTCGTTGCTATTTGGTTCGTTTTTGGAGCTCTTTGGATCTTACTTGGTTGCCTTTTTCTGCTTTGCTTTGTTCACGTGTAGAGCTCGACGTCTCTGGAGAGCCCAAGCTCTGTGAGGAAGTGTTCCCGCGAAGCTTTCAATACAGTAGGCAAGTTACACTCTTGATCATATTGCACCCATTATTTCAACCTATATATATATATATATATATATATATATATATATATATATATTCCATTTCAAATGTTAATGCATGCTTACTTTACTAAATTATTTTAATACCTGTCTTTAAGATTGTAGCTATGCCTAAATCCTTTGTATAGCCACTGTTGATCTTAAACCAAACAAGTTGTCACCTTAGGCAAAACCTGGTTGATACCATAGTGTGGACCAGGACCTCTTTAAAAGTAAAGCTTAGTCATACATAGATAAAGAATCTTGATTTGGGAAGTTTTGACCAAAAATATCGCATATATAATGTTTTGAACCATGACATTATTGTGTCATGGGGGTTTTACAAATGACCATGGCATTGGTGTGCCATGGAGGTTTGAAAAGCCAAGAAATTGAAAATGGATTTGGACTTGGACGGCATTGGTTGTTTGGTTGGTGCAAGTCTATGCACGGGGGTCGTGTGATCCGATGCCCCAGGGTTGTGGTGGCTGCCTAAGTCAGTTAAGGACCGGTCTGCGGGTGTATTTTGCTATGCCCTTACGTGCAACCACATGTCCTGTGTGGGCGGGACCTAGTCAAATAATTTGCAAAGTTCCATCGCGATTGATCCGGCTGAAGTGTGGGTGGCCTTTTATGGCTTGTTTTTTATGACTACGTAATTCCCACTGGCTCAAGAAGGGGCCCTGAAGGGCGAATCCTTAGAATAGGGTGGATTGCGGTGGGGATGATGCATTGTAAAGGCCTTGTGGTAATCCCTTCGTCGCACACCTTCGGGAGTGTGTAAGTAGACAATATAAGTGGATTATCTCTTGTGGGTAAAGCTGCACACCTCTGCAGAGTGTAAAACTATTCGAATAGCCGTGTCCGCGGTTATGGAAATGCTAGCAAAGCTGCTCAAAGTTAGATCTCAGTTTTGGGTTCAAAATGATTTGTGAAATGCTTTTTGGATTTCTATCCAAATTGGGGAGTGGGCGGGGAGCCTTGTGACAGGAGGATATCATTCACCACTTGTGATAAATATTATCCAACTGAAAACTAAGAATTGCAAAATGAATTTTACTTTTTGTAATCGCCTTGAACTTAGTACTTGTATTTGAAATAAACTTGGCTTTATGCAAACTAACCATATTATGCCTTCCTTTGAGATATCCATTATGCATGTCATTCTGTTAATTAACGGGTGTAACTTGCAAGCACGGTTGTTGTGCTCACCCTTGCTTGAAATAATCTTTTGAGCAGAAAGGAAGCCTTGAGGTAATCTTGCTGTGGACCTAGAGGTCCTGGACGACTAGGATTGCGCCCTCTAGCCGATTGCCTGTGGTGTATCGGATGGCCTAATGGTTTGTTGGCTTATAAGCCTCTCCTTTGTAAACAACTCTGTTGATATCAATAAAAATCTCGTTGAAGTGTATGCTGTGATGAGCTAACTGTTGATCCTTGGGACTAGCTCAGTCGCACAGAGGACCTTGGAGTGCCCGAAGTCCTCCACGACCACCCTCAGGTCTGGTCGTGAGTGATCCTGGGGTAGCCTCGGCCCTCCACGACCTCCTCTAGTTGGTCATGGGAGGTCTCGAGGAGACCTTAGTCCCCCACGACCTCCCCTGGTCGGGCCATGGGAGGTCTTTAGGGCATCCCTTGGCTCCACGACCTCCTCGGAGACTCTCTCAGGACCTCCAGGCGGTCCTATCGGATCTCCTGGGCGGTACTAAAAGTCCTCTCGAGAGATTTTATGGGTCGTCTTGAGAGGTCTTGGTAGATTTTTTCAGAAAGTCTTAAAGGACCTCTCGGATACCCTCTGGGTCGGACGTTACACATGGGCTGTGCGAAGTGTAGTCTGAGAGAACAGCTACAGGCATAGAACACTCAGACCGAGACGGAACGGAAGACGGCACCACCAACTCAGAGCCCAACCAAACAGCAGCGAGCAGCAACCGGGCAGGCGCGCACCACCACCCCCCACCTCTGTGGCACTAGCAAGCCACCACCAGCCACCGCCGCCGCGCGGCACTCGAATCCCCCTCCCGCGGCAAGCAAAGCACCCCTCAACAGTACGGCTCGGCAGTCTGCGTTTTGCAGCGATAGCAGCGACGGGAGGCGGGAGCCCGGCTGAAGATCGCTTCCTACACCCCCCTGCCTCGCCTCCTCCTACGCGCCCGGAAGAGAGAGAGCGAGCGCGCGCGCTTAGCAAAGGTGAGAGCTCCCTGACCCCGTCCCAATCCCTGCCACCTCGATCCGCCCCCGCGCGCGCCGCGGCCGGCAATGGCGGAGCGCCTCGCCCGGCGCCCAATGGCGGCTCGCCACTCGCCGGAGGGTTTCCCGGTTGGTGATTCGGACGCCGGGGAGTTCGAATTCGGGGCCAAAACCCTAGCATTCGGTCGTAATTGGAGTGGTCCGGATTGGATCAGAGGGGCGAGCTGGGGATTTACTTTGAGCTCTGCAGTGTCTTGGCGGCGCAGGTTTGGTCGTCCGGTGGACGTTTGATGCGTGTTCGTTGTTTGGTGGATGTTTCTTTGCTTTGTGCGTGGAGATGACCGATGAGCTTGTGAGTTTGAATTTGGTGCGAAACCCTAGCTTTCTTTACCTTTTGGATTTGGGTGCTGTGGATTGAATCAGAGGAGCTTGAGTCCGTCTGAGTTGGAGATATAGTTTGAATTTTGAATTGTGTGCTATCCAAAATTTGGTCACTTGGGGGAGCTTGTGATTTGGATTCTCTGTTTGGTGGATGTTTTGTGTTTGCAGATGAGCTTGGAAATTTTGAATTGATGAGTAGGGTGCAAAGCCTCTCTTATCATTTGTTGGAGTTAGGAGTAATTGGGTTGGATTGGAAGAGCCTGAGGGCTGAGGCGTCTTATTTGGTAATTTTTCGTTTATGGTCTTATCTGATCTTGCTAAGATGGCAAGTGGGGCCATGTTTTAGTTTGTGGATTCTGGATTGAAGGTTCTTGATTACGCTGTAGTTGGTTTTGTTTACATGAAGCAAATTAGCTGACAAGCTTGAATTTTGTGCAGTGTGCATAAAGGCGGATCAGGGAAACTTTTTTTTGTGTTATCCTATTTTAGGTTTAGTTTGGAAGTTACACTCTTTTTTAGTTTATAGTTGACCTGAGCATACCATTTTAGTGCAACTAGTCATGCGATTTTGGTTCTTTGTGGTTGATTATTTGCATGGTGCTGAGCTCACTGGTCACTGCTGCACAAAATTCGGTGTAAAGTGCCTTTTGTCCTGTTGTTTTCATAAATTGTATCTGGTTTAGCTGTTTCAAGCCCTTCTTTTGTGATGGATTTTCTTCATTGATCACATTTTGTCAAAAACATCATCTTCCAAATGAGTGGAAACTTCCGATTTTCTAAGCAGATGCTTGACAAATTTTGCTGTTCAAAATGAAAATTGATTTCAAAATTTACCATTGTCATGGCTTGTTTCATTCCAAAACATGCCAATACCATAGGTTTTGATCACATTTTGTTGGTTTATTAGGTGTTCTGGATCTTACTTATTGGCTATAGCCATTAGTCAACGAAAGATTTCAAGGTCCTGCACAATTTCCTGAAGCAGCTTTGGATGCTGCCAACACTAACACAAACCAGCAAGACTCCCAAACATATTGCTGGAGTTTAGGAAATATTTTTTCCTGACACAGCAGTGACACATTTTACTAAGCATACATTCAGTTTGCAAGGCTTTGGACCTATCAAATGCCCATAGCCCATGGAAAAAATAGTCTGTGGAGGCCAACACATTTTTTAGTAATTGACTAGTTCATTTTGCTATTATATTAGATCAATGTTTATGTTTTGAACATGTGTGTTTAGAAATATATATAATTGATGTGTATATCCAGGTCACGTAGTGAGTTCTCTCACTCGCTCTCTCTCTCTCTCGGTCTAGTGGGTAGGGAGTTAAGTTTCTTTTCATCGGTGTTTGTTCAAGTTATGGCAGTCTGTATTGGATTGGAGGGCTTTGTATCTGTAGTATTTTATCACTTGGAGATAAAGTTCTAATCTGATTCATTGTTCTTGGATAATCCCATTGGCTATTGGCATTTTCTTTCATGCTTTTGTTGTTACTTTACACTTATCCTTGTTATATTCCTAAATCAGATATTTGTTCATTGCAGTAATTTTCTGTGGCTGGGTGGTCTACTAAGAGAGGTCAGATTGGAGGAAGGTTACAATATTTACTGGATTTTTACTTGGGGTTGTACTTTCTTGTTCAATTGTGTTTACATGGAATCTCTTTCCTGAGAGATGCTGTCCTCTACGCCACCATCAGTGCCACCAGCACCAAGCGTGCAACCAATACTACCACCAGCAGTAGGACAGAGCACACATATTGACCTTCGTGAGATCAAGTCCAATATTGTTAAGAGGATTGGGCCAGAGCGGGCAAAGAAGTACTTTCAGCATCTGGAAACGTTCTTATCGTCAAAGTTGAGCAAGAACGAGTTTGATAAGCTCTGTCTTCTTGCACTTGGTCGTGAGAACCTCCCATTGCACAACCACCTCATCCGTTCTATCCTTCATAATGCCAGTCGAGAAAGTCAACCACCATCAATTAATGCACCTAAGCTGACCGGGGATGTCAATAGTTCAGAACATACACTGGTTCCTCCTGTCTGGAACAATGGTGATGCTTTGAACCAGCATGTAAAAGACAATAGACCATTGAGCAGAAGGGAAAATGCATTAACCCAGCAGTCATCACTGAATCATGGTGAGACTATTATTAGGGAGAATGGTGCTCCAAATTTGAGTGATCTAAAGAGACGTACACAGGTTCGACAAAGTGAGCATGCGGAGCCACTAACCAAACGATCACGTGTGGAAAAGGCACCATTGAATTTTCATGACTCCCCACAGAGCAATGGCCCTTCTGCTATAGCTCCTAGAGAAAACTTGGGAGAAGAAATTATACACCATGCCCATCCGGTGCAAGCTCCTCTTGGGATTCAGTTTGGCCCTGCTAGTTTTGGTGGGACTCGAAAATCTTCAGCCCTTGCTTCTATCACTTCAAATGAAAGCTCTGTTAGTTGTTATGAACTTGGTGAGCTATGTGATATTTTGTCGCTGAGAAAGAGGATGGAGAAAACGGCGGAAGCAGAAGGGTTGGAAGGGGTCTCAATGGACTGTGCTAATTTGTTGAATAATGGAGTTGTTGTTTTTTTGAAGCAGTTGATTGGATCTTGTGCTGAGCTAGTTGGAGCAAGATCTCAACACGGCAAACTAAGCCATGTGGCATTGAAGCAGCAGTTGTGCCGTAAGCTAATAAATGGTGTATCACTGCAAAATCATGTGCATGGACAGGGTGGTATTATACCTCCAGGGACTAACTCGATCTCAATGCAAGACTTAAGGGCAGTGTCAGAGCTAAACCCAAGACCTCATCTTCTTGGGGTTAATGCGTCACTGCTACTTGAAAAGATTAATTCATATGATTAAATTGGATGGAGCAAGTTGGATTTTTCTCCTCTCAAGATTGTACCGACTTGATGGTGTGTCTCGCTTCATGGCAGTTGTATCCAGGTCATGGCTTACTGATGGGTGGTGGAAAAGGCTGGCGAACTTTGTACAGTATGCTGATAATACTGTATCTCATCTTCAGGTCAACCTTCCAAAATGAGCAAAGATTTGCTTATCTACTGGAGGCTGTAGAGTAGAACTCATCCATTGTGTGCATCTAAGCACCAGTAAGGAGGCATAAGTGCTTCACAAAGAACTATGGTCCAGGACTCCAAGCAATTTGAGGGCCATAACACAGAATTGCTCTGTAAGTGTACCGCACTAATATGTGCTATTTAATTGTTACATTTCTAGAATAGATAGAACAGTACCTAATGATTTCTTTGCAATCAGTTTTGTTTGCAATCAGTTTTGTTTCAGTGTTATTAGAAATAGAAACTATTTATCAGGAATATCTGGAAACCAATATAATGTTCTTGTCTGAGAATATTCCTTTTCTTCAGAACCGGTGGAAACTATGTTAAGGAGTAAACTGACTGTTGTTTTATCCAAGTATCGAGGCACAAAGGTTGTAAGATTAACAGTGGATACACCCTTTTGTTAGATCCCCAATAACATTTGTTTTGGTACTTATTGCACGGCGTCTATGTATTCAACTTCTATTGAATAGAATTTTTATTGTTGAGTGCTATATATTGCAGTTATGCTGGTGTGGTTGTGCAGTTGGCACTTTGCTGTTCTTCCTTACTAGGATGAAGTTGTACTTATCTGGCCATTTTCATAAAAGAAAAAAGAATGCTCTTTGAGAATTTAAAAGCAGTTGATAAGGAACATCAAATGAGCAAAAAGTAATGGTCTATGTAGAATAGGAGGGATCCACTTGATAAGTGCATGACATAGGTCTTAGTGGTCAAAATCAGCAAATGATTAAAAAAAATTCGGTAAAAAAATGATAAAAAAACTATATAAACCTTTGTATTGACTCCCTGTTTACACCAAACGAAATTGAAAATTATTTGCAGCAGTGTAGAGGTGAAGCTTACTAAATTTGTTATTTACTAAAGGTTGGCAGTGCATATGTATCCAATTTGTACCGAATACATTTGTATGCATCAGCTATTCAGCTGTGTACTGTTTGCTGAAGATTGAAGTTAAAATAGTAAATCTTAATATATTATGCAGCTTCCTTCTAAGCAATTATTCAACCAGTGCTCCAGTAGATGATCTCACAGTTACAATATCTCCACAATCATCTGAGAAATTTTTCAGTCTTCTTTGAACCAGATAGAGATGCAGGAAAATTGCATTCTGAGCTATTGGCCTTGTTAGTTTTCATTTCAAGGTTCCATTGATGCTTCGGTTTTATACTGCTGCTTGATAAAGTTCTAAATATGTTATGGACACATTTAGTTGTTTAGTTCCATGGTTCGTTGTCATCAGTCACCACAGTATGAATGTGTCCACATAAGTTTGGATGAGCATTTTGTTCTCTTCACAACAATGCCAGGGCACCACTAATAAAGAACTCTAATTTTGACCTACTACTTAGTCCTTACCTGCATTAATGGGTTTAGCTTTTACATTATAATTTTTCTTTTTGTTGAGGGCGAATACTTTTATAAAAGACAGTTTCTTTTCTTATATTAATGTGCAGAAGTTTGGTTTGTATCTTCACATTCTTTATTCTGGACTTGCAGTTCATTGTTTTTTTTCTTCTAAGATTGCTAACGTTTGAGCTTGCTACTTGAGATTGGAGTCATTTTATTATGTGTGATTTTTCTTGAGACTCATGTAATGAATTGGCCCAAGGACTGTTAAGGAAACATCTCGTGTCATTTGTAGTCTTTGTATGCATGCCCTCGGCTTGCTTTATGTGATGTAATATATGGTTATATTTCTTAGCTTTGTTGTGTCTGAATTGGTAAAGAACATTGCTTATAGGTTACCTCCAGGATTTCCCAAAGTTTTTTCTGCAGCAGATGTTCCCTGCAAACAATACGAAGACAGGAATGTGCAAAACTTGGTTGCTATTTCTTCTTGCTGCTTGCCTCTGTTGGAAAACGATTTGGTAGGCTTCTTATCCTCAGGGTACAAACTCTATATTTTTGTCTATTCATTTTACTTACCTGACAGGTGGTACTAAATTGCCATCATGCAGTTCATAATCATGATTTACTGGTAAAATTGTGACCCATCTTCAAGCGTTCACGTACAGAAGAAATACAATAAGCCACTCTGCTGGTTGATCCATATTGACTGATATGTAAGCATCCGTAGCTTTGTACAATCAATGTAACATGTGTAACATCACTCAAATATAGTCTTGCTTTCAAATTTATTTATTTCCCAGTTTTTCTGCATACGTTTTACCCTGCAAATATCCAATAGTATCTTCTATGATCCTGTATCTGTTTATTCTTCATACTCGGATAATGCATCTGTTTACTTATTCTCTGCATTCGTCTGTGCGATTCTAATGTGATGAAGGAAAGGAAAACATATATCATTACCATGTTTGGAAGGACAAAAAGGGTCCTTTTGTGCTTCAGCATTTCAAGAAGTAAAATTTGTTTCTTAAACCTATGTGGTGACTGATGACCAGGGATAAACACCGAGCAGTAAGTATTGCTAATTCTACAGGTAGGTTTCATACCAGCTGGAAGGAGATGCTTTCGTACTAATTTTTATGAAATCGCGATGTTAATATTTATACAACACAAAAGAAAACATAATACTTTGAGGAAAAAAATATAGAAAAAGAAAAAAAGAAAATAGCAAACCGAAATAGAATGGTAACCGCCCAGTTATTAACTTCTGCCCTATTTTCTGAATATGCTGTGGCAACTTTCACTGCCAAAACAGTATAAAATGAAAAGTGTGACTGCAATTTATGTGTAAACATATGTACTCCATTTCACAATTCTGGTAGGATCAAGGATTCTCCGACAGGATCCAGTACAAGAATCAGAACTCATGCTTGTAAACAAAAATATAGAATGCATGCTTGGCCAGTGAGGGTGAGTTGGCCGACTCTGGGAATATGATTTTTTTTAGCTTACAGAGGGAAACGCAAAATTGGATTCATGCCACTTCAAAACATGCTAACTGGAAAACTGTCACTCCAAAACAGGAAATTAGTAAAATAGCACTTTAAAAGAAGCTTGCTTCTTCGTCCCATCTGTCGACCCCTTTGTCCTCCCACTGCTGATAGCCATCGCCGGAGAGGGCTTTGGCAGCTTTGGGCGGCGTGTGCACCGGCGTAGGGCCATTTCTTGCGCTTGGTCCCCACTGCCGGCGGACGGCTTGCTGGAGGAGTGTAAGCATCTATGCCCCCAATTATTTATAGGTTTAGTGTGTTTGGTGATTAATAATGTCTAAATCATTGAGACTCACATGTTTGTTAAGCGTCAAAGATGATTAAGTCTCGATGATGGATTAAGTTGATTCTTGGGCATGAGTGTTGACCCCAAGTGTTCAAATGATGGCAAAGCATGGTATTCTATGAATAATAATGACCTTATGACTATAACTGATCCAAGGAGTTGGCTATGGATCATTTTAGTGATAGATTTTTTTTTCTTTGTCTATTCTATTATGGGGGTCGAAGACTAGTAGCTTGTGCTTAGTTTTGGTTGGGTAACTAGTTATGATACACACCAAGTCTTTCTAGCTCAGTTTCAGTCAGAGAATGCCAAGGATCAAGGTTTGATTGTGACGATCTCGAGAAAATGATCAAATTGAACCAAGTCTGAAAAATCTCACCGGAGGCGGATCATCCAGGTCAGACGGACTATGGGTCGGAGCAATAGTCTAGAGAGAGATTTCATTGTGAGCTTTGGAGCAAGGAGGATGATTCGGGTCGACCCAGAGCATGGGTTGGACCATTTGTCGAGAGAGGTATTTTCTTCAACGAAGTTTCGAGGCAGATAGTTTGGGTTGTGTCGGAGCATGGTCCGAACCATATTGTATCAGTAGGGTTTTCCAGTTGAGGTGGGATGATCCAAGTGGGTTGGACAATGACCCAGATAATTATTCCATAGAGCATTCAGGTTGTAGTTTGCATAGGGTCGGATCATTTGGGCAGCCGGATAATCCGGGTTGAGCCGGATCATCTGGGTCTGTGCAACAGCTAGTTCTCTGATCGTTGGAAGTGTGCTGAGGTAGATGATTTGGGTCAAGCAAAAATTTGAAAAGCTTGTGTCTAACGGCTAGTTTCTTGAAGCGTGAATATATATTCAAGGACGAGTTGAAAGAGCACTCATGAGCTTGGATTGGAGATTTGAGTGTGAGAGTTCGAGAGAGAATAGAATAGGCTTTAGTGTGCATCACTTTTAGTTGCTTGACCTTGCTAGGTTCAAGTGACATCCTTGGCTTATTACTCTTGGAAATCAATATTTCCTAGATGACTTCAAGGCGAGTTCTAGGTAACCTTCCAAGGAGGAGCTAGTGGAAGGCACCGGGAAGGTTGTGAAGGTCTGGAGTCCACCTATCCAGAGTGGAGAAGGGCTATCCAGAGTGGAACACTTAGATCCGTACGCGGGTTCGATACACTTGCAAGAGTGCTCCAACAAGGATTAGGGTGTCTGATCTCCAAAACCTCGGTAAAAAATCGGTTGTCTATTGTCCCTTTTGTATTTTTCGCATTTACTTTGTTGTGTTTCGATATGTAGATCACTAGACTTGTGCAGGATTGGACCTAGGTTGCAAAACTTCACTACACTTGTGTAGGAGTCGAGATATTAAATCACGATTTTCGCGGCTTTGCGGCAAGGTCAAAAAAAAAAAGCTGTAGTAGCTATCGCTAGCTATCACGGAAGCGATCCTACTTATCTATTTCTATTATGGTAATAAACATTATTTAGTGTTGTATGAAACTTACAAATGTTATCAAAACATAAATATGATAATAATAAGCTTATAAATTGAGTATAATAATATTATAATCCTAAAATTTGGGCCAAAAATCCCTTGCAGATATTGAGTAGCTAATTGAATATCTTATACCATACCTATTTTAATTGAAAATAATTATTTTTAAAACTCGATATTTAATAAAATTGTATTTTAAACATGATTCTATATCACAAAGTGGCAAATATTGGGAAAAAAAATACTTAAATGTATCATGGCAGCAGCTATTACAGCTACAAGCTATTAGCTATAGCACTAATGGCGGGCTATTTCATGGCCGTAACTAAGCTCACCGTATTTTTGGGCGTAGCATCACTTTGGGGTCTCAAAAAGCTATATCGGAGATATTGCTAGATATTTAGAACAGTACGACTGTACGAGGAGTTGATTGAACACATCAAAAAGCCTTAGTCACTTGGGTTGGTTAGAGATTATGTTTATATTTACATAATTGCAAAAAACCCTGCTTTAGCCAAAAAAATCAAAAAAATTCCCCATTCACCCCCTCTCCTCTTGGGCATCCGATCCATTTCAAGGAGACTAGACTCTGGCCATTGGACACAATGTTGGTTGTGAGACCACCCGCGGCGATGGAGGAGGGGGGGCAATGATGCGAAGGTTGGGATACGACCGCAACAGTTGTCAGCGGCAATATAGAGGGGCGTCGATGAGACGGGTGCGAAGGGGCCGCGGAGGGCATTGGTGATGGAGGAGGAGGTGGGTGTCAACACAGCGGAGGCGATAGGGCCGTGGCGGAGGCCCGCAGATGCGGAGGAGGAGGTGCGGCGTGGCCGATGTGATTGAGGATGGAGATGACGCAATTGACGGATGGCTCACAGTGGCGGTGGGTCCAGAGAATGGTGTCGATGGTGACGGTGTGGGCTGCCGGCAGCGGGAGGAAGAAGAGGACAACGATAGGGAGGAAGGAGAAGCCTAGGGGCAAAAGTGTCATAGAGTAGCATTTTACTCATTTTCTTTATTATATTTGGGAACAGGCCAGAGCATCACTTTATTAAGTACTCAAAGTCGATTTACAAACATTTAGGATACAACTCAAGATAAAACTTGGAAGCACATAAGTCCACATACCGCAAATGACGAGAGCTGCTTCATTTTTTTTTTGTACAGAACCCCTCTCCAGTAAATCTTTAATCCAAGTGGATGGGTGCATCTCCGGCAACTTGAGCCCATAATACTTCCTTAGCGCTTCCCAGAACAAACGAGCATAAGTGCATTACATCAGCGCACGAAGAATTGTTTCATCCCTCGGACCACAAAACTCGCATGTAGGCACCTATGTAAAACTGCTCTTGCCGGGGCATACTCATGTATCGATCTGCAACAAAAAAAAAAAAACACATACTTTAGGCGGCCTTCAGGATTTGTTCGTGGACTGGACCCCCTCTCCGACAGTAGTGATCTATACGCCGATCTAATAGAGAAAACACCACTCTTTTCATATGCCCAAGCACTCCTATCTTCTTGTATGTTTCCCGAATGAATTTTCAGTATTTCATCCGCATCTGGTGGTATAAAGTATAAACTACTCTCGGACTTTTGCCTCATTCCAGTCGCCTTCCTCAAGGTTAATCAATTCCTGCACTCTTGGGGTTGTTCTCGTGGCAAGACGGCACAAAGGTATCAGAGTATGATTCGATTGGAATCCAATTATTTTCCCAAACTTTAATCAAGCTCCCATCATCCACTCTTTCGAGTGACATTTTTCCAATTGGCATGTTTTGGGTGGCATAAATCCAATTTTGCCATCACTGATTTGTTGTAGAGAGAGACAACACGGCCATCTAGGATATGGCATACAGTAAACTAACTTCTGATTACCATTAGCTAGAACTCTTGGTTTGAAAGTTGTGAGATGGTTAACAGAGTCATCTCTAAAACTTGGCACCAAAAGGGCTATGGGATTAAATCCCGAAAAATTCGATAACTAACCCATCCATCGTGTAGTTGATGGGGGATCAGAGACTATCCTTTAGCCAAGAAACTGGGTGACATGCCGGTTGAAAACTCTAGATGATTTGACTTAACATTAGCGTACGTGTGCCTCAAGGCCTTATACAGTCATACTTCCCTGATCCACACGTCCAATCTGCTGCCCACTAGTTAACAAATCCAGTGCTTCGTTCCGTGAGTATTAAGGGCACAAGTTCCCTCCCTAGTTAGTGCCTTGATCTAATTCACATCAGAAGTCAATTTGTTCCTGCACAGAAAAAATTAGAAAAAGAACACAAGAACTTATACAAGTTCAAGCAACGAATGAAACCTATAAATAGGGTAAGTAAACAGTTGGCTTCAACAGTCAACACACAAATAAAGCAAAGAAGGCAAGAGCAGCCATGGAGTACTATACTACAAGTACAGCAGCAGCAGTAGCTACAAAATGGAGAAGAGGCCTCCGGCAGCTCAAGAGGCAGATAGTGAGGACTATAAGCAATCTTGTGGTGCCGGGCAGTAGTGGTGGCTCAAATCAAACACATCACAAGTTCAGAAAAGAACCAAGCTGCAACTAAATCACACATGAATTTGGAGGGAATGAACAAAGCCAAGGACCATTGCTTCTGTATACAGTGATGTTGCAAAAACGCTGCAAATCCTGCAGCGCGAGCAAAAATTGTCATTTGTGAAGAGTTTTCTGTTCCTTTTCTCAAGTAGTACCTTGTACAGGTCATCGGTGATCTCAACGCAGATCATGTCGCGAAATGCCTACCAGTATTCTCTACAAATCTTCGATCCCCTATTGTCTTTTATGTACTACCACTGTTTACAAAGCCTGATCTGTCGTATCCAAGACATGGTCGATGCTCAGTTAGGTAACAGTAACTTCTCGATCCGGTTCTTGCCGGAGCAACAGCAGACAGGTTAAAAGGTTTGATGGTACTTTGCAAAAAAAAAAAAAAAACCCTGCTCTATGAGTAGTAGTTTAAGCTGGTCTTCTTGGCTTGAACTTGTATGATTCCTTCCTCGAAGTCCTCATGTGTCAACTACAAAGGAGGAGATAGACGATAAAAGAAGTGTTACTTGAGGAAATGCAATCAGATGTATTTCATGACGAAATTAAGCACAAAATGCAAGAAAATCAAATAAGTGTTACTAAACTAATGTAATTAATTTCGCAGAACGAAAGAAGAGATAGAAACGAATACTAGAAGAGCTAATGCAAACAACATGATGCGGGCGTAGATATCGTCTACTAATTTTATGTGTGCTTCTTTTAGTCCGTGTCCACGGGTTGGTCAAAACAACACAGAAAAGCACATAGAGCATGAGGTGCAGCAACACATGGAGCTGGCACGGTTCGTGGGTCTGCATACATGCACTGTATAGAGTTTCCACAGGAGCCAAGAGGAAAATGGGATGCATGCATGCATACAGATGCAACGGAACAGGCATGCATCAAACTTGTGCGTGCAAGTGTCCAAGAAATCAAGATAAAGGAAGTCCAGGGAATTGTGGGGTTATCCTTTAATTTCCATGCACGAGATAAGGCTGAATTAAATGAGAAGATCTACATCTACACGTCTACAAGCAATGACATGACTCATGAGAGACAACAATGGTTTGGAGATAAAATAAAACTCCTATTTACAAGGCACTACTACAAAATAAGCTATAGAAGATGTCTCATCACAGACGGTTCTATTTAAAAACCGTCTGTGATGTCTTCGTATATCATAGACGGTTTATATTAAAAGCCGTCTGTGACTTGGAATTTTCCTCTGGCCTAAAATTTTTCTTACTCTATGATTTTACCATGGCTTCAAATCTCTTTAATTTTGCTATGGCTTCAAATTTTCCTTACTCTATGATTTTACCACGGCAGAGGATTGGCTGCCGCGGCAGAGGATTATGTGCCATGGTAAAATCAGAGAGTAAGAAAAATTTGAAGCCATGGTAAAATCAGGGAATAAGAAAAATTTGAAGCCATAGTAAAATCCAAGTCACAGACGATTTTTAATACAAACCTTCTGTGATGAGATACTTATTACAGACGGTTCATATCAAAAACCGTCTGTGATGAGATACTTATCACAGATGGTTCGTCTCTGTGATATGTCGTCCTGCAGCGTTTTTGTATAAAACCGTCGTGATTCGCAGCATGAATTGAAAAATTTTGAGCGCTTACGCAGATGCAAAATATTTGGCGCTATCCTTATATATTATAGCGAGTACATGGTCATCCAAGGTGAACTGGCGCTGTCATCCGCACAGAAGAAGGTATCGTCCATCCCTCCATCTCGCTCTAGCCGATCCTCAATCTCGGCATTGAACAACCGAGATTTCTTTGCCTTGGATATGCATGAACGACCCTCTTGATTTTGAATTGCGGGGATCGGGAGGTGTGACCGTGAAGAAGACCAGGCAGGCGATGGTGATCAGCATCTACGGTGAGCCGATGACCCCCAGGCAGTGCAACATGGTGGTCGAGAGGCTCGGTGACTACCTCGTAGAGCAGGGCCTGTAGATCATCATCATCGCCACGGTTCAGCAGCAAATCAACTAGTAGATCTCTATTCATTTTTAGCCACCGCGCATGGGGTATATTGTGGTTTAATTTTCACCTCCTCTTCTTCTTTCCCTGCCCCGGCACGTCGCCGATTACCTCTTGAGCTGCGATTTTTTCCCTTGTTTCTTGATGTCGTTAGTGTTCCCTTCTGATGTATGAGAGTGATATATTTTCCATGTATTTTCAAGAGTCTCTGAAGATGGAAAGCTCACATATACATTTAGTATCTTGTTCAGTTCTATATTAGGAACTGTGATAGTACCAACTATGAAACATTCAAAATCCTTTTTTTTTTTGCAATAGAAAAAACTATCACAAACGGTTCTGAACAAGAATTATCTCTGATAATTACTATCATATACGGTTCAAAAAACCGTCTGTAATGACGGTTTAGAACCGTCCTTTGTGTAGTAGTAAGGAAACCAAACCAAGACATTAGCACCTACCAGATTGAGTTTGTTTGTGCGTGGAAAAGGATGGGGACGTCGCTCTCTTTCTCTTCATGTTTTCTTTCTCTTCGCAGCTTAGGATGGGTCCACCTAGTGAACAGAGCCAATTAGGGGATTAAGATGGTGCACCAAATCGCAGTCGGATTTGTTTCTTTTTTATTTGTTCTGAGTTGTAACAAGCCATGTGAGAAAATAACACGATGGCCAAGTAGTCCGAGTCTTATTCTTTTCGTTGTTCTGGTTTAGCCGAGTAATACTTGAGTCCTAGTTAGTTCATGCATTAAGTTACAGTTGAAATCCACGTGTGGACCTAATCTAAGTCGGCTAGGCCAATATGGCCGAGTAGACAGCATTGGGGAGTTTTTATGATGTATTAAACCACTGTGTGGGAGTTTTGGCCGTGAGCCATTGGGGTTCAATCCCTGTTATCGAGTTTGCAAGTTCTTGTTAAAAACTTGGCAACCTGTGCAAGTCGATCACTACGGCTTGTTCTTGAGAGCGAGGTCAAGTACTTAGGTTCTTGGCTTCGTGAAACATCTGCAAAAATTTCAAGATTTCAAATTCATTTTGAGTTTTTGATTTGAATTTCGTTTTCATTCAAATCTCAGCAAATCTCAGCAAAATTCATCAAATCCCGCTTTCCCTTTTGCCCTCCCGCTTTCCCCTATCCAAAAACGCTTCCGCAGAACCCGCCACCACCCCATTCCCTCGCTAGCGCTGCCTCCGTCCCAGGGCCACCTCACCAGGACACCTCTCGCGCCACCTCGTCGTCGCCATCAATGCGCCGCTCCCATCCCATTACCGCCGCGCCACCTCCCGCCCCGCTCTAGTGAGGGCACTGCCACCACCCGCGCCACCTCTCCCCTACCTCTTCAATACGGCGCTTGACCCGAGCGCCACCTTGCCCGCCCATGCCGCCACCTCGCCTCGCCCCGCCACCCATGCCGCTGCCCATACCGCGCCCTGCTCCCACCGCCTCCGCCCACCTATAAAAGGCCGCCCGGGGCAGCCCTTCCTCTTCATCCCCACTCCCACCCCCCCCCCCCTAAACCCCTCCCCTACTAGCTCCGGCTGGATTTGAGCTCCCGCCGCCACCCCTTCTCCCCACGGCCGCCACCACCCAAAACCAAGAAACCAGCCCCCAAATCCAACCCCACGCAAAAACCCTAAGGTTAGAAGACCTACCTAGGTGGAGCCTCCCTCGTGCCGCCTTTCCCTCCATCGCTGGCCATCGCCGCCGCCGGCGCGTCACCGGATCCCCGCCGCTTCGGTCCCTCCGCCCATGCTGCAAGCGCCGAAGGGGCGCTATGGCCTCTGGCCAGCGCCCCAAAGGCCTTAAGGCCGCGCGCAAGTTGGGCCTCCAGGTCATTTTGGCCAAGTGGCCTGGCCCAATTTCCTAAGCCCGCTACTGTTCATTCCAGTTCTAGCCCAATACTGTTTAAATGCACAGTATTTTCCTTTACTGTTCATCTAAAAACCCATACACTGTTCATTCTTACAATTAAACCCATACACTGTTCAAACAGTAAAATTGATTACGGTACCTAAACCTAGATTAGTGGTTAATTACTGTCTATAATCTAATTCACAGGTATGAACAGTAAAATAGCCACTATTCATGGAAACCTTAATTTGACATTATATGTCATTTTTGACCGTTTCGAGCCCGTGGGTTCATTTCTCATCTCTGTTCAGCTATATCAAGCTCCCAATAAATCTTTCCACCTTTCTATAGTTTTCATTATCTCTTTCTATATTTTTGTTGTAGTTGGATCCGAATCTCATAACTTTGTTCAATGCAATTAAACTCCTATCAGCCCACACCACCCTTCTTTGTGTTTCTTTTCTGGTTTTATTTACTTGCATATTGTTCCCAGCTCATTCCTTGTCGAGCTAGATTTTACTTGGTTTATTTTATTGCATTGCTTCTCATTGGGTCACGATCTTAACGACCAGACTTCAGAAGACGCCGGACAAGATCAATATATAGAAGACTTTGTGCAAGAAGGCAAGTTGCATTCCTTGAATATTTTGAACCCACACTTCATATATTTATTATTACTTTCATTATTGTATTTATGCGAATTGTTTTAATTATTGAAATAATACTTTTGAATACCATGATAATTAGATAAATCCTATTACCCCACATACAAACCCACCCAACACTTGTAGGCCATATTTCACCTTGACAAGTTTACATAAAATATTAGCTATATAAGTAGCTTTGTCACACAATTGTGTTTATCAATCAAAAGCAGTATTGGCGGTTCGCCAATGGTTTTAGTGGAGAGTTGAGGGTTGTGTCCAAGAAGTTGGACAACCCAATAGACTTGGGTTAAAAGTGAGTCATCAGTGAGATCTAGAGGTGGACAGCCACGGGTTGGTGTTGGGCCATTGCCTCACTGGATGATAAGTAAGGATAAGAACCTTGTGCTAAGTGACCGACATAGAAAACCGCTCAACCACAAGCGTGATCATTACTCCCTGGCTAAGTACACTGCTCATCCGATTGAATATCTACTGGAAAGGTAACTGCTCTTGTGTGATAGAGTAGTTGCGGAACTGGGGTGTGACAGGAGTGGGCCTGAAGGGACACTCGGTAGTCTACACATAACGGTATGGACCCGTCAGCCTCGGAGTACGCATTCCACTGTTGGTCGGTGGTCTCCCGAGGGCTGTACGGAGTAATACCTACCGGGTAGAGGTTAAAAAGGGTTGAGTAGTGAAAAGGCTTTGTTATCTCAGCTCAGTCACACGCTAACATGTTGCGTGTCTATGTACTGACAGTATGAGCATGAGATATCTTGTGGGTAAAGTTGGGCAACTCTACAGAGTGAATAATTAAATGTATTCGAATACACCGTGCTTTCGGTTAATGAAGCTGTGTTAATGGGTGATTCCAGCACATGAGGCATAAGTAGAGTTTTTGAGATGGTAAGTTTGTAATTGTGGTTTGTTGAGAAGCCCTTGATGTTATTATTTATTATTGTTTTACTGTTTTAAATGTAAACTACTTTAACTGCAAAATGCATCCACATATGCCTGTTAAGGTAAACCCTAACCATCCATTGAACACCTTGCATGTAATTATTTAGCTTTTCCATGTGGCTTGTTGAGTACGGAAGTTGTACTCATTCTTGTATAATCTGCAAACAATCTACAGAAGAAACCAGGGAAAATGTAGAGGATCTTGATGAACAGGATTTTTGTGGACCTACGGATGGCAGCGACTACTGTTATTAGGTCTCAGCTGCGCTCAAGTGTGCCTGTGGTTTGAAGTTCTTTTGTCTTGTATTATATTAACTTTGGGCTTGGATGCTGTTTGTTGTCAAACCGGGTCATTAAGCCTTAATCTTATGTAATAAAATGTTGCTTTTGTTGTAATCAAAAGTTTGCTTGAGACACTGCTTACTTCGCAACTCCACATCCTGGGCGGTTGTGGAGAGTTTAACGTTCCCAGATTTTGGGGCGTTACACTTCGATCTCTTGTTCCGCAAATATTTCTAACTCGGATTGGGTTGTAGGATATCTATCTACATACTTCTTGTTGTTTGCCACCGTGAAAGATCGGGCAACCATACGGATTCAATCTACCCTAGAGGTTGATCTGCATCACAACAAAATTATGATTTTCCACCTCCAAAGTTCAGATAACACATTGATATACTTCTAAGATTGCAAATTCCATATTTCAGACCCCAAATCTTTCATTTTGGCAAATTTATCCAAAATTCTCACAAACATTACAGTTGGTTTCTCTTGGCCCTACTGCTTTAGGGGATTGGCATATTTGCCACACTACTTTATGCCTAATTGCTAGAATGTCACTCAATGTTTCAATGACATGTGGCCTCGGGACCCATATGTCAATGAGAGATGGAGTGACATTCTGGCAATTGCACATAAACTTAATGGCAAAACTTCAATAATCCCGCTGCTTTATAGCACGCCATGTGCCACCCATCATGCAAAAAGAGGGTGGAAAAAATTGGTAGATATAAGACTAGCTCATTGCTGTGACTATTATGATTCTGCAACTTTTTATGCACAAATAATTAAATATGATATTGTTCAGTTAGTTTGATTCCCCTTACAAATAACACATTCTACAAGAAAACTTGAGCATTATGTGTTCTAACATTACCAATGTCTAGGCAATGATCAGTACTGCTCATATTATGCGTTCTAACATTACCAATGCCTGAAAATAAAACATAAACTATAATATGAAGAAATATATATTTACTTTTATTCTCTCATCGCTACTAAATCCATCCAACTGATTAAGCAGCTCCAACATTGTTCGTTGCACTTCCTTATCACCATTGGCTTTACTTCATAGAACAAAACAGATAAGTCACACACTCACATGCACAAGGACTGGATACGCAGTAGAAAATAGGTTTAGGTTACTACAGTGTATTATTGAGAATTTGACAGCACAAGAAGACTCTCCATTTTTTAATGAGATAAAAAAGTTTCAAAATTTCGTTTCTGACATTATAGAAGATTTAAAATAAAAGATACCGCACCAGAAACGTTTGAACAAACTTGTATGCAAAAAAGAACCTCGAATCTTTGAAAAGTGAACCTACACCTTATCCACACTAAATTAAGTAATATTTAACAACTAATCATGCAGGCAATAGACTAATGTAGGATTAAAAGGAGAACATGATTTGCGCCAGCACTCAACATATCAGCAAGTACGAAATATTGCTGGCATAATCAACAGAACAACAGACCTACTACAGTCTAGAAATGTATCTACAAACATATACACAATCTTTCCCATTAAGGGTCTACTATGCAATTTACCTAGATAAAATGCAATAGTAGAAAAAGCAACATTCAAGCATCATGGCCAATGCAATTCTACAAGATTAGAAACAGAGAAGTGGCTCAAAAAAGTGTTGCTTCACAAGCAATTTGCATGAACTTAAGAGAGTACCTGCAAACTTGCAATGCACAAATGAAAATTTAGTTAATGTCTAACCTCTTGTTAAAATTTCTCCAATATTTTGCTCCGAACAAGCACAAAGAAAATTTCCCAATAGAACCATGTTCCTTCAGCCCCTTTGGCACCATTCTATTCCTTCAAAACTTCACCAGACATCTTCAATTTCAAACAAACTCTTAGATCTTCTTAGCTTTTTTATCCATCTAAAGCTATAGGGTCCAAAATTTGGCAAAACTAACCCGCTCAAATTTTTGTTTTTGTTTTGCCCAAAAGGATCAATTGGCAGAGGTTGCCCAAACCAATCTTAACGGAAGAAAACTGCATAGGACTCGGTCCTTCATGCATCATGAAAGGCCTCATAAACTTGGACTGGTTTTTTTTAGAGGATAGGCCACAGCTAATTTGGTCGGGATGTTACCGAAAGACATTGTTTTCCTGGGCCAAACTGCTAAAGTCTTATTGCATATACGAATAGTAAAGGTGTCATGGGCAGTAATATTGTTCACCGTGGTACTGTTCACCCATGGCTAGATAGTGATAAGATTTATTCAATTAGTTTGTACCTTTAAATTAGAGATTATTTCTTAGAGGTAAGTCATCCCTATAAAATGGATAGTATTGTATCTTTCTTAATCAAGCGAAGATAATTAAGAAAAGTCTCTAAGTCGCTTGTCAGCTTGGGGCTTCCTAGGGTTGCAGCCATGGCCGCCATCATGCAAAAAGAGGGTGGAAAAAATTGGTACATATAAGACTAGCTCATTGCTGTGACTATTATGATTCTGCAACTTTTTATGCACAAATAATTAAATATGATATTGTTTACTTAGTTTGATTCCCCTTGCGAATAACACATTCTACAAGAAAACTTGAGCATTATGCGTTCTAACATTACCAATGTCTAGGCAGTGATCAGTACTGCTCATATTATGCGTTCTAACATTACCAATGCCTGAAAATAAAACATAAACTATAATATGAAGAAATATATATTTACTTTTATTCTATCATCGCTACTAAATCCATCCAACTGATTAAGCAGCTCCAACATTGTTCGTTGCACTTCCTTATCACCATTGGCTTTACAGCATAGAACAAAACAGATAAGTCACATACTCGCATGCACAAGGACTGGATATGCAGTAGAAATTAGGTTTAGGTTACTGCAGTATGTATTATTGAGAAATTGACAACCCAATAGGACTCTCCATTTTTTAACAAGAGATAAAAAACTTGTATGCAAAAAGAACTGGAATATTTGAAAAGTGAACAAATAGCTAGCTGCACCTTATCCACACTAAATTAAGTAATATTTAACAACTAATCATGCAGGCAATAGACTAATGTAGGATTAAAAGGAGGACATGGTTTGCGCCAGCACTCAACGTATCAGCAAGTGCGAAATATGCTGACATAATCAACAGAACAAAAGAGCTACTACAGTCTAGAAAGGCAAAATTTGATATATGCCACTGAGAATCTTGCCACTTCGAGATATGCCACTCAGTATATTGAAATTTGAAATTTGACACTCCAGTTTCTTTTCCCATTGAAATTTGCCATTCTCACATCTTTTCTCCAATTTTCCATCAATACCAAAGGCGATCTACCCATTTTACCCCTCTCCCTTCTGAATCCATCCCCTCTGCCCTGCTCGTGAGATTCACATGCATCCATTAGTGAACATGCCATGAACTAGGTAATGGTTCTTGCATCTGTGGCTTGAGCTCAACGGAATTTTGTTACTTGTCTATTAGTATGTTCGAGATAGCAAGAGCATTACGCTAGTGATATGTTGCACTTAATCCTGTATGTATTTGGCAACCTTACCAAACTGAATTGTATGTCTATGTGTGTAGCTTGCGATGGTCTCCTCTATGCATGCCTCGTCGGTGCTCACTGTGTCGTACCCGTCCTCGGTCGGCGCGTTTGACGCTGCCTCCATGGACGTCCTGCGCCCCATGCTGCGGTTCCTAGTTGACACTAGCGTGCCCTTCATGGTGAACACCTACCCCTTCATCAGCTACGTGAACGACCCCGCCAATGTCCAGCTTGGCTATGCGTTGTTCGCCGCAGGCACGCCGCCGGTGCGCGACGGCGCGCTGGTGTACACCAACCTGTTCGATGCGATGGTGGACACGCTTGAGAGGGAGGGGTTTGGGGGCGTGCCGGTCGCGGTGACGGAGGCCGGTGGCTAAGCATGGGCACTGAGCTACGACCCATGAAACGCCGCGGCATAACGCCAAGATGGTGGAGAGGGTCGCGCGCCGCGTCGGCATGCCGCGGCGGCCCAGCGTGCCACTGGAGGTACTTGCACATGATCTAAGCAAAAATCCAAGCATACCGCAAGAATTAAAGATCCTTTCAATGTACCAAATACTCCTTACACACTAGAGAGCAAAGAGGTGTCGTTTGTTTGTTGTGATAATAGTGTACCAAACTTCCAAAGATTGTGGTGTCAGGGAGTTGCAACATAATAATGGTTTTAAAGAATATTTTCAGAAAGCATAGAGAGGATTTGATTCACCTTTGTGAGAGCATGATTTCTGTATGCAGCCAGCAATGCTCAAATCAACTCAATAGAATGCTCAGTGCTCAGCATAAGGTGAAATTCACAAGTCACAACACCAGTAAGGTGAGAAATACATCCACAGTTAGCAAACCAGCCATAATAAGACGATCAAAATGTAAGAAAAATAGCAACCAGTTGATTCATGAAATTCAATACAATCAGCTCTACGCAAAGTTGATATCATAAGCCTTGCTCCCGTCCCCCCTGAAGATGCTGAAGTGCCTCTCGAACTTAGCCCCAGGCTTGTTGTACTCGTCGTACAGGTCGAACAAGAACACGTCCACACGCACGCAAGCCACCGCGGCGTCTGCGACGCGCTGCTGCGACCCTCTCCACCATCTTGGCGTTATGCGCCGTGGCGTTCTGCGGTCGCACTGGTGCCCATGATGTCGCCACCGGTCTCATCACCGCGCAAGACGCCCCGAACCCTCCCTTTCGGTCGCGGCCACCGGTCGCCCACCATCGCATCGAACAGGTTGGTGTACACTAGCGCGCGGTCACGCACCGACGGCGTGCTCGCGGCGAATAGCGCGTAGCCGAGCTGGACATTGGTGGTGTTCACCATGAAGGCCGCACAAGTGTCAGCCTAGAACCACAGCATGGGGCACAGGATATCCATGGAGGTGGCGTCGAACGCGCCAGCCGAGGGCGGGTACAATGCAGCGAGCACCGACGAGGCTTGCGTAGAGGAGACCATCGCAAGCTGCACACATAGACATACAGTTCAGTTTGGTAAGGTTGACAAATACATACAGGATTAAGTGCAACATATCACTGGCGTAATGCTCTTGCTATCTCGAACATACTGACAGACAAGTAACAAAATTCCGCTGAGCTCAAGCCACAGATGCAAGAACCGTTACCTAGTTCATGGCATGTTCACTAATGGATGCATGTGAATCTCACGGGCAGGGCAGAGGGGATGTATTCAGAAGGGAGAGGGGCAAAATGGGTAGATCACCTTTGGAATTGATGGGAAATCGGAGAAAAGAGGTGAGAATGGCAAATTTCAATGGGAAAAGAAACTGGAGTGACAAATTTCGAATTTCAATATACTGAGTGGCATATCTCGAAGTGGCAAAATTTTCGGTGGCATATATCAAATTTTGCTGTCTAGAAATGTATCTACAAACACTAATACAGAAAAGGTCTTCACAGACAGTTTAAAGACGTCATTACAGACGATTTCATGAGTCGTCTGAGTTTATGGGTCAGTAATAACATAAGGTCATCACAGACGGTTTTCGAACCATCTGTGATATAGACTATCACAGACGGTTATTAACTCAGAACCATCTGTGATAGTTGACTATCACAGACGATTTGTAAATGAACCCGCCTGTGATAGATGATGTACCACAGACGGTTTGTCCTAAGGAACCGTCTGTGATGATCTCTTCTCTATAAAATCTCAAAGTAGTGGCTGCTTGTGCCTTTAAAACTAGCTTTATATATATATATATATATATATATATATATATAATAATAATAATAATATATATATATATATATAGTAGTTTACCTAACTCGGAATCTGAATTCAGCTAGCTAGCTCGCTCCTTAGGCGTTCATCATAAATGTGCAGGTGAACCACGACCTACTTCATCGAACCTGACACACTGGACTGTGTGATTTGCTTTATGCCAATCCTCCAAGTGCTTGTAGAATCCTACTAAACTATGGTCTCAGAAGTAATTGCAGTAGAACTGAACTTGAAGCTATTAATTACAAGCATGTAATTGTCTTTAAACCCAACAGGAACACTAAGCAACTTGGGTTCTGGTTTATATGTAAGGATGGCCTCACTATAGAACTTGACATCAAGGAATGGTTGGTTGCTGATACATAATGTCACTTCCCAGTTGGAATACCTGCACGTCCACGCCACTTTCTGAACATAGCGACGTCCAATTACCTATCAACGACATCCAGGTAATTGGATGTCCACGCGCTCTCCTGCAGCCATGCTTCTTGAACTTGTAGGCTCGATGAAATAGGTCATGGCTGCTCTTCCATCCTCTTCATGCTACGTGGATGACCCCCCCTCAGAAAAAAAAAATCATGCTTCGTGGTGGGCTTGGTTGCTTTCTTAGGTGTACTCGCCGTCTTCTTCAAAGTAGTCGCATATCAGAGACATGCCTAGATCTAGACTACAGATCTATTGATATTGTTATGATTTTATGTGTCATCAGTTGGTCTCAAGCAATGATGATGTATAATTCTTAGACCTGAGATCAGCATGGTTTTCTATATGTGTAATAGTATACTTAGGGGTTGCCAAATGCTACTTCATAACTGGATAGTTATAACGGTAGCTTTCGGGTATGGTATGAAACATGCGAAGGAATGTGACTGGTTAGATATGGGATTTGCCCCTCCTAACATAACAGGAGAGATATCTCTAGGCCCCTTGATGTGGTCGGATAAAGAAAGTGTATGGCCATGCCACTGGTGGTCGAAGAGTTGAACACATGAAGTTATCTGTCACTTGATCGAGAAAGTATTGAATGGTCTATGTGATAAGGATCCACCTAGTTAATTAGATGAATCCCGATTGTTGGCCCAATCTTTCACGGTACACTTGAAGTTCAGTAGCTTGTTGTCTCCTTCTCTTTACTTCGGGTGAACAGTAACCACACGTGTGAACAGTACCACATGATGAATAGTGCCTGAACCCTAGATGGCAAATCTTTAATCTCTAGTTGTGCTAAACCTTGAGGATTAGAAACAACAGAGAATAACTTCACAAACCGATCTGATTTGATCGAATTGCAAAGACGTAGTAGATGGATCTTCTTGGTTGTAGTCAAGAACAAGGTGTCCCTGCTTTGCCCCCAAGCTGAAACACCAAATGAGAACTTCCTCTTGCTTCCTCCTCTCTCCAACCCTCCCTCTTAATTCCTCTCAAGAACACATCTCAACTCAAGAACATACGATATGTGCCAAAACTGCTTTTCTGATTTTTATTATCTAAATTATAACTTATCCACCTCTATGGTGCGGCCATGGGGGGTTTATATAGCCTCCCACATAAGCACAAAACTCGGGTGAATAGTAACCGAGTTGCTACAGTAATCCGAGTCTGATTACTGTTCACATGGACGGTAATCTGAGTCGGTTACTGTTCATGTGAACAGTATCCGAACCAAAAAAGGCATCCTACTTTAAATAGATGTTTAAGCTACTCTTATTGCTGAAAATAGATTAAACTATCCTATTACAAGTAATTATTAAATTAACTTCTGGTGCGCTATATCTCCTTATTGAACTGGCTTCGGTTGACTTGGTGGCCCCCGTCCAAGATTGCACAGAGAAAAGATAAAACGTAGACTTAATCTCTTGGCCAAAACGATCTCTTTTTTGTCAAACAAATTCGAGTGGCCTTCCCTGAACATACCAATGTTGAACTCAAGGAACTCAACTCTTTGACGTGCACTGCATGGCCTCCTCTTGGATCAAACACACCCAACAGCATGCGTGCACATGTATATGCATGGGTTGACTCCATGCATTGCTCAAGTACAACATGCATACATGGAGTTTTCTTTCCTTGGTTTCGAACAACATGCGTGACATCCTCTTGCACTGCAGTAGCCTTGATAATGTCATGTCCATTGTTTTGATCAAGTGTTAAAAGAGATAAATCAGAAACATTCGTTATAGATAATCTTGCTGCATCACTATGGATGACAATATATCTCACCTAGAGTTCAACCAGATATCGTGAGGCAAAAGGAGAATATACAAAAAAAGACAATATATCTCACATGAAGTTATCCATCATTAGATCGAGAAAGTATTGAATAGTCTAAGGATGACATATATCACTCCTAGAGTTCAACTAGATATCGTGAGGCAAAACAAGAATACGCAAGCAGATCATTCAGTCTGACCATATATGTATTGGTCGTATGGAGATACGGACTACTTGTAAGCTGGTCATACATAATTACTAACTAGTCGGTGAACTGGTCGTAAGGTGTTACGAACTGGTTGTAACTAGACATGAACTGGTTGTATGGAGATACGAGCTGGTTGTAAGTGATAAGGACCTAGTCACAGAGCATATTGTATAAGGTTCATCCAATATAATACTTATGTGTATTCAAGAGTCATTATGTCCTGCTAGGAGCTGCTATCGACTTGTGGTCGGAAATAAGTTTTCGAGTCACAACCGAGAACAGAGGAGGGTTGGGAGATGCTGAGGATGTTGCTGACAGAGGGCACGATGTCGGGCGGTGGGTGGAGGAGGTGGAGGACGAGGTTGGAGGGCTGCGCTAGAGTGGAGGTGGTGGGTGGGGTGGTGGCTTCTCGAATGGAGGTGGTCTTCAAGCTGTTGCAGCTTGCTTGTTTTTCTCATGGCTAGAACGGGAAAAACACCGAATATTATTATAATAATGGAAACAGGGTATTTTATCAAGGGTGGCACTAAGCCAAGGGTAAATAAACAATTGCATTAGGAATGAGGGTATATTATTGAAACCCATCTAAGCGAAGGGCAAATAATCAATTCCCTCAAGACAGAAAGAGATCTATTATGGAAGAGGGAGAGATTGAGATAGAGAGGGGGGTAGAGAGGGGGGAGGGAGTTAAGGGATGGCTAGGCCGACTTGCCGAACCAGGATGATTTGGCTGGTTTGACCGCTCAACTGGACCAATTGCCCTGCCCATTCCTTTAAGTCTATTTTTGGCCCTTGAACTCTGCTCAGAGTTCACTTTTCACCCTAAACTCAAAACCAGTTGTTTTGCACCCCGAACTTTCGAATTCGGTCAAACAACCCCTCGACCCAATTCCACTCGGTTTTCTTCCACGCTGGCGCTGACTCACACCACATTGTCCACGGTTTTGATCCAAAATGCCATTTCACACAAACACATACACATGTTCTGTATGGTAACTGTATTATACATCAATCTACGGTATAAAATACTTGACATCTTAGTGTATAAAAGTATGTATTGTGCACATGTTCTCCTTTGATCAGACATTCTCATTTGAATTTCATATTTATACCATGTATTGTAAACCAATACTCATTGTCACTCCAATTATCACACGGTACAAATAATCATTCTCACACTATACAAATAAACATACCGTAAAAATACTCACCCAGATACAAGGGATTTTGCACACAAAAAAATGCAACATGTATTGTATACATACACAAAAGATGGAGCACGGAGACGAGCAAGGCAACGATAGTGTGCACATATGGAAGCCGACGACGAAAGAGAGAGAGACAACCGGAGGGGGTCAACAACTACAGTGTGAAGGCAGAAAAGACGAGGTAGAGTACCTACAATAGCGGCGATGAGCTCCTACGATGAGGAGGCGTGAACAGGCGGAACGAGCGGCGGCGGAGGAGTCAAGGAGGAGCGTATCCAAAGGCGATGAGGTTGGGGATGGCCGAATCCATAGCCAATGACGAGGGAGAAGGCCGGATCTGGTAACGGAGGAGTCCGGAGGGCCGTATCCGAAGGCGGTGGATCGGGTATGACCAGATCCACCATCGTCATCCTCTATGCCGGTGGAGGGGAGGGTCGGATCTGGAGACGGTGGAGTCGAAGACGATCGGATCCACCATCGCCGGTGACGAGGGAGACGAGCTAGCTCCAGGTGATGGCGGTGGATGAGGGGGGCGGTGCCGTCGATGTGTGTGTGGGAGAGAGAGAGAGAGAGAGAGAGAGAGAGAGAGAGAGAGCACATGTAACACCCAGCCTGACAAAGGCCTGAAATGCTACTAAAATTAAATTAAACAAAAGTAAACTAAGACCACTTACCAAATTTTTCAGCAGAACCTCCTTTGTATAGTTAACTATACTGAGGTTTCAGCAATTAAATATAACATTAACAATAATTCAATATCCAAATTCATCCAAGCATGCAAGATAGTCTATTCTGATAAAACAATAATAAGCATAATCCAAATTCGCTAATCTCATTATTACAAATAAGCCAAAGCATTCAACCAAAGTTATGAATGAATCTCAATCGGTTTGCTTATTTATAAAGTATGAACTAAATGCCACTCTTTCTTTAGGATGAAAGGCAGTGAGTGCATTCCAACAAAACTACTCCCTCCCATGCATGCCGTTCTTGCATGTGGTACCTAAAACACAACAAAGCAAGGGTGAGTCTAATGACTCAGCAAGTATAATTAAATGGCATCAACAACATACAAGCATGTAACTCATCAACTATACTTCACAAAACCATATATCATTCACTTTTCACACGCATGCTATGCAATATGCTCAACATGATCTTTTCCTTATCTTTCCTTTGTGCATTTTACCGGTAATGCAAAGTGCGCATCCGTCGATGCACACCCATGCCTGTACCCTCTGGTATAGGGACCAATGCCCATACTCTGCGTGTATGGGGACCTAAGCCCATGCTCTTCAAGCATGGGGACCTTTAGCTCGTCATAATCATGACGGGGACCTCAACAATGGCCTGGTCATCACATGACCAAGCTTCAATATGCCATCATGATGCATATGTATGAAATTTCACATTAATAGAAACATGCATCATGACAACATTACATATGAATAACCTATTCATACTACAATTGCTCAATCATCAACTTCATAGCATTCAAACATCCATGGATAATACATAACTCATTTCACAAGACACCATGAACATTACCAAACATACCATCATAACAATCATGAATAGCACAAATACTACTAGTGTCTATCAAACAATGCCATTCAATAATATCTTTTATATCCATCACTATACTTGCCTTAACCGTGAGAGAACGAGGGATGTGCAGAAGGTGCTGTCCCCGGTACCAGTCCACCACCTGAATAATAATTATAACGCATGCTAAGACACAGCAGCGGACCAAAACAAACTAATAACAACAACCACGAACTCGCAAAAACATCTAACTCGATCCCGTCCCAAATTCCTAAACGTCGATCTGTCCCCTCGGTGGACAGTCAAATTCAAAAATCCATATCTATTGGTACATGAGTCCAAATAAGATGTTCTTAGACTTTCTGGAAAGGTAATTAAATTCTCCAACTAAGTCTAGTTGGTGAGCCTTACTAAATCGGCCAAATAATACCCCTACCAGGCCAGTTAATAAAACATCAATTTCACATTGGGCTCTCTAGACAGAGCACTAAAACCAACATAACGTTTGCTACAGGTATCCAAATCTTGCGTTCTTTAGCTTTCTGGAAAGGTATAGAAATTACCTACATTTTTCGTTATAACGAGATCCTCTAATTTCTTAATTAACTAATTTTTTAACCCAATTTTCTACAGACTGTCAGAATGCTGACAGATTAGTAGAACAGCGACACTAAATAAATCATAACTTCTTCTACAGGGGTCCAAATTACGTGTTCTAGCACTTCACGGAAAGATGGCGACGTCCTCTACAATACTCTAAGAGACGTCCAGATCTAATTCCACCTTAAAACACATCAAAACCTCGATCTCCTCTAATCTGTCCTGAGTAGCCCTAAATACCGACATTGCTAGAACGACTAATTGAACATCTAAACAAAGGGGAACGATGTTTACCTGAGGTGAGCTGCTGAAGATCATGTGCAGCCCGCGAACCTACCTCTTCCCTCTATTCTCTTCCTTTGGCCGAACAACCCAAGTGGTTAGCACCGGAGATGGCAGCGAGGTGAGCTCGGTTGGGGGGGCGGGGGAGATGGTGCCGCAAGGGGGAATGAAGAGGAGGGGAGGCTACTATTCACGGCAACACTGTAGCAATGGCGGCGTTACTGTAGCACGGCGTGCTACAGTAACCCCCTTAGGGTTTTCCCCTCTCCCTTCTTCTTTTGTTGGTGGTCAACCCACCTCTTAGTTATGGGCCGAAGGCCCATATCTATTTCCTTCATTTTTCTTTATAAATTCAAATTATTAATTATTTTATAATTCATTAAATACTCATTTAATAAAATGGGATATTACATTCTACCCCCCTTAAAAGAATTCAACCCCGAATTCTACTCTCGTCATTTTTTCTCGAAGAACAACCAAAATCCGAAATCAACAACAATTAACACATATCCGTTGTGAACAACTCTAGATACTTTTCACGCATGTGCGACTCCAACTCCTAAGTTGCCTACTGCTCGGTTTGATGAGACCACAAAACTTTGACATACTTCAAAGTCTTATGCCTTAACACCTTTTTTCGAATCCTCCAGTACACGCACTAGACGGAACTTGAAGGTAAGGTCTTACTCGTTGGTCAACAACTCTACCAAATCCTCAAACTCTAAATCTCTCAAGTACTCACTCAGCATTGGAACGTACAAGATGTTATGTACTCCGCGTATAGACTCGAGATGGTCCTAGTGATATGCTAACATCCTAATTCCCGCAATTGTCGAAAACAAACCAAAGTACCTTGGGCTGTCTATCTCTTTGGGACCAAACCACATATCTTGCACGTAAACATATGGAACACTTGTTCTATCTCTCAGTCGATTCTCTTTATCATAACAAGGAAATCCTCCATTAAGTAGGGACGCGCAATACAACTTATTTTAATCAAACTTTAATAATCAGATTCAACTCAAAACAAAGGATTCACAATGCATTTCCAACTTTCCTCCAGAACACTCAAATCCAAAATCAGAGATTCTTCATGAAAACCTTCCATCCTCCCAACTTGGCAGTTTGCAACTAAACACCATATAAGCCAAAAGAGAATTCCCTCGAATAACCACATCAAATACTTCATTTATTTTCCTGAACCGGACAGAACCACCTTGTCAATATAAGTCAACTCAAATTGTACATGATCTCCATCATAAAAATCCAACTCAAACAAAAACCAATGGAGCACTTCTCTACTCGAGATAATATTTTTTTTTCAGATGTTCTTTTAAGAAATAAACCCTTTCCCAAATCATGGGTGTCAAGAGTTATCACACTAACTCCTTCCTCTTAACCGACAATCCCAAAACGATCCTCAAACTGAAAGAACAACCATACTTATGTAGAGAGACTTTACTAATCCACAAAAGGATTCTCTAGTCCACTCCTATACCAAAGGAATTCTTTTGACAAATGGTTTCTAACACCTCAATAAAGATTTTTCACCCACAACCACATTATCTCATTCTGTTAAAGATAATTAACTTCAAATTCTCAGCACACACACTCATTTTCTTTACCCAAAGTATTCTATCAAAGATCAATACACTATTCAAAATTCTCTTCTATTCACCAACCTCTACACATAATATTGGGTCTCCAAGGTGCTAGCATAAAAATGCAATGCCCAACCTCAACCTCCAAGTCTCCTACCATGAATTTCGGGTATAATTGATAGGAAATACTCAAATTCGCTTACTAAAATTTCACACAGCTCAACAATAACTTTAGTCATTAATATCAACATTTATCACTAATCAAGTAACCGCCCAAGACGATTTTTTTTCACCAATCTTAAACCTTCTATAATCCACACCAATCCAATCCAGTTACACAACCATAATATACCCAATCGCAATATCCTAACTGATTGACCAAGATTCAAACATACTCAATCACTAACGTCAATAAATAAATATATTCTTGGCCAACTTATCCTTAGTGATAATCCAACTCCCATAGGGTTACTCACTGAGGCCAAGTCATACTTGACAACAACTCCACAATCTTTGTTGTCTCTTTAATTGTCATAATGATTAGATTACTTTGCTAATTTCATTAAACCACACAATCATATATCACCTACACAACCTGACAAAGTTAATTACCCAATCGCGATACTCTAATAAATTTATCAAGATTCCATACTTTCGATAATCCCATCATTCCGACATGGACAAAGGTTCTTGGATTATAATTCGCCATAGGTTCCACTAGTTATAATACGAATCAATTGTATCCCAATGACAAACCTTCCATTTAAATAGAATTCTCTCCAAGAGTTATGGGTCAAAACCAGATCACCTTCTACTGTTCCTCAAATAGATTGGTTCCTAAAATCTCACCAGTACCATTTACTTGTCCACCACCAGCCAGTCGCTAAATTACACTTTATAAAACTTGGCAATACAAGTTGGTTAATGCCTTTCTCAAAACGAAGAAACAAACAAATACAGGTTTCAACACAAGAAAACGTTGCTCCTTGGAGTGAGCACGAGACCAAGAAAAACAATCAAATTGTAATGATCTTGGAAAGCAAAATACGAGTCCACAGTTGAGTGCACTTGTCCCACAAGAAGGAATATCAAACCTCAACCAATACGAATAAAGCATTGCTTTCGAAACCCGAGAAACTCTTGTGCGGCAAAACAGAAAAGTTAAGTGCACTTCAATAAGTTGCAAGTTACAAAACTTAACTCCAACCTCAAATACTTTTACTACACTCTTTCTTTCAACAAAGAAAACAATTTTCTTTGATTACCACATCACTTTGCCAACTCAAACCCAAGAGAGCTTTTAAGATCAAATCACATGAATCGCTCAAGAACCAATAGAACCTTCGATTATGACACTTGGTTCAAGTTAATTTCATCTACTATATAAATCATGAACTCCCAAAAGATCACGAATGCAAAACTCCAAACATTTTATTTAACCGGTATTGCAAAAAGCAATCAACTTACTTTCTCTCTAGAAGAATCATTAGCACTCCAACACGTCACGATCTCTTGTAGAACTTATAACTAACATCAAGAATAATTCACTCTTAACAAGGTTTGTTATCGACAACTCTTACTTTAACGAGTCCCCAAAGGCTTACTACAATATTACGTACCATCTTATCATCTCATCCTCAATTGAGTGCATACATTCTTACAACCTCACTACAACAACCACTTTATTTTAGATGAAACCGACTACACAATATAAAAGGTTATTCCAAAACCCTTTCATTAAAAACATACTATTATCCGATCGTTCTACCATCATGTAAACGTTGTTCATCCATCAAATCCCTTCAGTTTATCTCTTAGTGATGCTCAACACCAAACTTTAATAGACAATAATTGCACCTAGCAATTACATATCATCACTAAGTATCCACAAAAGGTTACTCTAAGATTAATATCCACTAAGACAATAATCTAACTCCTTTTGAACCTAACCATCCCAAACGGTTAGATTAATTCATTGAGACCCGTTAATCCAATTAACCAAAGAAGTTTACCAAATGTATCATTCTTAATGATCAACTCAATTCATCAATGTTCCACACCTCTTATTAACTCTATTGATTACAATTAGGTATAGCCATACTCTTAATCACAGCTCATCAAGAACTACTACAAGACACTTTCAAATTAATCAACTTTCCTTTCAAGGATCTTAGTTAAGACCGATCATGCACACACCGCAGAGCTAACCTGATAACCCATCTCATATCCATTAATTGCTTTGATTATAACCTCTCACTTAACCAAGACAAAACATCGCTAAAGGGTTTAACATCTTCTTCCATAAAGGAGAACCATTAATATTCAACACTCAAAATACCCAATAGAGATACATTGAGTCAAAGCCTCCACATACTAAAGGACTTGCAAAAGGAAGCTTTCATTAACCAAAAACATCACTCGAATAAGTGGGTCGTGGTTTTCCAATGAGAAAGACAAAACTCCACTATAAAGGTCAAACTTGACAATCAACAAAGTTCACCCGCCGCCAAAATAACTCATCGGTTGGAAAAACAATGACTGCTTTACAGGACAAATTAAGCCAATCGAAACACACCAACCTTTCTCAAAGCAACCCATCAACCGCAATAACTAATAACCCAAGAGAAATTCATTAGTCACAACTGGACAAGAGTTGACCAAATTCAAATTCAAGGAAGGGAACTACTCTTTCCTAAAGTTACTCACTATCAATGTCTGTACTAAGATATCTGAGATAAGCACTTCACTATTCCTATACCACGAACGGTGGTGTAACCTGGTAAAGCTCAGGGCCACAACCACAACCTCAACCCTTCATCATGGGCTATCCCCACACGTAATAGTCATATAAAAAATTAATGAGCAATCATACTCAATTCATATCAGCAATCATCAATATGATATAGCGAAAACGTAAATGCAATGCTTTGCCCATTCCCATCCTACTGTGTACTAAGGTGTCAAATTTTTAAGTTGAATAGACACTAGCAAATTTTAATTAATCTATTCACCACGGACCTACAACCCGCTCTGATACTAACTGTAACACCCCAGCCTGACAAAGGCCTGAAATGCTACTAAAATTAAATTAAACAAAAGTAAACTAAGACCACTTACCAAATTTTTCAGCAGAACCTCCTTTGTATAGTTAACTATACCGAGGTTTCAGCAATTAAATATAACATTAACAATAATTCAATATCCAAATTCATCCAAGCATGCAAGATAGTCTATTCTGATAAAACAATAATAAGCATAATCCAAATTAAGCTAATCTCATTATTACAAATAAGCCAAAGCATTCAACCAAAGTTATGAATGAATCTCAATCGGTTTGCTTATTTATAAAGTATGAACTAAATGCCACTCTTTCTTTAGGATGAAAGGCAGTGAGCGCATTCCAACAAAACTACTCCCTCCCATGCATGCCGTTCTTGCATGTGGTACCTAAAACACAACAAAGCAAGGGTGAGTCTAATGACTCGGCAAGTATAATTAAATGGCATCAACAACATACAAGCATGTAACTCATCAACTATACTTCACAAAACCATATATCATTCACTTTTCACACGCATGCTATGCAATATGCTCAACATGATCTTTTCCTTATCTTTCCTTTGTGCATTTTACGGTAATGCAAAGTGCGCATCCGTCGATGCACACCCATGCTGTACCCTCAGCACAGGGACCAATGCCCATACTCTGCGTGTATGGGGACCTAAGCCCATGCTCTTCAAGCATGGGGACCTTTAGCCCGTCATACTCATGACGGGGACCTCAACAATGGCCTGGTCATCACATGACCAAGCTTCAATATGCCATCATGATGCATATGTATGAAATTTCACATTAATAGAAACATGCATCCATGACAACATTACATATGAATAACCTATTCATACTACAATTGCTCAATCATCAACTTCATAGCATTCAAACATCCATGGATAATACATAACTCATTTCACAAGACACCATGAACATTACCAAACGTACCATCATAACAATCATGAATAGCACAAATACTACTAGTGTCTATCAAACAATGCCATTCAATAATATCTTTTATATCCATCACTATACTTGCCTTAACCGCGAGAGAACGAGGATGTGCGAAAGTCTTGTCCCTATGCGATCCACCACCGAATAATAATTATAACGCATGCTAAGACACAGCAGCGGACCAAAACAAACTAATAACAACAACCACGAACTCATAAAAACATCTAACTCGATCCGCCCCAAATTCCTAACGTCGATCTGTCCCTCGGTGGACAGTCAAATTCAAAAATCCATATCTATTGGTACAGGAGTCCAAATAAGATGTTCTTAGACTTTCTGGAAAGGTAATTAAATTCTCCAACTAAGTCTAGTTGGTGAGCCTCACTAAATTGGCCAAATAATACCCCTACCAGGCCAGTTAATAAAACATTAATTTCACGTTGGGCTCTCTAGACAGAGCACTAAAACCACCATAACTTTTGCTACGGGTATCCAAATCTTGCGTTCTTTAGCTTTCTTGAAAGGTATAGAAATTAACTACATTTTTCGTTATAACGAGATCCTCTAATTTCTTAATTAACTAATGTTTTAACCCAGTTTTTTACAGACTGTCAGAATGCTGACAGATGGTATCAGAGCATCAACCTTCGCTGCACGGGCGCGTGCGGGACAGGGGCGCGGGCATATGGCACATGGCGCGTGCGGTCCCGGAGTGGACACACGGCATGGCATATGTGCCGGCACTGGACACACGGACGTGTACCGAGGGGTGGTTCTGGGCATTTGCCGCGTATGCGGTGTGCTGCCGAGGGCGTCAGCCCTTAAGGGGGGGGTGAATGTAATACCTCAGCCTACTTGTATGCGGCCCATGTGGCCCATGAGGAGTTGTGTGGTGGGATTAGTCCCACATTGCTTGTCTAAAGTGAGTTGTACTAGTATATAATGCCTGTTGGGTCCAAACATAGCACCTCCGGGTTAACCCTTTTACACGAGCGAGGACGAAAGTGTAAGTGGGGTGCTATGTGTCTTGTGAGTCCGCCCCACGGTGAAATTTGGGCATTGGCGAATTTTGGGCTGTGGTGTTACAAAGACAAAGGATGGGGGATGGAGAGAGAGAGAGAGAGAGAGAGAGAGAGAGGAGTCATTTATGGTGATGGGTGTAGTGGTGGGGTGAGTCAGTAGCCAGTGTGGACAAAAACTGGGTGGAATTGGTGTCCAGATTTCGAAGTTAAGGGTGAAGAACAACCGGTTTTTGAGTTCAGGGTGAAAATTGGACCCCGAGAAAAGTTCAAGGGCCAAAAATGGACCTATTCCTTCCCAAAATCCAGTTCAATTCCTTTGCTTCTCCAAATGTTTTCAAATAAATTTTTATAAACCAAAATTTTCACAGAACTTTACTAAAAACAATTATTCTCCACAAAAGCAAGAATATGATGAACTATTTTCCCAAATTCAAACTTCATTAATTCATATATGAAAATATAATCATAACTGAAATTCCATAACTCTCTAAAAACAATTAACTTTCAAATAAAAATATTTACCTAATTCCATATGTATTTTCCAAATTATTTTCCTTCTATATCTCTTAACAAAAGCTCTATTTCATCATCTTACTAGGGATTAAATTAGGGCATATCTCGGTATAAATTCATCCTTAGTTCGATATTCATCTGAGCATAAAATCCACCTTAGAATACTGATATTATGAGAGTGACGATATGAGATTATGCAAGTTAAATTATTAGAGCATGTGCATACTGTTCTTATCCGGATATTTGCACCTGGATGTTGTCCTTGCCGAACTTCCATATTTCGGTTTTTTCAGATGTTCAAGCCACCAAGGATCATATCCTAGGAACTAAACTTCACGATTCTATTCATCCATCTACTTCAGGCAAGTCCATTTCTCAATTATAACTGATCTATTAATTTCGTATCAAGTAATTGCAATCGATGCTATTACTCACCTGCATGGTAAAACTTATTTTCTAAAGAAGCCAATCAACATTTGTGGATCTGCTGGACCAATTCCTTGGAATATATATAGCTAGTAGTCAGAAGCTGGTATGGAAACTTTGGGTTGTGTGGGTTCCACTACATACGATTTGTCACCGTAAGGTTTAACAAAACAACTGCCATATGACATTCAATCGTTGTAACAACCGCGTTGACCACATGACCTGGTATGGGATAGGCATAAGCTGAGTAATGCCTTCTTAATGCCATATCTCTCAAGGATCGTAATATTTAGGGAAAAGTCTATTTTACACCCTTGAACTCTTACGAAAGTATCGATTTCAACTTTCAACTTCAAAACCAAATGTTTGACCCCACTCAAATGTCAAAACCGTCTAGTTTTCATCCCTAAGGCTGTTTTCAGTAGTAGTTTTGCCACGTAGACACCACATCACTGGTTTTCAGCTGACATGAGAGCCTACTCATCCACCACATCATCTAGCTTGTCCACATCACCACAAAATATCTCTCTAGTCCCTCTCTCTCTCTCTCTTCCCCCCTCCAACCTCTTCTTCTCTCCCTGAAGCGGCAGCCGCCACCAAACCACTGCCTCCTCCCTGCCCCTATCTCCTCTTCTACACTCCCAGTGGCAGTGGGATATTGGGATGTTGGTAGCATGCACCTGTAGCACGTTGGCGTTGGGTTCGCGTCCAACATCATGGCCCTCATCGTGGCCTCTGTGGTGGAGGGCCGCCGGAGGAGCAGGCCTCCTCGTGGATGACTTCGTCGTCGGGGAGGGACTCGAGGTGCACGGCCTCCCGCCTAGCGAACCACGCCAGCGCCATGCTGGAGCTCGCGTGGACGGGGCAGATCGAGGACCCCCAAGCCTAGGCACACGATGGCCTCACGCTTGAAAGGCGGGAGCGGCGGGTCGAAGGCAATGGCGCCTGCGGTGGAGGCATCCTTGTTGAGGTTGGCCTTGAGGACGCCCAGCAAGACCGCGAGGATAATGTGGTCGGCGGTAACTGCCGGTGCTCCATCAGCGAAGTGGAGGCGCACAAGGGTTTTGCCCCAATAGGGACGACAGAGGCGGAGGTCGAGGCGGACGATGCTGGGCGAGAGCACCGCGACGAGGTGCTCCACCACGAGGGATTACTCGCTAGGGATCGTCACATGGTCGCCTAGGAAGTCGCGGTACTCGGCCTCGGTGGTAAGGTCGAGGTCACCGAGGTCGTCACGCGGAGGTGTCCGTCCTCTTTTGGTTTGATGTGCAAGGCGAGCAGCGTCTCCTCGACCTCCTCCTGCTCCTTGCTCCTGTTAGGCCGCCTAGTACACTCAGAGCCCCCACCACCTAGCCGAGGAGGAGGTCACAGTCGGTGGCACAGCGGTGCCAAGCCCTTAGATGGCACGGGAGCGGAGGTGGGCCGTAGACGAGGATCTCCAATATCACCTTATCGGGGGGACGGGGAGGTTGCTTAGCTCCGGCGCGCCTGCTCCTTCCGCCACCATGGTCGGTCGCCGTGAATTTAGAGAGAGGAGGAGGAAGATGGGGAGGAGAAAATGAAGAACGAAAAGAAGAAAGAGAGAGGAGATGATTTGTCTGCTGAGGTGGCAAAGTACGGTGACGTGGGTTCTAACGTGGATACCACATTAGTGAAACCAGAGTGGTTTAGGGCGAAATGGGGTAAAGTGAATGGTTTTGAGAGTTGGAGGTTGGCTCGTGTCTGGTTTTGTAGTTTAGGGTTGATTTCTGAACTTTTCGAAGAGTTCAAGGTTGTAAAATAGAGTTTTTCCTAATATTTATGTAATCTTTGGATAGACATCAAGATTTTCGAAGGGGGCGGGAGGCACCGATAGTGGTGCAGGCGGGAATGGCACGCCCATGCCTCGGTCGGCCAAAGACAGCAGTTCAGCCCAATTGTCAAATTGCACTGGCTTTTCACGTTTGATTTTTCTTTTTCAGCTGGTGTTTTGTTGCTGGACCTCGGGCCACTGCCCGGGAGGCCCGAGGCCCAGCTCCGCCCCTGGTGGTGTAGTTTGGAACAGCACTAGATGAACAGTACTCAATCAAAAAAATTTATCCGTGCGGCAACGGGTGATGTTGCGGCGGAGCTGGCTAGGGAGGCCATATGGTGGCGACGGAGGCGTTGCCACACGGAGGCCGTGCGGCAACGGTTGACGTGGCATGCAGGGAGGTGTTTGTAATACCCCGAAAGTAATTCGGAAAGATTATCGAGAGATAATTAAGAAATTAAGAGAAGGATCAAATAGAAAATAGTAAATTAAGAGTTGACAGAGGGGGTTTGCAGTAATTTTTGGACAACCTGGGCTAGGACTTCCGGCCCATGGGCATTCCGCCCATAAGTGGAAGGGAGGAGGCCGGCCATAAGGGGGGCCAAACCCTAGGCCGCCCCCTCTCCTCTCCCTTTGGCCGCCCCCCCCTACTCCCCCCATTGGCCGCCACCCCCTTGCCCCTCTCCCCATTGGCCACCTCCCCCTGCTACCTGTGCCTCCTCCCCTGGTGTTCTCCCCTGCTGCTGGCCAAGGACGTTGCCCCTCGTTGCCGGCCTAGTGAAGGAAGAAGGGAGGTTGCCTGGGAGATTGGCCGGCCAAGAAGAAAAGAAGGGAGGGGAGAAGAGAGGAGGGAGGGGAAGCGGGATCGCGTGGTGTTCTTCACGATCTACATCGGTTCTCCAAGGGTAACGATGGGTTTCTTCGCTGTTGGTTTCGTTTTAGATGCGAATTCGTTGCGGTTAGTAAAATCAGTTGTTCTGCGGGAATTAGATCGGTTCTGTCCAGAACATTGCGCGATGGTTTTCATGTATTTAGAAGCATAATCTGGGGATCCACTCTCTTAGAGATATCTGCGTCATGTCCTTAGCTTTACGTGGCCGCCAAGAATGCCCAAATCCGATTAACGGTCAGGGAGATATAAATTGTTTAGTGCCGCTGTCCTGTTAATCTGTCAACATCCTGACAGTCTGTAGAAATCTGAGTTAATCTATTAGTTAAAGACGAAATAAGAGGATCTTGTTATAATTAAAAAGATGGGTAATTTCCTCACCTTTCCAGAAAGCTAAAGAACGTAAGAATTGGACTTTCTTAGCAAAAGTTATGATAATTTTAGTGTACTGTCTAGAGAACCCGACATGATAATTGATGTTCTGTAGATTGGCTTGGTAGGGGCAGTAAATTGTAGAATCAGAAGGGCTCCCCAACTAAGTTTATTTAGGTAATTTAATTATCTTTCCATAAAATCCAAGAACACCTTATTTGGACCCCTGTAGTGAATGTTATGAATTTTATAAGTTGATTCTCCACTAAGGGGACAGATCGACGTTTAGGAATTGGGGTTGGGATCGAGTAGACGTTTTTGCGAGTTAGAGAGTGTTGTTATATAGTTTGTTTTGGTCCGCTACTGTCGTCTTAGCTTGCAATATAATTATTTATTCAGGTGGTGGACGGGTCCCGGGCAAGACCTTACGTGACGTCCCTCGTTCTCTCGCGGTTAAGGCAAGTGTGATTATGGATCTAATAGTCATATTCAAATGGCATTGATTGCTAGTTTTATGATTAATTTGTATTGTTCATGATTGATATGGTGATATGATTGGTACTGGTCATGATTCTAGTATGTTGAGTTATGTATTAAGTATGAATGTTTGAAAGTTGTGAAGTACCGATTATGAACTTTTGTAGTAAGAATAGAGTATTCATATGCAATGTAGTTGTGGATGCATGTTTGTATTAATTTGAGAATTCATACATATGCATCATGTTGGCTTATTGAAGTCTTGGTCACGTGGTGACCAAGCATCTCTTGAGATCCCGTCATGTTAATGACAAAGCTAAAGGTCCCCATGCTTGTAAAGCATGGGCTTTAATCCCCATACTTGCGGAGTATGGGCAATGGTCCCGTGCGGATGGCACGAGCATGGGTGTGCATCGACGGATCGCACTTTGCATTACCGTAAAATGCAAAAAGAAAAGAGAAGGATAAAGGTCATTTTTGAGCATATTGCATAGCATGTGTGTGTAAAGCATTCGATATGTGATTTTGAGAAGTATAGTTGATGAATTTTATGGTTATATGCTGTTGATGCCATTTATTACATTTCTTTGAGTCGTTGGACTCACCTCTTGTTGTTTGTCGTGATTTAGGTACCTCTACGAGATCGGCATGCATGGGGGAAAGGAAGGATTAGATTTTTGGCACTTTTGCACGAACTACCCACAATCAAATGAAAGAATAATTAACTAGGAGATGAATGAATTGTTTAATGATCTCTTATTAAATATTGCTTGCTTGGAGTAATCTGTAATAAATGAATAGATGTTTTGGATGTTCTTGATCTATTCCTTAGACTTTGAGTTGTTATGGATGTCATAGTATTGAATAGCCAGTCTTGATTCGATCTTAATCATTAAGTAATTTGGATTATCTTTATATGTTATAACTGTCTGTCGGAACCTCCGGTATAGGTAGCTATACAAAGGAGGTTCTGCCGTAATTTTGTAAGGTGTTTTAGTTTATTCATGTTTAGTTTATTTAATTTAGTAGCATTCCAGACCTTAGGTTGGCTGGGGTGTTACAGTGTTACCGCACGGTGGCCGTGCAACATCGGTGCCAATACTGCAAATACGCGTCGAAAAGCCGCCGTGCGGCAACGGTGCCAATACTGCAAATACGCGTCGAAAAGCCGCCGTGCAGCAACGGTGCCAATACTGCAAATACGCGTCGAAAAGCTGCCGTGCGACATCGGTGCCAATACTGCAAATATGCGTCGAAAAGGTGCTATATTAGCCAAAAACTCTCATGGATTTGTTGAGTACCTTTTACTCATCCTGTGCTATTTCTCCTTTGTTAGACTATGAGCCGGAGAAGCCAGGAATAGATTTCCAGGTGGCTAAGGAGGAGGTGTTCGAGGATCAAGCCTAAGAACAAGATGGAGGAGGTGTAGACTACTACGACACTCCAATCTTCAATGGAGCTGGCAATACTCGAAGCTGTAGCTAGATCCTTACTAGCAATAATAATGGTAGTAGAACAAGATCCACCCTGTGTGACGTGATGTCTTTTGTTGAACTCGAAATCTTCCGTTGTTTTAATCGCAAGTTATGCACTTGAACTCCATATATTTTCGTATGTAATATATGTAATCATCGTTGGACCACTCAATGCTTCTGTTATGCTACTCTATTGTGCCCATTCTTTTGTAAAGCGAGTATTTATCAGGTGATGAGCCGAAGACTAGGCTTGCCACCCTAGGTAGTCGGCTGGGTCATCACATCTCTTTTTTTAAGATAATGGAAGAGAAAAATCTTTCTCTGCCTCTGTATCAACGATGCACATAGCTCATTTTATATAAGAGTCTAAAGTATCAAACAAATCACGATATAAAAAATGGCTTGCAGCCTTACAACCAAAGGACAATTGAAACTTAAATTCAACAATTGCAAATCCTATGACTAAGTCTCCACCCATGAAAACTAAGGATTTGCTTCGCCAACCCATTTTATATAAGAGTCTAAAGTATCAAACAAATCACGATATAAAAAACGGCTTGCAGCCTTACAACCAAAGGACAATTGAAACTTAAATTCAACCATTGCAAATCTTATGACTAAGCCTCCACCCATGAAAATTAAGGATTTGTTTTGCCACAAACTCCAACCTTTGGCTTCCCTCCAATATGGATTCCTTCTGGTCTGATTTCTGCAGGTTTACCCATGCATTCAGCCAATATCCACTCAATAAGATAACATGCAAAGGATTAGTTATATTATTTTTTGTCAAAAACAACATCATTACGACATAACCAAATGGACCAACATAAGGCACTAACTCCCACCAAGAGTTGTGACTTTAGCACTTTTGGAATACCATCTGACCAATTCCCAAACATGTTAGCAATGCTCACTGGAGGAACTAATTTAAACGCACATTGCACAACCCACCATGCATGACGTGCAAAGGGGCAATCAAAGAAAAGATCCTGAATTATTTTCTCTTTAATACAGAAACAACACTTTATGCTTCCTCTCCAATTTCTTTTAAGCAGGTTGTCTTTAGTTAACACAATCCCTCTTTTGAGATACCATAGGAATATTTTTACCTTTAATGGAATTTTAATAAACCAAAACCAATTCCTAATGGGGGCTTGAACGTTGCCTATAAGTGTCGCATATAAAGACTGCACCGAAAAAAGACTAGACTTATTTAAATGCATCTGAAAACATCCTTTTGCACGCCTAATTGTACATTATAAATTTCCAACAGTAACTCATTCCAAGCATGTAATTTAGTTCCAATAAGAGGTCTTCGAAAAGAAATATTTGAGGGATTCAATCTTAAAACATTTGCCACTAAATCTTCCTTTTTCCTTACCACATTGTAAAGCATTGGAAATTGCCTTTGCAACGGAGAATTTCCCACCCAAATATCTTCCCAAAACCTAGTTTGCATTCTGCTCTTAACCTGGAATGAACCATAGCGAAAAAACTGATCTTTAATTTTCATAAGCCCCGACCAAAAAGGAGAAGTCCCAGGTTTAGTAACCACCTGTGAAAGACTCTTCTCACCCAAATATTTCTTTGTTAGCAAAGATTGCCACATGCCTTCTTCGTTAAGCAACTTAAACAACCACTTCCCTAATAAGCTTTTATTTTTGGTGTCTAAGTTCTGAACACCTAGACCTCCAAGCTCTTTGGGAGAACATACTAAACTCCACTTAGCAAGCCTATATTTACGATTATGACTGTCACTCTGCCAAAAAAAATCTAGTCTTTTGAGAACCTCTCCAGGAACATCAAAAAAAGAAAACATAAACATTGATAAACTGCTTAGCACCGTGTTAATAAGCACCAAGCGACCACCAACAAACAAAGTTTTTCCTTTCCAACTGCTAAGCTTTTTCTCAACTCTCTCTTCAACCCCTTTCCAATCACTATTCCTTAACTTTCTAAAGTGGATGGGAATACCTAAGTACCTAAATGGAAACACACCCACTTCACAACCAAATAAGCACAGATATCTTTGAGTTCGGCATCTTTGGCAGCACCAAAACAGAAAATCTCACTCTTATAAAAATTAATCTTTAATCCAGATAAATGTTCAAAGACACATAAAATAAGTTTAAGATTTTTCGCTTGTTCCAAATCATTATTCAAGAAGAGGATCGTGTCATCAGCATATTGTAATATTGACAACCCATCATCAATCAAGTGAGGGACTACTCCTGTTAAAAGACCATCTTCTTTAGCTCTTGAAATGAAGATGGGAAGCATATCCACAACAATATTAAAAAGAATAGGAGACAAAGGATCACCTTGCCTAAGACCCTTATGAGTTTGAAAAAAAAGCACCAATATTATCATTTACTTTTATCCCAACACTCCCTCCCTTGATCAAACTTTTCACCCAGGAACACCACTTAGGGGAAAAACCTTTCATCCTCAAAGTTTATAGTAAAAATGGCCATTTTACTTTGTCATATGCTTTCTCAAAATCAACCTTGAAAACAATTCCATCCAAATTCTGTTTATGAAGCTCATAAATGGTTTCATGTAGGATAACTACACCATCAAGAATAAATCCCCCCTGCATGAACGCAGACTGGGATGGTCGAACAACCTTTTGAGCTACTCTCATAAGCTTATTAGTAAGTACTTTAGTAAAAAAATTTAAAACAAACATTAAGCATACAGATAGGCCTATATTGTTCTATCTGCTTAGCATCAGCTTTTTTGGGAAGCAATGTAATAATCCCAAAATTCAAGCTAAAAAGAGACAGGGAGCAACTATGAAAAGCATGAAACAAGGCCATCAAATCATTTTTAATAACTTCCCAAAACACCTGATAGAACTCAGCTGGAAAACCATCTGGTACAACTGCTTTGTTACGATACATTTGAAAAATGGCATCTTTCACCTCCTTTTCAACAAAAGGCACAATAAGAATATTGTTTTCCTCGTCCGATATTTGAGATATATCACCTGTAAAAGCCTCAATCATAGTTAAATGATTTATTTCGGCTGGCCCAAACAAATCTTTATAATAATTAGTGATATGCTTTTTTAATTGTACATCACCCCGAACAATGCCTTCCTCTTGTTCGAGTTGAAAAATTCTTTGTCTTCTATGCTTCCCATTTGTAATCAAATGATAATAACACGTATTCCTATCACCCTCCAAAAGAAATTTCGCTTTGGCCCTTTGATACCATTTAATTTCTTCTTCTCTTAACAGTTGAGCCAATATCTCATTAGTAGCTTTTTTAAGATTCAGTTCATGATTAGACAACCTAAAAAACTCAGCCTTTCTATCGAGCTTATCAATTAATAAGTTAAGTTTTAAATTTTCCTTTTTATAAGTCCCACTGAAATTTTTTGCCCAACCCCGAAAATAACGCCTAAGAGATCTAACCTTACACTGCCTGTTATGTAAGGCCGACTGACCTCTATTCATCTTTCTCCACACCTCCACTGCCATCTCTCTAAACCCCTCCTTACACAACCAGCCTAATTGAAATTTAAATAAAGGCTAACTAACTCTATAGGGAGCCTCTTTCGTATTTAACAGTAACGGAGTGTGATCAGACAAAGACCTTTCAAGAGCCACAACTGAGACCAAAGGAAACTTCTGTTCGCAATCTGTACTCATTAAAACTCTATCCAACTTCTCGAAAATTGGATTATCTAACGAATTGGCCCAAGTATATTGTCTTCCATATAGAATTACTTCTCTTAAATCCAAATTATTAATCACAACATTAAACAAAAAAGGCCATCTATAGTCTATGTTATCATTATTTTTTCACTTGAATGCCTTATGATATTAAAATCACCCCCAATTAAAATAGGAAGTGGTTCTTTCCTACAGGCATGAACAAGTTCATTAAGGAACTTCTCCTTGAAGCGATTTGGCGACCGTAAATGTGACCACTAGAACCCACTGGAAATCATCCTCTCTATTTTTAAATGAAACTTTACATAAAAATCACCAGCATCAATAGACCCAATGTCAAAGACCCAAAGATCCACCCCAAAAAGAATACCCCTTGACCGCCCTTGTGAAGGAGAAAAGTGCCACAAAAAATCCCGACCACTACAAAGTTGATTAAGACTAGCCACTGAGAAATCTTTTTTAACAGTTTCAAGAATGGCTACAAAATCTAAATGTTGCTCTTTAACCACTTCAGAAATAAATCGATGTTTAGCCAAGTCACCTAGACCTCTGCTATTCCAAAAAAGACCTTTCATTTTAACTTTAGTTTGATTGACCTAGGAAGAGGACTTTTTCCTTTCTTTTTTTCCAGATGATCTCTTTTTATTAGTGACCAGAGTAAAATTAGACATGTCGTCCTCCAAAGCATCTACATCTACATCACTACATAAATGATTAAGGACTGAGAAATCATTGTAATCCTCATTCTCAGCCTCCAACTCCTCAACAACTACACTTCCTTTCTTTTTTATTCTTCCAGATTCAATATTCTTAATATTGTGAATAGAACTAGCAATCTCTACCCCATTAGTCCCAAAAGAAATTCCAATGCTAGCAACTTTGTCAATAATTTGCTCATCAGAAAAAGCCAAGAAGGAAAGGTTATTAATAGACTTACTTGGATCAAGTTCAAGATTACGAATTTGCGCACGACGCTTAGCCTTTTGAACCAGGTCTTCATCCCTGGTATTCTGCTTCTTTATGCGCTCACTTTGCCTAGGCTTCCCCGCATCAACCACTTGATGGATGATCACCGGCCTACAAACCCCATTTGAAATGGTACCTTGAGAAGCCTTGACATTCACTTGACCCTCAAATTGCCCCCCCCCCGCCAGTCACTACATCACCCAGCTGTGGAGTTAAGGCCACCTCGGTATGATGGGTCACACCACTACTGGTGACCTTGACCAGCGATGCCCCAACAAGGTGTCCCAACTGCCCTTCCTCAATCCCAGTCGGTTCAACTTGGAACCCATCAGCAGCCACCATGAAACCAGCTTTGAATTCACCGCCTGAATGGACCGACCCTGCTACCCAAACAGAACCAACATCAAACTTTCCTGGCAAAACACCACTGGTAACCTTTACCGGCGATGCCCCAACAAGCTGCCCCAACTGCCTTTCCTCAATCCCAGTCGGTTCAACTTGGAACCCATCAACAGCCACCAAGAAATTAGCTTCGGATTCACCGGTTGAATGTACCAACCCTGCTACACAAACAGAACCAACATCAAACTTTCCTGGAAAAACACCACTGTCTGTCTGCCCTAACCTGACAGCCTCTACCACCGCTGGACCAATCAGCTCCATCTGCAATATCTCCATCTCAAGATTGCAGCCATCCGGTGCAATGATTAAGTCCTCCATCTGCTCTGAACATACACCGTCTTTGTCTGTGATCAGACTCATGTCCTGGATATTCAAGACAGACACCCCATCCTCTCGAGCACCAAACTTAGACTCCTTTCTTGTCGCTCTCGGCGTAACCCAGATGATATCTGAAGCCGACAGACTGAAGAATCTAGACTCGTCATTATGAGTTAATGGAGTATTTATGTGATTAATGATAAATATATATGTGAGACTAACACTTCTATTGATATACCTATTGTGTAGTCTTATTTGGATGAAAAGGTGAAAATCAAAGAGGTATGCATTCGACATCATATTCCTATATCGTGTTGCATTCCTCGGATCCAAAATATAGGTTGAACTCCACTAAAAGTTTAACTTGAATATGTGCATATGTTTTTATTACACATTCATGTATACACACATTTAGGGAGAGTTCACTCTATGTTTTGTGGTTTCATTAGTATTGATCCATATTTCTTTGTCTACACATATTGGGGATCTCTACTTTAAACATATCCTTTGAGTATATAAAAATTGTGTAGTTCATATATACTCATATTGCTTTATATTCAATTATTTGCAATTGTGTTGTGGGACTAATGTGTGTGCTAAGATGTTTTCAAGGCTTAGTCCCGGAGTTTGAGTGATGACATGAAAAGGAAATGCAAAGATGATAAAAGATTGACATGGCTCAAGACAAAGGAGTCATGCATTGCATTTCGAAAAGCTTCTGGAAGAATTCTAATGGAAATCGGTATGACCACATTTAGTAAGCAGTACTACCAATGTGCGGTAGTACCGGAGCTTATTTGGCGGAACTACCGCTCAACGGTATGACCGCAATTTACTTGGCAGAACTACCGCAACCCGGTGTAACCAATTTGACAGCGGTACGTTTTTTCTAGTGAGTGCCCTTTTGGACCTCAAGGAAGAGTGGTCGTACCGCCATTGTGATCGGAAGTACCGGTGAGCGGAACTACCGCATAATCAATGGCGGTAGTACCACACCTAGCAGTAATGACTTGTTTAGAAGTATTATTGCAGGTATATCTTGGTAATTAATGTTAATCATTATGAGACTAACATTTTCCATGAGTTAGATAAATAGGTTATGTTCCAAGGTGATGAAGACTTCAGATGGCATCATGAGTTGATCGTCATCAAGTCAAGGTTCAAGAAGAGGATACATCATGTGTTAATGCATATCAAGATCTCGAAGAGAAGATGATCATGAGTTGATCATCAAGTCAAGAGAAGACTTGACGAGGATTAAAACCTCTATATATTAATTTAATACATAAAAGACCATACGTCTTCATGGTCGTAACCCCTAAGGCTAACGACCTCACTGGTCATGAGGATTCCAGAGGTTACACGATGGGTACCCTGGTCGGACAAAGCTTTGTGCCTAGGCTCCGACCAGGTAGCTGCTCGGAAAAGCTATGAACTGGCATTTCTTACCGTATGATGAATGCAACACGTGTTATATGTTCTAAACCGTGCGATGATATAATTCTGAGACACTGAAAATTAACTACCCTACGGTTAAGCATCTCACAGACAACCGCAAGGAAGTTGGCACACTGTTAACTGCCTTACCGTTCTGACCAGTCGTAACGTTTCACCAGGGACGCCTTCTCCAGAAGTAACTGCCACCTCTTCAGGAGTTATTTAAGGGTGGAGCGCAGAAGACGAAGGGACATGGGACGAGAGACGAAAAACAACAAAACAGGAGAAGACAAACACAGAAGCCTAAGTGGTGGAATTAGAAGCAAGATAGTCAGTCTTAGACTTAGAGTCTAAGCCTGATTACTTAGTTAAACATTCCTCACATTCAGTGTATTTAGGGTAGTGCCTAGTCAAGTCTTGTAAATCCAGTTCATATCAATAAAGAGCGGCCCCCATTCCATCCCAGGATATTTCATGTCATTTTCCTCTTTCATTTTCATAAGATTGGCGATTCGATCGTCGACAGCTGGCGCCGTCCGTGGGGAAGAAGACGTAAGTTTCCTGAAGAAACTCTTCGCTCATAAAAACCCTCGCCCAAATTTCTGCAATCGCTCATGCGACTATGCCCGGAGTTTGAAATGAGGAGAATTGGTTCGACTTAGCGGACTACGCCGACCTCGACATGGAAGGATGCATCCGTGCCGTGGAAGAAAATGGCATGTCATCCTCCTCTTCCTCCTCCGCCGACTCGCACGGCGCCAACATTAGCGAGGTCGACCGGATGGACGAGGATGCTGTTGGGTCGCGGGTAGGCTACGATAGCTACAAACAAAATTCTACCACGCAAACCAGGAAGCCAAGCAAGTAGATGATCATAGATCGTTACCACCAGACGCGCATAGCACTATTCTAAATCCACTTTTATTCTACTACTTATACACATAATCATTGGACAACCAAGATTCTAGCATAAAACACAAGCCCAATTTCAACATCCAAGACTCCTATAATGAACTTTTAGTATAATTGATAAGGAAATCCTCATATTCGACGACTACAATTCCCACAATCCAAACAACATCCCCGATCAGTAAAATCAACAATCATCACTAATCAATTAACTGCCCAAAACAATTAACTTACTTCATCAATCTTGGACCCTCACTAAACCACATCATTCAGTTTCACCTACACAACCACAATATACTCATTCGCAATACCTTAACTAATTAACCAATATTCAAACTTTTGATAATTCCAATATTCCACCAATATGAACAAAGGCTATTTGATTACAATTCACTATAGGTTCTATTAGTTGTAACAACATAATCAGTTTTGTCCCAATGACCATCATTCCTTTTAGATCCAATTCTTTACCAGATTTATATCACGAAATCAATTCATCCTCCAAAGCTCCTCAATTAACTTGCAACACAATTTCTCACAACATCATATACTTGAGCACTACTAACCAGTTGTCACTATATACTATATAAGGTTTTGTAAAACAAATCGATTATTCCTTTTTCAAAAGAAGAGGCAAATAAAAATAATTTTCAGCACACATAATAACGTTTACCTTTTGCAGTAAACATAAGACCAAGAGAAATAGTCAAATAGCAATGATATCAGAAAAGCAAAAGAGGAGACCACAGTTGAGGGCACAAGTCCCACAAGAAGAGAATATTAAATCTCAACCAATAAGAATAAAATATTACTTTAAAAACTCGAGAAACTCTTAAGCGACAACGACAGAAAAGTTAAACGAACTTCAATAAGTTGCAAGTTACAAAACTTAACTCCAACATCAAATACTTCTACTACACTCTTCCCTTTAACAAAGAAAACAATTTTTTTTTGATTACAACATCACTTTGCCACCTCAAACAAGAAGAGCTTTTAAGACTGAATCATATTAATCACTTAAGAACCAATAGAACTTTCGACCACGTCGCTTTCCTCCACAAATTTCAAATACCACATAAATTGTGAACTCCAAAAGATCATGAATGCAAAACTCGAAACATTTCATTTGAGTGATACCATGAAAGACGATCAAATTTATTCTCTTTCTATAAGAATCAACACCACCCTCACAAGCCACAATCCATTGCAGACAACCTTATTAACATCAAGAACAAGACACTCTTAACAAGAATCGTCATAGTCTACTCTTCCACTATAAAGCTCTCTAGAAACTCACCAAATTGTTCAACTGTAACACCAAGACAACAAAGGTGGTAGCGGAATGCCACCAAAACAACCTCAACTACTAATTTTATCAATAAATAACAATGAATTTCAATAAGCAATTCAATACCAACACCCATCCATGGGTCACAATAACGTATAAATAACGACATGGCAAGCACAGATATTTAAACACTAGATTGTAAGGAGGATAATAGTTCGAGAATCAAGCAATACCAATCAAACGAAGGCTATTGAATGGATAAATGTGTTTCAACCAATCATCTAGAATTATTCAATATCTATCATGTCCTAAAGGAATAACCATCATGCTAAGGCAAAGTTTTCTCATGGCAAGTGAGTGTATGCAGTGTACCCTTCCCAAGTGAAGCGTCGTCAACGATCACCTAAAAACAACATTAGAGCAAGGGTGAGTCCACGACTCAGCAAGTACAGTAATAAACAATGAACATTGCTTAAACAACAGTACACAATATCATCATTAACATCAATTGTTCACTTTTCTTTATTCTCATGCTCAATCATTCAATTCTCTCTCTTTATTCACATACACAATCATCAACTACCTTTCATTCCATGCATTTCTATACTACATGTCCACATGCACTTCTTTTGCATATCCGGTATAGCATGAGTGTTCACCGTCGATGACACACTCTCAAGCCCGTCCTCCTCAAGGATGGGGACCTCCTCCACTCCCGTGGAGTTGTGATCAACATGATCACATTTCAGATGCAATGATGCTTATGAATGCACAATTATTCACAGTTTCCTCGACATTACCATTGTCCAACAATGTCATATCCAACCATAAGGAATAAATAATGACCATTAACATTACTTGCAATTAAATAAGTAAAAGCACAGCAATATAATGGTAATAAATGGTAAAGCATACAGTGATTAACGAATGAACACTGGCTACCATGCACTTGCCTCTTTTCCTTGTGACACTGGAGAGCGAAACGGCGATAATGCACACGAGACCCCACTCCCTGGACAACAATTTCAAAACATATCTCAAAACCTTCACATTACAGCACCAACACCTTACTCTAACCGTCATCGCATGCCTACGCCAAACCAACCCTTTTTAACACGAAACTACCGGACACACTACCCGCTGTCCCAGTAGTAAAACGGTCATATCTTACTCATCCGAACTCTAAATTCAGCCATACAAGACTTTCTGGAATCCTCACAAAACAACCTATAAATTCCTAGTTATGAAGAAAATCTGACTCTACCGTTTTCTATTCCGTTCCTTTACCCGAAGACCGTTCTAGATTCTGTCAGAACAGTCCGTTTCACAATTTTATATCTTTAATTATACAACTTGAACATATATGAATAATATAAGTTCTGGAAACTACACAAGATTTCCTACAATATTCAAGTTGACACAAATATTTAATTTTACCAATTTCTACACGAAATCGACCTAACTACACGAAGTCTGCCAACTTCATCTAGAATCTGGACAGCGCCTTCCAGAGGCCATAACATTTTGCTCGCTACTCCGATTTTAATGATCCAGACCTTTCTGGAAAGCTAACGTGATAATCTACATTTTATATAATTACACCAAACTCTAATTCGGAGATTACATATGCCTAATCATCCCCGCAATGTTCTGTCCTAAACCTGACGAATCTGGACAGAACAGAAATCGATCTTCCCATTGCCCAAACGATCTACCGAAAGAACAACGACTAAATTTAGGGGCATCAAGAAGTTTTCAGATCGTTACCCTCGAAGAACACGGAGCCGATCGTGAAATCCCGTGAAATCCTTCTCCTCCTCCCTTCTTTTCTTCCGTTCTTCCTTCCTCTTCTTGGCCGGCAACAGTGGAGGGGAGGTGATGCTACAAGATTCGGCGTGCTACAGTACCCACAATGCTACTGATGGCGGTGCTACTGATTGCTAGGTTTAACGCCCCACCCTCTTAAGCGGTTCCCTACTTGGGCCAAAAAGTGTGGGCGAAGGCCAATTCTAATACTCCTCCCAAATTCTGAATTTTTTATGTTCTAATTCTATTTAAATTCAGTACTAATCACTTATTTCTTTTTATTTTTAAACGGGATATTACATTCTACCCCTTAAACAGAATTAGGCCGAATTCCACTTGTCGTTCTATTCGCAAGAACACCACACCTGAAATTAATCACAATTAACACGCACAAGTGAACAACTCGGATTCTGCTCACACATACGTGATTCCTACTCCTAAGCGCTCCTCTCGGACTAATGAGACCACATCATCTTGATGGATACCAACCTCTTACACCTCAACACTCGTCTCGACCTTTTGGTACACTCAACGGACATGACTCAAGGTGCAGGTCTAATAAAACCTCACACTCCAGATCTCTCAACTACTCCCTTGACACCGGGTTATACAAAACGTTGTGTACCCTGCGTCTGGACTCGAGACGGTCCTAGCGATGCGTTACCTTCCAAAATCACTGCAACTTTCAGAAACAAACCAATGTACCTTGGGCCAACTATCCCTTTACTACCAAACCACACCACTTGCATAAGACACATGAAACTCTGCTTCCCTTTTCTAAATCAATCACTTCACCTTTGCGAGAAGTATCTTATTTAACAACAGATGCACAAACAACTTGCCTCAAACCAACCCTCTTACAAAAGAACCCAACTGAAAAACGAAGTATTCCCATCATAGCTAACTCATTAACCTCTTCCCTCCAAAAGACTCCATTCCAAAATCAAAGACTCATCAAGAAATCTTTTTCTCTTTCCAAGTAACCAATTCGCAAATAAACACCACATAAAGCCAAATGCGAAAATCACTCGAATGCCCAAATCAAACACTTCTTTTATTTTCCTAAACTGGAAAAAAACCACCATACCAACATAAAGCTAATCAAATCGCACATGACCTCCGTCATAAACACACAACTCAAATAAGAATCAAAAGAGCATTTCACTACCCGAGAAAGCATTCCTTTCTCAACTTTTCTTTAGGAAATAAACCTTCTCTCAAATCATGGGATTCCAAATCATCACACTACCGACAAACTCAAAGCAATACTCAACCTGAAAGTAACAACCGCACTCATTTAGAGGGCTTCACTAATCCACCAAAAAGATACTCTAGTCCACTCCTCTACCAAAGGAATTATTTTGACAAATAATTTCCAGTACACCTCAATATATATTTCACCCACAAACACATCAACTCAATCCTCCAAGGATAATCAACTTGAAATTCAAAGCACACACACTCATTTACTGCAACCAAAGGATTCTACAAATGATTACCACACTATTCGAAATCCACTTTTATTCTACTACTTATACACATAATCATTGGACAACCAAGATTCTAGCATAAAACACAAGCCCAATTTCAACATCCAAGACTCCTATAATGAACTTTTAGTATAATTGATAAGGAAACCATCATATTCGACGACTACAATTCCCACAATCCAAACAACATCCCCGATCAGTAAAATCAACAATCATCACTAATCAATTAACTGCCCAAAACAATTAACTTACTTCATCAATCTTGGACCCTCACTAAACCACATCATTCAGTTTCACTTACACAACCACAATATACTCATTCGCAATACCTTAACTAATTAACCAATATTCAAACTTTTGATAATTCCAATATTCCACCAATATGAACAAAGGCTATTTGATTACAATTCACTATAGGTTCTATTAGTTGTAACAATATAATCAGTTTTGTCCCAATGACCATCATTCCTTTTAGATCCAATTCTTTACCAGATTTATATCACGAAATCAATTCATCCTCCAAAGCTTCTCAATTAACTTGCAACACAAATTCTCACAACATCATATACTTGAGCACTACTAACCAGTTGTCACTATATACTATATAAGGTTTTGTAAAACAAATCGATTATTCCTTTTTCAAAAGAAGAGGCAAATAAAAATAATTTTCAGCACACATAATAACGTTTACCTTTTGCAGTAAACATAAGATCAAGAGAAATAGCCAAATAGCAATGATCTCAGAAAAGCAAAAGAGGAGACCACAGTTGAGGGCACAAGTCCCACAAGAAGAGAATATTAAATCTCAACCAATAAGAATAAAATATTACTTTAGAAACTCGAGAAACTCTTAAGCGACAACGACAGAAAAGTTAAACGAACTTCAATAAGTTGCAAGTTACAAAACTTAACTCCAACATCAAATACTTCTACTACACTCTTCCCTTTAACAAAGAAAACAAATTTTTTTTTGATTACAACATCACTTTGCCACCTCAAACAAGAAGAGCTTTTAAGACTGAATCACATTAATCACTTAAGAACCAATAGAACTTTCGACCACGTCGCTTTCCTCCACAAATTTCAAATACCACATAAATTGTGAACTCCAAAAGATCACGAATGCAAAACTCGAAACATTTCATTTGAGTGATACCATGAAAGACGATCAACTTTATTCTCTTTCTATAAGAATCAACACCACCCTCACAAGCCACAATCCATTGCAGACAACCTTATTAACATCAAGAACAAGACACTCTTAACAACAATCATCATAGTCTACTCTTCCACTATAAAGCTCTCTAGAAACTCACCAAATTGTTCAACTGTAACACCCCGGCCCAACAGTGAGCGCGGAATGCCACCAAAACTACCTCAACTACTAATTTTATCAATAAATAACAATGAATTTCAATAAGCAATTCAATACCAACACCCATCCATGGGTCACAATAACGTATAAATAACGACATGGCAAGCACAGATATTTAAACACTAGATTGTAAGGAGGATAATAGTTCGAGAATCAAGCAATACCAATCAAACGAAGGCTATTGAATGGATAAATGTGTTTCAACCAATCATCTAGAATTATTCAATATCTATCATGTCCTAAAGGAATAACCATCATGCTAAGGCAAAGTTTTCTCATGGCAAGTGAGTGTATGCAGTGTACCCTTCCCAAGTGAAGCGTCGTCAACGATCACCTAAAAACGACATTAGAGCAAGGGTGAGTCCACGACTCAGCAAGTACAGTAATAAACAATGAACATTGCTTAAACAACAGTACACAATATCATCATTAACATCAATTGTTCACTTTTCTTTATTCTCATGCTCAATCATTCAATTCTCTCTCTTTATTCACATACACAATCATCAACTACCTTTCATTCCATGCATTTCTATACTACATGTCCACATGCACTTCTTTATGATATACGGTATAGCATGAGTGTTCACCCGTCGATGACACACTCTCAAGCCCGTCCTCCTCAAGGATCGGGGACCTCCTCCACTCCCGTGGAGTTGTGATCAACATGATCACCTTTCAGATGCAATGATGCTTATGAATGCACAATTATTCACAGTTTCCTCGACATTACCAATGTCCAACAATGTCATATCCAACCATAAGGAATAAATGATGACCATTAACATTACTTGCAATTAAATAAGTAAAAGCGCAGCAATATAATGGTAATAAATGGTAAAGCATACAGTGATTAACCAATGAACACTAGCTACCATGCACTTGCCTCTTTTCCTTGTGACACTGGAGAGCGAAACGGCGACAATGCACACGAGACCCCACTCCCTAGACAACAATTTCAAAACATATCTCAAAACCTTCACATTACAGCACCAACACCTTACTCTAATCGTCATCGCATGCCTACGCCAAACCAACCCTTTTTAACCCGAAACTACCGGACACACTACCCGCTGTCCCAGTAGTAAAACGGTCATATCTTACTCGTCCAAACTCTAAATTTAGCCATCCAAGACTTTCTGGAATCCTCACAAAACAACCTATAAATTCCTAGTTATGAAGAAAATCTGATTCTACCGTTTTCTATTCCGTTCCTTTACCCGAAGACCGTTCCAGATTCTGTCAGAACAGTCCGTTTCACAATTTTATATCTTTAATTATACAACTTGAACATATATGAATAATATAAGTTCTGGAAACTATACAAGATTTCCTACAATATTCAAGTTGACACAAATATTTAATTTTACCAATTTCTACACGAAATCGACCTAACTACACGAAGTCTGCCAACTTCGTCTAGAATCTGGACAGCGCCTTCCAGAGGCCATAACATTTTGCTCGCTACTCCGATTTTAATGATCCAGACCTTTCTGGAAAGCTAACGTGATAATCTACATTTTATATAATTACACCAAACTCTAATTCGGAGATTATATATCCCTAATCATCCCCGCAACGTTCTGTCCTAAACCTGACGAATCTGGACAGAACAGAAATCGATCTTCCCATTCCCCAAACGATCTACCGAAAGAACAACGACTAAATTTAGGGGCATCTAGAAGTTTTTAGATCATTACCCTCAAAGAACACGGAGCCGATCGTGAAATCCTGTGAAATCCTTCTCCTCCTCCCTTCTTTTCCTCCCTTCTTCCTTCCTCTTCTTGGCCGGCAGCAGTGGAGGGGAGGTGATGCTACAGTACTCGGTGTGCTACAGTACCCACGATGCTACAGTGGCGGCGCTACAGTACCGGTGCTACAGTGCTAGGGTTTAACGCCCCCACCCTCTTAAGCGGTTCCCTACTTGGGCCAAAAAGCTGTGGGCCGAAGGCCCGAATTCTAATACTCCTCCCAAATTCTGAATTTTTTTATGTTCTAATTCTATTTAAATTCAGTACTAATCACTTATTTCTTTTATTTTTAAACGGGATATTACAGTGACCTACTCGTGTATACTCCCTTTGCCTCACGATGTCTGGTTGAACTCTAGGTGAGATGTTGTGTCATCCATGGACTGTTCAATTCTTTCTCGATCGAGTGTCGGATAACTTCACGTGGTCGAACACTTCGACAACTAGTGGCATGGGCATGCACTTTCTTTATCCGATCACAACGAGGGGCCCAGAGACATCTCTCCTGTTATGTTAGGAGGGGCAAATCCCATATCCGACTAGTCACATTCCTCTCCATGTTTCACAGCATACCCGAAAGCTACCTTTATAACTACCCGATTCTGATTGTAGCGTTTGGCAACCCCTAAGAGTGCTATTACACATATAGAAAACCATGCTGATCTCAGGTCTAAGGATTATACTTCATCATTGCTTGAGACCAACTAACGACACATAGAATCATAACAATCTCAATAGTGTCTCAAGGTGGGTCTAATCCAACATCATGTTCTCCAACATGTGTCCATATTATTGGTTTGATATCTCCATATCTATGACTCGTGAAACATAGTCATCAACCAATACATATGCTAGTCTATTCATATGTGTCCTCATATGTTTCCGACCAGGGAACGTATAAGAATAACTATCGCAGAAATATATAGTTTCACAACCAAGTCACATACTTGATAATAAATATTAATAATATTATTCTAGGAACAAGATAACACATTATCCAATGTCATGAACATAATGAAATATAATCATCTCTATGATTGCCTCTAGGGCATATTTCCAACAGATGCACCACCACTGCCAGTGGCGCAATCAGAGGAACCAGCCATTTCGATCAGCTCGGAATGTCAGGGGACCTCTTCAAGCCCGGTCTTTCCGACCGGCAAAACAGGTGAAGAAATTTCAGCGCCACCACTCGAAAATCTCTATACCCTCGATGAAATCATGGCTGAAAGATATTCTCCTACGGCTTCTGGCAATTCCAAGAGTCAACCGACACCTGGTATTGGTGTCGATGAAGCCTCCACTGGTCGTAGGCCATGTGGAGATGATCACACTCAGCATACGATCGATAGTTCGTCAGATCAGGCTGAGAAGACCTCAGGAGGTGCTCATTTTCGACCGCTCTCCGTCATGGAAACTTCTAGCAGAAGCAGTGAGAAGCTCTCCATTAGTTACGATGGAAGCTCATCGGAAGATCAATGCTGGAGGCACGAAGTCAATGCGATCGGAGATGAAAATCAAGATGCCCTACACGGTCCTACATTCTCTACCATGCCATCACGTGTTGTTAGAGATGATCGGGGCCATCAGGCACCAACTTCTGGAGGCAACGGAGCTGATCGACGTCAATCAGTTAACTCGCCTAGCATTGCCCCACCTAGAGTAACTGATAGGACAGAACAAATCCGAAGGTCGGGGGAAGGTTTAGACCTGCGTACACCTACGACCAGTATGAACCCCCTGAGACCTTCGGTAATTGTACAAAACTTACGACGTGTTCAAGATATGTTAAATAATTCTGATCCTACTTTAGCAGAAACTCCAGGTTTTGTACAGCTCGTAGGTCAAGTATCTGAAATTCTCCAATAGACCATGCAGCAAGACGGAGCGTCGCATCGAACAAAGGGTTCCAGGGAGTCAAACTATGACTTCATCCCAATGTTCCTCCCTCAGCAGGGGACAACATGGTCATGCTAGGGAACAATCGATACCAAGACCCCCCTCGACGCTTCCGACAAAGGAGTCACGAGGGGAGAAGGCTATTTCAGGTAGCCACTCCCTCATCACGTCGAGAAGAACCACCTGGACTCAACAATCTCCGACATCGTCTGAATCAAGTGGGCAATCGGAGGTATCACATCAATATCCACGATCAGATCGGCACACCGGAGTTCCAGCGTTCCAATCTTAGGAACCGGTCTCCGACCGATTACAATTCGACACCTTCCCAGAGAAGGCGCCATGAATCAATCACAGGTTGTCGAGCCTTCTCTGTAGGGCTCCAAGCTGTGCGTTGGCCTAACCGGTTCCAACCAGCCAACTTGGACAAGTTCAATGGGACTCAAAACCTATTGGAATTTCTCCAAATATATACCACCGCCATCAGAGCTACTGGTGGCGATGAGAATGTGATGGCCAACTATCTGCCCACCGTGCTCGAAGGGTCTGCCCGGTCGTGGTTATTGAACCTACCGGTTGGATCAATATATACTTGGGAGCAAATCTGTGATCTTTTAAATACAAACTTCCAGGGTACGTACGACCGCCCTGGGAAGGAGGATGATCTCCACCGAATCTGGCAGGGTTCTGATGAGACTTTACGTCAATACATCAAGAGGTTCAGCCAGGTACGTAATTCTATACCCGAAGTCGCAGAGTCATCTGTTATTCAGGCTTTCAAAACAGGTCTGAGAAATCGGCGATTTACGAAGGATATAGCAATGAACCCTCCAAAAACAACCGTTGAGCTTTTTGACATGGCCGACAAGTATGCCACCGCTAACGAAGCAATCAAGTGGTGTGAAGCCATTGATCGGAAAGACAAGATTCCCCAGCCCGGCCTAGACAAACCAGAGAAAAAGAATAAGAAGTCTCTCAAGAAGAAAAAGAACCGCAGACCCGACGACAAGGAGGTCCTAGCCATTCCTGATAAGTTCATGAAGGGTAAGAAGGACTACACCGGTCGAGGCAAGACGAAAACTCCGACGGAGGGGTTCCAGAAAAACAAGAAGTTGTGTCCACTTCACCAGCAGGCAGGCCATGATCTGCGCACCTGTCGAGTCTAGCAAAAGAAACTGGAGGATTATTATGCAGGTAAAGGACCATTTCCCGCAATATAGGAACCCGGAGAAACGAGCTCCAAAAAGGACAAGGATGGCGACGAAGAGATGGAGTACTAGGATCCCCAATACACGATCAACATGATTTTTGGAGGATCTTCTTCATACGAGTCCAAACGTCATCTGAAGGCCATGGAGCGGGAGGTCAACCTCGTCGAATCTCCGACCATTATCAAGCAATCGAAGTGGTCGGACACGGCAATTTCCTTCAGCAAAGACGACTACCCCATCCCTTCGACTCGACCAGGTAGGTTCCCTATTGTTGTTGAACCAACTATTAATAATTGTAGGGTTAATTGAGTCTTAGTAGATGGAGGTAGTTCTTTGAATATATTATTTGCGGGAGCTTTAGAAGAGATGCAGGTCCCCATGTCAAAGGTGAAACCGGTGAAATATGCTTTTCATGGCATAGTTCCTGGCTCCACCGCTAAACCGATAGGACAAGTTTCCCTACCGGTTACGTTCGGAAGGCTTGATTACTTTCGAACAGAAAAAATTCTGTTTAATGTGGTAAACTTTGAATCCGCATACAATGGAATTCTTGGTCGACTGGCATTAGCAAAGTTCTTGATAGCCATGCATTACGGTTATCAGAGTCTGAAAATGCCAGGGCCAAAGGGAGTCATCACTATTCAGGGAGATCGGAAAATGGCTTACGTATGTGATCGAAAATCCTTTGAACTGGTCGATGAACTTCCGACCAGAGAGGCCAATCCATCTACCATGCAGGCCAAACACTCGAGACCGAAGATGACACCCAAGCCCTCCGACCAGACAAAGGAAGTACTACTCGACAAAGGCGCTTCTCCGGACAGCGTCAAGTCGCCACCTGGGTCAGGAAATACTAACTCATTTACCCGTAAGATTCTGGTCGGGGCAAGACTCAACCCAAAATAGGAAGAGTCGCTCGTCTCCTTCCACCGAGCGAATCAGGACGTGTTTGCCTGGCAAACGTCCGATATGCCTAGAGTCCCCTGGGAGGTGATCGAGCACAGACTAGCTCTTTAGCCTGACAAAAAACCGATCAAGCAGAAGCTGCGACGTTTTGCACCCGATCGGAAGGAAGCAATCCAATCGGAGATCGACAAACTCCTCAAGGCTGGGTTTATTCGTGAAGTCGACCACCCTCAGTGGCTTGCCAATCCTATAATGGTTAGAAAAAATAATGGAAAATGGCGAATGTGTATCGACTTTACAGACCTTAATAAAGCTTGTCCGAAGGATGATTTCCCCTTCCACACATTGACCAACTCATAGACTCTACCTCTGGGTGTGAGTTACTAAGTTTTCTAGATGCGTATTCAGGATACCACCAGATTAATATGTGTAAAGAAGATGAGGAGAAAACTTCCTTCATCACCCCATATGGCACTTCATCGTTATGTTAAGATGCCATTTGGTCTCAAAACGCCGGTGCAACTTTTCAAACGTTGATGCAAAAAACCTTTAGTCCACAAATAGTTCAGAATCTAGAAGGTTACGTTGACGATCTGGTCGTAAAGACCACCAACGCTCGCAATCACATCCCTAACTTACAAGAAACTTTCAACAACTTGAGAAGGCATAACCTCAAGTTGAATTCAAAAGTGTGTGTTCGAGTTTCGCTGAAAAGCGCTTTCGTTTTCTAGTCTCGGCTAGAGGTATTGAAGCAAACCCAAGAAAAATAACGGCCATCGACCGATTCGCCCTCCGACCACAAAGAAGGAGGTCCAAAACTAACCGTCAGATGGCAAAGACTAAGTCGTTTCATAGCAAGGTTAGGGAAAAAAAGGATTACCTTTCTTTAAACTTCTTCGGAAACATGGGAGTTTCGAGTGGACTAAAGAGGCAAACGATGCCTTTGAAGAACTTAAAAAGTACCTTACGAGTACCCCGGTCTTAGTCTCTCCGAGATCAGGAGAAACATTGCTAATTTACGTGGCAGCAACACCACAAACGGTAAGCGGTGTACTGGTTGTAGAAAGGGATAACATCCAACGACCACTTTATTACGTAAGTGAAGTCTTACATGGACCAAAGGAAAGATACCCACAGGTACAGAAGTTGCTCTATGGTCTTCTTATGTCTTCAAGGAAACTAAGACACTACTTTGAAGCCCACAAAGTGGTCGATCGACCGGATATCCCTTGGTCAAGTCCTTGGAAACAGGAATCATCGTGACTAATAGCAAAATGGGCGCTTGAGCAAGGGCATTTGACCTCCATTTTATTTCACGAACAGCAATAAAGTCCCAGGCAATAGCAGAATTCATTGCCGAATGGACAAACCCTGAACCCACCCAAGGGCCCGAGTACGAACACCACGAGGAGTGGACAATGTACTTTGACGGTTCCTTGATGTTAAAAGGATCAGGGGCTGGAGTGGTCTTGATATCCCCTACTGGCGAACACATCAAGTACGCCATCCAGTTAAATTTTCCTGCCACAAATAATGTGGCAGAATATGAAGGTTTACTAGCAGGACTCCGAGCAGCTCGTTCGCTCGGGATTCGCAGATTACTAGTGAAAGGCGATTCTCAACTAGTAGCGAATCAAGTAGGGAAAGAGTATCAATGCTCGAGTACCAAGATGTCATCTTATCTGGCGGAAGTACGGAAACTCGAAAAGCACTTCTTCGGTTTTCAGATCCAACATATTCCTAGAAATGAAAACTTTCTGGCAGACCAGTTGGCACGGATGGCCTCCACGAGGTCGACCGTCCCGCTTGGAGTTTTTCTTGAGCAACTCGATTCACCCTCGGCAGTCGAGCCTTCCGAGAACATACATGATTCTTTACAGGTCGTACAAACCGATCAAAGGAACATGGATGCTCCACAGGTCGTTGATGGTTGGCGTTGTCGATCAAGGTAGAGACTGGATGACATCGATCTACAATTATCTTCAGCATGACATAATTCTGGAAGATGATGTAGAGGCTGATCGTATAGCACGAAAAGCCAAATCATACACTCCAATCGAACGTACCTTGTATAAACGAGGATCTCATGGAGTGTTGATGAGATGCATATCTCAAACGGATGGCATTAAGTTGCTAACTGAAATCCATGAAGGAGTCTGTGGAGCACATCATTCCTCTGTAACTCGGTCGGTAAAGCCTTCAGCAAGGATATTATCGCCAATCGCCTTCATGATGCAAAAGAGCTTGTGACGGCGCGTACAATGTCAGTTTCATAGCCAACAAGTACATCAGCCAACACAAGCCTTACAAACAATTCCTCTTTCTTGGCCTTTTGCAACCTGGGGACTGGACATTCTGGGACCTTTCCCAAGAGCACCCGGGGGCTTCGAATTCCTTTTCGTCATGATTGACACGTTTACAAAATGGATCGAGGCCGAGCCAGTTGTTAAAACAACAACTGAGGCCGCTAAGAGATTCCTTATGAAAAATGTGATCACACGATTTGGTGTACCCAGTCGTATAATCACAGATAATGGTGCCCAGTTCTCTAGCAGTCAATTCCAAGAAATCTACGATGAACTTGGTGTCAAAGTTTATTTTGCTTCTGTTGCTCATCCGTAGAGCAACGGAGCAGTTGAGCGGGCTAATGGTATCATTATGCAAGGGATCAAACGCCGAATATTCAACCAGTTAATCAAATGGTCAGGAGCTTGGGTTCAAGAACTCCCATCTGTATTATGGGCCGTCCGAACCACGACCCGATCGTGCGACCGTGAAACACCATTCTTTTTGGTTTATGGTGTCAAGGCATGCTTCCTCCGTAACTCAAAATTGGCTCGCCGAACCGATTGTTTTAACGAAAACGATCGTAATGAACGAAGACTCGACGACGCCGATTTCCTTGAAGAACGATTTAAACCAAGCCCTTGTACGATCAGTAGTCTACCAACAAGCCATGCGAAGGTACCATAGTCCTAAGGTGCAACCTCGCAATCTTGCTGTAGGTGATTTGGTTCTCAGAAAAATTCAGAACCAAGCAAATCACAATAAACTTTCTCCCAAGTGGGAAGGTCCTTACACTGCGTGGTCAAGTCACCCACTGTGTTCCGTGACGACTAGCTATGTCTCGATGGGCAAATTTTGTTAAATTCTTGGAACATTGATCAATTGCGTAAGTTCTATGTTTAATTATTTTACATTCTTTCAATTTCAATAAATTAATTTATTTATTAAAAAAAGTAACCTTGCTTATATATATATACCTATACTCTGGTCGTTCTTTATTGTTAATTTAAACTGCTCGGAGAAGACAATCTTCTCTCCGACTTTCTTTCCAAGGATCTCTGTTACTCTATGGCAACGACTTCTATGTCATCTGTTGTATTGGTCTTAGTCGTGAGCATTCTCTAAATGATTCCCACGCGCAACAACACTCTTTTCTTAAAGAAATATATGAGTAATCGAGCATTATACAAATAACTTTATATCTTGAATGATATGCTTAAGATTATGAAGATTATATTTCATTATTTCAAGATTCTCGCTCTGCTCTTGTCCTGCCATCGGTGGGACACGGAAAGCCTCCTAGTCGAAGTCTCTCCTTTTTTAGACGTGGTTCGCCTAATCGAAGGAGCTTCCTAGCGACGGTTCTTTTCTTCACGATCCTCGCTACGATCGGATAGAGAGCTTGAACACGCTTTCACGAAATATGTTATATGACTTCAGGTCTAAGCATTCCTTCCGACCAGACTTTGGGATAATAGATATAAACAAAGTTCACTTATAATTTGTTGCATACATTTTTGCATTTCTTCTTATGTCAAATACAACAAGGTCTTTTTTCTGACCATATACAATTTTTGATGGGTATTTCAATTATGACACGCAAGGATCTATAACTAGTCGAAATCATACGCTGGTTCCGACTACACTGATTTTCTAGTATTACAACGATCAGTTTTGTCTTAACATCAGCATATACCTTCAAAAAATGGTTTCGACTTTCATTTTCTTTCTTGGCTACCTACTTGTATAGTAAAGTTCTTCTACTATAAAGCAGTCGGGGGCTAGAAAATATATGAGAATTTTAAAAGTCAACAGGATAAACAAAAGCATTGTTAACGATATAAAAGGTAAGTTTTATACATATTCAATATTTTTACATTTGTAGGGGCCTACTCTAGAAATATTTCCAGACTAATTACTGCTTGATGGAGATCCGACCTCCATCTCCTCTACAACTTTGTCTCCAAGTGGCCTGAGTTCTTCCATGAATTTGGTCGCCTCGTCAGGTAGGCAGTTGAAGTCATCTTCAACAGCTTGGAGATTAATGGAGGGGTCGGAAGCCTTTAGTTTTGCCAAAGCAAAATTAACTCCACTAGCAACGCCTACTTTCATGGTTTGGGCATAGTTCTTCCGAGTAGTCTTGGGCAGATTTTTAAGATCCTCTAGAAGTTGACCCAAGTAGTTCATTTTCTCTTTTCGATCTCTTAAAGTAGGCGGACTTGATCCTGATCCCATATCAAAGATCATCTTGTTCAAAACATGAATCTTTTTATCAATATTTTGCACAAGAGGCACCTCCTTATTCTGCTCAAATTTCAGAGTTTCTCTACTTTGTCCAGCGTTTGCGTTTGCTCTACAAGAGTAAAAGGGGTGATAAGCACAAACATGATTGGAGGAAGATAATAAGTCAAGTTTACGACCTGTTACCTTCAATTTTCGTGTTAAGTGTTTCCTTGCTAGTCGTCGCATCGGTGATCGACCGGTCCTTAGCTTTAATTTCTTCTTCAAGCAGAGCTGTCCTGGCTTTCTCAGCCACGATCTCTTCTTTCATTTTCTCCAAATCTATCGAATACGATAAGGGAGAATAGTTAGAGAAGGGCAAAGTTTTGAAGAAAGAAAAAAGTTAAGTGGGAAGTTCTTACTTTCCAATTCGGAGTGTTTTTGCTCCAAGTCCTTAATTCGCTGGGTCAGTCCTCCAACCACAGCAAAGTTATCGACCAGATGCTACACAAATAGTATTTTTCCTCTTTAAGTTCCTTGTAAACTTTTGAGAAGTACTATGGAACTGGTTGTAGATACTTACCCGGATTGCTACATCATTACAATTGGCAAATATCAGATCAGGATTTGTTTTGATTTGATGATCCGATATCTTTCCCCAAGCCTCATTAAGATCCTTATCCTCAATAAATCGAGGACAAAAAGGGAATTGATCAGGTTGGGAGGAACCACCAACATGGGTCGAACTCGCTGGGGGTCTTCACGTCTTTTTTCTCTCGCAGGTTGGAACCACCGATGGGTCCTGCTCAAATGTTGGCCTTGACACCTGCTCGGGGGCTTCTTCGACCACTTTATCCTCAGGAACTCTGTCCTGGGAAGTGGTCTAGTCATGGACCTCCACGAGTGCTCGGTCTCGGGAGGAGTGCCGTCGAAACAACGTAACACGGAAGACCTATGCAAAGCAAAGAAGGAAAGTTCAAAACATCAAATCATCAAGAAATTATTAGAGGTATGCGCTTATACAACCAATTTCATTTGTACATACCTAGTTAATTTCCTAGATTTGACTTTGAAGCGCGAAGGAGTAAACTCTGTGCCGCCACCCTTCCTTTTCTTTTCTTCCGATTTTGCCGGTTCCGAACCAGCAGGGTTGGTTAAACCTCTCACATCCTCCAACAATATGTTGGAAGCAAAGTCCTCGATCAGTTCATCAAGGATTGCGTCCTTGACCATCTGGTCAGACGGAGTGGTTTCACCAATCTCTAGACTAGTTGTTTTAGTAACAACTGTCCGGTCGTGAATGACCGGTCTGGGGTCTACGGCCTCCGCAGTCACGCACTGCTAGCCTTCAGCCTTCTCCACCTAAATCAAAAAACGAATTTGGTTAGGTGATGAAATCTTTTATCTAAACTACATATATATCCATCTGAAATGTTCTATTACCTCGGAAGATTCATCTTCTTCCAGTGCATCCGGGCACGAGTTAGTCGGAACCACGGTGGGATGTTGATCCTCACCAGCTTGTGTGATTCGCAATCCGACCGACTACAAAAATAGAGCATGATCAAAAATTTGATCGGAGAATATATATACATGATAAAAGGAATTTTTTATTATCTACCTTAAGCCTTGCAGTTTCTTCAACAGAGCTATGGCCAAGATCTCGTGGAATCCAAACCTTCTCTCGGGCTCCTCGCAGATCAACTCGATCCACTCTCTAATTTCCTCAGGGGAAAGACCTTTAAAAGAAAAGGAGAGAAAACAAAACATGGACAGGTTTTTAGGTAGTACATTAATCAAATAAAAAATACTGGTTGGAGTTTATCTCAAAGACTTACCACCTCCTGAGATAGCTTCATCACGACTAATGGACCAAAGCAGGGAATGAGTCCGAAGCTTCAGAGGGCTAATCTGATGCTTGGTGAAATCTCTCACCACATGCTAGGAGGTCAAGCCCTTGACTCGCAGGTCGTGGATGGCATCCACCCATCTTCCGACCACCCCTGCCTTCTCCACGGTCTTCCTCCACTTGGGGTTTTCATTTGCTCTAATTCCGGCGAAGTAGAGGCCATCGTCTCTTGTAACCGTCATGTAGAACCAGTTCTTCTTCCATGACGACCATGAGGATTTCGAGTACATATGGATGTACTCATCGGCCTTCCCGTCGTGAAGGCGCAATGTACATTCTCTGGGAGTTGCCGTGGATCTCCCCATCACCATTCGGTAGAAATACCTGAAGAGCCTCAAATTCAGTAGCACTCCTAGGTATGCCTCACACAAATAGGTGAAAATACTGATATTGGCGATGGAATTCAGAGCCAAATTTACCAGTTCCACCCCGTAATACTCAAGAACGTGGAGGAGGAATTTGTGTACCGGCAACCTCAGCCCACATTCGATGTAGGCGAGGAAAACAGGGATTTCCCCCATCTTCGCGGCTCGAAAAGTGCTCTCCGATCGCCGGTCTCCATTTGATCAGATTCTTGTTTGGAAGCATCCCGATCCTCTCCAACGCCTCAAGTTTTTTCTTGCTCAATTCTGAAGGCAACCACTTCGTGATTTGCTCCGACATGATGAAAATCCTTAAGGATGAGTATGGTCGTAGGAGGCTTTGTGGTCGGAAGAACAAGAAAGAGGTCTAAAAGATTTCTCTTGGCAAGAAGCTGAAGGGGATCAAAAGGGGATCTGGAAGCATAAAAATTCTAAAAGCCTAGCAATGGAGATTTTATAGCTTCTAATCTTTTAATTACGATCGGAAGTTTCCCACAAAAGTCCAACGGACAAAAGCTTCTTTTTTGTTCAAACGGACAGAAAAACTCTTCGGTTCCCATGGCAAGTTCTCAACTTTAAAGTGAACACAGACCACCTCGTATATCACGACACTAAATGGGGGTCTGCCCGATACGACTTCATCGGAAAAAGGTATACATAGGACCTATTCATTTAAAGTTCGGGGGCTAGCTGACGATGATTAAAACCTCTATGTATTAATTTAATACATAAAAGACCATACGTCTTCATGGTCGTAACCCCTAAGGCTAACGACCTCACTGGTCATGAGGATTCCAGAGGTTACACGATGGATACCTTGGTCGGACAAGGCTTTGTGCCTAGGCTCTGACCAGGTAGCTGCTCGGAAAAGCTATGAACTGGCATTTCTTACCGTATGATGAATGGAGCACGTGTTATATGTTCCAAACCGTGCGATGATATAATCCTGAGACACTGACAATTAACTACCCTACGGTTAAGCATCTCACAGACAACCGCAAGGAAGTTGGCACACTGTTAACTACCTTACCGTTCCGACCAGTCGTAACGTTTCACTAGGGACGCCTTCTCCAGAAGTAACTGCCACCTCTTCAGGAGTTATTTAAGGGTGGAGCGCAGAAGACGAAGGGACACGAGATGAGAGACGAAAAACAACAGAACAGGAGAAGACAAACACAGAAGCCTAAGTAGTGGAATTAGAAGCAAGATAGTCAGTCTTAGACTTAGAATCTAAGCTTGATTACTTAGTTAAACATTCCTCACATTCAGTGTATTTAGGGTAGTGCCTAGTCAAGTCTTGTAAATCCAGTTCATATCAATAAAGAGCGGCCCCCATTCCATCCCAGGATATTTCACGTCATTTTCCTCTTTCATTTTCATAAGATCGGCGATTCGACCGTCGACAAGACTCATCATGTGTTCATGGAGGTCAAGTAAATGATGCATCATGGGTTGATGCATGTCAAGATGATGACCTGAACTTGAATTGAAGATGTGCATCATCAAGCTTCAAGAAGATGCTCAAGGAAAAGATATGACTAGCTAGGGCTAAGGATGTGTTCCTAGTCTTTTACCAGTCTTAGTGTTTAGATGGAAGACCGGATTGCTAGTATAGGTTGCCGTACTATTAAGAGGGGTCTTGTCTGGTGTAACACCCTGGCTATGTGGAATCCAAGATGTTACTTAAAAGTCTAACATACAACAACAATACGAAATAATTTCAACAATCTATCAACTAAAATAGGTAAGGATCAACAAGCAATAGAATGATCAAAAGAATTGAACTAAAATTCAGCAACATATCAAACTTCTAATTATCCAATCATATTGAACCAATCAAGATAAAACTTTCAAGAGTCTATACGATGGATATTAAGCATTTACTAGTTCAACCAAATCATAATGAATGATAACTTCAACCATCAGAACTCCATTATTACAATTCAATTTTATCAAATGAGAAATAATAACAAGTCCATTAACTAAAATGTGAAGTAATGAAGTGTTCCATGTGACTAATCCCTCCCAGGCATGCCGTCTTCAATGTTTACCTAAAACAAATAAACACTAGCAAGAATGAGTCCATGACTCAGCAAGTACAACAGAATAATATGAACAACACAGAATAAGAACATAACATTCACATTATAGAATATGAATGTAGAATGGCTGAAATCATATGAATGAATAAAATGCATGATCTTCTCTTCTGCTTATACCGGTATAGCCAGTGAACACCCGTCGGTGTTCACTCAGGCCCGCATTATCCAAAATACGGGGATCCAATGCCCGTATGAAAAATGTTTCATAACGGGGATCCAATTTGCCCACATTGGAATGGTGGGTCTTACATGCCCATATTGGAATGATGGGACTTTTCTCCCCACTCCCATGGGTGAATCATGAACGAATGAATGAAGAAATGAATGTATGAATATGAAAGACATAATATCAAGAAACATGGAATATCATACATGAAAAGAAACAGAAATCATTCGGACTACTCATAGACCATAGAATTCAATCAAAGCATGAACAGCAAGCACTATGAACAATTAGCCATCATTACAATCACAATGTACTTGCCTTTCGCGCTGCGATGCGTTAGGAGGCAAAGAGGATGCCACTAATCTCAAACCCTCTCCTCCTACACAATTGAATTACTTGAATAAGAACATCGTGATATCGAGACACTACTCGCAACACTTCTACCTCATCTTCCCAAGGGCCAAAGTTCATAGATATGTTCTACTCAAGTTAAACGATATTCTAGCAGAAAGCTATACTGGGCAGCAACACTAAAAACTTCATAACTTTCACTCTGAAACTCGAAAAGGTGTGATCTCAGACTCTCTGGAAAGATAACAAAATCCTCTACATTAACCTAGTTGGCAAGAATCTCTAATTCTGCAAACTACTGAGTCTAATCATCAGATGAACATCTAGAACTATTCGAATGGATGAACCAAATTACAAGATTTTTAACAATATGGAAAGCTTAAGAAATCTCCTACAACAATCGTGTTGGGTGAAATCCCCGAATCTTCCATTAACATAATTTTATTTTAATAAACATATCAACTGCTAATATTCGTGAGAATTCTGGACAGCAGTAATGAAATCAACGTAACTTCTAGACCATAACTCCAATTTGGGTGATCTTTAAACCTATGGAAAGCTGAGATCGAGTCCCACAATTCTCTAGGAGACGAACTCCTCCAATTCGGACTCTTAACTATACCCAAACTGACACACAATTAATGGACGGAATTCTGATTCTAATCACAGCAGGATTAACGACTCTAATTACGACATCGATCCATAGGGAATGATTGAATTAAACCATAAGAACTCGAGATTACCCTTGAAGACCCACAAGAACTCGCTGAAATCCCCCACGAAGGTCACCCCCACTTTCTTCTTCTTCCTCTCCCTTCTCCTCTCTTCTTCCCTCTCCTTCCTTCTTGTCAAGGCTGCACACCCACCCAGCATAGAGAATCTACACAAGCATCACACATGGACAGCAGCACCACTCTTGTAGCACCCCAGCCCAACACTGAGCCCAGAATGCCACTAACTACACTAACTATCAATATTAACAGCATTTTATAATAAATTACAGCAAGCATCTCAACGATAAAACCCATCAACGGGTCACATGAAACAAGTATAATGATATAACAAGCATAGATAGTTGATCTCTAGAAAGCATAGCAAGATATAATAAAAATCTATCATGTCCAATGGATCAAATAATTGGGTGTAGGTTGTGTTTCCAAGTGCGCTAGCCCTTCCCGCGTGAAACGTCATCAACGGTCACCTAAAAACAACAATAGAGCAAGAATGAGTCCAAGACTCAGCAAATACATAATAAAGCCATAAACAACAGTTTATCAACCATAATCAAGGTTATCATCATCATCTATCTATTTAATGCTATTCTCATACTCAAACAAACAAGCCATATTCTATATAGGTAAAGTTGCACAATTTAACAATTTACTCATATATGCGAATGCACCATCATGCTCATATGCATCTCATCAGCTGATACCAGTATAGTGGAGTGTTCACCCGTCGATGACACACTCTATCCTTCACTCCCGTGAAGTCCCCACCGAAGTAGGATTTTATCTAGAGCACTCCGGACTAGTCATGTATCTTTCTCACCGACCTTACCGGAATAGTTACATGACTTTCTCATCGACCTGGCTCGTGCAACTCCTGTCATGATGAATGTATATGATGCAACATCTTTAATTATTCATCAACATAATTCATCTCATTAACTCAACATCGCATTCTCATTAACTCAATGTCATAATTTCATTCACTCAATGTCATCAATATCATGTATAAGAATAAGCTTAACAAAAGTATAATAAATAGCATGATAAATAATATCAATGACAATGGCGAACAACCCGTTATTCACCACTCTACCATGTACTTGCCTCTTAGCCCTTCGAAACCAGATGACGAAATTGTGGCACGGCGCATCAGGGCACAGTCCCTGAACAAGCATGTAATGACATACACTAAAAACATCATCAAAATCACATCATCACAGCACCAATCTGTCACACTAATCGACCTCGCATGATTACGCCAAACCGACTGATTTAATCCAAATGTACTGGACGCACTACCTGCTATCCCAGTAGTAAAACGTCTCTAACTCATTCATAAGAACTCCAAATTCGGCAATCCAAGACTTTCTAGAATCCTCACGAAACCATCTACTTTTTCCTAGTTATGCTGAAACTCTGATTCTACCGTTTTCAACCCCGTTTCTTTACCCGAAGACAGTTCTGTTATCTTTTGGACAGCAGGTTTACTAATTTCATAACTTCTGTTCCACCCAACCAAAATTCATGTTCTTAGACTCTCTAGAATCCTTAGACAGCTATCTATACTTTTCATGTAGATCAAAAACCCTAATTAGCTCATTTACTAATTTTAATCTGCAGTCTACCAAGATGATGTCAAAAGACGACAACTCCCTAGACAACAGGCTTATAAAATTCGTAACTCGAAATTTAATCGTCCAATCGATATGATTAAATATTCTACGGAAAGCTAACAAAATTATCTACAATTAACTAGTAGATGACATTATCAAATTATGCACTTACGGTACCCGAAATAATAGTACAACAGAATAGCAGACTAAACCAATTTACTAAACGATTTCTACCAACAGGAAAAATGCTAATACCCTCTCTAATCTTGATTCTTTAATCTCTAGATATATAAAGTAAACAACCTAAGGGAAAAACTTGATCATTACCCCGGAGAACACAGAGCCGATCATGAAATCCCGCAAAATCCTTCTCCTCCCTCCTTCTTTTCTTGCTTCCTTGTCCTTAATCAGCGTTGCCACAGAGAATCCAAACATGCATGTAAAGTAGAATCAGCATGCTCTCTCTCTCTCTCTCTCACGGCATGCATTGCATGCAGCAAATGCATGTGCATAAGTATTGCAATACACGCACCAACTAGTAGTGGTGGCAAGCAAGCACTATGCGCATGCAGCACTAGGCAGAGGCGGCGGCAATGCTGACCATAGCATTCAAACCTTGCGTGCACAGGCGAAATAAAGAATTGCTTGCATGCACCTTGCGCACGAGAGAGGACATGAGGGGCACGCAGCGAGGAGAAAGATTTCAGAGAATGTGCAGGCATGCAGGGATGGCGGCGGTGGAAGGGCAAGCGATGGTCGTGGGCCGACTAGGGTTTTAAGGGTACGGCTCCATCCCTTCTGGGTCGTGGGCCGAAGGCCCACCTCTATTTCCCTCTATAATTTCTGAATTAATTCTTTAATTGCTTTCTATAATTTGTTAAGTACTTAAATATTTAAACGGGATATTACATTCTACCCCCCTTAAACAGAATTCGATAATCAATGCTATTCGCCATTCTACTCAAAAGAACAACTACAACTAAAATTAAACATCAATCAACACATACCCGACGTGAACAACTCCAGATAGTTCTCACGCTTGCGAGACTACAACTCCCAAGTCACTTCCCGCTAAGTTTGACGCGACCACATCACCTTGACATGCTACAACGTCTTATGCATCAATACCTCCCTGACTCCCTAAGTACACGTACTGGACGGGACTTGAAGGTGGTGTCTTGTTTTATGTTCAATGGTTCTATCGAAACCATAAACTTCGGATATCTCAAGTGCTCTCTCAACACCGGGTCACCCAAGACATTGTGTACCCCGTGCATGGACTCGAGACGGTCCTAGCGATACACTATCTTCCAAAATCCTCACAACTATCGGAAACAACAATGTACCTTTGGGCACACTGGAGGCAGCAGGGGTAGGGAACACGTAGGAGGGGGAGGCGGCTGGGAAGGGGAGAGGGGAAAAGGGGGTTAGGGTTTGGGGTGGCCGGCTCCCTCATGGGCCATGGGCTAAAAGTTGTTCTCCCCCACTGGTATTTGGTCTGGCGGCCCACTCCTCTCTCCAATTTCTGAATTTTTTTTTCTATTTTATTTCTCTTAGTTCTCTCTCAATATTTATTGCACTTTCAAATGATAGTCGGGGTATTACATCTAGTAGCTTGAGTCTCATCATGTGTTGATAGCTCAATCTCGCTTGCTCTAGCTCACCATGGCATGATACTATTATTTGCAAATAGTCGAGGCTCATGCATTTAATCCTTGTAGCATGTGACTATACTTTGCAAATGGTTGAAGTCTATGTACCTACTCCTTGTGGTATGATCTAAGTTTGCAAATATGTTTTGCAAATTGTTGGGATTCATGCAATTTCCCTTGGCATAGTCTAAGATTGCTTATTGCTATTTCTTTGGACTTAGACGATGGTAGTGACTCTATAGAGTTGTGCTTTTTGATTTGATCAAATGTGTTTGAGATCAATCAAATAGGTGGGTTGTGTAGCCCTCTGAATAAGCTTTCCATAGAGTCCAAGATCACTCATTCTGACATCGGAGTCAAAAGTTATGACCTTTGTACCGAGTGTCGTCTATGCTCAAATTGAGCTGCGGAGCTACCACCCTGAGAAGAGAAGTACTACCGCCGAATGGTAGTACCGCCCATTGTACTGCAGCACTACCGCACCAAATGGTAGTATCGCCCATTGTACTACAGCACTACCGAACAGCTAGTTTTTGAGCCGTTAATGCATCATTTTGACCTGTGAACAGTAAAAAACGGTAGTACCGGAGTTTGCATAGTGGTACTACCGCAAATCCTGATTTTTGGAGATTTCTGCTACCAACGCTAGTTTTTGTGTGTGGGGTATAAATTCCCACCTTGGCCTGTTGAGAGACAACTCTTGGCATTCTATTTCACTCACTTAAGCTAGTGTGAGCTTCTCCTCTCAATTGTGCATGTGTTGCACCTTGTGAGCAAGGAGAGAGGTCTCTAGTTGCATGTGTTGCATCTAGAGGTGGATTTCATATCCACTTGAGCTTATGCATTCGTTGCACGTGGTGAGAGTCAGGCAAGGGGCTTGGCTTATTACTCTTGGTGCTTGCCGACACCTAGACGGTGTGGAGGCGTCGTGGACCGGTGATCTTCTCAAGAAGCTTGTGAGAAGGCCTAGCTTGTTGTGAAGGTTGGAGCTCTATCACTAGTGGAATTGAGGTGTTTGACTTAATTCATGGAGCTGGTCCAATTAGTTTGGGCTTACCTCAATGTGGATTAGGGGAGACTGGTAAGTCTCCGAACACCACGGTAAAACGTCCTTGTGTCATTGTGGTTTGCTCTCTTGTGATTTACTTTGTGCAATTTACATTCCTAGAATTAAATTGCTTATATGTCTTTGTATGTTTGCTATCATTATCAGTAATCTTATATTGTTGGTGCACTTAGTCAAGACTAGTTGATTTAGGTTTTAAATGAGCAAAACCAAATTGATTTACAATTCCGCATAAAACTCAGTTTTAGGCAAAAGATTTTAAAAACCGCCTATTCAACTCCCCCCCCTATAGTCGGCCTCCTTGATCTTACAAGTGGTATCAGTGTTTGGTCTCTCATTTATTAGACTTAACCGTCTAGAGAGTTAAGGATGGCGACTAGTGATATCGTGTACCTCGGTGAGACACCTTTATTTGATGGCATAAATTATGATATTTGTAAAATTCGCATGTCCTGTTATTTTAAGGCTATGAGCCTAAAATTTGGCGGATTGTAGATGTGGGCTTTTATCCTCCATTAGATCCTCTTGCTCCAACAACTGAGGAAGAGAAATGCTCACATCTCGACGCTCAAGCAACTAATGCTTTATTTAGTGCTTTGAGTGTAGAAGTGTTCAATAAAGTATGCAATATCAAGAACGCTCGTGAGATGTGGACTCATCTTCAAGATCATTATGAAATGTCCACCTCTACTAATGATGATTGCATGCAAGAATGGATGCCAGGAGAAGAGTGCTCAACTTTTAGCTCCGACAATGAGGAGTCCTCAATTCCATCCATATCACCTCATTGCTTCATGGCAAAAGGTAATAAGAAGGTAAATGACGATGATGAACCTTCATATGATGAGTTGATGTATATGTTAGAAGAGTTTAATGAATATCTTGGGAAGGAGATGACTAAATATAAGATTTTGACGAAAGAACATGTCTCTCTTCAAAACAATTATGATATGCTAAAAGAAGAGCATGAATCTCTTCTTCTGAAGGAAGTCGTTAGCTCTAAGGTGGATATAGACATTACATGTAATTTACTAGATGATATGCCATGCGCGCCTAGCTCTTGCATTTCATCTAAGGTTAGCATATCCACCTCTTGTGATGATTTGCTTGATGTACATTATTGCTCAAAATTAGATGCTTCTATTTTCTCTATATTTTGTGAGACTAATCTTGTAGAGGAAAATAATGAGCTCAAGGCCCAAGTCACAAAATTGGAGAATGACTTGGAAAGAAGCTACAAAGGGAAGGCCACTCTCGATGATATAGTGAGCAAGCAAAGGAGCTTGCAAGACAAGAGTGGAGTTGGCTTCACTCCCAAGAAGAAGGAGAATAGCAAGACAAGACACAATGCAAGACACATGAAGAATGTCAAGCGTCTTGGTTGCAACAAAAAGGGCCACTTTGCCTCGGTGTGCCCAAACAAGATGAATGACAAGAAAATATCATCAAAGAAGAGGCAAAATGGCAATAAGTAAGACAAGAAGATAAAGGATGGAAGAAAATATCAAACTTGCTACAATTGCCAGGAAAAGGGATATTTTAGTAAGGATTGTCTCAAAGGTATCACTCCTAAGCCTATTATCTATAATGATCATTATTTGCTTAGGAAGGATATAAATGGCAATGTGTTTGCTAGAATTGTTAGTTCACCAAAAATTATTGCTAGGGCCATTTGGGTGTCCAAATCTCTTGTAACTAACATTCAAGGACCCAAACGAGTTTGGGTACCAAAATACGCTTAAATGCTTAATAGGTACTTGGAGATGCATTGGGGGCTTGGCTTATTCATGAAGAGGTGGATTCCACCATGTACAAAATTAAAACCAAGCATAAGGATGATCATTTCATATCAAGAACCAATGCCATTTCGGTAACAAGTACTTACATTGAAGTATCTAGCCCTTATGCCTTGTGTAGGTTGCATTTCATGAAAATCTTTTCAAAAAGGTGTTCTTGCTCTTGTTCAAAAAATTCTTTATTAAAATCATGAGCAAGATGGTTAGTGGCACATTAAGGGAGAGTGCTAAGCCATAATTATGCATATTACATTCCTAAGTGTGCCTAAATAAATTAAGTGCTAGTAATGTTTTTCAAAATTAAGCCTTTTAGCCAAAAGTCGAAAATTTCATAACTACTAGTAATCCCTTGAAAAACTAGTTGTAAAATGTATACAAATGCTATTTAAAGGTTTACCAAAGGTTTTGGCTCAAGAAAAACCTATTTTAAGTGAAAAAGAGTTTATAGCCAAAATTCTAGATTATAGTATCTTGTTTTTGATATAAACTAGATTTTTGTATAAAATCTATTCTGAAAGGAATTTGAAAACTGTCCTAAAAGAAATATCCTAGAGTTGGCTATTTTAAACCTTTTTGGTATTCACAAGATTTCCAAAAGGACAAACTAGAAAAAGTTATTTGATTTTGAATCTCGTCCAAAATACTAGTTTGACCTAAGTGGTCACTCTCTAGCACTTAAGTGAGTTTTGCCTTTTGAGCCAAATTTATTCACATAAATAGGTCCACAATGGTATTCATGACTCATACATAAAATTGGATGCTTTAAATTCCTTAATATTCTTAGTTTTTCTTATTTGGAGAAGTTTCATCAAAATAAGTTTCATTTGCGAAAACAAAAGCTTAATTCATAAAAACTATGTTCTTAGATACTCTTTAGTCTCTTCAATGCATAATGATCCTGAATGACATTTATTTGAGTGCAAAACTAAGGATCATTTGCATATTTCTCAATTCCAAGATCTATCCTTGAAGTTCCAGAAAAATCGGAACTACCGGCGGCTTAACAAAGGTACTACCACTTTGAGGTACTACCGACCATTGAAAGGCGGTACTTCCGCATCTTGGTACTACCGCCATTTGCACGTCAGTACTGCTGATTTCTCTGACAAGATGGTCATTTCATTCCATTCAATGTTAAACCTACTTTGGCTGATTCCTTTGGTCAAGTTGATCCCTGTTATATTCGCTAGCTACCCTCAAGAACTTTCTTAACTCCATATGCCATTTTGACTGTATTGTGATGTTTTTATTATAAAAATGGTATTCTTTCTAAAAGTGGTAGCTTCTTTTGATAATCTTGACCTCGGCATGAGATTCATCTTTTCACATGATATCATCTTGTCCCTTCAAAGTGGTAATCTTGACCTCGGCATGAGATTCATCTTTTCACATGATATCATCTTGTCCCTTCAAACTGGTATCTAATTTCATTACTTGCCGATCATACTTCTTTTGACCAAGCTCAAGCACTCCATTTAAATAGAATTCTCTCCAAGAGTTATAGGTCAAAACCAATTCACCTTCTACTATTCTTCAGATAGATTGGTTCCCAAAATCTCACCACTACCAACCAATCGCCATATAACACTTTATAACACTTGGCAACACACATTGGTTAATTCCTTTCTCAAAAGGAAGAAACAAACAAATACAAGTTTCAGCACACAAGAAAACGTTACTCCTCGGAGTGAGCATGTGACTAAGAGAAATAGTCAACTAGTAATGATCTCGGAAAAACAAAACATGAGTCCACAGTTGAGGGCACATGTCCCACAAGAAGGAATTTTCAAACCTCCAAAAGAAAATCATAATAAAACATTGCTATGGAAACTCAAGAAGCTCTTAAGGTGTAATGACAGAAAAGTTGCAGATTACAATTCTTAACTCTAACCTCAAATACTTATGGTACAAATTTTCCGTTAACAAAGAAAGCAATTTTCTTTGATTACATCATTACTTGCCAACCCAAACAAGAAGTGCCTTTAAAACCAAATCACAATAATCATTTAAGAACCAAATAGAACGTTCCAATACATCACATTGCTCAAACTAATTTCATCTACTACATAAATCATGAACTCCCAAAATACCATGAGTGAAAAACTCCAAACAATTCATTTAACTGATATTTCGAAAGGCAATTAACTTACTTTCTCTCTAGAAGAATCATCATCACTCTAACGAGTTAGAATTTCTTGTGGACAATCTTACTAACATTAAGAATAATTCACTCTTAACAAGATTCATTATCGTCAACTCTTCCTTTATAAAGCTTCCAAAGGCTCACCAAAAAGTTACATACCCCTTTATCATCTCATCCTCAATTGAGTGTATACCAAATTCTTACACCCTCACTACAACAACCACTTTATTTTAGAAGGAATCTACTACTTCACAATTTAAAAGGTTATACCAAAACCCTTTCATCAAAGGCATACTATTATCCGACAATTTCACCATCATTCAAACACAGGTCACCTATTAAATCCCATCATAAACCTTTCCAAAAGAAACACAGTAGATTATTTCATAATATTTTTGTTATCTCAATAAGAGCAGCAGACAACCTGTTCCAAAGTACGTATATCTAATACACCAACCGCACTATCGGAGCAAACCTCTTTTAACAAGGGCATACAGCCGCAATTCATCCTCATGAAACACATGTGAATAAATCACTTTCAAACTTCAACCCTTCACCTATTAGGAATGCTCGCACTAATTTAGTACACACTAATACCAATCTAGGGGTTATCATAAATCATTAATGATTATTCAATCATGGACGAATTGATGGTCCTTTCTCTATTTGTATTCCCACGAACATAAATAAGATCATCAAATAGCTAATTAAAGAAAATTCCATATTATTATCTACTAAGACCACAGTCAAACACATCCTTATATTTTTCTTCCTACACAGTTAGATTAATCCATTGAGACCAAATAATCCAACAAGTTTAGCAAACTAAACAATTCGAATGATCAACCATTTCATCAATGTTCCACACTTCTTAATAACTCTATTGATTACAACTAAATATAGTCATACTCACAGTCACAGTTCATCAAGAACTACTAGAGGACAACCTCAACTTATTCAACTTTCCTTTCAAGGATCTTAGTTAAGATCGATCATGCACACACTGCAACCCAACTTGATAATCCATATCATATCCATTAATTGCTCTAATTATAACCTCTCACTTAATCATGACAAAACATCGCTAAAGAGTTTAACATCTTCTTTCATAAAAGAGATCCATTAATCTTCAACACTAAAAATACCCAAGAGAGATACATTGAGTCAAAGCCTTCACGTACTAAAGGGCTTGCAAAAGGAAACTTTCGCTAACAAAAAAATCAAGCGAATAAATGGGTCATGTTTTCCAATGAGAAAGACAAAACTCCAATATAAAGGTCAAACTTGACAATCAACCAAGTTCACTAGCCGCAAGAATAACTCAACAGTTGGGAAAACGATGATTGCTTTACGGGACAAATTCAGCCAATGGAAACACACCAACCTTTTTCAAAGCAACCCATCAACCGCAATGAACTAATAACCCAAGAGAAACTCATCAATCACAACTGGATAAGAGTTGACCAAATTCAAATTCAAGGAAGAGAACAACTCTTCTGAAGATACTCACTATCAACGCATGTACTAAGATATCTGATGTAGACACTTCACTATTCATATACCACGAACGGTGGTGTAACCTGGTAAAGCCCAAGGCCACAACCACGACCTCAACCTCTCAACATCGATTATCCCCACACATTAATAATCATATAATCAATTAATGAGCAATCATACTCAATTCATATCAGCAATCATCGAAACGGTATAGCGGAAATGTAAATGCAATGCTTTGCCCATTCCCATCCTACTGTGCATAGTGTGTCAAAATTAATAATTCCAAGATTACGCACTCTACCTCTGCCGCCTCGATACCAACTATAACACCCAAATTTCAACATGAGCCTAGAATGCTACTAAACTAACAATATAACAATATAAAACTAAGACCTTTTACTAAATTTCGGCAGAACCTCCTTTGTATAGCTAACTATACCGGAGGTTCTAACAGTTGATTATAACATAATTAAATAATCCAACATCCAGCATAATCAAAAGACATCCAAAATATGCTAAACATCACTATTACAAATAATCCAATGCCTAAATCATAACCATAACAAATCCTTTAAGTAGTCTGCTCATTTATTAAGGCACATTCTAGATTTAATCAACAATAAAAGTTTTGTGGCAATGTGAAACCGAACACAAGACTATTCCCTCCCATGCACGCTGTTCTTGTAAAGGGTACTTAAAAACACAACAACAGCAAGAGTGAGTCCAAAGACTCAGCAAGTACAAATAATAAAACATTATAACTCACAATTATAACATCAACATCCAATTCCAAAGCTTTACACTAAAATATATCACATGATTATGCAATGCAAATGCGCAATGCATCTTTTCTCTTTTACTCTTTTCGCATTTTACCGGTAATGCAGGGTATGCAACCGTCGATGCATACCCATGCCTGTGCCCTCTAATGTAATACTCCAAATTAAATTAATTGAGAAGAAATAAATTAGAGAGAGGGACCAATCAGAAAAGTGGTTTAAACAGAAGATTAGAGTGGGGTTTATGCATAATTTGGACAACCTGGGCTGTGGGCTTTCGGCCCACAGCATTTAGGCCCAAGGGGGAAGGGCAGCCGGCCACATAAGAAGGAGAGGGGGCAACCCTAGGGTTGCTACAGTACTATGGCTACAGCACCACCGCTGTGCTACAGTGCTACGCCGTGCTACAGTGCCCTCCCACGATTAGCTTTCGCTGCCGGCCAAGAAGAAGGAAGGAGAAGCCTCATGGTGGTGTTCGCCAAAGAGGAAGGAAGAGAAGGGGAAGAAGAGAAGGAAGAGGGATCACCAGCGGAGCTCGTGATCTTCAGCTGCTCGTCGAGGGTAACATTCGTTTCCGCTGATTAGATGTTTAATTAGCTGTTTTAGTAATGCCGGTTGTGTAGATCCCAATCTGTCCAGAAGATAGAACGGCGGTTTTTATGGCTTTAGAGGCAGATTCCGTGGATCCCATCTCTTAGAGATAGTTGGGTAATGTCCTTAGCTTTCCATGGCCGCCAAGAACACCCAAATCCGATTAACGGTCAGCGAGTTATGAATTCTTTAGTGTCGCTGTCCGCTAATCTGTCGCTTTTCGACGGTTTGTAGAAAATCAAGTTAAGCCATTAGTTAAAGGCGAAATCAGAGGATCTCGATATAACGAAAAATGTAGTTAATTTCCAGAAAGCTAAAGAACGGAATATTTGGATACTCGTAGCAAAAGTTATGGTGGTTTTAGTGTACGGTCCAGAGAACCCGACGTGAAAATTGATGTCTTTTAATTTGGCTTGGTAGGGGTTTTAGACTGCCGATTCAGAAGGGCCCCCCAACTAGGTTTAATTGGTGAATTTAATTACCTTTCCATAAAGTCCTAGAACACCTTATTTGTACCCGTGTAGTGAAAGTTATGATTTTTAGAAGTTGATTATCCACAGAGGGGACAGATCGATTGTTAGAAGTGGGACGTTTGGAAGGCGCTTGAGAGTTTGGCTTTTTTTTCGTTTGAGCTATTAATTATGTCTTGGGTCTAGTATGGTTGTCTTAGCTTGGTTCATAATTATGTTTAGGTGGGGGATTGGTCTCAGGGGCAGCGCCCTCTTCGCGTCTACCGTTTTCGCACGGTTGAGGCAAGTATCCTGTTTGTAGCATAATTATGATTGGTTGATGTGATTGCTTGTGTTTACTTGTATTAGTCATACATGGATGATAGTGTGATGAATATGAATAGAATTTGGTGAATGCATGTTTATGGCTAAAGCTTTCCTATGTATGTTGTTAATGCCTTACATGCTATGTGAGATCTGAAGTTGTGGTATGTACTTGTTGATTCATATGTATGAAAGATAGGGTCATAGTACATATGCATACTGAAAGCATACCTGAGACTTGGTCACGTGGTGACCAAGTATATACAGTTGAGGTCCCCGTCATGTAAATGACGGGCTTGTGGTCCCCACATTCGTGGAATGTGGGCATTGAGGAGAGGTCCCTATCATGAAGATGATGGGCAATGGTCCCTATACTCATGGAGTATAGGCTCTTGGTCCCTGTACCAGAGGGCACAGGCAAGGGTATACATCGACGGTTGTATACCCCGCATTACCGGTAAAATACGAAAAGAGATAAAGATTAAAAGATGCATTGCATGTTCGCATTACATAAGCATGGGAGTTATTTTTAGTGTAATGCTGCTTTTGACAAGTTGATGCCATATCTGTGTGTTTAATGCTTCTTTTATAGATACTTGCTGAGTCATTAGACTCACCCTTGCTTTGTTGTGTTTTAGGTACCATAGGCAAGAACGGCATGCATGGGAGGGAGTAGTTTTGTTGGAATGCACTCACTACCATTCATCCTAAAGGAAGAATATAATTTAGTTCATACTCTATAAATAAGCAAACCGATTGAGATTCACTCATAGCTTTGGTTGAATGCTTTGGCTTATTTGTAATAATGAGATTAGCGAATTTGGATTATACTTATTCTTGTTTTATCGGAATAGACTATCTTGCATGCTTGGATGAATTTGGATATTGAATTATTGTTAACGTTATATTTAATTGCTAAAACCTCGGTATAGTTAACTATACAAAGGAGGTTCTGCTGAAAAATTTGGTAAATGGTCTTAGTAGCATTGTTTAATTTTATTTTAGTAGCATTCCAGGCTCAATGTTGAGCTGGGGTGTTACACTAGCACAGGGACCAAAAGCCCATACTCCACAAGTATGGGGACCACAAGCACGTCATCTTCATGACGGGGACCTCAAATCAATGCCCACACTCCACGAGTGTAGGGACCACAAGCCTGTCATCTACATGATGGGGACCTCAAATATATATATATATGCTTGGTCACCACGTGAACAAGCCTCAAATATGATATCAACATGCACATGAATAGTTACTCTATCCATCAATAACATGTAATAGCAACAACATCATATATGAATAAAACTTGATCATACCTCGAGCATTCACCATCATTAACATACATATTACTCTAGAAACTATGCATAGCTAATATGTACCAAATACTTGCAATCATGATCAAACACTCATAATTAATCTATCAATCAAAGTACTTGCCTCAACCGTGCGAAAATAGAAGACGCAAAGAGGGCGCTACCCCCAGGATCACTCCTCCACCTGAATTAAGTTAACAAGCACTCTAAGGTAACAATAATTGACAAAACAAAGCTAGAAGCAATTACGAAATCGCTACATTCTCTAGTGCAACCCCAACTCCCAAAATCTTAAACAGCAGTCTGTTCCCTTAAGAGACAGTCATAATCAAAAATTCATATCTTTTAGTACAGAGATCCAAATGGAGCGTTCTTAGACTTTATGGAAAGCTTATCAAGTTACCCAACTAAACCTAGTTGGTGATCCTTCCAGATTCGGCCATCTTATACCCTGACCAAACTGATTAACAAAATAGTCAATTCTCGTCAGGGTTTCTGGACAGCGGTACTAAAGCTAACATAACTTTCAGTATACATGGCCAAATTTTGTGTTATTTAGCTTTATAAAAATCTTAAAATAATATATACAACATTAATTATGGTGATATCTTCAAATTAATCAATTAACTAATCTCTACAGACTGATTAATATTTACTGTCAGGATTATAACAGATCTACCGAACAGCAGCGCTACAAAAATTCATAACTCCTAATCCGCCCATCCAAACGATGTGATCTAATACTCTACGGAAAGGTATTGACGTCGCTTACAACTCTCTAGGAGGCGTCCAGGATAGATTCCACAGTTAACCGCATCAAAATTGTCGGCCAAACCTGACTGTCCTAAACAGATCTAATACCGATAACGCCTAATTACACAATTAAACAACTAATCGAAAGGGGATTGGGCCTTACCCTTGAAGATTCACGGATGAATGTCAAAACCACCCCCACAAAATCCTTCTCCTTCCTTTCTCCCTTCTTCCTCCTTTCTTCCTCTTCTTCTCCTTTCCCTTGATCTCTTGACAACAACAGGAAGGAGGCGCCGGTTTTGGGCAGCAGCAGGGAGGTACTCCATGGGAAGGGGCGCAACAAGGTGCTGGCCAGAGGGGAGGAGGCACAGGGAGGAGATGGCATTGGCGGCCAAGGGGGGAGGGGGAAGAGGAATGGCGGCTAAGGGGGGGAGGGAGTGGTGGCGCCCTAGGGTTTTGGCCGGCTGCCCCCCTCTCCACCTTGGGCCGAAATCAAATGGGCCAGAACCCCCGGCCCAGGTTGTCAAAACTTTACAGATTTTCCCCTCTACTCCTCTGTTAAATCTATTTTCTAATAGGTCCTTCTCTCTAATTTTATTTCTTCTCAATTAATTTAATTTGGAGTATTACAGAAGTCATCATGAGTTTTGGATAGATATATCTCAAAGAGATGACAAAGAAGAATATAACAAGATGGAAGAGAATCATTTGTGTGTCAAAGGAGAAGAATGAATTTTCAAGCGGAACTTTTGTGTAAAGGGGAGTCAGTTCTTTGTGAAAAGCTTATTAAATATTTTGGACTTACTTAAAAAAGGGTAAAGTATTAATATTGGGAAAACTATTTTACCTATTTGCCCAAAATGATTTATGGATCTTGTGAATGCATGATATCATTCCCATTTGCTTCATTTGGTATTTTTGGAGTGAAATTGTTAATGATATGCAAGTTTAGCTTTTTAAAGAGCCTCATTGGTCAAAAGTCAAAAATCTTGCTTAAAAAGATCCAATTTGTGAAAAACTAAACAAAAGTACTTAAATATATATTTCAAATGTTTTCCAATGCTTGTGAAGTAAAATTTCCCATTTTGGAAACAAAATATCAAATTTGACCTCAAAATGATCTTGTATTATCTTGTTTTTGAATTAAATAACATATTTCCTTAAATCAAAATCTATTGAGTTTTTGAAAAAGTTGTCAATACCAAACTCGAATGGTTGGTCATTTCAAAATTTTCTCTAGTTCAAAGTTTTTACAAAAGACCAACCGTTGAAAAAGTTATATTCATTTGAAGTTCACCGAAAAACAAGCTTTTACCCAAAATGACCTATTCTTGCATATAGTGAGTTTCGCTATTTGAGCTGGATTTATTTGTGTATATTGGCTTGAAATAGTATTTCTAACTCATACAAAGTCATGAAAGTGAAAAACTCCATGAAATTCAAATTGGTTTGCATTTTTGACCTTCAATGCAAAATCATTATCTTTATACGCCTACAAAGCGCTTTTTTGCCATATCTTTTCAAAGAAAATTCCTTTTTTAAAAATTATTTTTGGTAAACATTTTAATTATTCTAAAGTTAAATTCTAGAAATTTTCAAAGTATTTGGACTTCATTTGAAAATGTTTTGCCTTTTCTTCTCTTTAAGCAAAAATTTTGCAAAGAAAGCGTATTTTGGCATATCTTTTGAATGAAGACTCATTTTTTGAAAATTCTTCTTGTAAAAGCTTCTTAGGAGTCTAAAGTTTGTTTTTGCCAAATTTGAAAGTATTTTGACTTGATTTGAAAAAGTTTTGACTTTTTCTCTCTTTGATCAACATGCTAAAAATTCTGACTTTTGCATGTTTTGTAATATCCCATTCAAATATAAAACATATAAGTGACTAGTATTAGAATTAAATATAATTAGAAAGGGAAAATTCAGAATTTTGGAGGAGTTTTAGAACTCGGGCCTTTGGCCCATAGCTCTTTGGGCCCATGTGGGGGGGGAACTAAACCCTAGCACCCAAGCACTGTAGCACGGGCACTGTAGCACCACCGCCACTGTAGCATGGCGCTACTGTAGCACGCCCCTCCCCTCCGGTGCTTCTCCATTGTTGCCGGCCATAAGGAAGAGGAAGGAGAGGGAAGAAGAGAGGAGAGGAAGAAGAAGAAGGTGGGGGTGATCTTCGCGAGGGCTTCGCGAAGGTTTCAGCGGCATCTCGCGTCATTCTTGTGGGTAAATTCGTGATCCCAATTAGTTTTGGTAGATAATTCGTATGCGATTCGTATTCATTACATGTTCTGAGATTTCTGTAATAGATCGGTTGAATCTGTCTTCCTATTGACGTGTGGTTTTTGGTTAGATCCGAGTAGATTCAGGGATTAGTGTCTCCTGGAGATAGATGGAAATTTTTGTTATCTTTCCAGAAAGTTCTAATTCATAATTTTTGGATAAACGGTTAATTAGTTATGAATTTCGCAAGACAGAGTGCTAAATCTGTCTCAGGACTTGTGCAGCGAACATAGATCTGTAAATTTGATATGATAGAAAACCAAATTGGATCAGTTGGTCTCTTTGAGAGTTGTAGGTATTTTCATTGTGATTCCAGAAAGTTAAATTTCATAATTTTTGGATTTCTAGATCAAAAGTTATGAATTTTAGAATCTCAGGCTGTAATCTGCCTCTCTGTTGTGGACAGAAGAGTTTTACTTGACTATTTACAACATTTGTTGCACAATGGAAATATTTGAGATAATTTTATTGAGATAGTTGGTTTCCTGTAGTTTCCATAGAGTATTAGAACAATGTGTTTGGTTGAGCCAAACAAAAGTTATGAAATTCGCAAGTTAGTAGTACTAGAGATGGCAGATCGGTCTTCGGGATTAAAAACAAAGACTTAGATGAACTAGTTTGATCTTTTCGTCACCTGAGAAGTTGTAGCTAGGCTTGTGTAGGTTCTAGGAAAATTGGATTCATGGCTTTTGGAGTTTTGACTCAAAAGTTAAGAATTTTTCCTTAACAGCTGTTCGTTTGGACAGATTTGAGAATTTGAGAGAGTTTTGATTAATTGTTGGGATTGCGATTAGGGACGCTTGTTCTCTTTCTGTTTCATTGCATTGTTGTACACTTTTGGTTGGTGTACTTAGTATATTATTTTACGGCTGCCAGGTGGTGGTGAACCCCGGGGCTAGAGCTTTTATCGTTGACTTCCGAATCACGGTTGAGGCAAGTACAATTGATTTGTCTTGTTTGTTGTTTGTTCCACTTGATTGATGAATATGAAATGGGTAATTTCGGTATTCCTGGTTTCCCTTCATAGTTGATATACCATGATTCTTCAATAATAAGACTATGTTCCTTACATTCATTCGTTCCTTCGCTCCTGTTCACCCATGGGAGTGGGTAGTGAAGTCCCATTATTCCAATATGGGCAAGTACATTGTGTGATGTGTACGCCGATTGTTCATAATGTTGTAAGCTCATGCCATGACTGAGTACTATGGTATGTGAGTAGTTTTTGTTGACTTCTACTTCGTTTCTTGTATGTGAATCATGCTTCTTGAGTTTTCTTCTTACAAATTCATATATATATTCATTCATTCATGGTTCATGATTCACCCACGGGAGTGGGATGTAAAGACCCATCAATTCCAGTATGGGCACGTAAGACCCACCATTCCAATGTGGGCAGTTTGGGACACCCATATGAAACGTTCTTCATACGGGACTTGGGTCCCCGCATTTTGTTAAATGCAGGTTTAGGTGAACACCGACGGGTGTGTCACCAGCTATACCGGTATATGCATGTGTGTAGTCCCTTTATTTCATTCAATTCATTCATTCCATTCATTCAAATATTCGTTCTGTGATTTATTCATATTCTTCAATGATGTTGTCATGATCATGTTTGTTGTATGTCCCATTTATTTTCTGTACTTGCTGAGTCTCAGACTCATTCATGCGTTGTTTGTTTTTTTTAGGTGATCATTGCTGTTGGCTCTATTGGGAGGGAGTAGACACGCACTACTCATTCACTTCACCTTAATCAAGTCCAAGATTACGATTTAGTTCTATTTTTCATTCGTTATTGATAAACTGTAATAAATAAATTTAGATGGTGAATGATACCTAGTGCTATGTTATGGTTGATTAAGTATTACTTGTGATCTTTGATCATTCCTTCGATATAATTGCTTGGATTCAGACTATATTCATGCCATGGTTCTAGTGAATATTGATATCTTTATGTCATTAGATGAGATAGTGTTCAAATTCTTCCGCATTATGGCTGTTTGTTAGATTATTTAGGTGGCATCTTGGCTTCCGAATAGCCAGGGTGTTACAGTTGGTATCAGAGCGGGCTTTAGGTCCGTGGTAATTAAGTTATTAAAATGACACACTGTGCACAGTAGGTGGGGTTTGGGTAATCCATTGCATCCGCATTTCTAGTGATATGTTTCAACATGTTGAACTATTCTTGAATTACTTCTGTACTATCATTTTGTTGTTAATCTATGATCTGCTATGATCTTCTATGTCTATAAATTTATTCTATGACTACTATGAGATGACCTTATATTCATAATTGATTATATTGGTTATGCGTATTGGTAACGGACGTTGAGAAGTTGAGATCGTGGTTGTTGTCCTGGGTTTTGCCAAGCTACACCACCATTCGTGGTATGGGAATAGAGAAGTACTTACCCCCGTTCCATAGTTATGTGTTGGGCATGAGTTCTATAATGAAGATGTTGACTTCCTTGAACTTGTATTTGGCCTTCTGGTTGTAGTTTCATGCCGTTGATGAACTTCCTTTGATTGGTGGTTTAATGAAGTGGGCAAGTTTCAATTGGTCTCTATTTGTTCTTTGAAGCAAGTATTGTTCTTTCGACTAGTGTGATATTTCAGCTACTTGTGAATGTTGTTAGTTTGCAAGATTGATCTTTTCACGGAAGTTCTGTTTTTATTCTCTGTTGGAAATCGTAACTCATTTATTCGCTTGGTATTGAGGCAATGGAAGGTTTCTTTTGCAAGTTCTTTATTATGTGGAAGCTTTGACCTTGCATATTTCTTTTGGATTAATTCGAAGATTGAAGTTTAGTACCTCTCTTCTATGAAAGAGTGTGATAAAACACTTTATTGTCATGTTAAACTAAGATGTTTTAATTAAATGAATTAATATGGTATGAGTTATCAGGTTAGGACATTAGCGTGGTGCAAACCAACGATTCTTAGCTAATATCTTTAGAGATGAAGTTGATTAATTTCAAGTTGTCCTGTAGTAATTTCTTGAACATTGTTGAATAAGAATTTGTCTATACATGTTTGAGACTCATGGAGTTAATTACGGGTGTGTTAGGCTATTGCCTCGATAACTATTAATCTTGACTCTGTCTTCTATTGAAATACATGATGATTTTGTACAAATGCTAGATTCGCCTGTTTTTGCCATGCTAAATTATTGTTATATGTATGGAGAAATGGATGATGGTTGTTGTAGCGACTCACAAAATCTTGTCTTATAAATATTCCATTGTTGAAGAATAAAGATATTTCATTCTAATTTCTAAACAGAGATAGGACTATGAATGCTTCCATGATTAGATAATCATCAGTTGTTAGTATTAATTGTTAGAGTGCTATTAGTGTGTGCTTTACTGGCATTGAGCGTTAGTAAGGGTATATGAGTGAAATCTAATAAGTGATTTAACCTGGTGGGTTTTATGAGGTTGTCTTGTTCTAGAGTGAGCTTGTTAAAAAGAGGTTTGCTTCAGCTTTGTGGCTTTCGCACTAGATTTCTTTTCTAGAATGAGTTGTCATTACAATCTTATATGGTGATGGAAATTCTATAACATGATTTGTTGTGTTCCTTTTGGAAGATTTATTGATGTGATGGTAAGGTATAATGAATGTTACCAAGAATATATGTTATTGATGTTAATAAAATGTTCAGTAATGTGAGGGTGATGTTGATTCTTTTATGGAGAAAGAATTTTGATCGTCTTTTGTGATATCTCTTAAATGAAAATATTTCAAAAGTTGCATTCATGATCTCTTGGTGTTCAATATTTTTTTGTGGTAGTTGAATTTTTGTCGAGTAAAGCATCAGGTTGCAAAGCTCTATTGATTCTTGGGTGATTCAAGTGACTTGATCTTGAAGGCTCATTTGTTCCTATCGGTTAAGGTTTGATATTCCTTCTTGTGAGGCTTGTGCCTCAATTGTGGTCCTCCTTATGTATTCTCGCTCATTGCCTAATCGATTTTTTTCCTCGGTCCTGTGTTCATTAAGTAGTGGTGAATGTTTTTCTAGATGATGAAAAGACTGTTTTCATTTGCCTATTCATTTCACATGGGTCTTCCGAAGTGTTTATTAATTGTTGTTGTGCGATCTTGGGTTGTGAGCTATTTGAGGAGCATTAGAGGATGAATTGATTTCGTGTATAATTCTTGGAAAGAATCTTAGTATACCCAATGGTTGTCTTTGGGCTGAATTGATTGCATTGTTGCAACTATTAGAACCTATAGTGATTTGTGGACCAAGATTCTTTGTTCATTTTGTGGTGTAGCGTAACGAGGGAGAGATTAGCAAGGTAATCTAATCGTTAAAGCAATTTATGAGATAGTAGAGATTGTTGGATTATTTGTCGTATGGCTTGGTCTCAATGGGTAACTCTCTTGGAGTTAGAATCTTTCAAAAGATAATTTGGTTAAGAGTATAATTGTCTATTGACCTTATTGGTCGAGTATGGTTAGGTTGTGGGAGTTTTATTCATCGAATCTAATGATTTCCCTACCCTTTTACACCAGAAGTTCATTCTAGGGGTCCTGGAGGTTAAATTTTTGGGCTTTGCCTTTTATATGCTGGGGCTTTGGTCGCCCAAGGATTTTGTGTAGCTTAAAGTATAATAAGGGTGGATTCCGGATTGTGGGATGATCTTTGATAGGACCTTTTTGATGTAGTACGTGAGAATACGTGATGTCAACCATGATTTGGTTATTATTAAAGGATTGAGGTGATATGATCGAATGTGAGATTTATTTTGAGATACTTTGGGAGTCATCCGTCAAAGTAATTCCGTCAGTAGAGGAGTTGGTAAGAATAAGTCTTGTGGAGTCAAGAGAGCCTTCCTTTAAGCGGGTGGTCGATGTATTCGTTCGAGCTTGGCATTGAGGTTGCCAATTTAAGAAAACGAGATAGTGTCATATGATGAAATCGAAATTCATAATTTGAGAGAAGTTATATTCCTAAAAGAGAAACTGAGAAAATGATGTTTCCTCGGGTAGTGAAGCGTTTTCTTGTTTCTCGTTTGAGTTTTGTGTTGTTGACTGAGGTCATCCGCAATTTGATTTGGCGTTGTGTTGGCATGTTTGATTCTTTCCAATTCAAACAAACCAAAAGAAGTATTTGGTTTGAGCATTCGAGTGATTTCTCCTTTGGCTTTCATGGTGTTCATTCATAAACTGGCTATTTAGAAAGTGGAATTGTTTTCGTGATGAATTGTCAAATTTGGATTTGACCCTTTTGTTGGAGAGTTGGCATTGCGTGGTTGCGATGAGAAGTCTTTATTTTCAGCTGGATTCTCTTTTTAAAACAGTTGTTTAAAAACAAGTTCCGTTGTGCATTATTAAGATGAAGAAACCGATTGAGTAGTGGGACAAGAGTTCCATGTGTGTGGTGCATGTTTGTGCTTTTGGTACCAAAGGGAAAGTTGGCCCGAGGTACATTAGTTTGTTTTCGTCAGTTGCGGTGATTAGGAAGCAGGCATATCGCTATGGCCGTCTCGGGTCCATACGCGCGGTACGCAATGTCTGGTATGTTCTGGTGCTAAGTGAGTACCCGAGCAGTCCAAAGCTTGGGATTTCAATTAAAGCCGTTGGCCAACGAGTAGGACCTTATCTTTGAGTCCTGCATGTTAAGAGAACCTGTGGGGGTCGAGACGAGTGTTGAGGTGTAAGCCGTTGGTATCCATCATTTGGGATGTGGTTCCATATGTCTGAGAGGAAAGCGACATGGAAGCAAGGGTATCGCATGCGCGAGCAATATCCGAGTCTGTTCACGACTAGTATGTGTAATTTGTTGTTTCATTTCAGTGGCAGTTGTTCTTCTGTTTATTTCGACGGTTAGAATTCGAGGTCGAATTCTGTTTAAGGAGGGTAGAATGTAATATCCCGTTCAAATATAAAACATATAAGTGACTAGTATTAGAATTAAATATAATTAGAAAGGGAAAATTCAGAATTTTGGAGGAGTTTTAGAACTCGGGCCTTTGGCCCATAGCTCTTTGGGCCCATGTGGGGGGAACTAAACCCTAGCACCCAAGCACTGTAGCACGGGCACTGTAGCACCGCCGCCACTGTAGCATGGCGCTACTGTAGCACGCCCCTCCCCTCCGGTGCTTCTCCATTGTTGCCGGCCATAAGGAAGAGGAAGGAGAGGGAAGAAGAGAGGAGAGGAAGAAGAAGAAGGTGGGGGTGATCTTCGCGAGGGCTTCGCGAAGGTTTTAGCGCCATCTCGCATCGTTCTTGTGGGTAAATTCGTGATCCCAATTAGTTTTGGTAGATAATTCGTATGCGATTCGTATTCACTAGATGTTCTGAGATTTCTGTAGTAGATCGGTTGAATCTGTCTTCCTATTGACGCGCGGTTTTGGGTTAGATCCAAGCAGATTCAGGGATTAGTGTCTACTGGAGATAGATGGGAATTTTCGTTATCTTCCAAAAAGTTCTAATTCATAATTTTTGGATAAACGGTTAATTAGTTATGAATTTCGCAAGACAGAGTGCTAAATCAGTCTCAGGACTTGTGAAGCGAACATAGATCTGTAAATTTGATATGATAGAAAACCAAATTGGATCAGTTGGTCTCCTTGAGAGTTGTAGGTATTTTCATTGTGATTCCAGAAAGTTAAATTTCATAATTTTTGGATTTCTAGATCAAAAGTTATGAATTTTAGAATCTCAGGCTGTAATCTGCCTCTCTGTTGTGGACAGAAGAGTTTTACTTGACTATTTACAACATTTGTTGCGCAATGGAAATATTTGAGATAATTTTATTGAGATAGTTGGTTTCCTGTAGTTTCCATAGAGTATTAGAACAATGTGTTTGGTTGAGCCAAACAAAAGTTATGAAATTCGCAAGTTAGTAGTACTAGAGATGGCAGATCGGTCTTCGGGATTAAAAACAAAGACTTAGATGAACTAGTTTGATCTTTTCGTCACCTGAGAAGTTGTAGCTAGGCTTGTGTAGGTTCTAGGAAAATTGGATTCACGGCTTTTGGAGTTTTGACTCAAAAGTTAAGAATTTTTCCTTAACAGCTGTTCGTTTGGACAGATTTGAGAATTTGAGAGAGTTTTGATTAATTGTTGGGATTGCGATTAGGGACGCTTGTTCTCTTTCTGTTTCATTGCATTGTTGTATACTTTTGGTTGGTGTACTTAGTATATTATTTTACGGCTGCCGGTGGTGGTGAACCCGGGCTAGAGCTTTTATCGTTGACTTCGAATCACGGTTGAGGCAAGTACAATTGATTTGTCTTGTTTGTTGTTTGTTCCACTTGATTGATGAATATGAAATGGGTAATTTCGGTATTCCTGGTTTCTCTTCATAGTTGATATACCATGATTCTTCAATAATAAGACTATGTTCCTTACATTCATTCGTTCCTTCGCTCCTGTTCACCCTTGGGAGTGGGTAGTGAAGTCCCATTATTCCAATATGGGCAAGTACATTGTGTGATGTACTACTGTCAATTGTTCATAATGTTTTAAGCTCATGCCATGACTGATTACTATGGTATGTGAGTAGTTTTTGTTGACTTCTACTTCGTTTCTTGTATGTGAATCATGCTTCTTGAGTTTTCTTCTTACAAATTCATATATATTCATTCATTCATTCATTAATGGTTCATGATTCACCCACGGAGTGGGATGTAAAGATCCATCAATTCCAAAGATGGGCACGTAAGACCTACCATTCCAATGTGGGCGTTTGGGACACCGTGATGAAACGTTCTTCATACGGGACTTGGGTCCCCGCATTTTGTTAAATGCGGGCTTAGGTGAACACCGACGGGTGTGTCACCAGCTATACCGGTATATGCATGTGTGTAGTCCCTTCATTTCATTCAATTCATTCATTCCATTCATTCAAATATTCGTTTTGTGATTTATTCATATTCTTCAATGATGTTGTCATGATCATGTTTGTTGTATGTCCCATTTATTTTTTGTACTTGCTGAGTCTCAAACTCATTCTTGCGTTGTTTGTTTTTTTAGGTGATCATTGATGTTGGCTCTATTGGGAGGGAGTAGACACGCACTACTCATTCACTTCACCTTAATCAAGTCCAAGATTACGATTTAGTTCTATTTTTCATTCGTTATTGATGAACTGTAATAAATAAATTTAGATGGTGAATGATACCTAGTGCTATGTTATGGTTGATTAAGCATTACTTGTGATCTTTGATCATTCCTTCGATATAATTGCTTGGATTCAGACTATATTCATGCCATGGTTCTAGTGAATATTGATATCTTTATGTCATTAGATGAGATAGTGTTCAAATTCTTCCGCATTATGGCTGTATGTTAGATTATTTAGGTAGCATCTTGGCTTCCGAATAGCCAGGGTGTTACATGTTTTGAGCTGATTTGTGATTTTTGTATATCTAAATGGGTTCATAACTTGAGGAAGATATAATGATGAATTTTTATTCTCTATAGTTGATCTTCTATGCCAAATTTTCTCAGATTTATTGGAACTGTTTTAGCTTATTTTTCAGCTATCTTTCAAAGCTCAAATGGAATGTCAAAATTTGAAAAACCTGAAATTTTCAGTTTTCTGAAACTTTGTGATTTCCATATCTTCAAAATGGTTGATATTTGGTTGAGCCTCCCAAAATGAAAAGTGTGTGTATTTACAAGGATTGGCTCTGTGATTTATTTCAGATTTTTCGGAGCTTGTTTCCATCCCCTTTTTAAATGTTCTAAGAAAGTCACCTGAAACATCGGATCTAGCTCCAGAGCTAGTCTCATCAAAAATGACATTGCATGTCTCTTAGACAATGTTAGTTTCAACATTAAAAACCTGAAAACCCCTCAAATGAGCAGGATAACCCAGAAATAAACTATCACAAGTCATTGATTCAAATTTATCTAGATTTCCTGTTTTCAGAATAAAACACTTAGATCCAAAGACTCGAAAATACAAAATAGAGGGTTTTCTGCCAAATCGAAGCTCATAAGAAGTCTTGCCCAAAGACGGTCTCAAAAAGACACGGTTTGAAATATGGCAAGCTGTAGCAATAGCTTCGGCCCAAAACCTCCTCGGTGTGCTATATTCATCTAGCATCGTCCTAGCCATCTCGACTAGGGTCCTGTTCTTCCTTTCCACAACGCCATTTTGTTGAGAGACGTGTGGAGAAGAGAACTGATGCTCAATACCGCGCTCAGCACAAAAAAAGGCAAAAGAAGCATTCTTGAAATCCGTGCCATTGTCACTGCGGATTGCTTGCAAGGCACCAAGAAGTTCAGAAGCCAAACAAAGAACAAGATCATGATAATGATCAAAAGCCTCATTCTTCGAAGCAAGAAAGAACACCCAATAGTATCTCGAAAAATCATCGACTATGACAAGAATGTACCATTTGCCACCGACTGACCGAACCCTAGCAGGACCAACAGTATCCATATGAAGCAACTTTCCTGATCCGTCAGTCATGACCATAGTCAATGACGGGTGTGAGGCGGCAACTTGCTTGCCATGCCTACAGGGCGCACATATAGCATCCTTGACAGCTTTGAGTTTAGGCAAACCTCTCATGAGATCAAGGCCGCTAACTCATGTCAGATGATCAAAACCAATGTGCCCCAAACGTCGGTGCCAAAGCCAGATATTAGAAGAAGAAGCAATTAAGCACTTAAGGGATCCGGTAAGAGATTCAAAAAATCATCTCCAAAAATTCTACCAACTCTAGAAATCCCAAAAACGAGCTCACTAGAAGAATCAAACACACGACAGGCGTTCTTCTTAAATCTAGTCTCATAGCCATCATCGAGAAGCTGTGAGACAGAAAGGAGATTGTACCTTACCTTGGACACAAGAGCGACATCCTTGAGAATGAACTTGTCGTTCATGCTGATCAATCCAGTTCCTTCAATGCGCCCTTGTATATCATCTCCGAAGGTGATGAAGTCATCACCCGTCGACCGCGTGAAGGAGGTGAACCATCTTGAGTCTCCGGTCATGTGGCGTGAACACCCGGAGTGGACGAACCATGTGTTCTTCCCCCTTCCGCGGCAATCCTGAAAATCAAGGCACAAAAGAACGATGTGTCTCAATACTGGGGTTAGTTAAAAGCGACTTGGGATCCCAGTACTGAGACACACATCTGCGAGTAGTATGCAAAGCAGAAGTGCTATCCTTGATTTTATTAGAAGTTCTATTATGAGCAATGGTTACTTTAACATGAGAAGTATCCTGTCTAGGAACATGATGAGCATGTGAAACAAATCCTAGTCCAGGTTTCTTATTTTCTAAGTGACCATGTCTCATAAAGACTCTAGGTTGATGAGATGAAAATTTAGCAATATTTCTCCTAGCATTTTTCAACCTACGCCAACAAAACTCTACCAAATGTCCACTCTTCTTGCAATAGGTGCAATGGTATTTGGTACCACTGGGAGAAGCACCTTTTGCCTCAAAAGAAGGTTGGACAAACCCTGCAGATTTAAAAACAGTTTTTTGCAGGTTGGGTTTTGAATTCAACTAAGCCATTTTCTAAGACCTGAATGACATTAAGCTTGGATGCGTCCTAGGCAGAGTTGTATCCTAAACCTTGCTTCTTATAAGGAGTCTTAGATGTGTCCAGAATCATGTTTAGCTGTTTCTTACCTTTAGATAATTTCTCTAAAGTGTCCTTAAGGTAAGTATTTTCTTTTCCAAAGTTAACACATGATTCACAAGTCTTGACCTTAATGGCTCTAGCATGTTTCTCCTTAAGATGAGCAACTTCAAGCTTATAGGCTGCACAAGAGGCACAAGGTGTAGAGTCAATTGTGTCCTTAAGCTTGGCATATTTAGCTCTAACTGCTTCTAAAATGTCCTTGACTTCATGTTCACGTTCTATGCAGAAAGAGCAAAAACTATATTTAACATTCCCTGAAGCATCCAACTTACTAGACTCTAAGCATTTTTCACAGGGAGCAGATTTAACATCAATTAGCTCAGTCCTAGCATTTTCAAGTTGATGCAAAGCAATATCATGAGCAGATTGCAGTTTAGCAAATTCAGGATGTAAAGCATGGCAAGAGGAACATTCATCAGATTCAAGAGTCTTAGCATTTGTAAGTTCTAATGTCAAATTATTTACTTATGACTCTAAGTCCTTGTTCCTAGCCATGGTAAACTCTAAGGCCTTATCCTGACTCATGAGTTGCTCAAACATGTCATCGCATCTAGCAGAAAGAACATCATAGGAAGGAGGTACCTCATCATTGTTATTGATGTCGACGATGTTGGCCACGAAGCACATGCCGGTGAAGTCCTTAGCCTTCCCTTTCTTGTCTTGAGGGAGCTCCTCCTCCTTGTCCTCCTCGCTCCCGGAGTCCACATCGCTCATGGATTGCTCTCCAAAAGTGGTAAGGACCCGGTGAGCGGCCTTCATGAGCTTGGCAGCATTGTACTTGGGCTTGTTCCCTTGAGGCTTCTTCCAAGCTGGCTTTTCCTCCTTGTAATTGCTCTACCTTTCAGCTTGGGGCAGTTTGCCTGGATATAATATAACTCTCCACACTCATAGCATGTCATAGGGCCACCTCTCTTCTTGTTTCTAATATTGTTATATGCCTGTGTGACTTTCTTGACTAAAAGAGCTAAATCAGCCTCAGGAAGACTCTCAAACTCTTCCCCTTGAACAGCAGATAAACAAGCAAGAGAAAAACCAAAAGAAGACTCAGAAGAACCATCAGGAGTCCCTTTGAGGGGATCAGCCACCAAAGCCATGTTATCCTTCTTAGGAAGGCTACCTCTCTTGATCTCATGAGTTTTGAGCTTGCTATAAAGCAGCTCCAAAGTGAGAGTAGAGAGATCTACATTCTCCTCAATGGCAGTAGCCTTGATCTCCCACTCCTTGGTGTTGATTGCAGCCAAGAGGTGGGTGGCATTCTCAGATTGAGAGTACTCAATGTCAACAGCTCTCATCTGATTGATCACCTTGTTAAAGCAAGTAAAAACATCATCGATGCTCTCACCAGGACGCATCTCGAATTTGTTATACTCTCGCTTGTAGACCGTCTGGCGCACTTGCTTGATTTGAGGCGATCCCTCATGGTAAGTTTCGAGGGTGTGCCAAATCTCATGTGCGGTCGTAAGGTTGCAAATCCTATCGTACTCCTGTCTACCTAGCCCAGCATATAGAAGGTTCTTTGCCTTCTTGTTGTTAGCCAAAAGGACTGCTGAAACTGGCAAAGCAACTTCGGGCAAAACGAGTGGAGCTCGAACAACCTCCCATATAGCTTGTCCTTCGCTCTCAAGGAAGACTCGCATGCGATTCTTCCAATAGGCATAGTCGAGCCCATCGAAGACATGTGGCTTGGTCGAGTACTTATCCATCGCCAAGTTCAGTGACCGGTTAAGATCAAGATTGAACTAACCGGGCTCTAATACCACTTGTTGGACCGAAAAGGCGACTAGAGGGGGGGTGAATAGGAGCACGCTTACTTTTTCACTTTGATTTGGATTCAACACCAATATCACTCCGATAGCTATGAAAACTATGAAGATCAATCTACAAGTATAGCGGAAGCCTTGTATTGAATCCTAATCAAAAACCCCAAGCATAGCAATCAACAGACACAACGATAGGCTGAAGAAACCAAAATCGGTACAACCACAGTTATATGGGCAGTTGTACCAATGATCGGTACAACCGCAGGCAAACAAGCGGTTCAACCAATGATCGGTTCAACCACAGTTATAAGGGCGGTTGAACCGATTTCCTTAGAATAGCCTGACGACAAAAACTAAAATTGGCACAGCTTTTGAACCACTTGGACAAATTCTACGAGATTTGAAACACACCTTCCTAAGGATGTCAGGAACCTATTCCATGTAACAATCGTGAAGATCCTTGCCAAAGTTCTGACCTTTTTCCGTTTGAACGAAGGTTGTTCCAAAAACCGAGTCCAAACCAAAATATGATCCAAACACTTGCTCGTGGGTGATTGATGATCAAGATGATCCTAGATGTATTCCCATATGTCACAGCAAGCTAGATCATGGCAAGAAGCCAAAGACAAACTCGCGGATCAAAGAAGGACTCAAAATCATCAAATAGAGAGAAGAAAAGCAAAGAGACACATCTTTGAGCAATCTTTCCTTAGATTGATTTGATATGGTATTGGTTTACAGCCACTCCATCAATGGAGGACAAAGACTCAATACATGAGCACGAAATCAAATCCAACTCTCTAGAACCCTAACCTCTCCCTAAGCACCAAAGCAAAACTAGGGTTTTACAAATTAAAGGGTTGAGAGGTGCTGGCCAGCACCCTCTCTTATTTATAGTGGAGGCTAATGGGCTCTCGTTAAGGCCCAACACAAACGGGTTACAAACGCACGTATTTTAAAGCGCCGTCTTTATCTCTCGACCTAATCCGCTTCACCTTGCGCCATCTTGCGCCGTGAGTTGGCAAAAGGTCACCAAGACGGTATTTGGTAAAATTACCAAAATACCCCTTCTCAATCTTTTTGCAAAGACCGAGTCCCAACTGCGTGAAGCACCTCCCATGCTTCGCCACGTGTAGGTTGATCCAGCGGCTCTCATCATGTCGGCAAGTCTCTCCCATCCGGCTCCCACCGAAACCACCGTGGCACTTGCATCGACCCCCGCACTGCTTGATCGAACCCGTCGCACCGAACTACCCGTTCGGTCACCTTTGTCCCTTTTGCGCCATGCTTGACTCCATTGACCTCATCCGGCATCCCCGATCGTTCTGGACCTCAGCTCTCCAAGCTTAGTCCCGATCATCCTCGCCGTTGACCGTCATTGACCTCAAAACAACCTGCACAACAATAGACAAAGAAATCGATTCCGAGAACAAGTTCTTCACAACTTGACCCACGTTAGTCAAAACGTGCATCATGCAACACATATGCCATGAAACCCATGAACTTGACCTAACCCAACAATCAATACTCCAAGTTATCCGAAACTCGAAATAGAATCAGATACCGCCATGTAAGGGTTTCGGATTATCAAGATCATGGTCGTACTGCTTTCAAAGGAATCCAAAATTCCCAAAAACATCATCTCTGGAAATTCCATACCGCTTCTCAAACAGTTCAACCGTGATGCGGTACGACCGTCATTTACATGCGGTTCTATCAAGATTACGGCCGTATCGCTGCCTTACATATTGGTACGATCAATTTCGACACTTCATCAAAACGTTTCGACAAACTGAGAACGACATTGCCAATTGTAACATCATCCTAAGATCTCAGGATATCCCCATGATATCCACAAACGTCCTTGTGTCATTGTGGTTTGCTCTCTTGTGATTTACTTTGTGCAATTTACATTCCTAGAATTAAATTGCTCATATGTCTTTGTATGTTTGCTATCATTATTAATAATCTTATATTGTTGGTGCATTTAGTCAAGACTAGTTGATTTAGGTTTTAATTGAACAAAACCGAATTAATTTACAATTTCGCATAAAACTCGGTTTTAGCCAAAAGATTTTAAAAACCACCCATTCACCTCCCTCTAGTTGGCCTCCTCGATCTTACACAGACCCAAAGTATTCTCCTTAAAACAAGATGAAGACTGACCCTTTCGACTCCCAGGCTCATGTGCATTATTATTCGAATTATTCTTCGGTTTCTTAGACCCTCTATCTTCCATCTCAATATCTTTTCCCCTGTCTGATTTGTCTCCCTCTTCATGATCATCACCACGATTGACTACTTCGTCAACCACACCCACCGCAGTATCTTCAATTTTGAAAAAAAAAATATCGTAAACAAATTCATCGACCACAATCTCTACACTAGAAGGTATGGTATCTACATCCAGAACACCCACCAGCATATGAACCACATCATTCTTACATACTTTTTCCATGTCCACCCGCAAAGCAATGCCAATGATCGAACCAATAGCAAACAGACTCAGAAAATCACAACTTTCCAAAGGCACTCCTAAGACCTGAACCCAAACCTTCTGTAATTAGTATTTTGGTGCTGGTCTCGAGTTCCATTCCACAAATTATAACACAACCTTATGCTCCTTCACATTGACGTCACCAATAGCCACCATACGAAGCATGTCAAGCCTAGCTAGGAAATGAACCAAAAACTCCTTTCCCCCTGCTTCTCCACCTGAGGTTGCCAATTCAATGGAATTAGCCGTCTCATCTCTACAATCAGCATGTCTTTGGATAGCGGCTCGCCAATTATCCGAACAAGCCTAGTCTTGTTGTTTTGTTTTTTCAACTTCTTCATCACAGATATTGGGATATGATAAAACCCCAATCCATCAGCCCCGAAGCCACATAAATTGGCAATAGGTCACGGTATCAGCGTCAACGGGCACTTATTTGCCAAATGGTCATTGCCCTCACAAATATCACATTTTAAAATAGCCTTGCAATTAGTAATTCCATACCTCTTCCCTTTGCATCGAAAGCAAACTATGTGAGAAACATCACCTGCAAACTCGTTGTTAACCAGCACGTTGCCGATCCGGCCACACCCGTAGCCTCTGTTACTACCGCCTGTCCTCCCACGGCCACCGATAGGCACTCAAAACTGATGCTGATTAGGGAAAGAGGAACTGCCTCCAAAACCAACGACCGATAAACCTTTGTGCCCACCAATAGCACTGCCAGGCCCCGCGGCCTGACCACTAGCACCACCGTTGACAGAGAACTGACCGGATCCACCTGTTCCCTATACTTGCCCGCCGCCAACACCAACAACATCGTTGCCTAGATGTTGCCCGCCTCCAAAGCCAGCCCCTCCACTGCTCTGGATGCTGCCCATCCTAACACCTTGGCTGCTAGCGCCTTCCCTGATTGGGAACTGTCCACCATTGCCACGAGCACGCCCCCGTCCAACCATGTCAACAGACTGTCCAAGAACTTCCGCCCAGGATCGCTGACCACCAAATTACTTCGTCCCGTCGTCAGAAGAAAGTCTTTGGCAAGACCAGTTACGGCCAAAAAAACTTGCGAAACCAAGGGAGACCCCTTCAACGTGTTGCTTCTGAGTTGGTTAACACCACGTCCTCCCCTAATGAGCTAGGCCCACTTAGCTCAGCACCAACCATCTTGTTACCAACCAACAAAAGGAATAGCATTTTATCTTCCCTAATCATGAATTAAACAAAAGTCTCCATGTCCCTAAAGTCCAATTGTGGTTGTTCCTTTGACCAGCTATTCTTGATCTATTTCTCTTCAATCGGTGCCCTTCTTTATTTAGCATCGTTCTACTTTAAGCTGTCGTTCGACCTCCTCCGACGGATGTTTACCATCCGAATGTACTCGTGTACACAAAGGTGATTGGGTTTCTCGGGGCTTTCAAGTCTCAACTTGCAAGGTCAAGCCGGACACTAAATCTAGCTTTGGGCTGGGGAAGTCTGATTTGCTTAGGCTGATTATAGCATTGAGTAAACCCCCGTCTCGACAATCGAAAAGCCCGTTTCATCTGGGTTGGTCGAGTGACTGACGTACCCAAACCCAGAAGACTTCAGGCCAGGCCACCCAAAAACACAGTTGTTACCTGTCCCCAACCTCCGTAAATTTCAGGCGTGTGCAAGTGGACGCAGTGTTAGTCGTGTGTTGTGGTGCATATGTGCGTCCATTGTTGTACTTCAAAAATAAATGACTGAATTATCCCATCTTTATTTCTTCTAGACAAGACGCGGTCTGGGTATGGTTTCACTTAAATGGTTTTATGGAATATCTTGGTCAATTGAATGGTTACTGTTGTGTTGAACTTTTGATGACGTGGTGAAACAATTGAGCTCGGTTTGCAAAGAGGGGATGGGATTAATATGTGACCAGTTCCTGTAGATATGTATCATTTTGCGGAATACATACACAATTAACGGTTGAAAGAAATAAACTATTGTTTCACAAAATACATATAGAACCCTCTTTTTCATCTATATGCTGATGATGCGCATATATCAGCATTCAGCAATCAGCAAGCATACCTTATCTCCTGACGCCATGAACCACATTTTGCCAGATACCAAGAATGAAAAAAAATGAATAACAGAATCAAACCTTCCTCTCAACAAGCACCAATATTTCATACCATTCTACATCAGTAACAGCAACAACAAACACATCCACATTGAATGCAATGATCATTCAGAAACAAAAATTTAGCACATCGAATACAATGAACCAAGGAAATCATCATATGAACACTCAACTCGTGATCACATATATATTCATGACAGGATGTACTCATCTTGAGATGGACAGGATTGATCCAACAATGAGACTGAGCACTACTCCTTGAAGGACATGACCGTCTCAAATGCCCCCACCAAGGCCTTCACCCTGCTCTTCCTCTCCTCCAGGAGCTTGCTTTTAGTTTCCTCAATCACATCGTTGCCCTTAGGATCATCCTTCCTCCACACCGGCACCACCTTGTCCACCACCTTTGCTTTAGCCTCTTCCTTCTCCAGTTGCTCTGATTCATCAGCAGCCTTGATGATATCCGGTTTGTTCTTCGCGCTGGCGTCAGCATCTTGCCCTCCATTATGCAGTTTGCTGCCTCCTGCATCTTCTTTCTCATAAGAGAAGTGCCCCTTGACTTCCTCCTCATTCTTGCCTTGTTGCTCCTGATGATCAGAGTATGGCTCCTGCTGATCAGATTGAGCTGACGCAGGAGCAGCCATGTCCATGGATTTCAGGTCGACAGGGTCGGGAAGCTGCTCATGCAAGTGCTCTTGTATGGACGGAGTGCTTATGCTCTCAGATTCCTCAAACTGCATTGATGTCTCCTGTTCCTTCTCCTTCCTGGTTGAAGATGCCTCCATTGCCCTCTGAGGAACATTTCTTGCCCTTGAGCCTGCAGTAGCACCACCATTTGTTGCTTCTGCTCTGTTCTTTTCAGCAGCCCCCGGTGCGCGCGCCGAGGACACCGGCTGAGTCCTCCCACCTCTCACAGCTCCTGGCGCCACCGCCCTCTGGATGCTAGGCTTTGGAGACGCCGCTGCCACCTTGTCAGCGCTTGGCCTTGGTGACAGCTTACTCCTCTGCAAGGTGGACGACGGAGCCTTGGACGCTGCCGCTGTCTTGGCCATGTCCTTGAACGAACTGCTCGGCGTTATGGCTAGCGCGGGAGGCCGCAGCGAGGTGGCAGTGGCCTTGTCAGATTTCCCTCTCGCCAGCGTGGGCTTTGAGGCCGCACCGGGGAACGGCTGGGACCTGCTGCCATGAATGGATGAGCCTGAGCTGGACATTGACCGCGACGGGACAGATCGGCTGGCGAGCGACAAAGATGGGCGGTACACGTCCGGGGAGCCGGAGGCAGCCGTGGAGGAGGACGAAGGGCCGAATTTGCGGTCCGGGGAGCTCGGCACCGACCGCGCCCGCCGCACGCCGTAGCCGGTGGAGGACTCACTGCTGGACGACCTGAGGTTTGGGGACATCCTGGTGGCCCTGTCTCTGCTACTGGGGTTGGGCGGCTCCTTGGAGGTCGCCATTGCTGTAGTGCAGCAGTAGCCTAGATCATCTGCACAGGAAGCGGCACAGATCAGTAATTGGAGCTACCAAGTGCATAAACCGAATTAAGAATCTGAAACACAAGCACAGATTAGGTAGATCTTGTCCAGCAATTGCAAGAACAAGATGAACTTGAGCAAAATCCTAAATGCCAAACCCCCAACCGTGAAAAGCTGATGCACTCAAGAATCAAATATGTGGTCTGCTCTGGTGATACATCAAAATCGGCGGCTCCAGCGAAAAGAGAAAGGAAACAAAAGAGACCAAAAAAATAAGCTTATCGCAACGAATTCTCGATTAAAATATTGATGGCGCAGGCTTAAACAACCCTCGATTCTTTCTTCCTTTCTTTTTTCTACCTCCGAACGAACACTTCAGCAAATGTTCCTTAAAAATACCTGTATACAATGGCCATCTACTCATCTAGAACCAATCACTTCTCCCAAGAAAAAAAATCACCAAGAAGAATCAAACCCAAGAAATCATCATTCATCAGACCGTACGAGATGCGAAGGGAAGGGAGAAAGAGAGAAATGGCTGCCGTTAATGCCAAGAATTATGAGCAGAATGTCGCCAAGAAAAGCAAGGAAGCATAGATAGATAGTACTACCAAACAACAAATATGTAATACAATTCAACAACCCCTGACGGTTGTCTATTCATTTTCCCATGACTCGTACGGCCACAATTATTCCCTGCAAGAAGAAGAGAACAATGCCCGGCCATCTAGAACCCACCCCATCGACCCATACGCCCTCCATGACCATCGCTTCATCCCAGTCTCCCAGATGATGCACCACCAAAAGGCAAGAGCTAAAGCCAAGAGCCAACAAATCGGCCGCCATTAATGCCAATAAGGAAGCAGAAGCCACCGAGAGGAGGGGGTACCTGCGGGGCTAGCGGTCGGTCGATCTGGGGAGCATCCGGCTCGGCGAGGGGGCTAATCTGGGCCAGATGCGGGGGCGAGGGGGAGGGGGAGGAGAGGAAAGGTAGCTCCATGGCCGGGCCACATTTTATGCCGCGATTCGGACGGTAGCTGTGCGGGTGGGAGAGCGCAGCACGGATTGGAAGGACACCCCCCCGTCCCCCCGTTGCGCTGCGTGTTTAAAATAGCTAGGCAGGCACAGCGGCACAGGCAGCAGCCCGGGGAACAGAACAGAAGAGAGGGACAGGCTCGCGTGCTGTTATGGACTGTTGCTTCTTGTCTTGGTTGGTCGCTGCTGCATGCTCTTGGTTTTGGCTTGATATGGCGCTGCTGCTCTTTTTTCTTCATTTTGTGTGCGTGTTGGCCTGTTGGAGCCGAGAGCCAATATGTGAAGAATTTCTTTCAAAATAATTCAAAAGGAAAGAAAATATCGAAAATAAAATAAATTTCAGTAAATTTATCAGAGTATCTATCTCACAGTAAACTAATTTTGAGAGAAAAATCAGTCCATTTTTTGGAACATTGGATCTCCATCTCAACGCTCCTAGTTCCTCCTCCGAGATACTATAGTCTCCTTAGCCTGACTATACAGCACCGTGTGGTGCCACTCGCCTCCTCGCTGATGCCTTGAGACCCGCAAGATAGCACTGACCGCCGCCGCTTTCACCTCCGAACGCGACTGCCGACGCTACCATCTCCGCCCTGCCTCCGCCACCACCGTTTGGCCTGCCTTTTTCCTCGGCTTCGGTGGCTCTCCGCCGCTAGATCCACCGTCCCCACCACCACCCACCACCCTCCAATCCGGATAAGTGTTCATCAAAGCCTTCGTCATCGATCCGCCAGCTACCCACCACCAACTGCCCACCTTCTTCTCCTCCTCCTTTCCTTGTCGTCGCCAGAGGCGACGAGAGGTGACATCTCCGGCACATCTCCTTACTATAACGAAAAAGAAGGGGGCATGCGGCGGGCCAGCGCATTTGGCAGCAACACTCATACATGCAGAATATGCAAATATTAGAGCACTGATATGAACAACATATTACGCATAAACTATAAAAAAATGCAAAGATAGCCCGGTGAATTTGTAAAGGCGTCCTCCAAATTAAATACCAGGGACTTTCGTGATGTTCAAATGTCATTGTCCTAACGTACTCCCTTCGATCATAAAAAAATATCGTTTGGGATACGTGCAGTCAAACTTTATAAATTTTGGCTATTTTTCAATATTCAACACATGAAAATGGTATGTTTTGTTAAGTTTTATAAATCTATTACAATAAAAATTAGTGGTGAAAGTTATGCTTTGGAGACCATATTCACGATCAAAACGACATTTTTTGTGGCTGAACGGAGTGCCATTAACCGCCACTGATTCTGCTATTGAAAGGAGTGCAAGAGCTTCTCGTCCATGGAACGATGCAGCAATAGCACCCCCACCACTACAATATGCAAAATTTATCCTTTCGTAATTATTTTCGGCCAGCAACTGCATGCAGGACTTGATCAAACTGTAACAAAAACTAGAAGGAATAGAATGTACATCACTGTGTGAATAATTCTTGCAATCCTCAATAGAGCACGGGAACCTCTTTGGGCACCATCTTAGTTGGAATTTTTTTGTAAATAATCTATTTTTTATTCGGAAATACAGAAATAATACCGTTTAATTTTTTTTTACAGAAATAATCTCTAGTCGCCGTCCCATTGGGCGACTAGAGCCTCATGGGTATAGTCGCCAAACGGATGTACGACATTAGTGCAAGTCGCCCAACCAGTGGGCGACTTAGTTAAAGTCGCCCAACCAGTGGGCGATTTAAGCTCCTAAACTCACAATTATGTAAACCCAATTGGAACAATTGTGTTAAAATAGATATTACATTTTGTAGGTATTGTATTTAGCAAATCGTATTATATGATGTTATTTTTTGTAAAGATAAAAGTGTGGTGACAACGTTGGTTGGTCTGCATTTTCTTATTTTCAGTAGAATATGAAGGGTACGAAATATGTCGACTCATAATAACATTTTGTGATCGTCAGATATTGTTGTAGTCGCCAAATTTCAGAGAATTTTGTGAGGACGATTCAGATAGTAATGAATGGTAAGTAGATAGGTAAGTGATATTGAAATACGTAAATAATATAGGCTTGCTTTCATGGCTTAGCGGAGACACTAACGAGAAGTACATTAAAGTCCGCGACGAAGCACATTACACGAGTGACATGGCATGATGGTTCGTAATTGCTTTAGTCATCCTCGCTACTACTACGGTACACCATGACGAAGCATCCGGACCATATAAGTATACATGCCTTTAGGGATAATAAAAACAAGAGGGTATGACGGGTACTACTACGTAATGACCGACTCATCTGCGTGGACCGGGGCCATTTTCCCTTTCTTGCTAGCTCGGCGTTGAACTCCTCGCCGCCTTCCCTTCCCTTGTCGCGGATCTGCCCACGTCGGGTGGTATGTCGAAGTCGTCCATATCCTGCGATTCGATGATGTAAGTGCACCGTATAATGAGAATCGTAAGAAGGATTTAACTTCTTCATAACTAACGTCGTGGATACGGATTACGGCCGGGCGACCGGATACGCTGTGGCGGCCGGGTTCAGCCGCATGAGCCTTTCCCTTGCCTTTGTCGCGGGACTGTACATGTCGGGCTGGTATGTCGAAGTCGTCCATGTCCTGCGATTGTATGATGGATGTAAGTACACCGTACCGGGAAACCTTACGTAATAAGGACGCCCAGCTGGAGAACACTCTATGTGGGTTGCCTTATGTTCAATCTCCTAAAGCATGTAACGAAATGGTGGACGCGTTATTGCGGTTGCCTTTTATTGAGTTGACATGTTGTATTGATGTGTCGCGTGCTTTAAGTTATATGCATCGAAGAAATATGCAATGTATGAACGAGTTCTGAAAACCAAGCTATTCCATATTATCCGATAGAATTAAGATAAAACATACTAGCAGTTGGGTAGTTGCTATTCCATATTATCCGATAGAATTAAGATAAAACATTGAGCTGCCACCATGTCGCCATACGGTATGGCGACGACCTTAAGTCGCCGTACGGTATGGCGACTATGCCTCGAAACCTTCAATGTCGCCCTTCGGTTGGGCGACTTTAGTAAGTCGCCCAACCGTACGGCGACTAGAGATTATTTCTGTAAAAAAAAATTAAGCGGTATTATTTCTGTATTTCCGAATAAAAAATAGATTATTTATAAAAAAAATCCTCTTAGTTGAGTAATAGACAGCAAAACAAGTATTTTGATAGTAGCATGTGCTACATCGTACTCTATCAAAGTATTCAATGTAGATGTAGGATGAAGAGTAAATCGGGCTTGTATGGACAGGGATATTTGGATTCGAATCCTTACGTGAACTAAATCCCAAAAATTCTCAAAGAAATCCCCATCATCCAAACGCCCCTTTAGACTAGTACATAATTCGGCACATCCCGACTCCCAAGACCAAGGGGTGGATGGAGCCAAATAAAAGATGGAGCCAAATAAACTATAATGGTCACATGCTCTTCTAATCTATTATAACAAGCCAAATTCCCCCTTGCAAGGCTATTATACCTCTAAAAATAATATCATATTTGTTATCCAACTTCAATACTTATATACAGTGACGGAGCCAGGATTTTATCGATAGGGGTGCAAACTTTTTTTTTTTACGATTACAAGGAAGACACATATACACACACCCCACCACTCACACGCGTGAGTGCGCCTCATATCATATGTCTAGAAAGACAGAGGCTAGGAATAAATCTACGACCTTACAAAAATATCTACTGAAAATGCACTCGTAAAGGTTGAAGTGGAACAAATTACATATTTTTAGTACAACCGACATCACAAAATATTGCTTGTGTTGGTGGGCTACTGACTATTGATTGCTGAGAATAACACAATGTAATTCATTATATAGTCTATGTATTATACTAGATATATATAATGTATAAAAAATTTGCATGCAAAATTTTTGGGGGTGCAACTGCACCCCCATGCTCAAGTGTGGCTCCGCCACTGCTTATATATGACTGAAAATTATAGGATCGGCTATGGCAGTGTCGAGGGTGTGTGGGAGGGGGGAGGGAAGGGGGTCAATGACTCTGACAACTTTACTAGACAATCACCTTCTCAAGCCGGTCTGGCTACCAACTGTCAAGAGGTCTAACCGGCAACCACCACCCGGTCTGACCGGTAGGGTAGATGATCTAACCGCTCCCCTGCTAACGAACTGAAAATAGCATGATTTCCAAGGAGGATTTGACCTAACTTTTGATCTACTTGTTGAAATCACACCAAATTTAAAACACAGCCACCATAGGATGTTTGGAACCTATTCCAATCAATAATTTCAATAATTGTTGCCATGGTTTCCACCTTTATCCATCATAGGAAAGAATACTCAAGAACCGGGCAAAAGAGGGAAAATTTGATCTACTCCTGCTCATGAGATCTAGGCAACTAAAATGATTCTAGATGGGTTTCTACAATCCTAGCAAGCTATATCTCAGTACGAATCACACTAGAACAAGATGGAACTAAGAATCATCAAGAGCATCTCAAGACAAGAGAATCAAACAAGAACACAAATAATGTAAAACCCTGATTTTCAGAATTTTTTGAAAATTTCAAAATAAAAAGAACCATTTTGTTTTGATGAGAATTCAAAACTTAACTTGAAATTTCAGGATGGATTTCAAATTGACTAACTCAAACTTCAACTAAAATTCCTTGATGGTTTGCTGAGTTTGTTGGAAGCTTTGGTGATCTCCCCTTCTCTGTGCATGTTTTGTAATTCTTTGGTCCAGACCTCCTTAGGTCTAGACCCCCCCCCAAGTGCTTGGAACTTCCCTGGTCCAAACCTCCATCTTTGATTCTTCCTTGGTTAGACCTCCCCAGGTCTAAACCTCCCTCATGTTCTTTAGAACCCATTCTCTGTTTTGTTGGAACCTCTCTAGGTTCCCTTGGACTTCTCATCGCTTTGATCTCTAAAATGTTTTCCTTCTGGAAAATCCATACCGCAGCAATCCGGTATTACCACCACATGGTACTACCGCTACACAACTCGCGGCCATACCGCTCTAGGGAAAATCGAGAGTCCAGAAACATGTGTTCTGCAATTTCCTTACCACCTTGTAGCAGTCGGAACTACCTGATAACGGTAGTACCGCCCCCACCTTGCGGTGTTACCGTTTCTCAGGACCTCTTGAAACCTATGATTGGACCTCCCCGTGCTCCTGGAACCATCTTAAAATTTATTTGGAACTCCCGTGTCCCTTAGGACCTCCCTGTGTCCTCTAGGACCTCCTTCTTGTTCATTTGGACCTCCCTCGCATCTATCCAAGCCTTCCGCTCGATTCGGATCTCTCCTTGGTTAGATCTAAAGGTCCAGACCACATTTTTGTTGGATCTAACGGTCCAGACCTCATCCCTGTTAAAGCTAAGGGTCCAGATCTCCTTATCGATTGGACCTACCGCTTGCACTTGTGGCTGCACCACCCGAGCTTAACCTTCTTAACTTGAGGACCGTTCGATTGGTGCTGGGCGGCTCGATCTTGAGGGCACATTTGGATGGTCCGAACGTCCCACTCCCTTAGGGCCATTCGATCCACATCGGACGGCCCCAATCTGTTGGTACGTTTCGATGGTCCGAACGTCCTAGCCGCCTCGCTCTGTTCGATCTAGATCTGTTGGCTCTAGTTCTTCCTGCGTACCCTTGCCTCCGCAGACCTCCTCCTTTGTTAGATCTGACCGTTAGGACCTCCCCTTTGGAGATCCTAACCGTTCAGACCTCCTCCTTTGTTAGATCTGACCGTTAGGACCTCCCCTTTGGAGATCCTAACCGTTCAGACCTCCTCCTTTGTAGATCTGACCGTTAAGACATCCCCTTTGGAGATCCTAACCGTTCAGACCTCCTCCTTTGTAGATCTGACCGTTATGACCTCCCCTTTGGAGATCCTAACTGTTTAGACCTCCCCCTTTGTTAGATCTGACCGTTAGGACCTCCCCTTTGGAGATCCTAACCGTTCAGACCTCCTCCTTTGTTAGATCTGACTGTTAGGACCTCCCCTTTGGAGATCCTAACCGTTCAGACCTCCCTTTGTTAGATCTCGATTGTTAGGACCTCCCTTTGGAGATCCTAACAGATTCGTATTCCCCTGTGAGATCTGGCCGTTAAGACCTCCCATTTGGAGATCTTAACCGTCCAGACCTCTCCCTTGTTAGATCTGGCTGTTAAGACCTCCCCTCTGGAGATCTTAACCGTCCAGACCTCCCCTTGCTTTGATTTGACCGTCAGGACCTCCCCCTTGTTGTTTTCTTTGAACCTCCTGTCCGCAGGACCTCCCCTTGAGCTTTGATTGGTCCCACTTGGCAGTCACACCCATGTTTCTTTATCCTTTGACTATGTCCTTGTGCATGGGAGTCTCTCCCACATTTAATGCATGTTGTATCGCATTAAATGTTACCATCTTTTTGCAGCACCCGTGCTATTCTTTTATCACATCTTTAGCCTGCTACCATTGTCCCTTTTTCACCAACTCTTGAACCCGTATGCCCTTGGAAATCTCGTTGGTTCCAGCTTTATAAGCTTAGACAGCCCTTCCTCTCTCACTTTCTTCCTCACTTCCCCTCTCTGGCTCAACCGAGCAGTTCTTGGACCTCCCTCCAAGCTCTTTGGACCTCCTCCTGATCGCCTAACCTCTCAGTTGGTTTTATATTGGAGTTTCTTTGGATCTTGCTGGAGCTCTATTTGAGTTATTTTATTTTTCACCGTGTAGATTGCGAAGGCCGTGAGGAGCGAGAGTTCCTTAAAGAAGAAGAAGAAGCTCAAGACTTTGAGCAAGACAAGTTGCACCCTTGACCATATTGCACCTATTATTTCAAGATACTTATGTTCTGTTTCAAAGATGTATGCATACTTACTTTTACTAAGTTATTTCAATGCCTATCTTTCTGTTCATAGCTATGCCTAATTCCATTGTATGGCCACTGTCTATGTTGAACCAACTTCATTGTCACTATAGATAAAACCTGGTTTATACAATAATGAGAACCAGTGGCTCTTGAAAAATTCATGTTTAGACTTGCTTAAACCAAAATCTTGATTTGGGATCTATTTTTACTCTCAGACCCAAGATATCCAATGTTTTTAAAGCCATGACATTGGGTTGTCATGGAGGCTTTGACAAATGGTTTGGAAAAAACAGAAATGGAAAAATAGATTTGGTCTTGGATGGATTGGTTTGTTTGGCTGGTGCATGTTTATGCATAGGCTCAACTCAGGTAGGGTTGAGGCCCAAGGGTTTTGTGTTAGCCGCCCAAGCCATATGAGGACCGGTCTGCGAGCCGCATCTTGCTAGCCCACCCCCCTCCCCGGTACAACCACTTGTCTTGTATGGGCGGGACCTGGCTGATTAATTTTCAAAACTCCATTGTGGTTGATCCCGTTGATGCGGTGGGTAGTCATGTGACGACCTTTGTAGTCCCACCTAGCACAAAAGGGGGCCTGAACCCTGCGGATGGGTCATCCAAAGGGGGTGAAACCTTAGTGAGGGTGGACTGCGTTGGAGTAATGTTTTGTAAAGGCCTTGTCATGTGCTTTAGACCTCTCACCAAAGGAAGTGTGAGGTGGCATTGACGGATGTCAAACAAACTAGAGAATCCATGTCATATGGGTAAAGCTGTACACCTCTGCAGAGTGTAAATCTATTCGAATAGTCGTGTCCACGGTTATGGACATGCTAGCAAAGCCACTTAAAGTTAGCTCTTGGTTTTGGTTTTCAAAGGACTTATGAAATTGGTTTTGGATTTCTATCCAAATGGTTAATGGGCGGGGAGCCATGTGACAGGAGGGTATCCTTCACCACTTGTTGATGAATGTTATCCAACTGAAAACTGAGATTTAGAAAACAAATTTTAACTATTATAATATGCTTTGGAACTTAGTACTTGTATTTGAAATAAACTTGGCTTTATGCAAATTAACCATATTAGGCCTCCCTTTGAGTTATCCATTTATGCATGTCATTCTGTTAATTGACGGGTATAACTTACGAGCACAGTTGTTGTGCTCCTACTTGCTTGATTGATGAATTGAGCAGGAGAAGACTTCTTTAATGATGAGGAGGACCAAATCAATTAGGCCGCGCCCTCCAGCCAATCACCTGTGGTGTAATGGATGGAGTCTATCCTTTTGGTTTTCCACTGTGTATTTTGCTCTTGGTTGCTGGAGCTTGTAAGCAACCCCTTGTAATCAACTCTCTTTTGTTGTTAATAAAGCCTTTTTGTGGATGTGTGTGTTATCACTTGTTTCACTGTGAGAACTAGTCATTGATCTTTGAGGACTAGTTTAGATCGCAGGCGGCTTAAGGTCTTTCCAAGCCCTGCACCCTTCTAGGGTTGGCCCTGCAAGGACCTTCTCTCAGGATGTGCCAAGCGGTACTACCTGGCCTCTATGCGGTAGTACCGGTCGGGTAGGTGGAGCTTGGGATGGCCTCGAGTCCCAGACTCGCCTCGGCTCAAGACCCAGTTCCCCTCGAGTGGTCCTACCGGACCCTCGAGCGGAACTACCGAACCCCGGTCCTACCGAGCACCCGGGCGGTATTACCGGACCTCCGGGGAGGTCCTGAAGGACTTTCGGAGATCCAGGAGAACCTCACGGGTGGCTCTTGGGTAGTTCGTGGTCTGGGCGGTCCTACCGAGAGACCCTACAGGGTGTCCTGGGAGGTCCTAGTGGACTTCCCAGGAGGTCTTGGAGGTCCTCTCGGGTTAGCCCCTGGCCGGGTCGTCACAAATAAGATATGAAGAATCAAGTTTAATCTTCTATTACCACTTGAAGAGGAAGAATTATAGCTACTCCACTAGGAGGACACAACCCTATGGGAAACACTTAGCTCTCTCAATCAAACCCTAGTTTTGATCTTGAAGGGTCAAGTGCAAAACCTAATTTTCTCTCTCTAATGCCTCCTTATATAGTAGGGGCTCATAAGAAATTCTAACCTGGATATAAAGTAGACCATATCCACTACACACACCCATGAGAACCCATTAAACCATTACACAACAGGGCTTTTCACTCACACCGTAGCGCCCACTCCTGGTCGAACTCGTAGTCCCTAGAGTGTGCTCTCTCTTGCGATACCAGCTTCTCGTCCCATAGGGGTCTACGACCTGTGGAACAATACGTTATGCATGTAAACAAGAAGGAAATGCTAAAATAGTACATTATGCATGTAAACAAGATAGACATACCTGGTCGCTGCATCGCAGCGGACGTCTCGACGTAGTCCCACCCCAGGTACAAACGGTACTGAGGACATGTCAGAAGAAAAAGCTGTTAGTAACTAGTGGAGTTCGAAATTAACAACCAGACGTAAGTGTTTTAGGTGTACGTGCGAACTATGCTGGCGCTGGGGTACTCCTGACACGGTGCCACGAGGACCCGCCTACCACGTTCGAGTGAGGAGCCGTGGGATGTGACGCACCGTGGATCACCCCCCCCCCATCCACACATAGGTGGGTCCACATCCCTCAACCTACGTCACGACGTAAGCCGAATGCCTCGCTCGTCACTTCTATCATCCGGTCCATGGCCTCTCTAATCTCCTACCTCATTGTGCTGAAGCGCTCCCCGAGCATCAGACTACGCACGAAGGTCGTCAACTCATGCATCCCCATTGGAGATCATTCTGTACATAGAATTACCAAGTTAGAAACTGAAAACATGCGTAGTAAATAAGAAGTACGGACCGTTCAATACATACCATGCGATGGAATGTGGAGTCTAGCGGAGTGGGGTACCTGTCAGTTGTTGCGGCCTCATGTCGTGGTGGGTCATCCACGACCCTAACGCAATGAACCCTCGTTCGAGTGGAGTGCCATTCGATGTACTCCTTATACGTCCTGGGTCATAGGGAGAACTCTCCTGGTGCAAGTCCTCCAATGCGTGGAGCCACAACTCAACCCAAGGGTTCATCTTCTCAGCCCAGGAAGTCATACTAGGTACTCCCTTCCTAGTGTACCTGTGGAAGCCAAAACGATAAATTCGTAAGTCCATAATGGAAAGACTATGACAAAGATTAAACGTGAACTTACCCAAGGATGTTCAGTGACAATCGCTACCCCTGTGGGACCTCTGTCGAGATCGAATCGGGCGAGGTGGATCACCTGGTGCATGTGGTACTCCTTCACGAATACGTCAAGCACGAAGCTCCTCTACGTGTACTAGTACCGCCAGTCATGCGTGCACAAGATGGACAAGCCTAGGGGTGCGTGTGTGATTATTCTATTGGGAGTGTACAGCGTCACTACTACAGAAAAGGCCTTCACAGATGGTTCAAAAATATCATCACGCAGCGGTTTCGTGGAGCCGCCCGAGTTTATGGGTCAAGAATGACATGATCATCACGCAGCGGTTTTGAACCATCTGTAATACATAATATCACGAGCGGTTATTAATCAAACCGTTTGTGATAGTCGATAATCACAGACGGTTTGTAGATGCAACCGTGCGTGATAGTCGATCGACTATCCTGCACGGTTGCATCTACAAACCGTCTGTGATTGTCGACTATCACAGACGGTTTCAAGATGAAACCGTCTATGATATTCTTTTGCATTGCTAAATCTAATTCTGTTTATTGGCTAGCCTCAGGAAATGCTAGCCATGCCCTCTAAAACAAGCACATCAAATTCGCATTCATTTCAGAAGTAAGCACATCAAATTCGCATTCATTTCAGAAACAAGCACATCCAATTCACAAATCAATTAACTAAAATTAACCATTAATGTACATTTACATACATGTACCATTAAGTTCAATCTTATCCCAATCAGGTTTAATCCACACTGTGGAAACTCCCATCTGGATTTATGACCTGACTGTTCAGGAATGACGCAAGGTGTGATCGAACTTTTATGAGCTCGCTTTGTTCCAATGCAGTTTCGACGATGGTCGTAACCTGTCGCTAGGAAGATTAAATTCGAGCTTATATAAATTGGTGAGTATATATGAAATAATTGTTGCAAGATTGACAAACCTGAGGATCATTGGTGATCGCGGAACCAATGAGTAGTTCCATGTTGTGGCAAACATAGTATCCACAGACGCTATGCCCGACGGCCTTGGTGGCTTTGCAAAAATGGAATTGGTTAGTTCGAGAGGCATTACTACGAAGTGTTATATAGGATTAATGTGTACTAGCTAGGTACCGGGAATTTTAGATTGTGTGATAGCTTCCTTCCCTTGTTTTTCACTCCTTTAGCATAGTACACGCCGAACGCCCTACGTGACTCCAAGAAGTTAGCCCTAGCCATTGCAAAGGAAGGAAAGACTACAATAGAGTTTCTATGGAGGAAATGTGTTTATCTGTTGATTAAATGCCGGATAACTGTGAAGTTGTGAGGGGTCCTCTGTAGGGAATCTAGGTATATTACCGAGCTCTATTTTGGTATAATTACAATTAGAATCCAATAGAACCTACACAGGTATGTCACCATGGTCATTAAACCTAAGTTCGTGTTGCTTATAAGTACAAATCAACAAGTATAGCCAGTAGTGCAACACTTACTCCTGGTTGTAGGGCAAAAGTATGTATTCCTTGTTGTGGCGATCCAGCAAAAAACGCTATAATGTAATCCTCGACGAATGTTGCATTCGCCTTGATGGTTTGCTCGGAGACCACGTGTGGGTCAAGGAAACCTACCGGTGAATTCCTTCTTTCGGCTTCAGACATCACGTATCTATATACAAAAGCAAGGAGTTATATATAACATTTATCGATATTACACGAACATTGACCGTGATTGTACACACTTATAGTTGTTGGAAATATGCCCTAGAGGCAATCATAGAGATGATTACATTTCTTTATGTTCATAATATTGGATAAATGTTATTCTGTTCCATGAATGAATCATTAGTTATGAAGATTAAATGAGTATGTGACTTGTTGGTGAAGCTCTTTTAACTTATGATGATGTCGTTCTAAATGTATCCCTAGTCGAATGTCACTGGTTAGAACGCTAGTGACTCCATGACCAGCACATGTATTGATTGATGACCATGTTTCACCGGTCATGGATATAGGGATATCGAATCGATAATGTGGACACATGTTAGAGAACATGGTGTTGGATAAGACCCACCTTGAGACACTATTGAGATTGTTATGATTCTATGTGTCGTTAGTTGGTCTCAAACAATGATGATGTATAATCCTTAGACCTGAGATTAGCATAGTTTTCTACATGTGTAATAGCACTCTTAGGGGTTGCCAAATGCTACTCGTAACTGGGTAGTTATAAAGGTAGCTTTCGGGTTTGCTATGAAACATGCAGAGGGATGTGACTGGTTAGATGTGGGATTTGCCCCTCCTAACATAACAGGAGAGATATCTCTGGGCCCCTCGAAGTGGTCGGATAAAGAAAGTGCATGGCCATGCCACTAGTGGTCGAAGAGTTCGACCACATAAGGTTATCCGATACTCGATCGAGAAAGTATTGAACAGTCCATGGATGACACAACATCTCACCTGGAGTTCAACCAGATATCGTGAGGCAAAGGGAGAATACATGAGTGGGTCGCTTAGTTCGACCAGTTACGGACTGGTCGTATGGAGATACAAACAAGTTGTAGACTGGTCGAACGTAATCACAGAGTGGTTGAAACCAAGTCGTAAGAAGTTACGAGCTGGTCGTGACCAAATACAAACTGGTCGTATAGAGATAGGACCTGGTCGTAGATCATATTGCATTAAGGTTCGTCCGATATAATTTGTGTGTATTCGGGAATCGTTATGTCCTGCTAGCAACCATTACGACTCATGGTCGGAAAGGGTTTCTGAGTCACAACCGAACTACGTATGAACCTAATGGGTCACATACTTAACGGGTTGGAAGAAACCAGTACAGATACGATTCGTAAAGCGTGTTCGGATAGGATCCGTCACGGGCATTATATAAGGAGATGCATGAGGTTGTTGGGAAGAGGAAGAGTGGACGTGAGTTGCTCTCTCGAAACCCTAGCCGCCATCTTCTTGAGAGCCTTGCCGTGCGATTTGGTGCTAGCACATCGGCGTACGGTTGTTCCTTCCCTGGACGTGTAGATACCATAGAGGCGCTTCTACGTTGTTGCGCTTGAGGACGATCCGCGATCTTCGCAAGGAACTGCAGAGGTGCTGGAGGAGACGATCGATTCCCGCGGACGCTGGACGATCGACTACGACCACTGCATCAACGTGTTTGACATTGGATGATCGACTACGACCAGTACATCGACGCGCTCTTCGTCGGACCAAGCTGCTCCGACGCTTCTTCCGCTGCTCTGCACGTCTAGTGGTAACGATCTGTGATCATCTTCTTGCTTGGCTTCCTGGTTTACGCGTTAGAAATTTTGAATTATTGCTATCGTAGCCTACCCGTATCCCTTCAATAGTGTCTAACATCGCATGAGTGAGGCGTCGAGCTAGTCGAGGTTGAAGAGACAGAACAAGTTCTCGAAGGTCACCGTGAAGACACAGTCTTGAAGCTCATGGTTAAAATGAACCTTCTTGAACTTGACGGTGACACCCGAGCATCGTTGTTCATCCGTCTTGTTGGCCTGTTCCATGTACCACGTATGCAATGTCGTGCAAGATGATCCTAGGGTAGGGCTGTCTATCCTCTCGACCAATGACTCGCCTAGCACAAATTTCCGGGCCAACGGCAAGAACAGGATATCAGAATAGGAGTCGACCGTCTTCGATTTGCCCTTACTGCCTCGCTTTGTAGAGGTCGACTTCACAAGAGTCGACTGAGCACGAAGTGTAGATGCATCTAATGCATTGGGCCCTTGTCGCGTTGGTGCAGGTAGTTTTGGTGCAGTCAGCTCCCGTGGACTTGATACCGTTGCAGGACATTCCCGTGAAGTTGACATCGGAGCAGGTAGCTCCAGGCAGATGTCCCCCTTGGGCCACTGGATGAATGTTCCAACGGCTTGCTCTAGAGTCATGACCTCATCGTTTGGGGAATATGCAGCGGGACGGCCCCGAAATTGGCACAAACACCGTCCACATTCACTTTTGCGAAACCCGGTGTTAGATTTATACCGTGCACCAAAGCCCCGACACCGGATGGATACACCTGGCCCCAAGCAGCATCTAGGACAACAGAGGCATATCTCACTTGGAGCTTGCACTTCAAAGTTACCTACATAACGGTACAAAATTAGCTACTCCAACAGGCCTATCAATGGATCGAGTATTCCAGAGATAATAATTATTACCTGGATGTCATCAACGGGAAATTTGTCGTCGCCTATTGGGGTAGGGTTGGACGCGCAGCTACTCGGAAGTTTGGGGGGGCTGACTAGCACTGTAGGGGCAGGGGCTTGCAACTAATTTGGGATTCACGAATCTCCTCTCGTAGCTTTGCATCGCGCTCGGCTTTGGCTCTCTTCCTACTCCGGTACGATCTAGAGTCCGCTTGGAACCAATCTGCCCATGTAACATAAACACCAGCGTCTCTCGTGCGACCTGGATGCTCATTGTTTCCTAGGGCCATGGAGAGTATATCTTTCTCCCTGTTTGCCTGGAATGAGCCTTGGGAAGATTGTGCACTCAGCGTTACCTGCAATAGCCCGACATGTTATTTCACTTCCTGTGAAGTTATAGAGTAATTACAAACTAGGTAGTTCGATATCTTACCAGGCGCTGGGACGCTTCCTAGTCTGCGGGGTTTGGAAAGGAGACTTCCCCCGTAGACAGGGTACGTGACCTCCCAAATAACCAATTTTGGACGCACACATTAGTGATCTCGGGAAATGGTGAGGAGACATTCGAACGGCTTGCTTGCTAGTCTGATCCCTCCATATCGGGATTTTACCCGCATACCCAGCGGTGCCGAGTCTATGGGGGTGCTTATTTTTTGCCTAGAGGGCCGTGTGCGCCGCACTTTTACTCCTAAATTCATCTGTCGTCTTCTTCGCCACAAACTCGGCTCAGGACTCTTCCAAGAACGGATACTTGTAGAAGGGCCTCAGATCCTTCTCCATGTAGTTCTTGACAAGCGTGCTCTTGAAGTTCTTCCACGCTTTGCATGCCTGTAGCAACGCGTGTCATCGCACGGAGTCCCGGTGTTGCTCCGGGATCTCGAACGATTTGAGAATATCCGTCAGCAGCTCATCTTTCTGAGTTTTGGTCAACTCCTTCCACGAATCATAGGTGACGTTGACCCGTTGCTGTGCAACTATTCCGACCGTTCTCCGGAATGCGGACGCTGCTCGGCGAGGATTGATAGGGGTCCCAGACTAATCGACCTTCGTGATGGTAAATCAGCCCGCGGGCCTTTTCGATATTCCTCTTCTTCTACCGTGGTTGGATATTCTAAAGGATGGTGCATCATCAGACACATGAGATGGCGATGACGAAGAATGAGCGGAAGACATCTTCACAAGAAATAGAAGTTCTGACACGCATGAACATATTATCATAAGATTCGATCTCTATGTGTATGGGTATACACACCAATTAATAATAATTGACATAAACATGTAAATCCTCCAAGTCATTTAAAAGGAATAATATGCTCAACACAAACATCATGCGAACAAATGAAATCAGCATAAAGCTAAGAGTTAACATTTTGATATTGCTATCAGATGTAGAGTAAGCATTCCAATTAGAGCACAAGTTCAAACCCAATTATCAAAACAATTTCAGTACAAGACTATTATCATCACAGAGCATTCATCTCAAGCCCACCACACCACATTGCAATATATTCCAATAGCAGTATCAAAACAAATACCATATGAATAACTGACTAGAACAAATACAAATTCCTAAAACAAGTACAATTATCATGAGTCAATGAGGACCATGACAAACATGATAGATTATTAATAGAAAGAGTGAGGAAAGGGGCATCGGAATTGACAACTTCGGCATTGGTTACCTTTAGGCGCCGAGAAGAAGGACGACGAGGAGCAAGATCTGGGAGCGATGAGGGCGGCGTCGAAGGGGAGGCGCACCGGGCTCGGGGGAGGGGAGGAGGCGCGGCAGGCTCGGGGGAGGAGTCGCGCCGAGCTCGAGGAGGAGGCGGTGTTGAGGACAGCGTCGATGGGCCTGGGGGAGGAGTCGCGCCAGGCTCGAGGAGGAGGCGGCGTCGACGGGCCCGGGGGAGGAGTCGCACCGGGCTCGAGGAGGAGGTAGCGTCGTGGATGGCGGCGATGGGCTCGGGGGAGGAGGGAGCGAGGAGTTGAGAAACTTAATCATTGGAAGTGGGGGGCGCGGGCAAACCCTAGAGTCTGAATATAAATAGGGATGGAATCACAGAAGGTTCTAAAGTAGAACCGTCTATGATACATACTATCACAGATAGTTCTAAAGTAGAACCATCTGTGATATGTGATGTATCACAAACGGTTCCAATCAACAACCGTCTGTGATATGTGATGTATCATAGACGGTTCCGATCAACAATCGCTCATGATATATTGTATCACGAGCGAGTTTTACCAAGGAACCGCTTGTGATATATAATCACAGACAGTTTGATCTACAAACCGTCTGTGATATTATTTTGTATTGGTAATCTAGTTCTGTTTATTGGCTAGCCTCAGAAATGCTAGCCATGCCCTCTAAAACGAGCAAAAAACACAACAAGTACATGTATATACATCCAATTCACATTCATTTCAGAAACAATCACATCCATTTCACAGTACAAATCAATTAACTCAAATGAACTAAAATTAACCATTCATCAGAACGTACATATACACAAATTGTTCAATTAATCTTTAAAAATTAGCCCTTCATGATGATCGACACGTATGTAGCTAGTTTCGTCACGTTCTTCTTCCTCGACCCTTATGCCGTTTCGATTGTATTCTTCCTCGTCCACTACATTCTCAACTCCGACAATCCTCCTTTTTTTATGAAGAACTACGTGACGCTTCTTTTTTGCCGGGTCGGTTACATAGAAGAATTGAACAACTTGGTTAGCCAGTACAAATGGTTCGTCTTTGTATCCGACACGTTCGAGGTCCACGGTAGTGACGCCATACTTGTCGACCTTCACCTGTGGGAAATGGACCCAATGGCACCGAAATAGGGGGGATCTTGAAAAGCACGTAGTCGAGCTCCCATATCTCCTCTATTTGCCCATAGTAGGAGCTCCTCAGCCAATCGGTACTAAATGCATCTATGCGGACACCGCTGTTCTGGTTAGTGCTCTTTATATCTGAGCCTGCGTATAGAGTGTGTATCCATTTATGTTGTATCCTCACCATGTCACAACTGTAAATGTTGGCCCTTTTGCCAACCATGTCAGCATATCACTTGACAAGCTCCTAGCGAGTCGCTCCTTCAACCATTGGTTGAACCGTCTGTTGTGTTGTCTCGTGATCCAAACATCCGATCGCTCCGATTACATTGCAAGCACGTCCTTGTCTTTGGTCGATATCTGAGGACACTTGGTCATGTGTTGCAAGACCGTAAAATGGGCTTGAGTATACACATCCATATCTGGAGTGATTGCTTTCCTTCCGATGGTCCCGATACCCTCAAGCCTCCCCTCATGGCGAGATCGAGGCACACCTATCGGTTCAACCTGAGCCATGTAATCGATGCAGAACTCAATGACCTCTTCGATTGCATAACCTTCGACGATGCTGCCCTCCGGCCGAGATCGATTCCGTACATAGGACTTGAGAATTCCCATGAACCTCTCAAACGGGTATATGCTACGTAGGAACACGGGCCCGCACATCTTTATCTCCCTCACAATGTGAACAATGAGATGGACCATGATATCGAAAAACGACGGAGGGAAATACATCTCAAGATCACATAGAGTCATCACCACCTCGTCCTACAGAGCATCTAGTCCTTCAGGATCGGTGACCTTCTGAGCAATTGTGTTAAAGAAATAAAACAGCCTCGTGATTGTCTCTCGGACCTTGATCGACAAAATACTTCTAATTGCAACAGGGAGCATTTGTGTCATTGGCACATGACAATCATGAGACTTCATGCCAATTAACTTCAAATCTTCTATTGAAACAAGTTTCTTCATGTTGGCGGAGTAACCGGACGGAACTTTCACACCATGCAAACACCGGCACAGTTCAGTTCTTTCAGTCTTGGACAGAGTGTAACAAGCAGGGGGAAGGTACGTTCATCCTTTATCGGTCTTTGTTGGTGCTAACTCAGGTCTGATGTCCATATCAACCAAGTCAAGCCGTGCATTGACACCATCCTTTGTTTTGTCACGAATGTTCAGTAAGAGACCAATCAAGCTATCACATACATTCTTCTCTACGTGCGTGACGTCAATGCAGTGGCGAACTTTTAGGTGCTCCCAATAAGGTTAGTCCTAAAATATTGATCTTTTCTTCCACATGTTCTTACGGGTCGTCGATTTACGTCCTTTTTCGAGCACAACATCTAAATCCTTAACCATATCATAGACCTCTTTTTCGCTTAAATGCCTTGGAGCTGAACTGTCCTCCTTCTCTCCGTCGAATTGTTTCTTCATCCTGCGGTATGAGTGAGCCCTCCGAAGGAACCTACGATGACGCATGTACACGGTTTTGTGCGAGTGATTCAGCCACACACTCTCAGTATCATCTAAGCAGTGAGTACAGGCTTTGGCTCCTTTTGTACTCTGGCCCGACATATTAGCAAGGGCAGGATAATCATTTATGATGCAGAACAACAAGGAACATAAAGTGAAGTTCTCTTGTTTGTATGCATCCCATACCTGTATCCCTTCAATCCATAGTATTTTTATATCTTCCATCAATGGTGCTAGGTACACATCAATATCATTCCCAGGTTGCTTCGGCCCTTCGATAAGTATCGACAACAAAATATACTTCCGCTTCATACACAACCAAGGAAGAAGGTTGTAGATACAGAGCATCACGGGCCAAGTGCTATGTCGGCTGCTCATGTTACCGAAAGGATTCATTCCATTTGTACTCAATTCAAACCTTATATTCCTCGGTTCAACACCGAAGTCTGCAAACCTCCTATCGATGTTTCTCCACTGGGCAGAATCAGCATGGTGTCTTAGCTTTCCGTCATTCTTACGCTCCTCTGAGTGCCAATGCAGTAGTTTTGTATTCTTTGGGTTCACAAAAAACCGCTTCAAACGGGGAATTACAGGAAGTTACCATGCCACTTTAGCAGGAGGTCCTTTCTTCACCTCGATTCCCTCGTCGTCATCTGATTGATTCTTACGCTTGTATCGGGATGCGTTGCACACCGGACATACATGCATGTTTGTATACTCGTTACAGTAGAGGATACAGTCGTTCAGGGATACATGTATTCTTTATACTTCCATTCCCAATGGACAAAGAACCTTCTTGGCTTTGTAGGTGGTTTTGGGTAACTCGTTTCCCTCCAGAAGCATGTCCGCTAAGAGACCTAACAATCCCGTGAAACTCTTGTCGGACCAACCGTTGCTTGCCTTCAATTTCAGCAGTTCAAGCACGGATGACAACCTTGTGTATTCCGGCTTGTAGCCCGGCAACAAAGGTTTCTCTGAGTCCTCCATCAAGCCCTGAAATTTAACATACTCCCTCTCATCACAGTTCCCTTCTGCATCGCGAAGCATCTGATCTAGATTGTCATCATCGTGTAGCCTATCCGAATCGGAACCACAATCAACATCATCCGGCGGCATATCGTTCACTTCCTGTATAATATGCTCTTCACCGTGACTGGTCCAATGTGTATAACCCTTTTTGAAACCCCTTCAAATCAAGTGTGCTTCGATCTACACTCGGTTCTTAAACATCTTCAGATTCTCACAGTCAATGCATAGACAATACATATATTCCACCCCCTTATTCAACATATCCTCCTCGGTAGCTCTTATAAAAGCACACACGCCATTAATGTACTCTTCACTCACACGGTTCTCAGCGTACATCCAGCTTCGGTCCATCACACGGTTCATATTGAAAACCCTGGAAATAAATAAAAGGGTGACTTCGAAAGCGTATTTTATGAGGCTTAATTACGCTTTCTAATAGAGAAAGCGTGTTTTTCTCTGAACTAAAGGTGGTTTTTTTTATTTTTACATTTTTTTCGGATTTTATTAACTTATATGTGGGCCCTACTTGTTAGTGACTCATTTTTTATTTTATGATTTTATTTATAAAATCTATGGTAGTCCCACATGTCATAGACTCGTTAGTTTATTAACTAAATGATTAAAAACAGTAGGATTTGAAGCTCAAATTGGGCTTAGGGTGACATCGCATTGCTAATAGTCGTTGCTCGGGGCCCTAAGGTCGCCTGAGGCGAACCGACGGTGATGTCCCGTGGCGGCGCCATGGGCTTCAGTAGCAATTCAAGCGTAAACGCCTGAAACTACTCAAATTAAAGGATACTTATGCTCCAGTAGATCACCTCGATCACGAGGAAGGTGTCAATGAAGTCGGGGAAGGTCCAAGACGGCTGGTCGTCGATCGGTGAACAGAGGCGACAGCAGCAAGCTCCTCGGCGACAATAGCTGAAATGGACCACACGAGCGGGCTCAGTGAGGTGAGGTGATACTCAAACCGGGCACGGAGTGGCGATGGACTCACTGGGCTTGGAGATCTCCCGCGATTACCGTAGCGCCAGAGATGGAGATCAAGAAGACTCTGTTGGGGACCTATATACACTGCACCGTCTGTGATGAGCTAATTATCATGGACGGTTTTCAACAAAAACAATCTGTGATATGTAGTAATATCACAGACGGTTTTTATTAAAATCCATCTGTGAAGTATCACAGAACGGATCTGACCAAAAACCATCTGTGATATTGGGTAATATCACAGACGGTTTTTGGTCAGAACCGTTTGTGATACTTCACAAACGGTTTTAAACATTAACCGTCTGAGATATGACCTCTTCACAGACGGTTTTTAGCGTGGAAAATAACACAGACGGTCGGTAAACAAAAACCGTCTGAGATTGTGTTTAATACAGATGGTTTCGATGAACCGTATGTGATCAGGCGTCCAATATTATCATTTTTGTAGTAGTGCGTCTAGATGGTGTGGTCATCTGTCAATTGATCGAACATCGCAACGTAGTCCGAGTAGGACGTGTGTATAGTGATCCGAGTGAAGGTGACCTGTGAAATAGAACAGCAAAAACTTAGCCCATGTAATTAAATTACATTACGAAAAAGACCGAAGGTTCAAAAAAACTTACCCATCAGCGACACCACACAGTACCCATGGTTGGCCGGTCCACGGCGTCGGCGACGGCGTACATGGTGTCAGTTTAGGCTCCCATGTTCAGCTGTGGTCGTCTGGTCTGGAAATGCTTAAAGGACCACAGTTGAAGAAGCAGTGGGCATCCGGAGAGAATGGAGTTGTCCTGAACACGATGGCATGCGCTACATGGGTCACGGTACATCGTGCAAAGCAACACCAGGCCCTAGGCGTACAGCTGGATTGCCTCCACCTCCAGGTCCACCAGCACCTATGCGTAGCAGATTATGTGCTTGTCCATGCTGTCACGATGGGACCATAGGAACAACACCCACTCGAACAAAGATTTTCGGTGAGAACGATCTCGGTGGAAATAGTCTCGACGAGTCTGACCGATTCTGTTATCCTGACCCGACCGACTGTGGTTCACGTGACAAGTCGTGCATGTAGTCGGCATGTGCATGTGCATGTACGTGGACTCAAAGAGAGATCGAGTCTTATTTGTTACATGCCAAACACGAGCAAGTTTGTTACATGGGCACTGCGTCAAAATATTGCTATGCTATCCGAGCATAGGTCCAAGATTTATGCTAAGCGGAGATTTTCTTAGAGATAAATCAAGGGATAAGGAAGGAGATAAAAAGGAATTTCTATCTAAAAGGAAACTGAGCTGAGAGATCAACACATGCAAGATCAAGTCTGTTCGTTCTTGCCTTTCATTATGTGCTCTTTGATGGGGCCCACCTTGCATGCATGTAACATAGTGCACCAAGACAGGGTCAAGATAGCTTAGTAGGTTTAGGATTTGTATGTGCGTGAGTTTGTTTTTGGTTCGGTCATAGAACCGTGCGTGTGTTTAGTTGGCCGCACCTTTGGGTGCCAATATAACACCAGGGCATAGCCCATTGTAAAAGGAGGAAGTCGTGTTATGAGTTAAGAAATAGATACCAGAAAATCACCAGGTTTTGGTGGCAAGGTTGGTGTGTTCTTGAGATTTCCGCGAGGAATTGCTCTTGGGTGTGTTGAATCCAATTGAGGTGTTGGATTTTGCTCGCTGGAACTTCGGTTCTACTACCCTTTGTTCACGTGCTGTGGTGCACGTGGGAGAGGTTTATCAAGGAGGCCTTGTTGTTCTTGTGTTGCGCAAGGGCTAGGGCTGTAAGGAGGCTACCATCAAGATGTACCGTGAAAGATCAGGGCCAAACAATGCGATCCCACTAGCTGGCTAGTTGGATCCGCATCAGTTCATCTCAACCAATTTCGACTACACCAACTGCAAGCTTCTACTTGGGCCTTCATATTATTCCCATAAAAGCTTAGGATTTCCATTAGCTAGCATAGTCTAACAGTAATAGCAGACTCAGGACAATCTTCGGTTCTTCACCAGAGACAATACACACCTTGTTTTGGATTAAGTACCAAATTGGATTGCCATTAGGACTGGTAATGGGCCAAGGTCCAGCCCGAACCCCACCCTGGCCCTATATATTTGGTGGTCGACCCCAACCCTTGTCCAACTCACCAAAAAAATAATAAAACCCCATCTAGCCCAACCCTCAGGCCCGTTATGAACCCTCAGGCCAATCCATTTAAATTCCTGGGCCTTTTCTCTTTATAGCCTACTAAAGTCTAAAGCCTCATTGCAATTTTTATGAGAGGTCACTGCTTCTTGCTTGCGACTAGGGCAGACATAGCCAGTGCCCAGTGGGTGAGTGACCCAACCGGCCAAGCCTCCGCCACCTCCATCTCTGGTGTTGCCTCGTTCTTCTTCCCTGTCCTCATCTAACCATAGTCGAGGAGAGATGCCCTTCTTCTTCTTCTTGCTAGTTTAATCTTCTAGTTCTTTTGTTAGTTTCTCTTCTTGTTTCAGGTAATGTTGGAGGGAGTTAGTTTAGGACTCTTGTTCAGTTCTTTCAGTTTTTAGCTTCTGAAGTTCAAAGTTGTGTTGTCATACTGTAGTGAGTCATAGTTCTGCTTGGGAAAGTTTCAGTGTTTTGCGTTTCGGTTTCTGGCTGTGGAAACCGAGTCCGTTTCTGGTTGTAAATCCTAGATGTGTATAAAAGCAGATGAAAACAGAAAAGTCGTATGATTGTGATACGACGCAAATTGAAAATTCAGTTGTTTCATAGATTCTGTTCTCTGTTGTTTTTCGATAATCTTTAGAAGTTTTGTGAACTTGTTCTTCAGAAGAGTTCCACAGGAACAAGGCGAGTGTTTGTTGTTGGTTTCAGGTTTCGATTATAACATCTTCTGCTGCTCGATTCATTGCCGGTGACAACCAATCGTATCTCCTCAGAAATATAGTTCTATTTGGAGCCCAAGATGTCGCTCGACGACGTGTCTCCTCCTCATTGCCGGTCGGCTTCAACTCCCTATGATGAGCTCCTTCATTCCCTCGCATGTCCCTTCTGCAATTTGTGATAGACTGGGCAGACCCTCGTCATTTTTGTAGGCTGGCCCTCGGGCCGAAATCCTTTCCTGACTTTTTCATTAACCCCAACTAACCCGAACCCAACCCATGTCTCAGCAAACCCACCCCCAACCCTACCCATATTTAACCGTGGCCCATTTCAAAGAGCCCTATGCTGGCCCATCAAAGAGTCTAGCCATTTGAGCCCTACATAGCACGACCCATTACCAGGCCTAATTGCCATGCACCCTACTGTTTCTATCCTAGATAAATCGTTATACCGTCCATTTCTCCTATCAAATCTACAATCTTGTTACAGTTACGCATCCACTATGCACCCCAACTCATTGTCTAAACTATCAATTTGCTGTGTCAAAACCGTATCTTTCGGATTCACCAGGTCACCAGAATTTTGCAATAACTCACAAACCACACCATGTTTCTAACTACGTTGAAGGTAAAATCAAGAAAACACTGGAACCCTCCATTTCTTCGGTTAAAAATGGTAAAAGAAATGCAACTTTATCCAAGAAATAGCAGGAAGTTGAAGAACAAGAAAACGGTAGCAGCTTGTGCCTTGCGACCTCATTGGCTTGTGATGGGAGAGGGAGCTAGGCAGTGGTCGAGGGTGTCGCGGTGGGAGCGGCAGCGGGCGTCGGGGGGCTTCAGCTCCGGCAGCGCCGACGAGGGGCGTCACTGGAAGTAGAAGAGCTTGGAGGCAATCGACATGTAGGAAGGGAGGAGAGGATATGTGGCTGGTGGTGTGGGAGGGAGGTGTCCTCGACATGAGGGCGAGGAAGGGCCGTGGGGCCTTGATTGGGGAGGTTCAAGCATGACGCGTCATTAGGAGGGAGGCGACAAGGCAGCTGGAGGAGGGAGAGGCAAAGTGAGCTGGCAGCGAGTGAGGTAGAGGCGGCAAGGAAGTTGGCGGAGAGGAGCACCAAGAGGAGGACGGTTGGGAGGGTGGTGGTGGTGTCGTCGGAGGAGGTGACGAGGAGGCGGAGGAGGGAGGCAAAGGAGGCGGGTGGCGAGGAGGAGGAGGTGAGGCGAGGACAGTGCAAGCGGTTAGTGGAGGCGGCAGGCAGCGGTTGGCAAAGGGGTAGGGAGGAGGAGCGGGCGTAGAGGCTAGCGTCGGGAGGGCGGCCGATGAGAAGCAGAAGGGGAGTTGAGGGGGAACGAGAGAATTACGAAGAAAGGGGATGCAGATGGCTTCTATGGGTGGCATTTGGTGGATAATTTCCACTAACTTTCAGGGTTAATGTCATAACCTCGATCCACCAAAAGCCACAAAAGCATCTCTTCCACAATGTTGACCTTGACTATGGCTTTACCTTTGGCGTGAAGCTGACCTGTTTGGAGGGTTCCTAGTTTTTTAGAAGCGGAAGCTGGCTTTAAGCTCGCAAAGAGAAAACTCCCCCAAATAGGCCGTATGTAACCTTGGCAGCTTTGCCGCTCCATGCCGAGTGAGCTCTCAGACAAGTAGGCAACTCTTTCTCAGTAGTGCTGCGAAGACTGCTTCCAGCTTTGTACGTGTGGGTAACTGGGGATACAAACCTAAACAGCCGGGTCCATATTGGACATGGGTGACGTGGGTGATGTTGTAGTTGATAAAATTGTAGTGCGGAGTGTTTAGCTGGGACAATCCCAATTCCTCCTTTCAGAACTCAGACGTGAAGGTGTAAGTACCTTTCAAGCTAGCGAATTATGTAGACACTGATAGCAACAGAGCTGTCGACTCTTATAATTTTGTCATACTCAACCTAATTGAGAGCTACTGAATGCACTGCCGGTAACGTTTGCTCACACTCAGTTCTACTGACGGTGCTTACAAAAATCGTCTCATGAAATCCTACCCGTACGTAATTTTGGTGAGATAATAAAGAGCTTTGGACGAAACAGCTAATACACGTTGATTAAATAGGGATAAAAGGGAAAAATGTACAGCAATAAAAAATAACAAAATGGTTGTGGCTGCTGGGATTCGAGCCCAGGTCTCCACAGCCACAACGTGGAATTCTCACCACTAAACTACAGCCATAATATACCTTTGTTGTTCATATATATATGTATATATATGTATGTTAATTAATAGTACATGAAGATTTTGGCACCCATTGCGAGGTTCCCATGCACGCAAAATACATATTTGAAAGAAAAAAAAGTCTATTTTACAACTCTGAATTTTCCAAAAAGTCCAGAAATCAACTATAAACTACAAAACCGGACATCCTATACTCTCAACTATCAAAATTATTCATTTTACCACCCTCAACCCAAAAAGAGTGGTTTTGGGTGATGTGGCCCAATACAAAACGGTTTTGACTGATGTGCATGCCACATGTCATTGAACTACAATGCTTCTTCTCCCCAAAATCGAACCGAAACAGGGGAGGTGACCACGGCGCTTGGGTCGAGCACAGCCCTGGCGAGTAGGACCACGACGACGACCCAGGAACTCTAAAACGGAACCCCATGGCCATGACGACCCTAATGGCAGTGACGGCGCGGGCGGAGGTGGCCTACAATTACGACACGGCTATGCAGGTAGTAGCGATGCTCGACTGCGGCGGCAACAGCGTGAGTGGAGGTGGTCTCTGATGGTGGCGCTGCTATGCACGAGTGGTGGCGGTGCTCGACCTCGACAACAACGATCTGGCGGCTTTCTAGGGCGGGTGGGCGCAGGATCTGGGCCAAGGGGAGAAGAGAGGAGAGGCGCGAGGAGGGGGGCGTGGGGAGTCCAAGAGGCTGAGGTGGGCGGGCAGAGGCGAGGAGGAGCCAGATGGGGCGGGCAGTGGCGACCGAGGCGAGGAGGCAACAGAGGGGCCGAGGCAGGCGGGTGGAGGCGGAGACGGAGGCCAGATGCAGAGGTGGAGACGAGGAGGGATGGGTGGAGGCTGAGGCTGAAGGCAGACGCGAAGAAGATGCTAGCGACTGAGGGGAGAAGAGAGAAGATGTGCGGGGAGGGGGCCGACGTAGGGAGTATAAGAGGCTGAGGCGAGCGGGCAGAGGTGGAGGCGGAGGCGGAGAGAAGGAATATGGGGCGGGCAGCGACGGCAGAGGTGAGGAGGAGGCAGAGAGGCCAAGGCGAAGGCCGAAGGCGTAGGTGGAGGCGTGGAGGGATGGGCAGAGGCTGAGGCCCGAGGTGAAGGCGAAGAGGCATGCGAGCGGCCAAGGGGAGAAGAGAGGAGAGGCACATGGAGTGGGACGACGAGGTTAGGGCATCGGGTATTCGGCTCACCTTTAACATTAGATAATCACGAGGGACGATAGTAATGATCCAAATAATTAGAGCAACTATAATAATATTAAGAGTTCACCGACACACCCTAAATACATCTCCCTTGGACAAACATAGTTTATAATAATCTATCGTTCTGCTCACGTGTGCACAGTGCACGTCGTGTCGATGATCGGAACACAGGGACCCTATCAAACTTACTCGAGAAATGATGTGAGAATGTTATAAAAAACCATTTATTGTTGTGGACACGCTAAGTGTTTGTATAAGAATACAGAAGATGTTACAGAATGATTGTGATGATCATGACTAATGAATGAATGAACTTATTCTATCATCATCTTAGAGAGTACATAGGTTACCCCTTTATAGTATTTGAAGGGGTGACAGTTAATGCTGCTAAAGATGCCTCTAATCTTCACGCTTGTTTGCCAGGAGAGTCTTGAACCATCGCGTCCATTAGTCAACTATCGTAAGTTGCCAAATGCGCCAAAAGTCGCCTTCCCACCAGTCACGTAGATAACTGTTGTGTCTCCCGACCAGTTTGTTGGTCGGGGATTGTCCAAACATGTATAACTGGTCGGACAATGTCCATAGCTAGTCATTTGTGACCTAAATTGGTCGTCGACCAGTTTGACCGTAATAAAGGGAATTAGACTTCCTTTATAAACTAGTTGTAGGTTCATAACCATTATAATGTGGGCCTTTATTAAGTGAGCCTTCTTTGAAAGGAACTCTGACTTTGACCAAAAAGGTTGACCTAGTCAAGAATCCTTTTTAGCTAGCCCCAAGGCTTAAAAAATAATATTTATAGAAGGCTTTTTTTCCCTCGAAACATGCATCGATAGGATTTTATCTAGCACAATCATTCCAATCATTTAATGAAAATGTGGGAGAAAAAATGTTCTGATTTTCTTAGAAGTTGTGTCCGGATGTTGCGGTAAGTGTGTGAACGGTTCACAATAAAGAGGATAAAAGTACAGTCTTTTTTACCTCCACCACTATTCGCTCTCGTTGCAATCTCCGTCTCCCACCTTACAGCCTTTTCATATGCGGTTCATGTTTTGCTCTCAAACTCTTTCTTGTTCCAAAATCCTTGTTTGATCTTTGATCATGGGGCTTCTCGGAGCTTCAACTCTTTCTGAGAGCAAGATTAAAGAACTTGAGGATCAAGGGTACATTCCGCAAGAAGGTCGGATCTTCATTTTTTTTTCTTCTTTTGTAAAACTAGAGTTTCGTTTGCTAGAAAGCGAATTTTTGGCAGACATCCTAGATTACTTCAAGATAGAACTTTTCCACTTAGGATCGAATTTTATCATAATCCTTAGTGTATTTTCGCATTTTAGATACTTATACCAGTTTACCCGAAACAACAAAGGTAAAGGGAACTGTGAGAGTATCTATTTCAAACTTCAGAATCAAATGTCCAATAAATATCCCCTACTTCCTATTAGGGATTTCGGACGGGATTATTAGAAGGAGTGGTTGTACTCTAAAATTCCTAGAGATAGCAGCTTGAAGTACACTGGAGGTGCTCCGCCGTCCTAGTCGTCTCAGGACTCAAGGAAGGAGAAGACCTCCTTGAGATTGACCATCAAGGAGGAAAAGGTGGTCAACTCAGTTGTTTCCTTGGTGACTGCCAGATTAACTAGTCGACGGTGAAGGGATACGGGTAGGCTACGATAGCTGGCAATTCAAAAAATTCTACCACATAAACCAAGAAGCCATGCAAGTAGAAGATCATAGATCATTACCACTAGACGTGCAGTGCAGCCGAAAAAGAGTTCGAGTAGCCTGATCCAACGTAGAGCGCATCAATGAAGTGGCCGTAGTCGATCATCTACTGTAGTCGATCGTCCAACGTAGTCGATCGTCTCACCGTTCCTTGTGGAGATCGTGGATCGTCCTTAAGCGCAACAGCAACCACAGTAGCGCCTCTACGATATCCACATGTCTAGGGAAGGGAACACCGTACACCAGTGTGTTAGCACCAACTCGCACGATAGGGCTCTCTCGAGAAGATGGCAGCTAGGGTTTCGGTGGAGCAACTCACGTTGTCTCGTATGCTTATTCCCAACAGCCTCATACATCCTCTTATATAGAGCGCATGACGGATCATATCCGAACACGTTTGTTTTGACCCGTTAAGTGTGTGACCCGTTAGGTTCATACGTAATCGGTTGTGACTCGGAAATCCTTTCCGACCACGAGTTGATAGCGATTCCTAGCAGGACATAACGATTCCTGAATACACACAAACAATATCGGACAAACCTTAATGCAATATGATCTATGTCCAGGTCCTTATCACTTGCGACCAGCTTGTATCTCTATATGACCAGTTCATATGTAGTCATGACCAGTTCGTAACTCCTTACGACTGAGTTTTGACCACTCAATGATTATGTTTGACCAGTCTATGACTAACTCATATCTCCATACGACTAGTTCGTATCTTGTCGAACTGAACTACTTGCTCGTGTATTCTCCATTTGCCTCACGATATATGGTTGAACTCCAAGTGAGATATTATGTCATCCATGGACTGTTCAATTCTTTCTCGATCGAGTGTCGGATAACATCATGTGGTCAAACTCTTCGACCACCAGTGGCATGGCCATGTACTTTTTTATCTGACCACATCAAGGGGCCCAGAGATATCTCTCATGTTATGTTAGGAGGGGCAAATCCTATATCCGATCAGTCGCATTCCTCCGCATGTTTCATAGCATACCCGAAAGCTACCTTTATAACTACCCAGTTACGGAGTAGCGTTTGGCAACCCCTAAGTGCACTATTACACATGTAGGAAACTATGCTGATCTCAGGTCTAAGGATTATACATCAAAATTGCTTGAGACCAACTAATGACATATGAAATCATAACAATCTCAACAGTGTCTCAAGTGGGTCAATCCAACACCATGTTCTCCAACATGTGTTCACATTATTGATTCGATATCCCTATATCCATGACCAGTGAAACATGGTCATCAATCAATACATGCGTTGATCAATAAGTCACTAGTGTTTCGACCAGTGACATACGTGTGAGGACCCCCGGGTTATCTCCTTAAGACCGAGACTAAGCATGGTCTTATGGACATAACTTTGGGCCTCAAGTAAATGGATTCCAACTTAACTCCATCTAAGCAAGAGGCTTAACTGAAAATAGAGCCCCGACGATCATACGCGCTGCTCCTCTGCGAGCACTACATGATTGTCGGTTCTCCAACAAGCCAAGCACTACACTTAGTGAGTTAAATGGGAAGCCACGAACAGCGAGCATGAAATCATATTGGCTCCCAAGATCAACGACCAATATGCTCATACTCTCATACAATGTTGATCACATCCATACAACAATCATACATTAATAGTTCAAAAGACATACATCATAATAGTTTAAGTCTACAACTATTACAAGTGGCCGACCGGCCAAATTCAAATAAGAGTATAAAGTAGCAGCGGAAGCAAGTAAATAAACCAAAAGACCAGCAGTGGTATGCCCATATCCCATCGGCAACCGACTGGGAGTTAAATGATAGCACTACTCGTCAGTGTTGCCTAAATCGGCTCTAACGAGCTCAACGGGCTCATAACCTTCCTCACCTGAAATTGCAGCAACCGAGTTGAGTACAAAGGTACTCGCAAGTCTTACACAAATAAAAATTAGTTATGCTAGAGGTTGTTCCAAAAGATGGCTCATATTGGCTTAGTTTTGCGAAAAAGATGCAACAATTTAACAACCTACACATACTAGTTTTTCAAGTGCCATTTAGAAATCAGATTTGAAGTAGAAGTAAATCATGTGACAAAGTAATAAATTGAATAACAAATGAATCATACAAATGACAAAGTAGCAGCCCACTTTGATATAACACAATGCATGGACATCCCATCCATACCGAATACCGAGTTGTACCCACAATTTTAATTCAAAGTCTAACAATTAGCAGCCACAAACTCAAGCGATCGTCATAACATGCAGACATGGCTATTGAATAGATTTATACCTGCAGGGTGTACTACTTACCCACACGACTCGATTAGCCGTAAGCCTCCGGATGCCTCGAAAATAGCACACTTCCTTTGGTATGCCAGCCGGGGAAATCGAGATACGGTCATTTTTAGCAAGAAGATCCTATTGAGCTAAGTCCCCCTTATGAGTGGTTCCCATACCCAGTTCAAGCGACATCTAGCACTTGCCAAGTGGGCTCACAAGTTGTATTGGAAATACCGATGGAAGGAAGATGGTAAATGGTGCTAGCTTGCACACTATAGAAAATTGCATCGGCTCCTAAGAACAAATGATCATCACAAATGCCCTTACACCACCATGAGACTTAACGCAATAAAACCTTCCCCCTACTTAACCGTACAGCACCCATATACCACGTGTAATAGCACGAGTTTTGCTTGAATCGCAGGTACCCAAAGTTCGGTCCTTAATGGTCCAGACAAGACTATCACTTACCCAAACTCGTGCACGAAGGCACCATCACTAGCATCCACTTGTCCAGACCTCAAATCTCATTTAAGATGACAAAATTTAACTCAATAAACAGATACGAAGATCTGAAACAAAAAGAAGATATGTAGCTGGGTGTTTCCCATAATTGTCGGGTTATTCCCGACAATCAGTCTACCGTATCTAAACTTGCATGGCTAAGCAATTCCAACCCATATACTTCAAACAACTTAGCTTAAACATGTGGTTCTAGAATAATTCAAGATTAACCTCAATGAATAGGATATAACTAATCTACTCATCACAAAAATAGCGACATTATCAAAATAGCATGCAAGCAATTATCATTGCACTAACTTAACAAAACTGGGATCAAATATGATGCAAAAAAAGTTCAAATGATGCTTACTTTGCTGGTAGCTTAATTTCTCTCCCTCAGTAGTGTACAAGTCAATATCGATAGGCTCGGAATCTATATAAGTACAACACCGAATAAACATCGAGAAATACCTCAAAATTCCAAATGCTCAAAAATGCATAATTTTTATACAGTAGCTAAGTCATGATTTTATATGAATTTAGGTGAAATAATTATTCCATTTGGACTTAGTATGTGAGAGTTATGAAAGTTTGAAAATCAGTTTCCAAGAAATTCCAATTTAATTCAATTTGGTTACTGTTCACTTAATTTAATTATTTGGGTAAAATTTGCAAAACAGTAGTGGGACAAAGGATTATGTGGATAGATAGGGAATATTATTTTAAGACCAAAACAGTTGAGTTTACCTCATTTGGAGTTTTCATGCATTAGTTATGAATTTTATAAGTTATCAACATTTTCTTTTGTAAAAAATAAAGGTGTTAATGGATCAATCTCCAAACTAATACTCTCTGCTACATAAACATGTTTGAAACCAATTTTAATATAAAGTTCATTAAAAAATGAAAATTATCAGAAGTGGTTTCATCCATTTTGGAGTTGAGATGAAATAGTTATGCATTTTTGAAGTTATACATATTTTACAGTGTGTAAAGAATTGGATTTCGAATTTTTCTAAAGTTTTTATTACTTTTCTCACCGAACGCGGCTCTAGCCACCGACGCTGACTAGTGGGATTGGTGAATAGTGAGTTTTCCATTTTACTTTCGATTTAAAATTCCGCTCTAACAGGTGGGTCTCGTTGTCAGCGACACGGTCCACGGGACTCAGTTCACCGACGCACGCGCTTAGCGCACAGGGTTTAAAGACTGGGGCCCACTCGTTAGTCTCTCCCACATCTCTCTTATCCCCACGGATTTCTGTGCGCGGGGCCCGCATGTAATAGACTCAATACCGCGGCTAAGACATCACTTAATGGCTAAACAATCATTAGCCATTTAATGACCAAATCAATGTCCTAATGACCTTTCTACAGTCGTGCCGGATGTTCCGACACACTCCCGTTTGCTTGCCCGGCGGCTCGCCGGCGCTACGCGCCATGGCGAAGCCAGCCAAGGGCTGGGATAGCTACGCAATAACCTTGCGCACAAAATGGGAGTGGTCTTAGTGCCTGTGGTGGACTGTGCCAGCGGCGAGCCAGAGTTGAGCGATGGTGAACTAAATGGCAAACATGCAAGCAGCACAAAAGCTCCGCAACGTCCAAGATAGCGGGTGCCAAGGCATCTAGGGACTTCCAGGGTGCTCGGGGAGCTTGGAGATGGCCGGAGCTAGCTCGTCATCGACAATGTCCACGGCGGTGGTTGCGATTCACGCGGAGAGGACGCTCTGGTGAAAGCCAAGGGGAGTGAATGATCAAGATGGCTTACAGATCATTTGAGAAGGCTATAGAAGCAAAGAATCGACTTAAGCCTTACCGGATCAAGGTGGGAGACTAGGGGACTGTTCCTCGGCCAAAAATGAAATTTCTTCAAATCCACAAAGTCCTGTCGTGCATTGGTGAAATAAGTTGAGGGGAAATGCTCAGGAGGTTAAAATATACAAGGTGACGCGCAAGATTGACGAAGAACCTCATCGGAGACGAAAATGGCTCGGTGATGTCACTCGAGTGCGTGCTCTGGACACGGCAGAGAGCTCGAAGATGTACTGAGCTCTACAAGCAAATGCATGAGACGGGGTTAGCCAAAATGGGAAAGGCATTGATCACAGAGGTGAAAGGAACCAAGCGGAGGAAGCTTACCCGAGCAGAGAGCGAGAACAAGCTTCCCTCTCCTTGGTCAATAGGAGGAGAAGTGAGCAAAATGAATGGCCGAGACAGGGTATTATCCTCGGGGATTGACGGAGATGGAGGCAGCGTTAGCTGGGGGAGCTCTAGGAGTGGCCAACGACAGCGGTGGATTGACGGCGTGCCTAGCGCCGTTCTGTGAGCGTCGGAGCGGCGCGAGCGCGTGGCGCTCGTTCTCTGTGCGTCGCAGCGGGAGGTAGAGGATGACCCTGATAGCACGGGCCCATGGCGTCAGTGTCTCACCCGTGCGTGCGCGAGCCCGAGTGGGTGCGTCGCTGAGGGCCGTTGGATCTGGACTGGACGGCTCGGATTACAAGGGACGATCGGACTGGGCCAAAGGGGTACGCGATCTAGGCCGTTGAGTTTTAATCGGACGATTCGAAGGCGATGTAGTTAGGCGGTTAATGAGTCGGTTAAATCGATTGACTCGGGTCGGACCAACAGTGCTTGACTTGAGTCTAGGGTTTGACTGAGAATTAAATCAGTTTCTCAACTTTGACCAAGTGTTTTAAAAATAGGAATAAAATTCCTAAAATCATGAAATAAATCATGGGGGTTCTTGGGAAGGTCTAGTGTTCATAAAAATTATTGAACACTACTGTTCAGAACATAATGTGTATAATTTAAATTCAAACTTAGTGTAGAACATTAAATTGTGTTTGAATTTTCTTGGGATTTAAACCAGTCCCAAAAATTTGGGAAAAATTATATTAATTCATCATAATGATTCTAGTATTTGAATAAATTATTTCCAGGTGATTAACATAAGGTTTGGTTTCTATCTTTGTTTGAAGTTAAGTTTTGAAGTGTAGGTTTACCACTTGTTTAAGATTTTTCAAGTGCAATAAATTATACAAAAGTTTCTAAATCATGATGCATGCTAATGAGATTTATAGTAATCCTCTTTATTAATTTGGGGATGTGACAATACGACTAGTGATATATTTAGAACGGCATCAAATAAGTTAAAGCGCTTCACCAACATGTCACATATTTGTTAACCCTTATAACTAATGATTCATTCAAGGAACAGAATAATATGTATTCAATAACTCGTAAATATAGACGTGATACAATCATCTCTATGACTGCCTCTAGGGCATATCACCAACAGGCAGATCATCCATGACTTCCTCCTCCGTCACAAGATCAGCCCCCTGAAGAAAAGGGCCCACCTCGCGTGGATGTTGGAAGGGGAGAAAGACCCGACCAAGGATAGTCCTGGAGGTATGTTTCTCTTCTAGGTATTTTCTTATTTAAGACTTTATAATTTAAGTATTACTAATCTGTAATTTTTTGTTTTTTAGTATTGCTAGAGGAGGTGGTCGAGGAGAGGACCTCATTGATGCTGAAGAACGCGAGGGGTGACTTAGAGCCTGTCTCCTTTGATGATCAACCTTCCAGCCTGATCGAGGCTTCTGTAGAGTTCAAAAAAGAACACATGCATGTATGTATAAGTTCTAATTTTAGTCTTGGATATTTTATTAAGTCTTTAATTTGACATATTCTCTTTATTTCTTTTAGATGCATGGTAGGAAGAGGAGTGTCGACCAGTTAGGGTCTAGCAGTTAGGCTCCGACTGCTAAGAAGACCAAGACTATTGCTGCGACGCCTACTTAGGTCGTGGTCGAGAGACCAACAACCAGAGCGAAGGATGCTGCAGCAGCCTCTTCGGATGTTCTGGTCACTATTGAAAAGACTAGTGCTACAGCGATGAGTACAACACCAATCGATGTTGTACCATTAAGTAGCAAGGTGGCGATAGAAACGACCAACACCCCTCTAGCAATCCATCGAAGCAGATTCACGACCGGCCCTAGGCACCAGAAAATCTGGCACAGATTGCCAAGGCTACTACCCAAGTGTGCAAGAAGAAGAAACGAAGAGTTATGATTTCGCAACAATCATATAATTATCTTCCATTATTCCCATGTGTTCATCGTAACAAGTTGGTTGTTGCTGATGTCCTATTTTCATTTTAGACCGATATTGGTTTTTGCTTCAAGTAAGTTTTTTAACTTAAACTTGTTTTCTTATGATTTTTGTCATGTTTACTTATATAAATATTTTTATCAGTATGTAGTCCCCCGACCACCTCTTTTGCTTCAATTGGTGAAATCGAAGAATCTAGAGAGGAGCCACTATCCTATCCTCCTATGACTGGGTTAGTACAGACCAGTTTAGAGGAGGCGACAGCGCTTGAGGTGGTCGTTGAGGAAGTGGTCGAATTTGTTCCGACCTCCTCAGGACAGATTCCCACAGAAGTGGTCGAAAAGGATTTGATTTCTGTGGAAGTGGTGGTTGAGAGGATCGCACTAGTCCAAGAGAAAATCAAGCAAACTGAAGTGGTCATCGAAGAGACTCCGACCACTCAAGTTTCGCCTGTTATTGAATAAAAGGTTGAGGTTGTTCCCGACTAGAGCACTAGTTAGGATTTCAATCTTCAGTCTACTGAACAAGTAAGTGGTCTTACTTCTTCGGATATATTATAACTGAGCATTTGCCTTTTATTGTTTAATATTATTTATCTTGGTCTTTGAATAGGAAACTATTATTTCTCCTCCCCTTAATTCTTTCACTAGTGTCATGGTGCGCGTGGAAGCCACACTCTGAACCGAGAGGTGCTCTAACCAGTTCAAGGGTTGACCAGTCTACTATATGAGAGGTTTCTGGATATTGTGAATTGGAGACACAAATCAAAAACCTAAATGACCGGTTAATGATCTCTTTACATAAGTCTTTTGATTTGATAAAATAGTGGAGGAATGACTTCTTACTATTGTATTTGTAGAGAACAACCAAAATGCTTGGTCTTTTTAAGACCTTCATAGGAGATACGACTAGCAAGAATTCATTTAAGGATATAGAAATAGCCAAGTTTAAAGAGTAAGTAAAACAAACTCTTTTTCTTTCAGTATTTGAAGAATTTTTGTTTCTAACTTTGCTATTTCAGTCTTCTTAAGCAAGAGAAACATTCTACTGGTTGGATCATTCATGATTATGAGAACAAGTTGTGAACATCATGAGGATATGCTCATGATCCTAGGTGATGTTACAATTGGCAATTTGGTTGAAGGTTTGTTGGAATTCCTGTTTTTTAGAAAGTTTCAGCAAAGTGTCAGGATTTTTGGTAGAACCGGAGTTTAAAGGGCGGTACGACCGCAAGTTGTGTGGCGGTAGTACCGGATCACGGTTATACCGATTGGTAGATGGCGGTAGCTTAATTCCAGAGAAGATGTTTTGGAAGATCGATAGTACCGCTGGTAACACGGCGGTTGTACCGATTGTGTTACGATTGTCGGCCTTTTTGGAGTTTTGGTTTTGGGATAGGTCATATTCATGTTTGTCATTGCATATTGCATGTTTTGAGCTAACGTGGGTCAAGTTGTGAAGAACTTGTTCTCGGAGACGATTTCTTGGTCTATTGCTGTGCAGGTGACTTGCAGGTCAACAACGGTCAACGGCGAGGAGGATCGGGACTAAGCTTGGAGAGCTGAGGTCAAGAACGATCATGGATGCCGGGTGAGGTCAGGTGACTCAAGCATGGCGCAGAATGGACGAGGGTGATCGAACGGGCAGTTTGATGCAGCTGGTTGGATCAAGCGGCGCGGGGGTCGGTGCAAGTGCCATGTAGGTTCCAGTAGGATCCAGACGGGAGAGACTTGCCGACATGATGAGAGCCGTTGATCAACAGGATTGGACTCGGTCCACGGAGAAGGATCGAGAAGGGGTATTTTGGTAATTTCACCAAGTACCACCTTTGTGACTCTTGGCTAAACCGCGGCGCGGGTCGGCGCATGGTGAAGTGGTTTAGGTCAAGCGGAAGTGAAAACAGCGCTTTAAAATGAGTGCATGTGTGACCCGTTTGTATTGGGCCTTAACGGGAGTCCATTAGGGTTTGTCTTCTAGAAGGTCTAGGCCTCATATAAATAGGAGGGGTGCTGTTCACAGCAGCTCTAAGCACTTCATTTGGAGAAACCCTAGTTTGTCTTAGGGATTAGAAAAGAGAGGAGAGGCTTAGGCTCTAGAGAGATGAGTTGGGTGTGTGCTCATGGATTGAGCTCTTGTCCTCCTTTAGGGAGTGGCTGTAACCAGCAACCAATCTTGAATCAATCTATGGATGATTATTCAAAGATGAGTCATCTTGTGTTCAACCTTCTCTTTTAATGATTTTGAGTGCTTCTTTGATCCTGTTGTTTTGGTTGGTTTCTTGCCCTCATTTACCTTGCTGTGATGTGTGGGAATACATCTAGGATCATCTAGATCATCAATCTCCCACGAGCAAGTTTTGGATCAAGTTTTTCGTTTTGCTCGGTTTTGAAACCTTCTTCGTTCATATCGAAAAAGGTAGGAACTTTGACGTGGATCTTGTAAATCTTTGCTTGGAATAGGTTCATATCCTCCATAGGAAGGTGTGTTTCAAATCTCGTAGAGTTTGGCCAAGTGGTTCAAAAGTTGTGCCAATTTTATTTTTCGTCGTCGGGCTGTTCCAGGGAAATTGGTACAACCGCCCGTTTGCCTGCGGTTGTACTGAACATTGGTACGACCGCCCGTTTGCTTGCGGTTGTACCGATTTCTGATTTTTTAGCACATTGTTGAGTTTGTTGATTGCTATACTTGGGGGTTTGGAGTGGATTCAACATAAGTCTACCATTGTGCTTATCTATTGATCTTCATAGCTCTCATAGCTATTGGAGTGAAATATTTGTTGAATCAAATCTAAAAAGGAAAATTGATTGAGCTCCTATTCACCCCCCCCCCTCTAGTCGCCTTTCCGGTCCTACACAAGTTGGTCTCTATTGACAACAAAGCTAAGGAGTTCAAATTACAGCTTGTTCTCAAAGGAACCTTAAGGAAAAAAGAAGAGATCATCAAGGAAGCTGCTATTGAGCAAAAGTGTCTTGATGATCTTAACTTGAAGCTCCTATATGACTTGAAGGAGCGCCCACTAGTCTACAACATGCTCAAGTAAGCTCATGAAACACTTCTTCATAAAAATGAAGAAGAGAAAGCATGTCAAGACTCTTAGTTTCTAAATTGATTTGTTTTCATAACTTTCTTAGGCTTATCAAAAAAATTCTGCCTTTCTTAACAACTAGATTTGCAGGAAAAATTGAAAGATCAAAACATAATTACATGGAAAACCAAGGTAGAGATGAGGTCTGTAGACAAAATGCGGCATGATTTGGTCGTGGAAAAAAGAGGGCTTCTTGCAGAAAAGGAAGCTCTTATGCAAGAGGTTGAATGCAACAAATAATTTAACTCTACAGCCTTGTCTTTTATTTTGGTTAAACTACAAGCTATTGTTGTAAAGTTAAAATGTGTAGAGATTAAACTCACAAAGGAGAAGCCATCAATGGAAGAATTGGTCGAAGGCATAAAAACTCAAGTGAAGTTCATTGTCGACCACCTTTCCAAGATGGTGCAATCCATGAAGAACTCCCTCCAGTCCGTCATTGCAGTGAATGTAGGAATGCTTTTCATCAAGATGAACATTATTACAAAGATGCAGTGGAGTTGGAGAAACTTATCCTTGAGTTGAGTTTAAATTCTGCATAGGAAATAAAACAGAAGTGAGAAGAAGTAGCCTCTCTTGTTGCTGAGTACATGAAAAATGTAAAGTTTCAATTTAAAGACAATTGAATGACTTTTATTGTAAATGTTATCAATGAATGAAAACATTTTTGACTTGTAATTTTATGAGTTTGCTTTTTGTATATTACTAGCCTCCGACTGTGATGTGTTCGACCAGTAATATGGTGAATGTATCACAGAAACTTATTATTTGTGAATAGAGGCTGACGACTAGTGTAGCTTTCACATTATACACAGTACTAACTAGCAATAAGCCCCAGATAAAGTTAGTTTAGTGAGTTCCGAGCAGTGAGAATTGGTTTATAGGAAAAGTCTCTACGAGAAGTTATTTGAAGACCAGACCAGTGACGTATATATGTTAGGATACTGGTCAGTAGCCATGAAGACCATCCATAATCACACAACATAAAGCAATATAGAATCACAACATATAATTAGGAAGAAAAGACATCAAAGAAGGGATGCAAAACATAAACTTTATTAATAGTCAAGAATACGTTACACATAATATTTGCGAAGATGTTCTATGTTCCAAGTATTGGATAAAATTATGTCGTCTTCCATAGCAAGTCGAACATAACCAAGTCGGGTGACAAAAACTACAGTAAAAGGACCTTCCCATTTGGGAGAAAATTTATTCATATTAGGCTTATTCTGGATTTGTCGTAGAATCAGGTCACCAACGTTTACTATACATGGTTGAACTCTTCTATTGTAGTACTGTCGTAAGCCATATAGATAGGCTGCCGACCTAATAAGTGCTCAATCGCGTTTTTCTTTCAGAAGGTTGACATCATCTTCATGTTGCTCAACTTGATTAACAGTATCATGGAGAGTGACACGTGTAGAACACAAATGAATTTTATTAAGTAATACCACTTCTACTTTGTAGACAAATTGAAAAGGTGTTTTACTTATAGCTCTACTGGTCATAGTACGTATGGCCCAAAGAACTGAATAGAGGTCATCTACCCAAGCCCCCGTGCATGTTTTGAGTCTATCAAATACTCTTTTCTTCATGCCTTGCATGATTTGACCGTTTGCACACTCAACTGCTTCATTACTCCATGGATGACCAACAAAAGCGTATTTGTGCCTATTTCATCACAGTAATATTGAAACAGACCACTAATAAATTGTGGTCCATTATCAGTAATTAAATGAGTGGGTACACCAAAATGGGTCACTATATTCTTCATAAAGAATTTCTTTGATGTAGATGCAATAATTGTAGTGACTGGATCTGCTTCAATCTACTTAGTAAATGTATCAATGAATACAAATAAGAATTTGTACCCATTAGTTGCCCTAGGTAAAGGTCCAATTATGTTAATACCCCATGTCAAAAACAGTCATGACAATGGAATTGTCTGCCATTGATTTGCAGGTTGATGTACTTGTCGAGCAAGAAATTGACATTGCTCAGAAGTCTTTACAAGATGCATTGCATCTTGTAGTGCAGTAGGCCAATAAAACCTTATCAAAAAGCTTTGCTGACCAGCGTTCTATATGGAGCATGTGCTCCACATAAGTCCATTCTCCTAAGAAATACATCGTATTAGAACACCATGTGCTCCTTTTTTGTATAGGTCATTGTCAACCACTTTGTACAAGCTTGCCTTTTGAATTAACCCGTCTTTGTCGCATGCATCCGCAGGCATTGTCCACGTGCTAGATGGGTTTTTAATGGTAAGATCCAATCTGCGGTGGTTGGTGGTACTTCCGTAGATATGCTTACAGAGGATTTAGACAAACATTCAAGAAAAACACCTATTAGAACCGGTTCTCATGAGGATCCCAGTTTTGATAACTAGTTCGCTAAAGTATTATCTTTTCACAGTATATATTGGACTTTGAAATTACTTAAGTGTTTTTCCAATTTCCTCACTTCATCTAGGTAGTGATCCATTGTCTCATCGGAACATTGAAATTCATTACTAACCTGATTTACGATTAACAGTGAATCGCCCATCGCTTTTAGTTGACAGACACCGAGGGATTTGGCTTCTCATAGCCCAGCTAGAAGACTTTCATAGACTTTCATACTTTGTCATATTGTTTGTAGCAGGGAAATTCAATTGAATTATGTTTACAAAGAGGTCGTAGCCTAGCGCTTGTCCAAGCTCTTGAGTCGGATTTTCGATTAGGTCACTTATCTGCTGAAGTTTTTGAGCTTCCTCTGACCGGTATTGGATACGCCCAGGTAAAGTTCTCTGGATTGTAATTCTTCTCCTCCAGATGGTCTCAAGATCATCCACATCTAAGTCTGCCGGAGCATGCCTCAGTGGAGAGTGATCATTTCTAGAATTTCGGCCACGCTCATGAAGGTCGTGGTCTTGTTCATCACCGAAGGCATCCTCGCCATCACCACAAGAGCCTGAAGTGAATGTGCGATGGGAAGCATTCCCAGTCCTGCCTCTTGGAGAGAGATTAGGATCCGAGGGGAGGACAAAGACCTCTTAGATGCAATTATCCAAACCTGCGTTTGAGTTCTCCTAACTCGAGGAGTCGTTAAAAGACAATGTCTCGCGACTTGCAGGAATCCCCTCCAGGAAGGGGAATTCTAGGTTATAACTATCTCCAGTTGAAGGTGAACCCTGCGACGATGAGGTCGAACCTACAGGAGACGCGGGCTCGACATCGCCCCTTGTGGGGGTAACCGAAGGGTGACAGTTACCAAAGTTGGTTGAGTCCCAGAATGATGGATTCCAGGACTTGTTGTGCTAGATTAGATGACCTCATGCGAGGTTGAACATTTGGAGGAGGTGCCCTTGTCATGTTTTGCACCAACCTTGGTGCAATCCTAACCCTGGTTGGATGGACCCTTACCCCTTGAGGAATCTGGCTCCTCATCAGGGTGTAATGTTGTGAGGGAGAATGATCCCTCATCAACCTTGTCTGTGGCACGGTCTCTTGGGTCTGGTGAAAGATACCTAGAGGCAGCATTGCCATTGGATGAAGTAATGCTCTGCTCGTACTCATAGTAGGCATCAATGTCAAGTTCTGCGTAGTCCGCCAAATCTAATCAGTTCTCCTTATTCCACTCTCATGCCATGAAAGCATCAGAGTAGAAAAAAATGAAGAAAACTTATTGAAAAGGACGAACTGGAAGATCCCCACGGATGGCACCAACTGTCGATGATCTAGAGTCGATCTTATGAATGATTGTTTGGGGGGCTTCCTTTGAAATAGATCCACACAGAAACAGACATAGAGATTTATACAAGTTTGGGCCTTCTCCTGGGAGAATAACAGCTCTACTCCTTTGTTGCTATATGGACTATGTGTTTACAACCAGGTAGGAATTACTAGAACAAAGAGACGTAAGAACTTCTATCTATTGTCCCAAAAAATCTTCCATCTGGCCTCACCCCGACGTCCACTGATGTTAGCCCTTATATAGTGTTCGATGGGGTGGTAGTTACTCTAGGCCATGAGGCACCTGAATGCTGGATGAAATACGCACATTGATGGTAGTTATTTGTCAGAGAAACTGAACCCCACATCGCCTTGCAGTTACATCAAGGATAGAGGCATAATACCTATAGTTATCCCAGAGAATAACAGCGTATACTAAATGCTCTATATTTTAAACATAGCGTATAAGGGTCCCTAGTCGATTGGGCCCACATATCTGTAGGTCTTATCGACTATAGGGTGGTCGTAGCTGACCTGGTCGTAGTAGGACTTACGACCATGGAGTAGTCGCAGAAAGACTTACGACTATGAGGTGATCGTAGAAATACTTACGACCATGAGGTGGTCGTATAAAGGTTTACAACCACTCAGTTAAGCCTTTCCCTTATAAATAATAAGGGGTATACTTACGAACCATATGAAGATATTGATATCAATAATAATTATTATAGATAAACAATTGAGGATTATTAAATCCTCGTCACGTTCTTTCTGACGCCAAAACTAGCTTGTCGTGCGTACCGTCAGTAGAACTGGTAAGCAACACCTCATTATCAAACTTCATGCAGACCTGGGGCACCATGTGGTCGGGGACGTCCTCGTCCTAACATCAGTAAAACACAGCTAACATCGTAATATACAATAGAAAATAAGTTAATGACACTAGATAAAACAGTAAACTATTGAAGAGTGTAAACACAGTAAATGGATGCCATACTGGTAGTAAAAAATGCACGCAAAGTCCCGCAAAACACACATGCGTTGGTGTACATCCGATCGGCGTCGGGTGTCCTCACTCGCTCGGAGAAACAGTGGGGGGTGGTGTGGGAACTGAGGAGTGGAGGAGAGGATCCCGGTTGTCAGGTGGGCTTACAGCTAGGGGTACAACGTTTACCAGCGGCATAGCCATCTGCGTAGAGAAACTTGGGTCGTCTGCCATTTTGTCGGGCACTACAGTAAACGAGGGGAGAATCTGCATGCGCTGGAGGGAGATCTGGCTGGCACTCGTGACGAAGAACGAGCACCGCCGAGTGGGGTTCCTCTACACCCACAGGGGGACGTCCAGTGGTCATTATCAGTGCGATTCGTCAGAAGCAAGTCGTCGGACAGAGACGATGGTGGGGTTGGTGGGGGGAGAAATGATAATGATCAAGGCGAACGTGGGGAGGGGGGAGGTGGTCTGATTTTATGATCGGTTACGTGGGAAGCGTGTTTAGTCGGATGCATGGGATAGTTTGCTTTTTTTTATTGTTGGCGCCGCGGGCAGGACATGCGGGAGAGTTTTTTTTGTCCAAACAAATAGTGAACGAGTGGTCATATCGAGAAGTTTTTCTCACAGTAAAATTCATTTTGGTGTCAAGTTAATCGTGTTACTAGGATCAGTAATTAGATACATATCCACGGCAGAAACAATTCATGTCACTTACAGAAATACAGCTGGGAACATACAGTAAACCACGCCGCACACAGTAATGGGGCCGAGGGAACAACAAACACTAATTGAGTCAGCAGTAAAAATAGATCGGGTACACTTGTGCCTACCCATAGTTTTGTTGGGCCACGGGTAGGCTACAATAGCTACAAATCAAAAATTTCTACCACGCAAACCAGGAAGCCAAGCAAGTAGATGATCACAGATCGTTACCACCAGATGCGTAGAGCAGCGAAAGAAGGGTTGGAGCAGCTTGGTCCAACGTAGAGCGTGTCGATGTAGCGGTCGTAGTCGATCGTCTAGCGTCATCGTGATTCGATCGTCTCCTCCAGCAACTTCTGCAGTTCCTTGTGAAGATCGCGGATCGCTCTCAAGCACAACAGTCGCAGTAGCGCCTCTACGATATCCACACGTCTAGGGAAGGAACAACTGTACGTCGGTGTACTAGCACCAGGTCGCACGGCAGAGCTCTCAGGAAGATGGCGGCTAGGGTTTCAGTGGTGATTCACGCGTACCTCCCAACAGCCCCATGCATCTCCTTATATAGTGCTCGTGACGGATCCTATCTGAACACATTGTACGAATTGTATTCGTACTGGTTTGTTCTAACTTGTTAAGTGTGTGACCCTGTAGGTTCATGCGTAATCAGTTGTAACTCGGAAACCCTTTCCGATCACGAGTCGTAGCGGCTCCTAGCAGAACATAGCGATTCTCGAATACACACAAATTATATCGGACGAACCTTAATGCAATATGATCTATGACTAGGTCCTATCTCTATACGACTAGTTTGTATTTGGTCACGACCAGTTCGTAAGTCCTTACGACCAGGTTTCGACCACTCTGTGATTACGTTCGACCAGTCTACGACCAGCTCGTATCTCTATACGACCAGTCCGTAACTGTTCGAACTAAGCGACCTACTCGTGTATACTCCCTTTGCCTCACGATGTCTGGTTGAACTCCAGGTAAGATGTTGTGTCATCCATGGACTGTTCAATACCTTCTCGATCGAGTGTTGGATAACTTCACGTGGTCGAACACTTCGACCACTAGTGGCATGGCCATGCACTTTCTTTATCCGACCACAACGAGGGGCCGAGAGACATCTCTCCTGTTATGTTAGGAGGGGCAAATCCCATATCCGACCAGTCACATTCCTCTGCATGTTTCATAGCATACCCGAAAGTTACCTTTATAACTACGTAGTTACGGTGTAGCGTTTGGCAACTCCTAAGAGCACATGTAGGAAACCATATTGATCTCAGGTCTAAGGATTATACATCATCATTGCTTGAGACCAACTAACGACACATAGAATCATAACAATCACAATAGCGTCTCAAGGTGGGTCTAATCCAACATCATGTTCTTTAACATGTGTCCATATTATTGGTTTGATATCTCCATATCCATGACCCTTGAAACATAGTCATCAACCAATACATATGCTGGTCTATTCATATGTGTCCTCATATGTTTTCGACTAGGGATCGTATAGGAATAATTATCGCAGAAATATAGAGTTTCACAATCAAGTCACATACTTGATAGTCAATATTAACAATATTATTCTAGGAACAAGATAACATATTATCCAATATTATGAACATAATAAAATATAACCATCTCTTTGATTGCCTCTAGGGCATATTTCCAACAGTCTCCCACTTGCACTAGAGTCAATCATTTAGGTATCTAATACCGATAGCTCTTGTGTGTGTCTCATGCTTTGGCTATGTGAGAGGCTTTGTCAACGGATCAGCAACATTCAAATCTGTATGAACTTTGCATATCTTAACATCTCCTCTATCCACCAATTCATGAATAAGATGATAGCGTCTGAGTATATGCTTGGGCTTCTGATGGGATCTAGGCTCCTTAGCCTGCGCAATGGCTCCATTGTTGTCACAATAGAGATCCATTGGGCTCGAGGCACTCGGAACCATACCCAACTCAGCAATGAAATTTCTTATCCAAACACCTTCTTTCGCAGCTTCAGAAGCCGCAATGTACTCGGCCTCCGTCGTGGAATCAGCAATCGTCTCTTGCTTGGAACTTTTCCAGCTCACTGCTCCTCCATTCAAAATGAATACAAAACCCGATTGCGAACGATAATCATCTTTGTCGGTTTGAAAGCTTGCATCGGTGTAATCATTTACAACGAGCTCTTCATCACCGCCATAAACTAGGAATGCATCCTTAGTCCTTCTTAAGTACTTAAGAATATTTTTCACAGCTGTCTAGTGACCTTCACCGGGATCAGCTTGGTATCTGCTCGTAACACTTAGAGCATATGATACATCTGGTCGTGTACATATCACGGCGTACATGATAGATCCAATGGCCGAAGCATATGGAATATCACTCATTTTGTCTCGCTCATCAGTGGTCGTAGGACACTGATTCTTGTTAAGATTAATGCCATGTGCCATGGGCAAGAATCCTCTCTTGGAATTTTGCATGTTGAACCGATTCAACACTTTATCTATGTACATATCCTGGCTTAATCCAATTAACATCTTATATCTATCTCTATAGATCCTTATTCCCAAGATATATGCTGCATCTCCTAAATCTTTCATTGAGAAACTATTTCTTAATGAAGTTTTAACAGATTCAAGCATCGAAATGTCATTTCCGACCAATAGTATGTCATCTACATACAAGATCAGAATAACAAGTGCGCTCCCACTAACCTTCATGTAAACACAAGGTTCTTCTTTGTTCTTGATGAAACCAAACCTTTCGATCTCCTCATTAAAACGTATATTCCAACTCCGAGATGCTTGCTTCAACCCATAAATGGACTTTTGAAGTTTGCATACTTTACTAGCATTCTTTGGATCGACAAAACCTTCAGGTTGTGTCATGTACACATCCTCATTTAGGTTTCCATTAAGGAAAGCCGTTTTGTCATCCATTTGCCATATCTCATAGTCGAAATATGCAGCAATAGCGAGAATGATCCGAACAGATTTAAGCATCGCTACTGGTGAGAAAGTCTCATCGTAGTCAACTCCTTGAACTTGTCGAAACCCTTTTGCGACTAGTCGAGCCTTATAAATGTGAACATTTCCATCCATATCAATCTTTTTCTTATAGATCCATTTGCACTCAATGGTTTTAACACCACAAGTGGATCGACCAGGTTCCAAACCTGATTTTCTCTCATGGAGTCTATCTCGGATTTCATGGCTCCAAGACATTTCTCAAAGTCTGGGTCCATCATCACTTCCTCATAAGTCTTAGGCTCATCATTATTCAATAATAATACATCATGCCCATACCTTGTAGGCAATTGACGCGGCCTTTTAGATCTACGTAGGGCTGGTGCCTCATCTACAGGTTCAACAATGTTTTGTTCATCCAGTAGAGGTTCAGTAGGAGTTGAAACACTTTCAGATGTTTTCCGAATTTCTTCGAGTTGCACCTTTCTCCCACTGACTCCTTTTGAAAGAAATTCTTTCTCCATAATGACACCATTTCGGGCAACAAAAACTTTGCCTTCTTTCCGGTTGTAGAAATAATATCCTTTGGTTTCCCTAGGATATCCTATAAAGAAGCATTTATCTGACTTGGGTGTGAGTTTGTCAAACGTCAAACGTTTAACATAGACTTCACATCCCCAAATCCTTAGAAAAGACAAACTAGGACTTTTCCCAGTCCACATCTCATATGATGTCTTATCTACTAATTTAGATGGTACCTTATTTAAAATGAAAGCGGCAGTTTCTAGAGCGTAACCCCAAAAATACAATGGCAGATCTGATTGGTTCATCATTGATCAAACCATGTCCAACAAGGTCCTATTACGCCGCTCGAACGCCCTATTCCATTGTGGAGTGCCCGGTGGTATAAGTTGTGGAACAATTCCACATTGTTTCAAATGATTACCAAACTCATGCCTCAAAAACTCACCTCCACGATCATATCATAAAGATTTGATTATCTTGCCAAGTTGATTTTGTACCTCATTCTGGAACTCTTTGAAATTTTCAAAAGATTCCGACTTGTGCCTAATTAAGTAGATATATCCATATTTACTATAGTCATCGGTGAAAGTAATGAAGTACTGAAAACCACCTCTAGCTGTCGTACTCATTGGTCCACACACATCAGTATGTATGAGTGCCAACTAGTCGGACGCCCTTTCACTCTGACCAGTAAAAGGTGTCTTGGTCATCTTTCCGACCAAGCAAGATTCGCATGTATCAAATGATTCCAAATCAAATGAGTTTAGAGTTCCATCATTACGCAGCTTTTTCATGCGTTTCTCACTTATGTGACCCAAACGACAATACCAAATGAAAGTGGAATTCATTTCATTAGGCCGAAACCTTTTCGCATTAATATTATAGACGGATGTATCAACAATATTTAAAATAAACAACCCATTCAAAACAGGTGCATAGCCATAAAACACTTCATTCAAAAATATAGAACCATTATTCTCAATAATGAATTTATAACCCTCTCCATCAAACATGAGGCAGAGATAATGTTTCTACTAATGGCTGGAACGTAATAACAATTATTTAATTCCATAATAAATCCTGAAGGCAAAAGTAATGGCAAACTCCCGACGGCTAATGCAGCAACCCTTGCTTTATTTCCGACACGAAGATCCATCTCGCCCCTTGTAATTCTCCTACTCCTTGTTAGACTTTGCATCGAATTGCAGATATGAGCAACCGATCCGGTATCAAATACCCATAAGTTAATAGAAGAGTTAGCAAGAAAAACATCTATAACATTAATACCTGTAGTGGAAGTTTTAATCCCACCATTCCTTTTCTGATCAGCCATGTATTTCTTGCAGTTCCTCTTCCAATGGCCTAGCTCTTTGCAGTAAAAGCATTCATTCTCTCGAGTCGGGCCGGACTTAGTCTTGGGCTTAGGCTTATCAGTTTTGATCTCATCCGAAACTTTAGCCTTGCCCTTTTTCTTGACCCAAGTCTTAGCCTTCTTCTTGAAGCTTGTACTCTTTTGCACCATCATCACATGACTGTTGCTTTTCTTAATCTTGCCCTCATTGTTTTAAGCATCATATGCGATCAAAGTGAGATTCTTGTCTAAGCCGTTCATATGGAAGTTCAAAATGAATTGCCCATAGCTTGCAGGAAGCAAAGCAAGAATCAAATCTGTAGCCAACTCTTTTCTAAGTGGAAAACCAAGTTTTTCCAAGCTCTGTGTGTAACCAACCATTTTGATCACATAAGAGCTCACTGGACCACCCTCAGCTAGCCTACATCCAAACAAGTTCTTTGAGATCTCATATCTCTTAGTTCTTGCTTGTGTCTCAAACATGCCTTTGAGCGCCACGATCATATCGTAGGCCTCAATGTTCTCAAAATACTTCTGAAGGTCTGAGTTCATCACAGCAAGAATGAGACAGCTAACATCAAGGGATTCATCACGTGCCTTTTTATAGGCGGTTTTAAGAGCAGCAGGCGGTTTTAAGAGCAACAGCAGCATTCTCTGTAGGCACATCTGGAATTGGTTCCTCTAGAACATGTTCCTTTTCATCTTGTCTAAGAACAATTCTTAGGTTGCGGGACCAATCCGCAAACTTTGTTCCATTCAGTTTTTCCTTTTCAAGTATCGAACGTAAAGCAAAACTGGACGTAGGTACAGTAGTAGGTGCTATGATCTACAACATAAATTATGCAAAACTAAGACATATGTTCAAGAAAAGTAACTTCTATTAAACAATTTAATAAAGATACTCCCACTAAACACCATATCCCTCTTATGACATTTAATGATTCAAGATCCACAATCATTTAATCTACTAGTGAGCTTTAGCATCACTGCTAGAAGACTAGTGAAAATGGTAAGCAACCCTTTGCTAATCATATCTCTATAAAACTCTTGTTGTTGGGCGGCATCTATATGCTCCGGCACCCAACCCTTATGCTCCAAGGTCCACAACTGTTATGATAATCTTGTTAAGTTAAACCAATGCTCAGCGTGTAAGTGTCTAACACAAACCCATCTAGTCAAGTAGAGTTAATGGCACTCTGCTTTGGCAAGACCTACCATTAAAATACATGACTTTGGATGGTGCAACATATTTGGGAGGGCATCAATTTATTTTAATATTACGTGAGGGAATTTTACTTCTACCATGTTAAAAGCATTTAAAGCAAAAAACATGTATAGAAATAAATGAATAGGAATATAAAGGGATTCACAGACAATCAAATTGCATTGTGATATAATATGACCCTTCTCCATGGTGATCTCCATCGCCATGCATCCTGTTCGCCGTGTCTCCAAGTGGTCGGCTCCTCCAAGAACTCCCACTAAGTCATTACTCCTAATAGCGCTAGTAATGAATCACAAGGAGTAAATAAACATCACAAGTCGACACGCAGGCCGTTATACAAAAATATAGACAGCCTTGGGCTGTAATAAGCATGACACGCAGGTCATGAAAATTACATGCATACATGCATCTCATACATGAACCATTATGGGTCATACTATTCACATCAATCCCTGCAAAAACAAGTTATGCACAGAATCCAATTCTATCAGACGACATGAGCGCACACTACCTATAGTGCGTGGTACGAATACCCAGCGCGGCGGTCCCGCTAGCCGGTTAGCGGGTGGGGTTCGAAGGGGCAGCGCTCTCAGAAAATTTTTCCAGAATATGAATCTTATTCACGTATCCGAGCCTTGGAAATCATCGGATTAATCATATTAACCCTATTCCGAACTACTCTGATCATTGCCTTTGATATGACCACACACTGCGGCAAACTCCGATGGCGGAATTCCGACCAGTTGGCGTGTTATGCAGAGTGGTCGTGAACAAGCGCAATAAACCATCTGGTCCTTATAGCTCATACCTCCTCGTAAACCCATCTACTACCACCGAAAAACCGATCGATCTTATCGACCAGGGCCTAGATTGTTCTATCTATATGAACCGATTAAGGTTATCAGACCCGACCAGTAATAGATCCATTCTACTATTACCACATATCAAGTATATGCGATCGATCCAGATCAAAAATTACGCAGGATGGCTCTAATACCACTATTAGGCCACGGGTAGGCTGCGATAGCTACAAATCAAAAATTTCTACCACACAAACCAGGAAGCCAAGCAAGTAGATGATCACAGATCGTTACCACCAGACGTGTAGAGCAACGGAAGAAGGGTTGGAGCAGCCTGGTCCAACGTAGAGCGTGTCGATGGAGCGGTCGTAGTCGATTGTCCAACGTCCTCGCGATCGATCGTCTCCTCCAGCAACCTCTGCAGTTCCTTGTGAAGATCGCGGATCGTCCTCAAGCGCAACAGATGCAGTAGCGCCTCTACAGTATCCACACGTCCAGGGAAGGAACAACCGTACGTCGGTGTACTAGCACTAGGTCGCACGGCAGAGCTCTCAGGAAGATGGCGGCTAGGGTTTCGGTGGTGATTCACGTGTACCTCCCAACAGCCCCATGCATCTCCTCATATAGTGCTCGTGACGGATCCTATCTGAACACATTGTACAAATCGTATCCGTACTGGTTTATTCCAACCCGTTAAGTGTGTGACCCTGTAGGTTCATGCGTAATCGGTTGTGACTCGAAAACCCTTTCCGATCACGAGTCGTAGCGGTTCCTGGCAGAACATAGCGATTCCCGAATACACACAAATTATATCGGACGAACCTTAATGCAATATGATCTACGACCAGGTCTTCATCACTTACGACCAGGTCCTATCTCTATACGACTAGTTTGTGTTTGGTCATGACCAGTTCAGAAGTCCCACGACTGTGTTTCGACCACTCTGTGATTACGCTCGACCGCCCACGATCGATCAGATCTCCATACGACCAGTCTATAACTGTTCGAACTAAGCGACCTACTCGTGTATACTCCCTTTGCCTCACAATGTCTGGTTGAACTCTAGGTGAGATGTTGTGTCATCCATGGACTGTTCAATACTTTCTCGATCGAGTGTTGGATAACTTCACGTGGTCGAATACTTCGACCACTAGTGGCATGGCCATGCACTTTCTTTATCCAACCACAATGAGGGGCCCAGAGACATATCTCCTGTTATGTTAGGAGGGGCAAATCCCATATCCGACCAGTCACATCCTCTGCATGTTTCATAGCATACCCGAAAGTTACCTTTATAACTACCCAGTTACGGTATAGCGTTTGGCAACCCCTAAGAGTGCTATTACACATGTAGGAAACCATGCTGATCTCAGGTCTAAGGATTATACATCATCATTGCTTGAGACCAACTAAGGACACATAGAATCAAAACAATCTCAATAGTGTCTCAAAGTGGGTCTAATCCAACATCTTGTTCTCTAACATGTGTCCATATTATTGGTTTGATATCTCCATATCCATGACCCATGAAACATAGTCATCAACCAATACATATGCTGGTCTATTCATATGTGTCCTCATATGTTTCCGACCAGGGATCGTATAGGAATAATTATCGCAGAAATAGAGAGTTTCACAATCAAGTCACGTACTTGATAATCAATATTAACAATATTATTCTAGGAACAAGATAACATATTATCCAATATTATGAACATAATGAAATATAATCATCTCTATGATTGCCTCTAGGGCATATTTCCAATAAGTTTCGCTATCACCGTACTAGCGTTCGCCGAGAGTAACTTTACTGTCAACTAACGTTCGATCTACAGCATACTAGGGATTTTGGTTTTACCGTCGTTTGTGGGAGTAACAGGGTTTTTTTACTGCCGATTTAGTTGACGTGTGATCTTTTTTTTTACTCTCGATTTCACCACTAATCACTTTAATATAGGGTTTTACTGCCAAATTGGACGATTTCGAGACTTTTGCCATCAATCCTAGGCGGGAAGTGCGCCGTGCGTAGCGCGAGGTAGCGTGAGCTGGCACGCCGTGCATAGCGCGGCCCAGGCTACGACCTATGTGCAGAATAGCTATTCAACGCGCGCTACCATATGTGTGTGTGTGTGTGTCTATCAAGTGTGCTAACATGATGAATTATGTGGCAAGAATAAAACAAGCACTTGTAATCAATGTTACCAACAGACAGCGCACAAAAACTGCTAGTAGATATAACTTTATCATGTCTACAAGAGAGATAGTCTGACTTACAAAGACAGTCACTCAAGTGATGATTGTGGTAGAGCCAAGAGTCAGTGTAGAGGACTTGTAACCACGAAACCGAGGAGAAGACAATGAGTAGCTTTGTAGGAGCGCTTTCCAAAAATCTTATTTGTCCCAAACCATGTAAGACAAAGAAGGGTGATGGACTGATGGTTTCTGAAACAATGCTCTTCTCATGAACGGTGTACGCCGATTGTTGGAGCAGAGTAGCCAACACAGCACAATGCAAAGGAACAGTTGAAAAAATTAAGAACACAGAGTGGTTGTATTCTTGCGTTTGTTGTGCAGCAGGGACATTTCCCCTTTCACATGGAACGCCAGCAGCACAGAAGGAAACTACATTAGCTCCCCCAAGAAGAATTGGATAGTCTCTTAACGTGTGCCCTGTTGGTTTTTGAGGACATTTTGGTAATTTCTCAATTAGAGAAAAGCATAAAATGGAAAACAAAAGAAAAAGAAGTGGTTGGACCCACCTGTCAGTGTGAAGGAGGAGATAAGGCATCAAGCCTCATCCACTCGCTGAGGGCTTTCCCTCGTCGATGTAGCTCGTGTGGATGGGGCGTGAGACCCAAGCGGCGACGCCTTGGGAGGCACGAGCGGCCTGTGCGCTTTGTGCGGCGACCGTTCGCAACAGTCGCCTCCCCTGGTCTTCCTCCTCTTCAAAACAGCGAGTTCCTTCTCCTTTTTTAGATTGAAAAAATTACAATGAGTTTCCCCAATTTTCTGGTTCTTCTTCTCTCCGATTTTGGCTTCGATTTTGGAGGGATTTGGAGCTTGTACGCTGTCGTAGTTGACCCTATGTCGTCGGTGGTGAGCTCTTGATCTCCTTTTGTGCACTCCCGCCGGTTTCCCCTTTCGCCCTATCATCTGTGTGTGTTTCAGTTGTTGGGGAATCTGAGACTTGTGGAGTTGAAGCCCGTGGTGTTCAGCTTTGGCTTGACCTTAAGGGAGAAGAAGTCGTTGGTTCGATTCTTGGTGCACGGTGGTGAGGTGCACTCGGCCAGTGCATCCTTGTTGATCTTGTGCGGCATACTCCTGTACCTCAACTTCGTTCTTTGGTGTGTCCCGAAGTGCAAAGATTGGCGTTGTATCTCTGTTAACCTCGTCTATTTTGTGTGGCATAGTGAGGCGCTTTGTTTTCTAAGACAACATCTTTTCAACGTGCCTTGTATGGTTATCATCGCGGTGGTTTTGATTACCATCATCTTTGTGAATATTTTTGTGTTCCAATTGTTGAGTATCACTTTGCATATATATATGTGTTGTACTGGTTGACAAATCTGGAATTGATTTGATGCTGGTACTGGGAGATATTGCTAGTGATTCTGTGGGCTCGGTTTTCTGCTTAGTGATGATTTTTGTCAGATTGTGAAATTAATTTGGTAACAATATCAAACTTGAGCTGCTAGGATTGCTTGCTGTTGTCAGATTGTCTCAATTAGCTTATGTCTGTTACTTTCTATTTCGGCTGTGAATGAGTTAATTACATTCCTTTGATATTGTGATCCTGTTGTTCCCTTGTTAGTTGTTTGGCTTACTCCTGTTAGCCGAGTGACTCACTTTGGTGACATTAGTGATCTCTTTATTCTGTCAAGTGATTGATTATCTATCTGCTGGATGGTTTATGTATTAACCATGTGATTACTTGTGCACTGTTAGTCATATAACCATCTGTTGACTGAAAGTAAAATTGTTGTTTGAGATAATTCTTGGTATAGTCAGTAGAGCATTAAATTCTAAGCTCATAGTCTGATCCATTATTACCATTTTTATTGAGTGAAGAATCTTGACAAAAGTATTGAGAAAGGCCAAGATTACATCTTGTGTAACTCTACATCTGAGAGCAAACTTAAAACATTCTAAACTTGTGCAATATGTTGATTTTGCATGTTCGTCTGTTCAATCTTTCTAGCATATTATCGTGGTTAATTGGCATGCAGAAATTACATATTTATATGTTATTTTTGTCAATTATATGCTGCTAGAATTATGCTTTAATTATTATTATTTATGCTAGAATTAAATATGAGTATTTGCTAAAATTGCCTTTTTTACAACACGCCCTAATAGCCTCGAGAAATTAGCGTGATTCAAATGCCGAAACTAAACCATTCTTACCATTTTCAACATGTGGAAATGTCATATTGATAAAAAAAAAGTAGCAAAAGAAAGCTACGCCTACGCATGTATCCTGTGCGACTTGTAATCTTAGCAGACAATAATTTTTTCTTTACATATGGATGTACTTTCTTTAAAAAATAAACTTATCTAGGCACTTGGTTAGCCTATACCACACGATATAACCATGCAAAATAAAACCACCATCTAGCTGCACTATACATAACAAGCCATCGGTGTCAAATACATCTTAAAAAGATGAACTATCTGTTGTACGCATGTATGGTAAATTATTCCCAAATATGTTTGTTTAGTGAGCTCAATTTCTCTACTGCTTAAAAGAACGACATGATGGCAGTGATGGTCCGTCTGCCATCCCACCCCTCCCACCGATAGGCGGACCACACTCCCATGCGCAAATCCTCCTGCATACCATTCGCTTGCAGGCTCGCCATCCCTCGTGCTCATCCTGTTTCTTTTGTAATGGGCAGCGCATGTGCCCGCCAAGTCGAAGTGGTCGGGTCAGAGAGGAATGTTGACGTCTACTATGCACCTAAAATTACTCACAAGCGCACGAGAGCTTTGTAGCTTTCACCTAGAGTATTCCAGGTTTCTATATCCTCTCTTATCTAACTTGCAAAATTTGATATAGATCGGCAATTTATACCTACACACCATGTCTAATTCTAGCGCTGAGTAATTGATGACTATGCACAACTTATTATCAATCATGGAATAATCAAGGTATCAAGCAACCGTAGCAATAGGAAATGCTAAAAATATTATTAAGCAAACCATGTCTAAATTACAACAAGATCCCCGCACTAGGGGAAGAAAAGTCAAATACACCATGCACGGATTAGAGATGCACATGGCTACCGATGAAAGAGAGTTGAAGAAGGCACAGGACAAAATACAAGGCATCGCTAGGCATGCGCCGACCCGTGCTATAGGGCTAGCGCGGCTCCCGGATCCGTCGACTTCTTGATTGTTGCGAGAACTTGGCTAGAAACCTTAACTTCTCCATGGAATTGGTCATCTGAGGGTCGACCTATGCCTCTTCTTATATAGAGACCTGAGGGGAACATGGTCATTCTTGACATTTTGTGGGCCCAAGGCGAAACAGAAATAAAAGATCCTTTTTTCAACATATGCAATATTCTTTTAGGAAAAAAAAATTCTAAAACAAACATTTAGCTACAAGCTTACGCATCCACCAAGGCTACATATTATGGTCCTATTTGGAACGCGGAAATTCCATATAGTACTGTTCAATTTGTAGCAGAAATCGGGAAAAATTCCCACTTTCCAAACAGGCCGAGCATAAAGATGTTTTTAGTGTTTAGAACTCACACAAATCCCATTTTAAAACTTAAGTAAACCAAAATTTTAATTGAATAAGATGACCGCACCATTGATATGCGACATACAGATATTAAATTACTTTATTCTTTCCATGATTAGTATGGACATTTACAGAATTTTTCTACAACTAATAAATAAATATACATGATTTCTTTGTTTGTAACTGGAACAAACGTTCTTCCTAACAAAGCCATTCAAAAGAGCAGTAAATATATTATTGATGATCTAGTGTCGATCTTACGAATGATTGTTTGGAGAGCTTCCTACGAAATAGATTCACACAGAAAGAGACACGGGGATTTATACAGGTTTAGGTCTTCTCCTGGAAGAATAATAACCCTACTCTTGTGTTCTCGTATTCAATATGCTTGTTATAACTGGGAAGAAATCACTCAAAGTAAGACTCAATGATCCCTTACGGCTAAACCCGATCGCCCCGTCCCCCTATCCCTTGACTTCAGCTATTATATAGCATGTGAAAGGGTGGTAGTTACTCCATGCCAAGAGGCACCTCAACGCCTGATGAAATGCACACGTTGATGGTAGTTATTATCAGAGAAAATTGCACCCACGTGGTCTAGTAGTTACATCAAGGACAGAGGCATAATACGTACAGTTAGTCCAGAGAATAACTGCGTACACTAATTGCTCTATATTGAACACAACGTACAAGAGTCCTTAATCGATTGGGCCTACATGTCTGTAGGCTTTATCGATTACAAGGTGGTCGTAGCCGACCTGGTCGTAGAAAGTCTTACAACCACAAGGTGGTCGTAGAAAGGCTTACTATCATGGACTAGTCGTAGAAGGGCTTACGACCAAAGGGTGGTTGTAGAAAAGCTTACGACCACTCGGTTAAGCTCCTCTCTTATGAGCAATAAGGGGTATACTTATGAGTAATATAAAGATACTACTATCCATAATGGAAATTATATATGAACAGTTAATTGAGGATTATTATATCCTCGACATATATCATAAACTAGCCCTCTAAAAAAATCATCATGAACTTGCATTTCCACAGACTACACAATCTCTAACATGAAAAATTAATGAAAACCCATCTAAGCATGTTAGAAAACGGTACTATAGCTGCATTGTAATACTCCAAATTTAATTAAATGAGAAGAAATAAATTAGAGAGAAGGACCAATTAGCAAAGCAATTTAACAGAGGATTAGAGGGGGATTACTATAAAAGGTAGACAACCTGGGCTGGGGCTTTTGGCCCACTTGATTTCGGCCCAAAGGTGGGAAAGGGGGGCAACCAGCCACAAACAAAAGGAGGAGGGGGAAACCCTAGTTTTGCTACAGTACCGACATGCTACAGTGCTACTAAGAGAGGGGGGATCGCATGGTATTCGTCGTGATCTACAATGGTTCGTCAAGGGTAAACCCTGCTTTCCCTCGATTAGATGCGTGTTTAGTTATTTTAGCAATATCGGTATTTAGGGCTGATCAGAACAGATTGGAGTATATCGCTGTTTTGATGTGATTAAATGCGGAATTAGTTCTGGACATCTCCTAAAGTAATGTAGAGGACATCGCTAGCTTTCCGTGAACTGCTAGAACGCATTATTTGGACTTCGGTAGCAGAAGTTATGATTTTAATAGTGGGACTGTTCTGCAGATTTATCGGTTTTCTGACAGGTTTTAGTAATCTGAGTTAATTGATTAGTTAAAGGGAGAATTAGAGAAGCTTAGTATAATGAAAATCGTAGGTTATTGCCCCATATTTTCAGAAAGCTCAAGAACGCGAGATTTGGACACTCGTAGTAAAAGTTATGGTATTTTTAGTGTACTGTCCAGAGAACCTGACGTGAAATTGATGTCTTTTAAATTAGCTTGGTAGGGGTACTAGATGGCCGATTCAGAAGTTCCCCTCAACTAGGTTTAGTTGTGTAATTTAATTACCTTTCCATAAAGTCTAAGAACACCTTATTTGGACCCCTGCAGTGAAAGTTATGGATTTTAGAAGTTGGCTGTCTACAGAGGGGACAGATCGGTCGTTAGAAGTTGGAAGTTTGGAAGGCGCTTGATAGTTCAGCGAGTTCGTGTGTGCTATCAAATATGTCTTTGGTCCAGTATGATTGTCTTAGCATGGTTTATAATTATATTTAGGTAGGGGATTGGTCCCAGGGGCAGCGCCCTCTTCGCGTCCACCGTTCCCGCACGGTTGAGGCAAGTATCCTGATTGTAGCATAATTACGATTGTTTGATGTGATTGCTTGTGTTTTACTCATATTAGCCATACATGGATGATAGTGTGATGAGTATGAATAAAACTTGGTGAATACATGTTTATGGCTAAAGATTACCTATGTACGTTGTTAATGCCTTACATGTTATTTGAGATATGAGATTTTGGTATGTACTTGTTGATTCATATGTATGAAAGATAGAGTCATAGTGCATACGCATATTGGGAGCATACATGAGACTTGGTCACGTGGTGACCAAGTATATACAGTTGAGGTCCCCGTCATGTAAATGATGGGCTTGTGGTCCCCACATTCGTGGAATGTGGGCATTGAATCGAGGTCCCCATCATGAAGATGATGGGCAATGGTCCCTATACTCGTGAAGTATAGGCTCTTGGTCCCTGTGCCAGAGGGCACAGGCAAGGGTATACATCGACGGTTGTATACCCCGCATTACCGATAAAATGCGAAAAAAGATAAAGATTAAAAGATGCATTGTATGTTCGCATTACATAAGCATAGGAGTTGTGTTTAGTGTAATGCTTCTTTTGGTCTATTGATGCTATAACTGTGAACTTAGCATTTCCTTTATTGATACTTGTTGAGTCCTTGGGCTCACCCTTGCTTTGTTGTGTTTTTAGGTACCACTGGCAAGAACGGCATGAATGGGAGGGAGTAGTATTGTTTGGATGCACTCAGTACCACTCATCCTAAAGAAGACTATCATTTAGTTTATACTCTAATAATAAGCAAACTGATTGAGAATCACTTATGGCTTTGGTTGAGTGTTTTAGCTTATTTGTAATAGTGAGAGTAGCAAGTTTTGGTTATGCTTATTAATGTTTTATCGGAATAGATTATCTTGCATGCTTGAATGAATTTGGATGATGAGTTATTGTTTATGATATATTTAATTGCTGGAACCTCGGTATAGTTAACTATACAAAGGTGGTTCTGCTAAAATTTAGTAAATGGTCTTAGTTTAGTTTTGTTTAATTTTATTTTAGTAGCATTCCAGGCTCAATGTTGAGCTGGGGTGTTACATGCATTGCCCTCATTGATGCATGACTGCAACAACAACTAGGGAAGGAATAGAGATATATATCGCTGCTTGCGAGGAATGTGTGCTTTATCTATAGTCTACAAAACTTTAAAACTTTATGTACTACTAATGAAGTACAATAAGACTACATGTTGTGGCTTTGCAATTAGTGGATCATTTTTAAGTACATACAGGATAGGGCCCATGTGGGTCCGGGGCCTTGGGCAGTCGCCCCTCTCGCCCATGCCTAGGAACGAGCCTAGAGGGGAAGTGAAAAGGATCTAACTAGTTGATTAGACGAATCCTGATTGTTGACCCAATATTTCACTGTACAACTCGAAGATCAGTAGTGTGTCGTCTTCTTCTAGCTTCGACAGTAGTAGATCAGGAGCTTCTCTTGATGGCACCAAAAGAACTGTAGAGCTTCTTGCCTCGGTGAACAGTACCCCTCATGTGAACAGTACCACACGCATGAACAGTGATCTGAAACAACTCTGGTAGATAGATAGGAAACTTGCAAACCAATCAAGTATGATCGAATTGCAAGAACATCAATGATCTCACAAACCAACTCGGTAGAATTGAACTGCAAGTAGTAGTAGATGCTTTTGGTTAAAACCAAGAATGAAGATGATCTTGACTTGCACCGAAACCAAACAGCAACAGATTGATATCTCTTGATCTCTCTTCTCTCTTGGCTAAATCTCTCTCAAGAACGCACCGTATGCGCCAAAACGGATTTTTTGAATTATTATCTAAATCATAACTTACAATGTGCGGCCATGGGAGCTATATAGGACCTCCTCATGCAAGCACTTGCTCTCGATGAACAGTACCCAAGCATGAATAGTACACGCACGTGTGAACAGTAACCAAAACCAACTCAACATACTCAATTCGAAATTAAGAAACTAGGACTCATACTTGGATTCTATCTCTGAAAATAGAAAATGACTCTAGGATTCGGATTAGACTTCGATTGGACTCAAACCTGGACTCTATCTCTTAAAAATAGAAAGTACAAGCAATTTTATGCTATTTCTGAAATTAATAAAATGTAAACACACTAGGACTCTTAGATACTAATCCGAAACAATCCAGCAAAGAAATAATTTCCTTTGGTCGCCTCCTTGCTGGAATTGATCCCCGACCGTTCTTGGACTCTAGGTGGTGTCCTTGGTTCTGCGCTCCATGCGGCCCAACTAGTCTCCCAAGCCGCATGCCTCTCGGTTTCCCCACGCGCCAGCCTTGGCCCATGCTTCCAAGTTCCTCCATACAAAGCCCTCGGCCCATGGATTCTTTCCCCCATGCGCTGCAAGACCTTCTTCGCCCATCTCCCTTACGGGCAGGTGCTAGGGTTGCTACCCTAGTGTACTTTCCTTCTCCTCGGCTGGCCTCCCCATCCACCCTCTCGACCTTCTTCCTTTATTTAACCAAAACAACACCTAACAAAACATCAAATTGAGAATTCAATTTAGAATCACAAACTAAAGTTGTCTGGCACCGTATCAAGAAGAGTCCTAATAAAAAAATAGCGTAGAGAGGCGGTTTGCACGAGGCCGCGGAAGCTAGATTGTGGGGCCGCGTAGGACTCTACACCACGTCGGAGTCACGTTCCTCCTATCTAGAATCTTCCAAGATGTCTGTTGGGCTGCGCTAGGTCACTAGGCTTCAAATGGGTGCTTCAGGTCTCTGAGCACCAACCCATGCAGCCCCTTGCGTTGGTCATTACAAGGGTGAGCGTGGCTCCACGCAGGGATCTGGTGGCTTGGCAAATAATTTATTAATTTTGATCATTTTGTTGAGCCGGATATCATGGTGACCTCCAATTTGTTATTTGACGAATTTCATTTTGGCATGATTCTCAAGGAAGCTCTTTATCAGCTATTTTTAGCCAAATATGACATATTTCTGTGTAGTTCCTACATTACCAACTCATTTGCAAATATCTTAAAAATTGGATAGGGTTAGTAGCCAAATGGCACAAATGATCAATTACTATGTGATAAACTAGAGGAAAAAGGGCATGAATATTAGTATAAAATCGGTGTCAACAAGGAACTACCCGTGGTGTCACCTGAAGGGATACGGGTAGGCTACAGTAGCTAGTAATTCAAAAAATCTACCATGTAAACCAGGAAGCCATGCAAGTAAGAGATCATAGATCGTTACCACTAGACGCGCATTGCAGCGAAAGAAGAGTTGAAGCAGCCTAATCCAACGTCGAGCGCGTCGATGTAGTGGTCGCTGTCGATCATCCAGCGTCCTCGGTGTCGATCCTCTCTTCTAGTAACCAATCGTGTTCCTTGTGAATGTCGTGCATCATCCTTGTTCAGCACAACAACAACTACAGCAGTGCCTCTACAGTATCCACACGTCCAGGGATGGAACACCGTATGTTGGTATGCTAGCACCGATGCGCACGGCAGGGTCTTCGAGAAGATGGTGGCTAGGGTTTTAGTGGAGCAACTCATGTCCTCTATCCCAACAGCCTCATACATCCCCTTATAAAGAGCCCTTGACGAATCCTATCAGAACTCGTTTGTTCCAACCCGTTAAGTGTGTGACCCTATAGGTTCATGCGTAATCGATTTTGACTCGAGAACTCTTTTCCGACCAAGAGTCGTCAACAGTTCCTAACAGGACATAACGATTCCCAAATACACATAAATTATATCGGACAAAACTTAATGCAATATGATCTACGACCAGGTCCTTATCACTTACGACCAGCTCGTATCTATATACGACCAGTTCATATTTAGCCACGACCCGTTCGTAACTTCTTACGACCAGTTAGTGATTATGTTCGACCAGTCTACGACTAGCTCGTATCTCCAAACAACCAGTCCGTATATGGTCGAACTAAATGACCTGCTTGTGTATTCTCCCTTTGCCTCACGATATCTGGTTGAACTCTAGGTGAGATAATTTATCATGTATGGACTGTTCGATACTTTCTCGATCAAGTGATAGATAACTTCATGTGGTCGGCTCTTCGACCACTAGTGGTATGGCCAAGCACTTTCTTTATCTGACCACATCGAGGGGCCCAAAGATATCTCTCCTGTTATGTTAGGAGTGGCAAATCACGTATTCGACCAGTCACATCCCTCTGCATGTTTCATAGCATACCTGAAAGCTACCTTTATAACTATTAGTTACAGAGTAGCGTTTGGCAACCCCTAAGTGTACTATTACACATGTAGAAAACTATGTTGATCTCAGGTCTAAGAATTATACATCATCATTGCTTGAGACCAACTGATAACACATAAAATATTAACAATCTCAATGGTGTCTCAAGGTGGGTCAATCTAACACCATGTTTTCTAACATGTATTCACATTATTTATTCGATATCCCTATATCCATGACCAGTGAAATATGGTCATCAATCAATACATGTGTTGGTCGACAAGTCACTAGTGTTCCGACCAGTGACATCCGACTAGGGAAACATTTAGAATGACATCATTTAAGTTAAAGAGCTTCTCCAACAAGTCACTTACTATTCAAGGAACAAAATAATATTTATTCTATAACTCGTAAATATAGACGTGATACAATCATCTCTATGATTGCCTCTAGGGCATATCACCAACAGTCTCCCACTTGCATTAGAGTCAATCATACAGGTATCTAATACTCATAGCTCTTGTGTGCACCTCGTGCTTAGGTTGCGGGAGAGGCTTTGTCAACGGATCAGCAATATTCAAATCCGTGTGCACTTTCCATATCTTCGCATCACCTCTTTCAACAATCCTACAAATAATGTGATATCGTCGAAGTATGTGTTTGGACTTTTGATGCGATCTAGGCTCCTTAGCTTGTGCAATGGCTCCACTATTATCACAATAGAGATCCGTTAGACTGGAAGCACTAGAAACCACACCCAGTTCATTAATGAAATTTCTAATCCACACGGCTTCTTTTGCAGCTTCGGAAGCCGCAATGTATTCAGCCTCTGTTATAGAATCAGCAACTGTTCCTTTCTTAGAACTTTTTCAGCTTACTGCTCCTCCATTAAGACAAAACACAAACCCAGACTACGATCTGAAATCATCCTTGTTGGTTTGGAAGGTAGCATCGGTGTAACCGTTTACGACCAGCTCTTCCTCACCACCATAAATAAAGAATGCATCCTTAGTCCTTCTTAAGTACTTTAGGATATTCTTGAGTGCTATCCACTAACCTTCACCTGGATCTGACTAATATCTACTCATAACACTTAGAGCGTACGACACATCTGTCGTGTACAAAGTATGGCATACATGATAGATCCAACAGCCGAAGCATATGGAATTCTACTCATTTTGTCTCGCTTATCAGGTGTCGAAGGACACGGACTCTTGATAAGATTAATTCCATGTGACATGGGCAAGAAATCTTTCTTGAAATCTTGCATGTTGAACCGCTTCAACACCTTGTCAATGTATATATCTTGGCTTAATCCAATTAGCCTTTTAGATCTATCCTTATAGATCCTTATGCCTAACATGTATATTGCATCTCCTAAATCTTTCATAGAGAAACTATTTCTTAATGTAGTTTTAACATATTCAAGCATAGGAATATCATTTTTGGCCAGTAATGTCATCCACATATAAGATCAGAAAAACACGTTTGCTACCACTAACCTTCTTGTAAACACAAGGTTCTTCTTCATTCTTGATGAAGTCAAACCCTTTGACCACTTCATCAAAACGAACGTTCCAACTCTGAAATACTTGCTTTAATCCATAGATGGATTTCTAAAGCTTGCATACCTTTCTAGCTTCCTGTGGATCGACAAAACCCTCAGGTTGTGTCGTGTACACATCCTTACTTAGGTTTCCAATTAGAAAAGTTGTTTTGATGTCCATTTGCCATATCTCATAATTGAAATATGCAGCAATAGCTAGAATGATTTGGATAGACTTAAGCATAGCAACAGGTGAGAAGGTTTCATCATAATCAACACCTTAAATTTGTTTGAAACCCTTTGCCACTAGTCGTGCCTTATAAATGTGAACATTTCTATCCGTATTTATCTTTTTCTTTAAAATCCATTTGCACTCAATAGCTTTAACACCATCAGGAGGATCAACTAAGTTTCAAACTTGATTTGCATACATGGATTTTATCTTGGATCTCATGGCTTCAAGCCATGACTTAAGAGTCTAGGTCCATCGTCGCTTCTTCATAAGTCTTAGGCTCATCATTATTCAATAATAAAACGTCATGCCCATACCTTATAGGCAATTGATCTGGCCTTTTAGATCTACGTGAGGCTGATGCCTCATCTATAGGTTCTACAATATTCTATTCATCGTGTAGAGGTTCAATAGGAGTTGAAATATTTTCAGATATTTTCTGAATTTCTTCAAGTTGCACCTTGCTCTCACTAACTCCTTTGGAAAGAAACTCTTTCTCCAAGAAGACACTATTTTGGGCAACAAACACTTGGTCATCATCCCGCTTATAAAAGTAATATCCTTTAGTTTCCTTAGGATACCCCACAAAGAAGCACTTATCCGACTTGGGTGTGAGTTTATCAGACGTCAAACGTTTTACACATACCTCAAAACCCCATATCCTGATAACAGACAATCCAGGATATTTTCCGATCCATATCTCATATGGTGTTGTCTCAACTTTTTTTGATGGAACCCTATTTAAAGTGAAAGCTATTATTTCTAGAGTGTATCCCCATAAATACAATAGAAGATCAGATTGGCTCATCCTTGACCAAAACATGTCTAATAATATTCGATTCCGTCGTTCAGACACCCCATTCCATTGAGGTGTTCCTAGCGAAGTAAGTTGTGGAACAATTCCACATTGCTTTAGATGATCACCAAAATCATGGCTCAAATATTCACCCCCACGATTTGATTGTAAATATTTAATTGTCTTGCCAAGTTGATTCTGTACCTCATTCTGGAATTCCTTGAACTTTTCAAAGGATTCAGACTTATACCTCATTAAGTAGATGTAACCATATCTACTAAAGTCATTAGTAAAAGTTATGAAGTATTAAAAACCACCTATGGCCAAAGTGCTCATTGGTCCACATACATCTTTATGTATGTACAAGGGCCAATAAGTCACTTGCCCTCTTACCTACAACTGTGAAAGGAGCCTTTGCCATCTTGCTAAATAAACAAGATTCACATGTTTCAAATGATTCAAAGTCAAATGAGTTTAGAAGACCATCTTTATGGAGCTTCATCATGCGCTTCTCATTTATATGACCTAGACGATAATGCCAAATAAAAGTGGGATTCAAATCATTAGGTCGAAGTTTCTTAGCATTAGTGTTATAGACAGGCACATCCTCAAGATTCAAAACATATAATCCATTCACCAATGGAGCATGGACATAAAGCATACCTTCAAAATAAATTGAACAACAATTATTCTTTATTCTGAACTCATAATCTTCTGCTCCTAAAAATGAAGCAGAAATAATATTTTGCTTAAGGCAGGAACATAATAACAATTATTTAATTCCATAACTAATCTTGAGTGTAAAACTAATGGTAAAGTACCAATAGCTAATGCAGCAACTCTTGCTCCATTGCCCATGCGAAGATCAACCTCGCCTCTTGCCAAACTTCTACTCCCTATCGGTCCCTCCATCGAATTGAAAATATGAGCAACCGATCCGGTATTTAATACCCAAGAACATGTAGGAGAAGTGGCAAGATTAATTTCTATAACATTTATACCTGAACTGGAAGTCTTACTTCCTTTGTTCTTTTTCATCTCTGCCAAGTACTTCTTACAATTCCTCTTCCAATGCCCAGTCTCATGACAATGGTAGCATTCTGTACCAGGCTTAGGACTTAGCTTAAGCTTCTTAAGCTTAGCCTTGAGACTCTCAATCTCACCTTGAGCCTTTCCTTTTGCCTTTTCCCTTTCCACAAGACTTATCCTTCTTCTTGAAGCTGGTAATCTTTTGAACCATCATCACATGATTAAAACTTTTCTTGATGCTCTCCTCGCACCTTTAAGCAGGTGAAAGCATCTAGGCCCCTAAAAATTGTTTTGGTAATTAATGACAATATGTGAATATGGGATTAATGTGTTTATTGAGTATTTACAAGGTTAAGTCCCATTGGTGAACTTATTGATGCAAAGATGCATGCCAAAGGATAAAATGGAGATCTACAAGACTTTAAGTCAAGGTACAAATAGTCTAGGATCCTTTTGTATTTTACCGGTCTTAGGAGTTTTGTTGGAAGACCGGATTATAGGATAAATGCCGTACTATTAAGAGGGATCATGGCTAGTAGCTTGATAGCATGTTCTTGTGCCATATGGATCAATTTTAGGATCATGCATGCATTTAAATTGAACTTGCAATTGAATTCGAAAAACAACCGGGCCTTTACCCTAATATCGGAAGTACCGCAGTTTTGCGTGTTTGTACCGCCGTCTTGGTTGTACGGCGACATGCGCGGTACTACCGCTTTATCGGACGTTCAAATTTATATAGCGGTTGTATAATAACTGAACAAGTGTAATTTCGCTCCGTATCCTCTCCTGAGAATCGGACGTTCCGGCCTAATAATCGGATGAACCGCACATCGGTTGTTCCGGTTATTAGACGGCGGTTGTAAAATTCCAGAACAATTGCATTTTCCAGCTGAGCGAAACCCTGATATCGGATGAACCGAAAGTTTGCGGCGGTTGTACCGCCTCTTTAACGGCTATATCGAGCATTTAATGCGGATAAAATAGCCGTTATTATTGCTTTTCTCAGAGTGCGGTTGTATCGCCAGATACCTCGGTTGTACCGATTTTCTCCGAAAATCGGGATCTTCTCCCCAACGGTTGGATTTGTTGGTGGAGGCTATAAATACCTCCCCAACTGCCCAAGGCTAAATATACACAGCTCATTTATCACTCATAGAACCTTTTGAGCTTTGAGCATTCACTCAACACTCAAAACCTCTTGTGCATTCATTGTGAGTTTGTTGAGAGTCATTCAAGTGCATTCATACTCCTAGTTGATCCTTGTGCACGTGAGTGCCGTCAAGTGAAGCCCGGTGATTTATTACTCTTGGAGTGGTGCCGCACTCCTAGACGGCTTGGCGGAGAGCACGGTGATCTCTTCAAGAAGAGTGTGAAGAGGCCCGGTGCAAGCTTGTGAGTGGTTGGTGTTCACCATCTCCGGAGCGGAGGAAGAACAACCAAAGTGAACGAGGGAAGGCTTAATTCGTGGAGCCGGCTTGACGTGTCAAGCTTCCTCAACGTGGACTAGTGAAGACCGGCAAGTCTTCGATACCACGGGAATAACATTCTCGTGTCTTTGTGGTTATTTCTTGTCTTTACATTTCCGCATTTATATTTCTAGCTTATTTATTATGATTGAATTGCTTAGCTAGAAGTATAACTTGTTAAGATTAAGTTATTAATTGGCTAAAATTGTTAAATTGTTAAAAAGTTTAAAAACCTCCTATTCACCCCCCTCTAGTCGGTTATCCTTGATCCTACAAGTGGTATCAGAGCTTGGTCTCTCATTGTTTTAGACTTAACCGTCTAAGAGAGAAAAGGATGGCTAGTGAGGGATTTGCTATAGGAAAGGCTCCTTTCTTTGATGGCTCTAATTATGCTTATTGGAAAATTAGAATGTCAATTTATTTAAAGGCCATGAATTTAAGCTTATGGAGAATTGTAGATGAGGGTTATGTCATGCCTCTTAATTCACAACTACCCACGGATCAAGAGACACGTAACACTCAACTAAATGCTCAAGCTATGAATGCTCTATTTGGCGCTTTGAGTGTGGATGAGTTCAATAGAGTGAGCAACTTGGAAACCGCTCATGATATTTGGACCACCCTCTCAGAAATTCATGAGGGAACATCCACGGTCAAAGAAGCTAAATTGTATAGGCTTAAAATCAAATATGAGACGTTCACAATGTTGCCTCATGAAAACATCAATGAGATGTATTCAAGACTCAACAACATTGTGAATGAGCTCAAAGGCCTTGGGACTAATCTTCTTGATGTTGATGTTGTTCGTAAGATGCTTAGGGCTCTTCCGGACAAATATGAGACATTGGTGACGCTATTTCTCAACTCTCCCGAGTTGCCAAGAATGACACCAACGGGACTTTTGGGCAACCTCATCACAAATGAGTTGTTCAAAAAGGACAAGGAAGAACTATTGGAGACATCCTCCTCAAAGAAGAAAATTACCGCTTTCAAAGCCAAAGTAGAAGCAAGTGATGATGAGGAAGAAGAGGATGAATCCGATGAGGAGTATGCACTCCTTGTGAGAAGAATGAAGAGGGTTATGAAGAGGCGCCCCAATAGAAGCTATAACTTTGACAAGTTCAAGAAGGGGGAATCCTCAAATAACAAGAAGAGATATAGCAATATTCGATGCTATAATTGTGAAGAAAAGGGACACATAGCTTCTCGTTGTCCCGAAAAGAAGGATGACAAGAGCAAGCCATTCAAGAAGAAGGAATACAACGGTAAAAAGAAGCTTTTCAAGAAGCTTTACAAGGATGGCAAAAATGAAGCTCACATCGGAGAGTGGGATTCAAATGATGAGTCAAGCGACTCCGACTCCGATTCCAATGAAGAAGAATCCCCCAAGAAAAAGGGGCTAGTCGGTATAGCCATCAAGGAAGCTTCATCGCTATTCTCCACTCCTACTTGCCTCATGGCAAAAGGAGATAAGGTAAAATCCATTATTAGTGACGAACCAACTTATGATGAATTAATGGATATGCTTGATGATTTAAATGAATATCTTGGAAAAGAAAAATCAAAATATAAGGTCTTAAATAAAGAATACTTTACTCTAAAAGATCCTTATATGAAGCTTAAGGAAACTAACAACTTGCTTATCCAAGAAAATTCACATAAGTCTTGTTCTAGTGTAGGAATTACATGTGATATTATTGATAAAATGCCTAGTATAGAAATTGCTAAGACTAGTGCATATACTTCATGTGATGACCTACTTGCTATGCCATGTTGCTCAAGTAATGATTCAAATGTTAATTTAGCAAATACCTGTGATCCTTTGCTCATTGTTGAAAATCATGAACTAAAAGAACAAGTGACCAAGCTAAGCAAGAGCTTGGAAAGATGTTTCAAGGGAAAGGCCACTCTTGACAAACTTTTGAGTGAGCAAAGGTGTTCATTCAACAAGGAAGGTCTTGGGTATGTGCCTAAGAAAGGCAAGAAGCCAGTAAATAAGCCCACAAGTTTTGTGAGGCAAAATGGTAAGTATTGCTATAAGTGCGGAAATAGGACATATACAACAAAATTGTCCTAAGGGTAAGGTTCCATCTCTTGGAATATATGATTCATGCTATATGCTTAGAAAATCTAAGGATGGTAAAGTAATTGCTCATTTTGTTGGCACTTCAATTATAGGCGCTAAAAAGAATGCTATTTGGGTGCCTAAATCCTTGGTTACTAACCTCCAAGGACCCAAACAAATTTGGGTACCTAAAAGAACTTGACTCTTGTTTTGTAGGTGAACTATAAGACCGGCGGAAAACATTGGGTGCTTGATAGTGGGTGCACTCAACACATGACCGGTGATAGAAAAATGTTCACCACATTCGAGAATGGAAAAGGAGTAGACAAGATCACTTTCGGCGATAATAGTAAAGGGAAGGTATTAGGTTTGGGTAAAATTGCTATCTCAAATGACCTTTCCATTTCTAATGTTTCTCTAGTAGAATCATTAAACTTTAACTTACTATCCGTTGCTCAAATATGTGATCTTGGACTAATTTGCTCATTCTCTAGTGAAGGTGTTACCATTTCTAACGCAAATGATAGCTCTTTAGCTTTCAAAGGCTTTAGATTTGGAAATCTTTACTTAGTTGATTTTAGTTCAAGAGAATCTTGTTTAAAAACTTGCTTAATCGCTAAAACCTCATTGGGTTGGTTTTGGCATAGAAGGCTAGCTCATGTTGGAATGATTCAACTTAAAAAGCTTTTCAAACATGATTTAGTTGTTGGCTTGAAAGATGTGAAATTTGAGAAAAATAGACTTTGTAGTGCTTGTCAAGCCGGTAAACAAGTCGCTAATTCTCATCCTTCCAAAAGTATCATGTCAACTTCTAGACCATTGGAACTCTTACATATGGATTTGTTTGGGCCGACAACCTATAAGAGTATCGGGGGTAATAGCTATTGTTTAGTCATTGTGGATGATTACTCTAGATATACATGGGTATTCTTCCTAGATGATAAAGGTGAAACCTCCGGAATTTTCAAAAGATTCGCAAAAAGGTCTCAAAATGAATTTGATTTCAAAATAAAGAAAATCCGTAGTGATAATGGTTCCGAGTTCAAAAATACTAAAGTTGAGGACTTTTGTGACGAACTTGGAATAAAACATGAACTTTCCACAACCTACACTCCGGAGCAAAATGGAGTAGTAGAACAGAAAAATCGAACATTAATTGAAATGGCTAGGACAATGCTTGATGAATATACTACTTCCGATAGTTTTTGGGCGGAAGCTATTAACACCGCTTGTCATGCCATAAACCGTCTTTATTTGCACCGTCTTTTGAAAAAGACTTCCTATGAGCTAATTGTAGGAAGAAAACCGAACATCTCTTACTTTCGTGTTTTTGGTTGCAGATGTTACATTTTAAAGAAGGGTGTTCGTCTTTCAAAATTTGATAGTCGTTGCGATGTTGGTTTCTTGCTTGGTTATTCTTCAAATAGCAAGGCTTATCGTGTCTTCAACAAAAACTCCGGTTTAGTTGAAGAAAGGCACGATGTGCAATTTGATGAAACTAATGGCTCTCAAGAAGAGCATGAGAATTTGGATGATGTAGGAAATGAAGCTTTGAGGAAAGCAATGGAGCATATGCAAATAGGTGATATCAAGCCCGAAGATGATCCATCATCTTCCACTCAAGTTGAGGCTCCAACCTCTTCCACTAATCGAATACAAATTATTGAAGAGGACAACAAAGAAGATGATCAACCATCCAACCTACCACCAAGAATTCACAATGCAATTGCGAAGGATCATCCAATAGACCAAATATTGGGTGACGTAAGTAAGGGTGTCCAAACTCGCTCTCGATTGCTTCTTTTTGTGAACATTACTCTTTTGTCTCTTCTATTGAGCCAAAGCATGTAGAAGATGCACTTGAAGATCCGGATTGGGTGAATGCTATGCATGAAGAACTCAATAACTTCACCCGAATGAAGTTTGGTCATTGGTGGATCGACCCAAGGAACACAATGTTATTGGAACTAAATGGGTCTTTAGGAACAAACAAGATGAAAATGGTTTGGTTGTTCAAACAAAGCAAGATTGGTCGCTCAAGGTTTTTCACAAGTTGAAGGTTTGGATTTTGGTGAAACTTTTGCTCCGTAGCTAGACTTGAGTCAATTCGATATTACTTGCTTTTGCATCATGCTTTGATATTAAATTATTTCAAATGGATGTTAAAAGTGCATTCTTAAATGGTAAAATATCCGAACTTGTCTTTGTTGAACAACCTCCGGTTTTGAAGATCCTAAAATCCAAATCATGTCTATAAACTCTCCAAGGCGCCTATGGTCTTAAACAAGCTCCTAGAGCATGGTATGAACGCCTTTAGAGATTTTCTAATCTCAAAAGGATTCAAAATCGGAAAATTGATTCAACTTTATTTACTAAAGTTTTAGAGGATGATTTCTTTGTATGTCAAATTTATGTTGATGATATCATATTTGGTTCTACTAATCAAGATTTTTATGAAGAATTTGGTGATATAATGTCTAGGAATTTGAAATGTCCATGATCGGAGAATTGAGCTATTTTCTTGGACTTCAAATCAAGCAACTTAAAGATGGAACCTTTGTGAGCCAAACCAAGTACGCAAAAGATTTGATCAAAAAGTTTGGCATGGAAGATGCAAAACCGATCAAGACTCCCATGGCAACCAACGGTCATCTCGACTTAAATGAGGGAGGTAAATCGGTAGATTTAACACTTTATAGGTCTATGATTGGTAGTTTGCTTTATCTTACCGCATCTAGGCCCGATATTATGTTTAGTGTTTGCATGTGTGCACGATTTCAAGCAACTCCAAAAGAGTGCCATTTAATGGCCGTTAAAAGAATACTAAGATATTTAAAGCATTCCTCTAGCATTGGCCTTTGGTTCCCGAAAGGTGCTAAATTTGATTTAATTGGATATGCCGATTCGATTATGCGGGTTGCAAGGTGGATAGAAAGAGCACCTCGGGTAGTTGTCAATTTTAGGAAGATCTCTAGTATCATGGTCATCCAAGAAACAAAACTCCGTAGCATTATCCACCGGGTTTAATATGTTTTCGGGAAGTTGTTGTGCTCAATTGTTATGGATGAGGCAAACATTGATGGATTATGGAATTAAAATTGATAAAATGCCTCTTTTGTGTGACAATGATAGTGCCGTGAAAATTGCTAATAACCCTGTTCAACACTCAAGAACCAAGCATATAGATATTCACCACCATTTCTTGAGAGATCATGTGAGCAAGGGAGATATTGAAATTAGCCACATAAGAACCAAGACCAATTAGCGGATATTTTCACCAAGCCATTAGATGAAGGCCGCTTTTGCAAATTGAGGAATGAATTAAATGTCATAGACTATTCAAATGTTGTTTAAACTCTTGCATCATGTTTTATGTTTCATTTAATGTTATTTGAGTATTTTATGAAAATAATTTTCAAATCTTTATTAAAAAATATCTATGATCATAAAAATTATGTTCCTTGATAGACAATAGGCTACTCTATGCATAATGATCCTTAATGATATTTACTTGAGTGCAAAACTAGGGATCATTTGCAAAACAATCTCAGTTCCTAGAAAATCCTGAAAGTCCGGGATAATCGGAACAATCGGCGTTATACGCTGGCGACGACCATGATCTTGCAGACGACGGCGTTATAACAATGCAGTATGACTGGAAGTCTTGGAACAACCGACGGTATTTGATCGGATCAACCGCGTCAGTTTTTGGGAGAAAAATTAACTGCCTTTCAGTTATTCTTTTTCCCACTTAAACCCCGGAAACGGCTCGTCCGCCTTCAAACCGTCAGTTTCTCTCTCTCTCCTTCTCTCTCGCCCGTGCGACTCTCCTCCTCAAATCCACTTGCAAGTTTATCAATCCTTCGATTTCTTCGGTTTGCAAGCATCTCCAGGGATTGACTCCTTCGATTCTTGAGGTAATCCCTCAATTAATCCCTGTTCTTGTCCCCATTGAAACCCTAGAACTCCTTTGTGTCTCGGTTTTAAGGTTCTTTGAGATTGATCTTGATTTCTGGTATTCTAGAAGAACCAATGTGGTTGGTTGATATCTTGAGGTTATTGCGCATCCATATTATGCACTAACACCACAAGATTTCATAAATTTCCTAAGAATCATCCAACCCTAGAAATCGTCAGGACAATCGGATCATCCGATTCTTGAGCGCGGATCAACCGCACTGCGGTTGTTCCGGCCATTGAATTGCGGTTCATCCGATTATCCTGACAAGAAATCCAGAAAATCAATTTCACTTCTGTTAATTTCTATTCCTTGATTATCTTTGATTCCTACTGTCTCTATCTAGATGCCAAGGATGCGAGGAGCAAAAAGAAAAGCTCATGGCTCATCAAGACAAGGATCTTCAGCCTCTCAACCTTCTGAAGATTCTCCTCGAGCTTTGCAAATAGGGAGGACTCGCCCTGCTGCTCCTATTCGTCAGACTCGCTCCGCTCGACGTAAAACGTGGTCTCGAAAAGGAAAAGGATAGCTTCACGGCGAGTCGATAGTAGTTCGTAAGAAAGATCAAGTGAGGAGTTAGAATCGAATCGAAGAAGAAGAAGTTCTGCCAGACAGAGGATGATTTGATAGACCCTCCAGGAACTCCAATTGATTTACACCTCCTCTCAGCTGATGATTATGCAATCAAGAGGCATGTAAATCAATTCCTTTTGAAGAATGACTCGCTCAATCCTAAATTTCACACGGTTTTTCAAGAACAAGTCTATGAACACTTTATGACCGCTCATAGAAAATTTGCGTAACACGATGGATTAAGTGGGCTAATATCAATATTTTGGACAATTACAAGAGGATTTATCGCTTTTCTCTGAGTAGGTCTTCATGACCTTGTGGGAATAAAGCAGAATTACGATGACAAGCTGATTAGGCAGTTTTATGCCACACTGTACATCTCTCCTGACCTGAACACTTTTAAATGGATGTCAGGTACCCGAACTCTAGAAAGCACTAAAGAAGAATTTGAGAGAGTCTTGAGGGTCCAATCAAACTCTTGGGCAAAGATCTTTGAGAGTGCTGCTTTACTAGTCCCTGCTTGGAGTAAGCACTATGACACTTCACAAATACAAGTCGGGCACTATCATCGACTTAAGTAGGAAGTGAGTATGATTAACGTGATTATTAATCATACATTTTATCCTAAAAGTGGTAACTTTGATGCCGTCGGGGGCATGTTTGGAACATGATTGAGCATATTATGGAGGGAATAAAGTTTGATGTGGTGGATGTAATTCTTAATGGCATAGCCTCCTCAAAGAATGATAGAGTTAAGAGGATCTACTATGCACCATACATCATGGCCTTAATTATAAAGAAAATGGAGTATCGTGGTGGTTTGGGATCAGCTCATAAGCCTTATAAACCACGAGATGGTATCCCTCCTCCTCCTCCTTCTCGCCGAGACATTGAGAATAATCCAGCTGATGTTGAGGTTCCTCCTGTGGCTCCTGCTCCTGCTGAAGGTGTTCTTGCTCAAATTTTTCAAAATCAGCAGCTTCTCCTTAGCACCTTGCAAGATATGAAGCAAGAACAAACTGAGCTTAGCAACAGGCTAACTCACTTGGCGGCAGTTCAGACTGAGATCCATCACAAGCTCACTGATATGGAGTTGGTTCGAAATGATTTTCATAGTGAGGTCCATAATAGGATGGCTGCCCTGATGGAGAGCATCAATGATATGGAGGATGTACTGAAGGCTCCTCAGCGATATTCCTTCTCTCGTCGTCCTAAGACATCCTCTGGGCCATCTGCACCTCCTCCAGCTCCTGCACCTGCTCCTGTTACAGGTTCTACACCATATCCAGACTTCACTCCTCCTGCACCAGCCATCGAGCCAGTTGCTCCAGACCCTATCATAGCTACCGAGTCAGCATCTTCGGATCCGGCGCCTGCTACTTCAGCCTTTCCTCCAGAGAAGGCCACCGCTCCTCCGGACTCAGCTCCTCCGGCCCCAGAGTCTCAGGATCCAGCTCCTTCTCCAGCACAGGACCTGTCTTCCCAGGCCGTCGCTCCTCCTCCTCAGGATCCGGTTGTCTGAGTTGTTTTTGGTACCTTGATGCCAAAGGGGGAGAGGAATGAGAAGATTTGAAAGACATAGATTTAGGGGGAGCAAGCGCAAGCTTTTGCTACTATATTATATATGTGTTGAACTCTTGTGCTTGTAATAGAGTTTAATTATGCCTCTTTTATCTTGTTGAACTTGTTGAATGCTCTGGATGCTTATAATATTATCTTAAATGCAATCTCAGTCATTGTCATATCTTATTATTGCATTTCCTCAAGTTCAAATTTTGTTAAAGAAACTCCTCAAAATTTCTCAAATTATCTCCATGTGCTTGCTAAATTGTTCTATCCTTTCATGCACATGTTTAGGGGGAGCTTTCTTTAAATTAGTCTTAAAAAAAAATTCTCATACATTCATTTGTGCTCATTGTAAGAATTGTTTTATTGAATACCAATCTTTCTCACACATTTTTTAGTGTTGTCATCAATTACCAAAAAGGGGGAGATTGAAAGCATCTAGGCCCCTAAAAATTGTTTTGGTAATTAATGACAATATGTGAATATGGGATTAATGTGTTTATTGAGTATTTACAAGGTTAAGTCCCATTGGTGAACTTATTGATGCAAAGATGCATGCCAAAGGATAAAATGGAGATCTACAAGACTTTAAGTCAAGGTACAAATAGTCTAGGATCCTTTTGTATTTTACCGGTCTTAGGAGTTTTGTTGGAAGACCGGATTATAGGATAAATGCCGTAGTATTAAGAGGGATCATGGCTAGTAGCTTGATAGCATGTTCTTGTGCCATATGGATCAATTTTAGGATCATGCATGCATTTAAATTGAACTTGCAATTGAATTCGAAAAACAACCGGGCCTTTACCCTAATATCGGAAGTACCGCAGGCTTTGCAGCGGTTGTACCGCAGTGCGGTTGTACCGGCGACATGCGCGGTACTACCGCACATCGGACGTTCCGAAATTTATATGGCGGTTGTATAATAACAGAACAAGTGTAATTTCGCTCCGAATCCTCTCCTGAGAATCGGACGTTCCGGCCTAATAATCGGATGAACCGCACATCGGTTGTTCCGGTTATTAGACGGCGGTTGTAAAATTCCAGAACAATTGCATTTTCCAGCTGAGCGAAACCCTGATATCGGATGAACCGAAAGTTTGCCGGCGGTTGTACCGCTCCTCTTTTAACGGCTATATCAGAGCATTTAATGCGGATAAAATAGCCGTTACTATTGCTTTTCTCAGAGTGCGGTTGTACCGCCAGATACCTCGGTTGTACCGATTTTCTCTGGAAAATCGGGATCTTCTCCCCAACGGTTGGATTTGTTGGTGGAGGCTATAAATACCTCCCCAACTGCCCAAGGCTAAATATACACAGCTCATTTATCACTCATAGAACCTTTTGAGCTTTGAGCATTCACTCAACACTCAAAACCTCTTGTGCATTCATTGTGAGTTTGTTGAGAGTCATTCAAGTGCATTCATACTCCTAGTTGATCCTTGTGCACGTGAGTGCCGCCAAGTGAAGCCCGTGATTTATTACTCTTGAGTGGTGCCGCACTCCTAGACGGCTTGGCGGAGAGCACGGTGATCTCTTCAAGAAGAGTGTGAAGAGGCCGGTGCAAGCTTGTGAGTGGTTGGTGTTCACCATCTCCTGAGCGGAGGAAGAACAACCAAAGTGAACGAGGAAGGCTTAATTGTGGAGCCGGCTTGACGTGTCAAGCTTCCTCAACGTGGACTAGTGAAGACCGCAAGTCTTCGATACCACGGAATAACATTCTCGTGTCTTTGTGGTTATTTCTTGTCTTTACATTTCGCATTTATATTTCTAGCTTATTTATTATGATTGAATTGCTTAGCTAGAAGTATAACTTGTTAAGATTAAGTTATTAATTGGCTAAAATTGTTAAATTGTTAAAAAGTTTAAAAACCTCCTATTCACCCCCCTCTAGTCGGTTATCCTTGATCCTACAGCAGGCCATGCAACTTGGTCATTGACTTCTCCATGCCATTCATATGAAAATTCAAAATGACGGGCTCAAAACTCGCAGGGAGCGATTGAAGAATCACATCAGTAGCCAACTCTTGGCTAAGGGGAAAATCAAGCTTTTTCAAGCTCTCAATGTGACCAATCATCTTGATCACATGAGGACTTATCGGGCTACCTTTTGATAGCTTACAAGAAAACAATGTCGTGGGGGGTATTGTACCTCTCTGCCCTTGCTTGGTCCTGAAGCATGCCTTTCAGACCCACAATCATACTGTAGGTGTTTGTGGTCTCATATTGCTTCTGAAGCTCAAAGTTCATAGTGGCAAGTACAAGGTAGTGTACATCGACTGCATCATTGCAATGCTTCTCATAAGCATTCTTTTCAGCATGTGTAGTATCTGGATTTGGTTCCTCGGGTTAGGGACCCTCTAGAACATATTTCTTCTTTTCTTGTTTGAGAACAATCATCATATTACGAAACCAGTCAGTTAAGTTTGTTGCATTCAACTTTTCTTTATCAAGAATAGATCACAAGTTTGAAGGTAGGTGTGGAGGAAGTATTAGGTGCCATGATTTACAACAGAAAATATATATATATGCAAAAACTCAGCACTATGTTTATGCGAGATCTTCTATTAAACACTTTAACAAAACATATTCCCACTATATGTTCTAAACCAAGTTTTCCTCTAACTTCATATAGTGGGTTCAAGATCCATATATCATCAAGTCCTAGTGAGCTTTGGTATCACTGCTAGAAACCCTAGTGATTTAGGTAAGCAACCATTTGTCAATCATATCTCATATGGCTCTTGTATGTTGGGTGGCATCTCTATGCCTTAGCGACCAACACTATGCCCCAAGGCCCAAAACCATTTTGATAGCCTTATCAAATTAAACCAATAATATACATGTGAGTGTCCGACACCCACCCCATCTTATTAAGATAGTTAATGGCACCCTACTTTGGTAGACCTACCAATTAATAATCAAAATTGTGATAGGCGCGGCAATTGGAAAAGCATCAAATTTACTTAATTTTTCTTGAGGGATACTACTCTACCATGTTAAAACATCTAATGATAAAACATGATCAATAGCATAACATGACCAAAATAAACATTCATAGATAATCATATTAAATTGTGAAATAGTATGGCCCTTAACATGACAATCTCCATCACCATGCTTCATGTCCACCAAGCCATCATGCTTGAAATCACCACATTCATCTACTAAGAAATTACTCCTAAAATCTAGTAATGAATTACATATGATAGTATCAAGCATCACATGTCGGCACGCAGATTGTTATACAATAATATGTAGCTTGATGGCTATAACACAACATGACACGCGGGCCATGAAAAATCCATACATGCATCACATACACAATAGGTCATACTATTCACAACAAGCCCTACAAAAGGTGGCATGCATAGAATCCAATTCTATCGGGTGACATGAACACATAATACTATACGTGATAACAATTATCTAGCACGGTGATCCTGCTAGCCGATTAGCGGGCAGCGCCCTTGGAAATTTTTCTGGGACATAAATCTCATTCACGTAATTGAGCCATTGAAATTCATCGGATTAATCATATTAACCCTATTCCAAACCAATCTGATCACCGCTTCCATACGACTACGCACCGCAGCATACCCTGATGGCGGAATTTCGACCGGTACGGGTATCATGCAATGCGATCATGAACAAGTGGAGTAAAACATCTGGTGCTTTCAACTCATACCTCCCGCAAACCCATCTACTATCGCCAAAAACCGATTGATCTTATCAACCAGTGCCCAAATCGCTCCATCCATATGAACGGATCTAGGTTACCAGAACAGAATAGTAATAGATCTAATCTACTACTGCCACATATCAAGTATATACGACCGATCTAGATCAAAAGCTACGCAAGATGGCTCTGATACCACTTAAGGGATACGAGTATGCTACACTAGCTGGTAATTAAAAAATTCTACCACGTAAATTAGAAAGCCATGCAAGCTAGAGATCATAGATCATTACCACTAGACGCACAGTGCAGCGGAAGAAGAGTTGGAGCAACCTGATCTAACGTCGAGCGCGTCGATGTAGTGGTCGTAGTCGATCATCTAGTGTCCTCGGTGCCGATCCTCTCTTGTAGCAATCAATCACGTTCCTTGTGAGGATTATGGATCGTCTTCGTTCAGCACAGCAGCAATCGCAGTAGTGCCTCTACGGTATCCACACGTCAAGGGATAAAACACCGTACACCGGTGTGCTAGCACTAGTACGCACGGAAGGGTCTTCAAGAAGATGGCGGCTTGGGTTTCGGTGAAGCCATTCACGTCCATTCCCAATAGCCTCATGCATCCCCTTATAAAGAGCTCATGATGGATCCTATCCGAACTCATTTGTTCCAACCCGTTAAGTATGTGACCCTGTAGGTTCATGTGTAATCGGTTGCGACTCAAAAACTCTTTTTCGACCATGAGTTATTTTCGGTTCCTAGCAGGATATAACGATTAACAAATATACGTAAATTATATCAGACGAACCTTAATTACGACCAGCTCGGATATAGTCACAACTAGTTCGTAACTCCTTACGACCAGTTAATGATTATGTTTGACCAGTCTATGACCAGCTCGTATCTCCATACCACTAGTCCATATCTGGTCGAACGGAACGACCTGCTTGTGTATTATCCCTTTGCCTCACGATATCTGGTTGAACTCTATGTGAGATATTTTGTCATCCATGGACTCTTCAATACTTTCTCGATCAAGCGACGGATAACTTCATGTGGTCGACTCTTCGACCAATAGTGGTATGGCCATGCACTTTCTTTACTCGACCACGTCGAGGGGCCCAGAGATATCTCTCCTATTATGTTAGGAGTGACAAATCCCATATCCAACCAGTCACATCCCTCCGCATGTTTCATAGCATACCGAAAGCTACCACTACTACAAAAATACTAATACTGGACGCCTGATCACAGACGATTCATCGAAACCATCTATATTAAACACAATCACAGACGGTTTTTGTTTAGCGACCGTCTGTGTTACTTTCCACGCTAAAAACCGTTTGTGAAGAGGTAATATCATAGACGGTTCATGTTGAAAACCGTCTGTGAAGTATCACAGATGGTTCTGACAAAAAACCGTCTGTGATATTACCCAATATCACAAACGGTTTTCAACATGAACCATCTGTGATATTAACACATATCACAGACGGTTTTTGTTGAAAACCGTCCATGATAGTTAACTCATCACAGACAGTGCAGTATACATAGCTCCCCAACAGAGTCTTCTTGATCTCTGTGAGGACCCCGGTTTATTAGGCTTGTAATACTTAGTCATCCATTGATCCTATCATTACAAACATAATAATCCATGTCTTCGAGATATGTATACTTCCCAGAATGCAGTATACACACCCCTTTACAAAATCATGCATCAATTCTATTCAAGACATAGAACCAAAGCACGACTAGAATAAAAGACATACAATATATAGAGTTATTACAAAAGGGGCCGACCGGCCAAATACAACTTAGAACGGTAAACACAGCGGAAGCAAAAGGCATAAGATGGCGATAAACAAAAGAGAGCCACAAGGTTTGCCTTTAGCCCACAAGGCAACCAACCAAGACGCCTAGCTCGATTCCCAACCGCTGCACATCTCACAAAAGTAAAACCCTTTGGGCTCTACCTCCTCTGCAACAAAGTTATTAAGCAAAGCAAATGAGTACAAAAATGTACTCGCAAGACTGACGTGTAATATAACAGAACTATAAATAGCTACATGCAAGCTTTATTTAAGTGGATGAGGCTTTGGACTCATTTTAGCATAAAGCAAGTTTTCATTTGCAATAATGTAATAGATTGAAAGCAATTTGACAAAGCATTTATAATTTTTGAAGAACAACGACACAACAATAGTAACAACAAGAACAACCTGGAAGTGACTCACCCAAGCCACCACAACAATAGCATGAATTATCCAATTCATACCAACCATCAAGTTTTAATTAAGTGTTTAGTCTAGTTCTTGCACGACCTTACCAAGCATGTCCATAACCTAGGACGAGGCTATTCGAATAGTTTTAACCTGCAGGGTGTACCAATGTACCCACACGCCTGCATCGCCTTTTCGCCACATGATTTAGCACACTTCCTTTGGTATGCCGCACGGCTAAGTCCTACGAGATATTTCCAATGGATGATGCTAATTAAGAGCCGCAACCCATGGGGATAAGGACAAACTAGTCACCTAACCGTCTCGCTAATGCTCCCTCCCACACCACACATACACACATTTAAAACACACCCACCGACCAGCTCATAATTAACACCTCCCAAAGTACTTAGTCAAGAGAGGTCCCATATCCTCTCGTGTGGTTAGCACGCAAGAGCGCTTGGCTTAGTGACACAAGTAACTCAGTCCTTGGGGACTTAGGCACCATTCCGTTCACACCCAACAAATCACACCAACATCCATTGTGCCCAAGTCAATAACAATTTTGTTTTCATTTTTGTTTATTTACAAAGTAACAAGCACAAGATGGACATAATGGAATAATAGTTTTTAGGTGATCAAGGTCATCGACATAATGTCGACAACCGCCCATTTCTACCGTTATCTAAGCATTGCTAAGCATTATCAACGAACTACTAAGTGATAAGAGTCCATCCATCGAACTCTAAATCACAGCAAGATAATCCTAGGCTTAGTAGTAGAGAATGAATATTTACCTACAGGATATGCATTTATAGGCTCAACTAATCGATATTTCAACACAAAGTAGCATGCATACATATAAGTGAAACAAAGTATTAAACTTTAAAGTAATGGGACAATACTGGGATATGATCAAACTGCTTGCCTTGCTGGTTTTGCTCAAAATGTTGCTGAGGATCACTCACGGGATCAAAGCACTCGTCGGCACCTAACGAAAAGGCGAAAAGAATCGATAAGAACGACGAAAACCACAAAGACAGCACAGCAAAAAAAACTCCAAATGCTCTGAAATTTCTACAGAAGTAAGAGGATGATTTTTAGGGAATTTACCAACAACAACCAATTGATTTGGATTCTCAATGCAAAAGATATGAGCAAAACAATTTTGCTCAGCCCTAAAAATTGTAATCTGCTACTATTCACTAATTTAAATATTTGGCAACATTTTCTAGAAAGGTGGTGATACTGAGATTTTTACAGTAAAACAAGCACCTCATGAGATGAATAACACAATTGAGTTCACCTCATTTGGAGCTATTATGCACTTTCTATAATTTTTCAAAGACAAGAACTTGAACAAAATTAAAATACACAAGAAAGCTTTTTGAAAACAGTGACATGCCTAAATCCTATTCTAACATTTAGTGCACTAACACAGGAAGCCAACAAAGTTGGATTCACTCAAAAAGGAGCTCTAGAGAATTACTTATGCATTTTACAAGTTAAATGAATTTTTGATAAAACATTTAAAGTTAGTTTGGAATTTTATTTACAAAACCTTTTTCTGGAGCTGAACTGGGCTCATAACCATTTTTATATTAGAGCCTGGTCCAAACCAGAGCTATAGAAATTTGAATCACCAAATTTGGATTTAGAATGAATTAGTTATGCATTTACAAAGTTCATACCTTTTTCAGTTCATAAAATAACAGTTCTCTGGAATTTCCTAAAAACCAATAAGACAGGGGAGGACATGAGCCCTAGATCTTGAATCTAACGGCTCAAGACCTCCCAGAGAACATCGACACGCCAGGCCGCTGAAGGTCCAGAGGTCATGGGCCGTTGATCTTGGATCCAACGGTCCATGTCCTCCAAAGAACGCAAGACGCCTTGAAAGCAGAGGGGAGGTCGTGGCTGTTGATGCTACATCCAACGGACCACAACGCGAGAGGGAGGACCGGAATGGTCCAGATTAAGTGAGGGAGGTCCTCAACGGTTGAGATGACCTCGAGGAGGTCCTACGCGGAGGTCTTCGCGTCCTGCACCTCCACGGAGGTCTGGACGGCTAAGGTGCGAATGGGGAGGTCTGGACGTTCAAGATCTCCTGAGGAGGTCTTGGACGGCCAGATCCAGAGCATGGCCAAGACGCACACATGCTGCAGCAGGCAGGAGTAATGGCGCAGACAATGAGGAGGTCCAAGCGAGGTCTTAAATGCTTGAAAAGGCGGGATTAAAGGCAGTTAAGGCAAAACCAATGATTACAACGGTTAAGCAATGATTGGCGCATTTAAGGGGGGGATCTTTGTCTTAAACGACAACAGCACTGCTGTTTTCGTCCGACAAAAGTCCCGAGAGCAAAGAGGTGGTCCTCGCCGGCGATGCGGACCTCGCCGGCGACATCCAATGGTGCCATTGGGTCCACAATAACCATGCGCACCCAATGGACCTACTCTCAATGGCGGCGGCGACCTAAAACACCGACGAGCCGGAGATGGGCGGCGCAAAAGCACACGGCCAAGAGCAAAACTAAAAATTAAAGCTCCGCAACTTCATACATGCAGGTGCCCAGCTCTAAGGACTAACAGGAGGTTACCTGGAGGTCCAGAGGTGCCGAGGAGGTCGAGGAAGGTGAGGACCGGAGCTGGGGAAGACCAAAAGCTCCACGGCCAACCTCCAAGTGTTCCGATTTGGCCACCTCTGCAGATGTCCAAACTAACCAAGTTAGGACTATGGTTACAGAGGGTAATGGCACAAAATGAAACAAGGAAATGGAGAGGAAAAGCCCCAGGGACCCTTCTCCACCGAGGAGCTCCAAGCTCCAACAATGGCGGCTAAGGAGAGCTTCGGGTGGTTTTGAGCTCACAAGCACAGAGGTGCAAGCAAGGCAACAATGGTGTGTAAAGGAAGCCAAGGAAACAGTGGGGAGGTTTTATACCTAGGGCAAAAGAGGTCCTGGACCACGGGTTAAGCTCATGGTGAGCTTAGCCCATGGGAGGTCCATGGCATAGACAAGATGGAGGGGACAGGTGTAGGTAGGTCAGAGCATGGGCTAGGGGCGGAAAGGAGCTGACACGTATTTAATGCGCCTGCACAGAGCCGTTGGGATGTGACAAGGCGCTGACCTTCTCCACCGCCATAGCTCTTGCACGCGAGCCCAAGCTAGGAGAAGAACAGGACCTCAAATCCACCGTTGGATTAAGAGGGTGGGGAGGTCCTGGCCCTCGGATTAGATTTGTGAATCGGTACGTTTTAAGTGACTGGGAGGAGGTCCCAGCCACACGATTTGGACGGGGAGGTCATGGCCGTCCGATTTTCATTGCGCAGATGCGCAAGGATAAGGGGACAGGAGGTCCAAGGCGTTGGATCTAAATCCAACGGTGCGGACCTCCTGGGAGGACTTAACCGCACACGACTTTGAGAAGTGAGGGGGAGGTCATGGCCTTTGGATTTAAATCCATGGGCACACAACCAAAGGGGAGGTCCTAGGCGCTGCGCAAAGCGCAGAGGAGCTCAAGATCTTTGGATTTTAATCCAATGGTGCTGATCAAGTGAGGGGAGGTCCTGAGCTTGCGCGTAGCGCACAGGAGGTCATGGCCCTTAGATTTAGATCTAATGGCTCACAGGAGTGGTCTGAACGGCCCACTCAACGGATACTGCGCGATCTAAATCTAACGGCTTAGAAAGGATAGTCCGAACGGCCCACAGATCTCGCACGTTGAAACGAGATCCAAAGGCAAGGAGAGGACAAGGGAGGTCTGATGCGCACAAAGCACTGGGAGGTCGTGGCCGTAGATTTTAAATCTAACGGCGCACAACACAAGATGGGGGAGGTCTTTGCGCTTTGATAACGAGGAGAGGTCATGGGCTGTTGGATCTGATCCAACGTCTACGACCTCAACAAGGTGGGGTGTCTGAGTGGTTTAACAGCGAGGGGAGGTCATGGCCATGGATCTCTGATCCAACGGCTATGGCCTCGATGAGGTGGGGAGGTCCTTGCGGTGTTGACCGCGGAGGAGGTCGTGGCGGTTGGATGCTGATCCAACGGCTACGACCTCATCATGGTGGATAGGAGGTCTGGTGAGTTGCAGTTGCGGTTGGGTTCAGCCACTTTGGAAAGTGGCTCAAGCCCAAGTCAAACCAATCCATAAAATTGGAAATAACAAGCTGAGACTTTTGAGGATTTATTTGAGATAGCAAATGAACTCCAAAATTCATGAAATTTTAACTAGAGCTTGCTGACATAAGGATTATCCTTACATAAAATTTCCAGAGGTTTTTATGCAATGCATTTTTCTCAGGAAATTCATTAAGGCTATTCAAGAGTTTGTTTTACCTCCAAAAATTATCAAACAAGTTTTACAGCTTATGATATTTTTCAGAGGGGTCCCACAACATCTCAAGGACCAAGGAAAAATATTTCCAAAGGGTTAGGCACAAGAATTGAGACAAGTTGAATAAGGGTTGGACTTTAGTCCACAAGAGGTTTAGGTTTTTGAACTCCACAACTTTTGATAAGAATTTTAGAGGAGTTCAAGAGTTTCAAGATGTGAGAAAAAGTTTTTATTTCTACACATTTTCTGACATTTGAAACACACACCTGTTTATACAGTTGGGGTGTTACAAAATCTCCCCCCCCCCCTTACAGAAATCTTGTCCCGAGATTTTGGCTTACTCGGAAAAGAAAGAAGGGTAGTCCGCACGCAGACGATCTTCCCTTTCCCAAGTAGCCTCATCCTTGGAATGGTTCGACCCTTGAACTTTAAGGAACTTAATGGAACGATTCCTAGTTCTTCGCTGACCTCTTCGAGTATGCTGAACAGGTGCTCGCGATAGGTCAAATCTGGTTGACATCGAGAGTTTCAACTGAGCTTCCTCGGCTGGAACACGGAGGAACTTTTCTTCAACTGGGACACATGGAACACATCATGTACCCCTCAAGTGCAGCGAGTAACTCCAACTTATAGGCAATGACTCCTTTCTTCTCGATAATGCGGTAGGGACCCACATACCGAGGAGCTAACTTGCCCTTGACGCCGAAACGTTGATGGCCCTTCAAAGGAGAGACTTTGAGATAAACAAAGTCATTAGGCGCAAAACTCAACTCACGGCGACGGCGATCCGCATAGCTCTTTTGCCTGGATTGAGCTGCGCGAAGACGCTCACGAATAAGCTGAACTTGACTCTCGGCCTCATTGATCGAGTCCGGGCCAAAGAAAGGTCTTTCGCGGTCTCGCACCAATACAACGGGTTCTACACTTTCTCCGTATAAGGCCTCGAAGGTGTCATGCCGAGACCGGCCCGAAAGTCGTTGTTGTAAGAAAACTTCGCGAATGGTAAGCATTTCTCCCAATGCTTCCCATAAGAAAGAACACAAGCACGAAGCATGTCTTCCAAAACTTGGTTGACCTCTCGGTCGACCATCGTTTGGGGATGATATCTCGAAATAAAGCAAGACGGGTTCCCATTGCCTCTTGCAAGCTATGCCAAAACGAGATATGAAAAGAGATCCACGATCCGACACAATCGTCTTGACAGACACCGCAAACTCACGATGCGGGCTATGTAGAGTTACGCCAAAAGACCTACGAAGGTCGGTCTTGACAGAAGAAAATGTGCCACCTTAGTCAATCGATCGATGACGACCCAAATGGCATCATTCTTCTTCGGGACGGGTAGACCGTGATGAAATCCATTCGATCGAATCCCACTTCCACTGCGCGGCAAAGGTCAAGCGCCCAACCGACGCCGATGTTCGCCTTCACATCGACAACACACGTCGCGACTCGCGAACCGCAATCTCCCTCTTCATTCGGGTCCACCAAAATCCCTGACGGAGATCTTGATACATCTTCGTGGCCCCGGGATGAATGGACAAATGCGAATTATGGGCTTCGCGGAGGATCAAATTCCACAACTCCATGTCCTTTGGAACCACAAGGCGTTGTCTGAACCTCACAACACCATGCTCATCCTCAGAGAAGCACTTGGTTGTTCCGTTCTTGACATTTTCCTTGATTTTGTTCACTCCAGGGTCCGATTGCTAAGCGGCCTTGACACGATCCACCAAGGTTGGCTGCACAACCAAGGTAGCGAGGGAACCATGCTCAACCAAACCCATGTTGAGACGCTGAAACTCCTCAATAAGGGTGGGCTGAAGCTCCTTGAGCGACAAGGCATGACAATGCGCTTTGCGACTAAGCGCATCGGCAACGACATTAGCCTTGCTCGGATGGTAGTGAATACCCACGTCATAATCCTTGATCAATTCCAACCATCTCCTTTGCCTGAGGTTCAGATCTGGCTGGGTGAACAAGTACTTCAAGCTTTTGTGATCCGAATACACTTCACAACGATTACCAATAAGGTAATGTCGCTAAATCTTAAGTGCATGAATCACAGCAGCTAGCTCCAAGTCATGGGTAGGATAGTTGAGTTCATGAGGTCTCAATTGCCTTGATGCATAGGCCACCACCTTGCCTTCCTGCATAAGGACACAACCGAGGCCTCGACGAGAAGTATCGCAATAGATATCGAAGCTCCGATGGATATCGGGAAGAACAAGAACGGGAGCAGTAGTCAAACGCGTCTTGAGTATTTGGAAACTTTCCTCACACTCAGCGGACCACACGAACTTCTTGTCCTTCTTGAGCAACTCCGTCATCGGCTTCGCGATCTTGGAGAAGTTCTCGATGAAGCGACGATAATATCCCGCTAAACCGAGAAAACTCCGCACATCACTTACCGAACGAGGCTGACTCCAGGATAGCACATCGCTGACCTTGCTAGGATCAACGGCTACGCCTCCAGCTGAAAGCACATGGCCCAAGAAAGCCACTTCCTTCAACCGTAATCGCGACTTGTTGAACCGCTGATACTGGTGGTGCTCGCAGCTTGCCCAACACAAGCTTCAGATGCTCGGCGTGTTCCTCATCGTTCTTGGAGTAGATAAGAATATCATCGATAAAGGCCACGACAAACTTATCCAAATACTCCATGAATACTGAATTCATGAGGTTCATGAACAAGGCAGGAGCATTGGTCAAGCCGAACGACATGACGGTATACTCATACAAACCATAGCGAGTAGAGAAAGCCGTCTTGGGAATATCCTCAGGTCGGATACGAACTTGATGATATCCCACTCTCAAATCAATCTTGGAGAAAACCTGAGCTCCAGATAATTGATCAAAGAGATCATCGATGCGGGGCAAAGGATACTTGTTCTTTACCGTCACTTCATTAAGCGAACGATAATCGACGCACATGCGCAAAGTACCGTCCTTCTTCTTAACGAAGATAGCCGGACAACCCCACGGAGATGAGCTAGGGCGAATGAAACCCTTCTCTTGAAGCTCATTAAGTTGCTTCTTCAACTCCACCAACTCATTCGGTGGCATCCGGTAAGGCCTCTTCGAAATCGGGGCGGCACCGGGAGCCAACTCGATGACGAACTCGAGGTCCCGAACTGGTGGCATCCCTGGAAGATCCTCGAGAAAGACATCCATGAAGTCACATACCGTTGGGACTTCACGAATATCCGGAGCTGGCTTCGCTTCAAGTGCGAAGAGATGAGGGCCTGACAGCTTCGACGAAAAGCGAACCTGCTCGCCGGATGGACTTGTGAGATAGATGAGCTTCCGGGCGCAATCAATTTGTCCCATATACTGAGACAACCAATCCATGCCTAGAATCATATCTAAGCTCGCTGCATTGAGGAGAATAAGATTCGCCACAAACCTTACTCCCTCGATCTCGATAGGAACATCCCTGCACTCCAACTCAGCTCTCAACTCCGAACCGGGAGAGCGAATGAGCAACGGGACCAACAGAGGAGCAAAAAGAAGATCACTAGCAGCAGCAAAAGACTGAGATACAAAAGAATGAGATGCTCTTGAATCGAACAAAACAGTAGCAGGATAAGAGTTTACAAGAAGCGTACCCAACACGACGTTAGGCGCCTCCTGTGCCTCCTCAGCTGAGATGGCGTTGATGCGACCGCCGCCCACGCCTTGGGCTACGGGGACGATCTTCTGATCCTGAGAAGATCCACCACCTTGCCCGCGTCCTCTATTAGGACGAGGGGCTGCTCCAGTCTTCTTAGGGCATTGGTTCGCATAATGCCCCTTCGTTGAGGAGAAGCAAGTGACCCCAGCGGCGGGTTTATGGGGCCACCAGTCGACTCGCAGTGCACGTGATTGGGGCACGACCACGGCGACGAGGGCAGTCTTGGCAACCTCGGGTCTTTGAAGCTCGCACGGACCCCGAGAGTGCCCGAAGTGAGAACGGGAAGAACCGTCCCTGGACGACTTGTAGGACTCCCACTTGCGCTTGCGGGAATCCACAAGCTCCCTACCAGAGTGCTCCGCGACGATGGCCTTGTCGACCAAGGTCTAGAAATCAGGGAAGTCGATGATGGATAGCTTGTCCTTAAGCTCCTCAGATAGGCCACCCCTAAACTTTGCTTGCTTGGCCAATATCAGTGGCCACATCCTCGGGAGCATAACGAGCTAGATGGTTGAACTCGTACACATACTCCACGACTGAGCTACGCCCCTGCTTGAGGGCGAGGAACTCCTGCTTCTTGATGTTCATCGGTGGCAGGATATGAGATCGACGAAAGGCAAGACTGAAACTCCTCCCTGTGACGGTGTGGTTGCGGGCTGCATGGCGAGAAAGCTCTCCCACCATGACAAAGTGCACCTCTAGTCGGTGCGATGCAAGCAGCGCCTTCTCGTGCTCTCTGCATCTGCTGATGCCGATCTTGAGCTTCCACCAGACGGAGCTGCTCAGATCGAGCGGGTCCTCGGACTGAAAGGTGGGGGCCGAGTACGAAGAAACTCACGAGGCCCCCACGAGGTCGATGTCCACTCCTTGCCCAGATCCGGAAGCACCCCAGAAGGGCCGAGGTGTTGCGTGCGATGACCTCCAACAAAGACTCTCATGTCATCCGTGACAGTTACGCTCTATCGAAGAAGAACCTCGGCTATGGTCGGAGGAGGAGGAAGCTCCTCGTCCGGACCAATGCTCGCCTTGGCCGCCATTTAGTACGGCCCGCCATCCTGTTGAAAGGGGAAAGATGGTTAGCAACCAAAAACCCAACAATCAGAAGCTAACGAAAACAGAGGCTAACGACTAGGGGAATGGAATATCACCCTAAACGAAAGCCAAAACAGCAAGTAAGTGGACTTTAAAAGCTCCTACAAGACTCCAAAAACAGCAAGGAAACTTTAGGAAATAAGCTCAACTTCTCTATGCAATTATCCCGTATTGAATGAACGAGTAATCGGTAGAGAAGGGAAAATTTCAGCAAGCTATTTTGGATCTAATTCTACTCAAAAGCAAGGTTAAACCAGCGAAATAATTGTTAGATACTTAGCTAACTAGTATCACATCTTACCCTTTCTTTCCCACAAGTTTTAGTTGAATTAACCCTCTCATTTTCTACCCTATTCACTAGCTTGAGCTTGCTACCCTAAAATTCCAGATTTGAATTTCCAGCTCCAAACACTTCCATTCTTCACCAAAGGACAGCCAAGACATCAATTTTAGAACTCTCATAAGTTCCCCCAAAAACCAGTTAAACGATAACAACTATCTTTGAAGGAAGGAGAGGTAAACAATTTTTAAAACTCAAATTAGAGTAAGATGAGAGAAGAAAGTTAAGATAGGTAAGGAGTAAAATCAGAGAATTACTTAAGCTTTCATAAACTCTTTGATACTTTGAAAATAAGTTTTCCAAAACATCCTAAAGACGACCAAGCTAGGGTTTCTATGGTCAGTATGGCTCTGATAACAACTTTGTGAGGACCCCGGTTTATTAGGCTTGTAATACTTAGTCATCCATTGACCCTAGCATTACAAACATAATAATCCGTGTCTTCGACATATGTATACTTCCCATAATGCAGTATACACACCCCTTTACAAAATCATGCATCAATTCCATTCAAGACATAGAACCAAAGCACGACTAGAATAAAAGACATACAATATATAGAGTTATTACAAAAGGGGCCGACCGGCCAAATACAACTTAGAACGGTAAACACAGCGGAAGCAAAAGGCATAAGATGGCGATAAACAAAAGAGAGCCACAAGGTTTGCCTTTAGCCCACAAGGCAACCAACCAAGACGCCTAGCTCGATTCCCAACATTGCAGACATCTCACAAAAGTAAAGCCCTTTGGGCTCTACCTCCTCTGCAACAAAGTTATTAAGCAAAGCAAATGAGTACAAAAATGTACTCGCAAGACTGACGTGTAATATAATAGAACTATAAATAGCTACATGCAAGCTTTATTTAAGTGGATGAGGCTTTGGACTCATTTTAGCATAAAGCAAGTTTTCATTTGTAATAATGTAATAGATTGAAAGCAATTTGACAAAGCATTTATAATTTTTGAAGAACAACGATACAACAATAGTAACAACAAGAACAACCTGGAAGTGACTCACCCAAGCCACCACAACAATAGCATGAATTATCCAATTCATACCAACCATCAAGTTTTAATTAAGTGTTTAGTCTAGTTCTTGCACGACCTTACCAAGCATGTCCATAACCTAGGACGAGGCTATTCGAATAGTTTTAACCCTGCAGGGGTGTACCAATGTACCCACACGCCAGACCGCCTTTTCGCCACATGATTTAGCACACTTCCTTTGGTATGCCGGCACGGCTAAGTCCTACAAGACATTTCCAATGGATGATGCTAATTAAGAGCCGCAACCCATGGGGATAAGGACACACTAGTCAGCCTAACCGGTCTGCTAATGCTCCCCTCCCACACCACACATACACACATTTAAAACACACCCACCGACCAGCTCATAATTAACACCTCCCAAAGTACTTAGTCAAGAGAGGTCTCATATCCCCCTCGTGTGGTTAGCACGCAAGAGCGCTTGGCTTAGTGACACAAGTAACTCGGTCCTTGGGGACTTAGGCACCATTCCGTTCACACCCAACAAATCACACCAACATCCATTGTGCCCAAGTCAATAACAATTTTGTTTTCATTTTTGTTTATTTACAAAGTAACAAGCACAAGATGGACATAATGGAATAATAGTTTTTGTGTGATCAAGGTCATCGACATAATGTCGACAACCGCCCATTTCTACCGTTATCTAAGCATTGCTAAGCATTATCAACGTAAACTACTAAGTGATAAGAGTCCATCCATCGAACTCTAAATCACAGCAAGATAATCCTAGGCTTAGTAGTAGAGAATGAATATTTACCTACAGGATATGCATTTATAGGCTCAACTAATCGATATTTCAACACAAAGTAGCATGCATACATATAAGTGAAACAAAGTATTAAACTTTAAAGTAATGGGACAATACTGGGATATGATCAAACTGCTTGCCTTGCTGGTTTTGCTCAAAATGTTGCTAAGGATCACTCACGGGATCAAAGCACTCGTCGGCACCTAACGAAAAGGCGAAAAGAATCGATAAGAACGACGAAAACCACAAAGACAGCGCAGCAAACAAACTCCAAATGCTCTGAAATTTCTACAGAAGCAAGAGGATGATTTTTAGGGAATTTAACAACAAGAACCAATTGATTTGGATTCTCAATGCAAAAGATATGAGCAAAACAATTCTGCTCAGCCCTAAAAATTGCAATCTGCTACTATTCACTAATATAAATATTTGGCAACATTTTCTAGAAAGGTGGTGATACTGATATTTTTACAGTAAAACAAGCACCTCATGAGATGAATAACACAATTGAGTTCACCTCATTTGGAGCTATTATGCACTTTCTATAATTTTTCAAAGACAAGAACTTGAACAAAATTAAAATGCACAAGAAAGCTTTTTGAAAATAGTGACATGCCTAAATCCTATTCTAACATTTAGTGCACTAACACAGGAAGCCAAAAAAGTTGGATTCACTCAAAAAGGAGCTCTAGAGAATTACTTATGCATTTTACAAGTTAAATGAATTTTTGATAAAACATTTAAAGTTAGTTTGGAATTTTATTTACAAAACCTTTTTCTGGAGCTGAACTGGGCTCATAACCATTTTTAGATTAGAGCCTGGTCCAAACCAGAGCTACAGAAATTTGAATCACCTAATTTGGATTTAGAATGAATTAGTTATGCATTTACAAAGTTCATACCTTTTTCAGTTCATAAAATAACAGTTCTCTGGAATTTCCTAAAAACCAATAAGACAGGGGAGGACATGAGCCCTAGATCTTGAATCTAACGGCTCAAGACCTCCCAGAGAACATTGCACATGCGCGCTCGCGAAGGTCCAGAGGTCATGAGCCGTTGATCTTGGATCCAACGGTCCATGTCCTCCCAGCAACGCGCACGCGCGAGCAGAGGGGAGGTCGTGGTCGTTGATGCTACATCCAACGGACCACAACGCGAGAGGGAGGACCAGAACGGTCCAGATTAAGCGAGGGAGGTCCTCAACGGTTGAGATGACCTAGAGGAGGTCCTACGCGGAGGTCTTAACGTCACAGACATCCACGGGAGGTCTGGACCGCTAAGGTGCGAATGGGGGAGGTCCTGGACGTTCAAGATCTCCTCGGAGGAGGTCTTGGACGGCCCAGATCCAGAGCCACAGCGCTCGCGCACGTGCGCCCGTGCGGGCAAGGAGTAATGGCGCGGGACAATGAGGAGGTCCAGGCGCGAGGTCTTAAATGCGCGAAAGGGGCAGGATTAAAGGCAGTTAAGGCAAAACCAATTATTACAACGGTTAAGCAATGATTGGCGCATTTAAGAGGGGGATCTTTGTCTTAAACGACAACAGCGCTGCTGTTTTCGTCCGACAAAAGTCCCAAGAGCAAAGAGGTGGTCCTCGCCGGCGATGCGGACCTCGCCGGCGACATCCAATGGTACCATTGGGTCCGCAATAGCCATGCGCACCCAATGGACCTACTCTCAACGGCGGCGGCGACCTAAAACGCCGACGAGCCGGAGATGGGCGGCGCAAAATCACACGGCCAAGAGCAAAACTAAAAATTAAAGCTCTGCAACTTCATACATGCAGGTGCCCAGCTCTAAGGACTAACAGAGGTTACCCGGAGGTCCAGAGGTGCCGAGGAGGTCGAGGAAGGTGAGGACCGAGCTGGGAAGACCAAAAGCTCCACGGCCAACATCCAAGTGTTCCGATTTGGCCACCTCTGCAGATGTCCAAACTAACCAAGTTAGGACTATGGTTACAGAGGGTAATGGCACAAAATGAAACAAGGAAATGGAGAGGAAAAGCCCCAGGGACCCTTCTCCACCGAGGAGCTCCAAGCTCCAACAATGGCGGCCAAGGAGAGCTTCGGGTGGTTTTGAGCTCACAAGCACAGAGGTGCAAGCAAGGCAACAATGGTGAGTAAAGGAAGCCAAGGAAATAGTGGAGAGGTTTTATACCTAAGGCAAAAGAGGTCCTGGACCACGGGTTAAGCTCATGGTGAGGTTAGCCCATGGGAGGTCCATGGCACAGACAAGATGGAGGGGACAGGTGTAGGTAGGTCAGAGCATGGGCTAGGTGCGGAAAGGAGCTGACACGCATTTAATGCGCCTGCACAGAGCCGTTGGGATGTGACAAGGCGCTGACCTTCTCCACTACCATAACTCTTGCACGCGAGCCCAAGCTAGGAGAAGAACAGGACCTCAAATCCACCGTTGGATTAAGAGGGTGGGGAGGTCCTGGCCCTCGGATTAGATTTGTGAACCGGTACGTTTTAAGTGACTGGGAGGAGGTCCCAGCCACACGATTTGGACGGGGAGGTCATGGCCTTCCGATTTTCATCGCGCAGATGCGCAAGGATAAGGGGACAGGAGGTCCAAGGCATTGGATCTAAATCCAACGGTGCGGACCTCCTGGGAGGACTTAACCGCACATGACTTTGAGAAGTGAGGGGGAGGTCATGGCCTTTGGATTTAAATCCAAGGGCACACAACCAAAGGGGAGGTCCTAGGCGCTGCGCAAAGCACAGAGGAGGTCAGGATCTTTGGATTTTAATCCAATGGTGCTGATCAAGTGAGGAGGTCTGAGCTTGCCAGAAGACAGAGGTCATGGCCCTTAGATTTAGATCTAATGGCTCACATGAGTGGTCCGAACGGCCCACTCAACAGATACCGCGCGATCTAAATCTAACGGCTTAGAAAGGATGGTCCGAATGGCCCACAGATATCGCGCGTTGAAACGAGATCCAAAGGCAAGGAGAGGACAAGGGAGGTCTGATGCGCACAAAGCACTGGGAGGTCGTGGCCGTAGATTTTAAATCTAACGGCGCACAACACAAGATGGGGGAGGTCTTTGCGCTTTGATAACGAGGAGAGGTCGTGGGCTGTTGGATCTGATCCAACGGCTACGACCTCAACAAGGTGGGGTGTCTGAGTGGTTTAACAGTGAGGGGAGGTCATGGCCATGTATCTCTGATCCAACGGCTATGACCTCGATGAGGTGGGGAGGTCCTTGCGGTGTTGACCGCGGAGGAGGTCGTGGCGGTTGGATCTCGATCCAACGGCCACGACCTCATCATGGTGGATAGGAGGTCCGTGAGTTGCGATTATGGTTGGGTTTAGCCACTTTGGAAAGTGGCTCAAGCCCAAGTCAAACCAGTCCATAAAATTGGAAATAACAAGCTGAGACTTTTGAGGATTTATTTGAGATAGCAAATGAACTCCAAAATTCATGAAATTTTAACTGGAGCTTGCTGACATAAGGATTATCCTTACATAAAATTTCCAGAGGTTTTTATGCAATGTATTTTTCTCAAGAAATTCATTAAGGCTATTCAAGAGTTTGTTTTACCTCCAAAAATTATCAAACAAGTTTTACAGCTTATGATATTTTTCAGAGGGGTCCCACAACATCTCAAGGACCAAGGAAAAATATTTTCAAAGGGTTAGGCACAAGAATTGAGACAAGTTGAATAAGGGTTGGACTTTAGTCCACAAGAGGTTTAGGTTTTTGAACTCCACAACTTTTGATAAGAATTTTAGAGGAGTTCAAGAGTTTCAAGATGTGAGAAAAAGTTTTTATTTCTACACATTTTCTTACATTTGAAACACACACCTGTTTATACAGTTGGGATGTTACAATCTCCATCTCTGGCACTACGGTAACCGCGGGAGATCTCCAAGCCCAGTGAGTCCATCGCCACTCCGTGCCCGGTTTGAGTATCGCCTCACCTCACTAAGCCCACTCGTGTGGTTCATTTCAGCTATTGCCGTCCACGACGAGCTGTCACCGTGGACCTCTCTATCACCGCCACCGCCACCGACCCCAACTCTTCTCCGGTGAGTCCTTGACCCCACCAAGGTCGATTTCCCCACCTATATGTCCCCCTAAAGCTATGCATATGCTTGGTTTCAGTTTATTTCCACCGAGAAGACCTATCACCGAGGAGCTTGCCGCCGTCGCCTTTGTTCACCGACGACTAGCCGTCTTGGACCTTCCCCGACTTCGACTAGCCACCTTGGACCTTCCCCGACTTCATTGACACCTTCCTCGTGATCGAGGTGAGCTACTGGAGCATAAGTATCCTTTAATTTGAGTAGTTTCAGGCGTTTACGCCGAAATCGCTAGTGAAGCCCATGGCACCACCACGGGACATCACCGTCGGTTCGCCTCTGGCGACCTAAGGGCCCCGAGTCACGACTATTAGTAATGCGATGTCACCCTGAGCCCAATTTGAGCTTCAAATCCTACTGTTTTTAATCATTTAGTTGTTCAAGTCTTCTATGTAACCGACCAGGCAAATAAGAAGCGCCACATAGTTCTTCATGGAAAAAAGGAGGATTGTCGGAGTTGAGAATGTAGTGGACGAGGAAGAATACAATCAATTTGACGAGTTGTCTCCTTTCGAAAATGGCATAAGGGTCAAGGAAGAACAACGTGACGAAACTAGCTACATATGTGTCGATCATCATGATGGGCTAATTTTTAAAGACTAATTGAACGATGTGTGTATATGTACGTTATGATGAATGGTTAATTTTAGTTCATTTGAGTTAATTGATTTGTACTGTGAAATGGATGTGCTGGTTTCTGAAATGAATGTGAATTGGACGTATATACATGTACTTGTTGTGTTTTCTACTTGTTTCAGAGGGCATGGCTAGCATTTCCTAAGGCTAGCCAATAAACATAACTAGATTAACCAATACAAAATAATATCACAGACGGTTTCATCTACAAACCGTCTGTGATTATATATCACAGACGGTTCCTTGGTAAAAACCGTCTGTGATACATCATATATCACAGACAGTTATTTATTGGAACCGTTTGTGATATATCATATATCACAGATGGTTATTTATTGGAACCGTCTGTGATACATCACATATCACAGATGGTTCTACTTTAGAATCGTCTGTAATGTCCATCCCTATTTATATTCGCACTATAGGGTTTGCCCGCGCCCCTCACTCAAACGATTAAGTTTCTCAACTCCTCCCTCCTCCCGTGAGCCCGTCGCCGCCATCCTCGATGCCACCTCCTCCTCAAGCTCGGCGCGACTCCTCCCCCGAGCCCGTCGCCACCGTCCTTGATGCCGCGTCCTCCTCGAGCCCGGCGCGCCTCCTCTCCTGAGCCCGCCACCTCCTCCCCTCCCCCGAGCCCGGCGTGCCTTCTCTTCGACGCCACCCTGCTGCTCTGGTACTGCTCCCTGCTCGTCCTTCTCCTCAACGCCCAAAGGTAATCAATGCCGAGCTGCCGACCCCGATGCCCCTTTCCCTCACTCTTTCTATCAATACTATGTCATGGTCCTCATTGACTCATGATAATTGCACTAGTATCTGGTTCAAAAACTGAGTAGTATGAGGTGTTGTACTTGTTTTAGGAATTTGTATTTGTTCTAGTCAGTGATCCATATGGTATTTGTTTTGATACTGCTACTAGAATATATTGCAATGTGGTGTGGTGGGGCTTGAGATGAATGCTCTGTGATGATAATAGTCTTATACTGAAATTGTTTTGATAATCGGGTTTGAACTTGAGCTCTAATTGGAATGCTTACTTTACATCTGAGAGTAATATCAAAATGTTAAATCTTAGCTTTATGCTGATTTCATTTGTTCACATGATGTTTGTGTTCAGCATATTATTCCTTTTAAATGACTTGGAGGATTTACATGTTTATGTCAATTATGTCATTGCATTAGTCCTAATTTCTTCCCTACATATCCCAATTATTATTAATTGGTGTGTATACCCATACACATAGAGATCGAATCTTATGATAATATGTTCATGTGTGTCAGAACTTCTTTTTCTTGTGAAGATGTCTTCCGCTCATTCTTCGTCATCGTCGCCTCATGTGTCTGATTGTGAGAACCCGGGGTATATAGCTTGTAATACTTAGTCATCCTCTTGACCCTAGCATCACAAACCAAATATCCAGTGCCTCAGCATGCATGTACCTCCTAGAATTGCAGTACACATACCCCATACAAATTATGCATCAACTCCATACACAAGTCATTACATTACTAAGTCTTCAAACTTACAACACAAAGACATACAAGTCAAGAAAACAACAGTAGGGCCGACCAGCCAAATTGACAAGGCAAATAAACAAAGTAGTAGCAGAAGCAAAATCCATAAGATGGCGATAAACAAAAGCCAACCGGTTTGCCATTACCCACAAGGCAACCGACCGGGCCGCCAAGCTAGTCGTCCTGTATGAAGTCGGTCTCACAAAAGTTAATCCCTTGGGGATCAACCTCCTCTGCAACAATTAAACAATGTAGTTGAATACAAAGTTGTACTCGCAAGACTTACAAGCAAAAGAAATATATAGATACATTCATGTGTCAAAGGAAGGCTGCTACACTAAGTAGTTTTCAGCATAAAGCAATTTTTCCTTTGCAATAGAGTAATAGATTGTAAAGCAATTTTAAGCAATCTGTTTTTATTTGTTTAAATAACAGAGAGACAACATTTATAAACATAATAACATCCTAAAGGTGTCTTCCCAACAGCCACCACAACATAGCACGAATTACCCATTCGCACTACCCAAATTCAAGTTTTATCGAAACTGTTGAGTCTAACTCTTGTAGAGACCTAACCAAGCGTGTCCATGACCTAGGATAAGGCTATTCGAATAGATTATACCCTGCAGGGATGTACCAATGTACCCACATGCCAGACCGCCTCTTTTGCCTCTAGATGAAGCACACTTCCGAAGGTATGCCGGTAAGGCCAAGTCCTATGAGACATTTCCAATATTGTGTATTAACTACGAGTCGCCCGTATGATAGAAACCATACATTGTGTCGGAGTCACCAGCAGAGAGAAAACTTACCGATGCTCCTCGAGGTAGGGGACTTAAACCCAGAACCCATCCCACCACGCCCAACATAAACAGAACATTTCTTTTTAATACAACACACAACCACCACCTGCAACTCGGAGCCAACACACGCCAATGTACTACGTCAAGAGAGGTCCCATATCCCTCTCATGTGGTTAGCATGCAAAAGTGCTTGGGTCAGTGTCCAAGATGTTCGGTCCTTGTTGACTCGGGCACCATCCATGCACACCCGACAATCACACCATCCAACTAATGTGCCCAAGTCTAAAACATTTCATTTTCAGTTTTCAGTTTCTCAAATACAATAAATACATGGGTAGCCTGACCCAAGTAATTTAAAGTGATGATATGACCATCGCCGAGGCGATGATCCCCATTCTACCGTTCTAAGCAGTGCCAAGCGACACAACTTGTATACAACATATTATGACCATAACTCATCCACCGAGCTCCAAATTCATCGACGGGGATATTAACCTAAGTTCAGTGGCAAAGGATAACATTTATCTACATCTTATGCAACTACTCGAATTAACTACCTCTAATCGAGAAATTAATCAAAGTAGAACATACATACATACAGTTGTAAAACAAGATATTGTATTGAAAGTAATAGGATCAATATGAACAAAGGGGGGCTACTTGCCTTGTTGGAGATAATTTTCTTCCTGCATAGTATCACTCTCGTACTCAGCAAATTCGTCGGAACCTATCGAAAAATTCAAGAAGACCAATAAGAATGAATAACACCGAGAATACTCAAAAATTCAAATTCATCCAAAAACCATGAAATTTTCACAGAAGGTAGAGCATGATTTTAAATGAATTTATCAACAAAATTCAAATGATTTGGAGTTTGCATGCAAAAGTTATAGCCAAAACAAAATCGGCCTTTTGAATAATTGCGGGAAAAATTCCTCTCGGGTACTGTTCATCCAAAATTAAATTTTTGGTGAAATTTTCTGAGGGGTGATGAACATGAAAATTTTATGAAAGACAGAGCATCACATGAGAGGAACAATGGAATTTCATTCATCTCATTTGGAGCTAAAATGAATTTCTTATGATTTTTCAAAGTCAAGAAAGTAGTGCACAAACCATACGTAAAAATAATATCTTTAGAGATAGTAATATACTCAAAACCTATTCTACAATAAAGTACAGTAATAGAGGAAACCAACACGCTCGAGTTTGCTCAAAATGGGGTTACAGAGAAATACTTATGTATTTTTGAAGTTAAAACAATTTTTAGTGTAAGAATTAATACTATACCGAAAGTAATTTTACTAACAACCAAATCTGGAACAGTAACAGGCCACAAAAACAATACCAACATAAAGTACACTAAAAATGTAACCCAACAAAATTTGAATCAACCAACAAGGAGTTAAAATGAAATACTTATGCTACTTTGAAGTTCAACACAAATAATAGTACAAAAATTAAGCATTTCGGAATTTATAAAAGCAGTAAATACTTTTTATACCCAGCCTATTCTAGCCATGGACACTGATCAATGGGTCCATGGTCAAAGCGGACCTAGATAACCTAGAACTGGTGAAAATACCTCGAGCCCACGCGTCAGCGAGCGAGGAGGAGGCGCTGGATCGATTTAACGAGCGGAACAAATCTTGACCGTTAGATCAAGATCAAATGGTTCAAACGAGAGGGACGTTCAGACGGTCCGAACGGCCCAATTGATCCAAGCGGTTGAATAGAAATCGGACGGTCCAAATGTAATGGGACGTTCGGATGGTCCGAACGGCCCAACTGATCTATATCGTTGAATCTAGATCGGACGGTCTAAAAGAAGGAGATGTTCGGACTCTAATTCACACGAACTGACAGGTGGGACCCAGCCGTCAGTGACTTAGTCCCATGATCTAAGTATACGGTGCATGCGCACGGCGCTTAAGTGACTAGGCCCACTTGTAAGTGATACAAAAGAGTCTTTAGGACAGACATTAACTAACTAACCAATTATTAGCTATTAAATGACTGTGATTAGTTCTAATGATTTACTACAGTGTGTTGGCCGTTCTGACAACGAAGCTTTGGCTTCGCCGGAGCCTTGCCGGCGTTCCCGGCCACGGCGGCGTGAGCCAGGTGTAGGGATATGGGTGCCTAATACTATTGCGCACCTAATGGTGGTGGTTGCAGCAGCGGAGATGGCCTGAATCGACGGCTAGCTGGAGAGGGGCGGCGCTAAGCTACGGCCAAACGTGCATGCTACAACCCGAGTGTGCCTCGAGCCTAAAAATCGCATGCAAGCATCTAAAGGTTACTAGGGACCTTACAAAGGGATGGAGAGGTCCAAGGAAACTCTGAGATGGCTTGACGTCGTTAATGGCGACGGCGGCGCTTGGCTCCACGTGGAGAGAACGGCCTGAGCAAGGAAAAGATCCACGAAGCATCACGATGGCTCAAGCATCAACAGAAGATGCTCTAAGAGCAAGGAATTGGAAAAAGTCTTACCGGATCGACAAGGAGATGAAAACGGATCTTATCGACCGAAAATGCAATTTCTTCAAATCCACGAAAACCTGTCGTGCATTGTTGAAATTGAATGAGGGGTTTTCAACCACATACTCTAAGACATGATATGACGCGAAAGACTTAGGATAAAACTTACCGAGCACGAAAATGGCATGGTGATGCCACTCGGGTACGCGCTCTAGAACTTCAAGGAGCACAAAGATGGTCCGAGAGCTACAAAAGAAATCAAGATCTCGCATTAGCCAAAATGGAAATGGCGTGCAAGAAGGAAACTAAAGGACTTGGTGGTGAGGATTTTACCACAGAGATGAGTCAATGGGAGCCTCCTTCTCCTCGGCCGAAAAGAGGAGAAGTGAGAAGAACAAGGGTTTGGAGAGGTTTTAACCGAGGAAGATGACGGTAATGGAGGCGGCGTTGAGCAACGGAGCCCCCGGATAGGTCGAAAAGGGCGGTGGCTCACGGTGCTAATGGAGCCACGCAGCATGCAAAGAGCGTGTGGCTCTTGAGCTCTGCCCACGAGCCATCACATTGGAGAAGACAGGTCTGACAAGTGGGCCAGGCGTGTCAGTGGCTGCAAGGAGCGAAACGAGCCAGGCTCGGGTGCGGTGCAACAGAGTGAGGCTCGGTCGTAAGTTTGGACCATTAGATTGAAGATGGACAGCCCCGATTGAGTGTGTCGTTCGAATGGTCTGAACAGCCCACTCAATACGGATGGTCTGATCGAGAATGGACAGCTCTGATTGAAATGGCCGTTCGGACGGTCCGAACGGCCCAAGCAATCTGGTCCATTGAAAACGAATCGGACGGCTCACGTGAAGGTTAGCTTGAGTTGAGCGCGCTGGTGCAATTAGGTGGTACAACCAAATCAAGTGGCTCGAGCCAGGGTTGGGTCTAAGCCCAAGGAACAGTGAATTCTGATTTTTGGAAAGCTAGGGCTAAGATGGTTAGTGAATTTTTAGAGAGAGTTTAAAAGCTCTAAAAATTCTAAAATTTTTATGGAAGGTCACTAGATCTGAGAACAACCTTGTATAATTGTTCCAGAACTTTTTATGCACTGCATTTCTTTCTGGAAAAATCACAAGGTTAAGTTATAGGGTTTTGACCAAGAGTCAAACTGGTTTGACTGACCTCTTAGAAGTAGTAAATAATTTCTAAAAATTATGAAATTTTTCAGAGGGGTCACCAGAGTGATCTAGGAGCTAGGAAAAATATTTCCAGAGAATGATCATAAGATTTGCTTAAGGAGTTTTCGAGGATTATGCTTCATCAATTGAAGCATTGGCCTTTGAAATTAGGAAACCCTTAGGGAAAATTTCCAGAAAATTTCAAATGACATCATGAGGCATCAAAAGTTTTAATTTCTCCTCATTTTTATACGTTTGAAACACAAACCATTGTTTGGGATGTTACACTGATGCACCGTACTCTGGAATATCCAAGCGCGGTAGAAGAAGAGGAATATCGAAAAGGCCTGCGGGCCGATTTACCATCACGGAGGTCAATCAGTCTAGGACCCCTAACAATCCTCGTCGAGCAGTGTCCGCATTCCGAAGAACGGTTGGAATAGTTACACGGGAACCGGTCAACATCACCTACGATTCGTGGAAGGAGTTGACCAAAGTGTAGAAAGATCAACTGTTGACGGATATTTTTTGATCGTTCAAGATCCTAGAACAACACCAGAACTCCGTGCGACGACACGCGTTGCTACAGGTGTGCAAAGCATGGAAGAACTTCAAGAGCATGCTTGTCAAGAACTACGTGAAGAAGGATCTAAGACCCTTCCATAAGTATCCGTTCTTGAAAGAATGCTGGGAAGACTTTGTGGCAAAGAAGACGATTTTAGGAGTGAAAGTGCGGCACACAGAACCCTTCAGGCAAAAAAACAAGCACCACCACAGACTCAGCACCGCTGGGTATGCGGGTAAAATCCCAATATTTAGGGATCAGGACTAGCAGGCAAACTGTTCGAATGTCTCCCCGCCATTTGCCGAGATCACTAATGAGCGCGCCCAAAACTGGTTAATGGGGAGGTTATGTACCCTGTCTACGGGGGAAATCTCCTTTTTAAACCCCACAGATGAGGAAGTGTCCCAGCGCCTGGTAAGATATCGAACTACCTAGTTTGTAATTACTCCATAACTTCATAGGAAGTGAAATGACATGTCGGGCTATTGCAGGTAACGCTGAGTGCACAATCTTGCCAAGGCTCATTCCAGATAGACAGGGAGAGAGATATACTCTCCGCGACCCTGGGAAATAATGAGCACCCGGATCGCACAAGAGGCGCTGGTCTTTATGTTTCATGGAAAGATTAGTTCCGAGAGGACTCCGAATCGTACCAGAGTAGGAAGAGAGCCAAAGTCGAGCACGATGCAAAGCTACGAGAGGAGATTCATGAATCCCTCAAAGATGAGATCTCTGAATCCCTCAGCGATGAGATCGATGATCACGTCAGATGGAGAGTTTGAGGAAAGGCTTAGGGAAGTTCAGTTGCAAGTTCCAAATCAGTTGCAAGCCCTGCCCCAACTATGCTAGCCAACCCCCCGCCCCCCCCCCCCCTCCAAACTTCTGAGTAGCTGCGCGTCCAACCCTAACCCTACCCCAATAGGCGACGACAGATTTCCTATAGATGATATCCAGGTAATAATTATTATCTCTATATTGCATATATGGTACATGGAACAGGCCAACAAGACGGATGAACAGCGACGCTCGGGTGTCACCATCAAGTTCAAGAAGGATCATTTTAACCACGAGGCTCGAGACTGTGTCTTCACGGTGACCTTCGAGGACTTGTTCTGCCTCTTCAACCTTGACTCCCTCGATGTCTCACTCATACGATGCTGGACACTATAAGTGTGTACAATCACGGTCAATGTTCGTGTAATACCGATAAATGTTATATATAACTCCTTACTTTTGTATATAGATACATGAATTCTGAAGTCGAATTAAGGAATTCACCGGTAGGTTTCCTCAACCCACACGTGGTCTCCAAGCAAACCATCAAGGAGAATGCAAAATTCGTCGAGGATTACATGATAGAGTCATTGCTGGCTCACCGCAATAAGGAATTCATACTTTTGCCCTACAACCAGGAGTAATTGTTGCACTACTGGCTATACTTGTTGATTTGTACTTTATAAGCAACACAAATTTAGGTTTAATGACCATGGTGACATACCTGTGTAGGTTCCACTGGATTCTAATTGTAATTATACCAAAATAGAACATGGTAATATACCTAGATTCTCTACAGAGGGCCAAACACGACTTCATAGTTGTTCGGCATTTAATCAACAGGTAAACACATTTCCTCCATAGAAACTCTATTGTAGTGTTTCCTTCCTTTGCAATGGCTAAGGTTAACTTCTTAGAATCACGTGGGTCGTTCACCGTGTTCCTTGCTAAAGGAGGGAAATCCAAGGGAAGGATGCTGCGACACAATCTAAAATTCCCAGTACTCACTAGCAAGTGCACATTAATCCTATATAACACTTTGTAGTAATGCCTCTCAAACTAACCAATTCTATTTTTGCAGTTCCACCAGCAGCCGCTGGCCTGCAACCTCTGTGGATACTATGTTTGCCACAACATGGAACTTCTCGTCGGTTCTGCGATAACCAATGATCCTCAGGTTTGTCAATCTTGCAATAATTATTTCATACTTACCTATTTATATAAGCACGAATTTAATCTTCCTAGTGACAGGTTGCGAGCATCGCCGAAACTATATTGGAACAGGGCCAGCTCATAAAAATTCGAGGATAGTTTACATCATTCTTGAATAGTTAGGTCATAAATCCAGATGGAAAGTTCCACAATGTAGATTGAACTTAATTGGAATAAAATTGAACTTAATGGTACATGTGTGTAAATGTACATAAATAGTTAATTGATTTGTGAATTAGATGTGCTTGTTTCTGAAATGAATGCAAATTGGATGTGCTTGTTTCTGAAATGAATGCGAATTGGATGTGCTTGTTTATGAAATGAATGTGAATTGGATGTATACAACTTGAGGCTAGCCAATAAACAGAAATAGATTTAGCAATACAAAAGAATATCGCAGACGGTTCCTTAGGACATACCGTCTGTGATGCATCGTCTATCACAGACGGTTTTCTATCACAGACGGTTTCATCTACAAACCGTCTGCGATAGTCGACTATCATAGATGGTTTTGAGTTAATAACCGTCTGTGATGACCTTATGTTATTACTGACTCATAAACTCAAACGGCTCACGAAACCGTCTGTGATGACGTTTTTGAACCGTCTATGAAGATATTTTCTGTAGTAGTGTACGTTTATAACTACCCAGTTGCAGAGTAGCATTTGGCAACCCCTAAGTGTACTATTACACATGTAGGAAACCATGTCGATATCTAGTCTAAGGATTATATATCATCATTGCTTGAGACCAACTGATGACACATAAAATCATAACAATCTCAATAGTGTCTCAAGGTGGATCAATCTAACACCATATTCTCTAACATGTGTTCACATTATTGCTTCGAGATCCCTATATCCATGACCGGTGAAACAGGGTCATCAATCAATACATATGTTGGTCGATAAGTCACTAGTGTTCCGACCAGTGACATCCGACCATGGATATATTTAGAATGACATCATATAAGTTAAAGAGATTCACCAACAAGTCACATACTTGTTAATCTTTATAACTGATAATTCATCCAAGGAACATAATAACATTTATTCTATAACACATAAACATAGACGTGATAAAATCATCTCTATGATTGCCTCTACGGCATATCACCTACAAAAATATGGTCATTAATCAATACATGTGCTGGTTGATGAGTCACTAGTGTTCCGACCAATGACATCCGACTAGGGATACATTTAGAATGACATCATGTAAGTTAAAGAGCTTTACCAACAAGTCACTTACTATTCAAGAAACATAATAACATTTATTCTATAGCTCATAAATATAGACATGATACAATCATGTCTATGATTACATCTAGGGCATATCACCAACATCGCCGTCATCCACCGGAGATGGAGGAAAAGCAACATCACAAGGGAGTAGCACGATGGAGGTAGTGACGCTAGGTCATCAAAGGAGAGGGGCCAGGGTGGTGCAATCGTTGGAGGATATCTAACTGAAGAGATGGCGGAGGGCGACTTACGATGACCAGGATTTGAGGAGAAATGAAGTAGCTAGCGGCACAGTGGTGTAGAACGGCGGTGGATGAGTAAGCAGGGGTGGACCCAACAATTAGGAGAGCTCTTTTGTTGTATGCATGTCTCGAGGAGGAAGGAGGATTCCTCGTGAACCTGGCTGGCAAGATGGCGAGTCTTGGACCGTTGGGTGCTTGAGGAGGCCCACAGCGCACATGCCACACCGCCATAGCCCACTGTCCAATCCACCACACCGTCAAGCCATAGCTCGTGGACTCGTTATGGTGTCTGGAGCTCGTGACGGGCCGACCTGGCCGAGGCGGCAGGCTGCTCGCAGACAAAGATAGCGTACGACAAGTTGGTGGAGAGGGGCGACACGCACAGCGACAAAGCGTCATCAGCGGAGAGGGCGTCACAAGCAAGTGGCGTCGGTGGAGAGAGGCGTCACACATGAGCACTATGGGCCTATGGCACAACAGCATCAACGTCTAGGTGAGCTGGTAGAGAGGGGTGTCACACGAGGCCACAACAGCGAGTAAGCCGACAGCACCGCGCCCGAGGTGGCTCCTCAAAACTCCAAATCTAAATCCAAAAGCAAAGCCAAGTAACTATGGGAATTAGAGAAATTAGTTAAAATGGAATGCATTGTGATTAGTTTTTGCTAGATTTGAAGAGCTATTTTAGCATTGCTTTGTCCGACTCAACCCCGTGTACTGGTGCAGCATGGATTGTAGTGTTCAGTTCTACAATCTCGTTTTTTTTACTTATTGTTTTGAACATGAATACGGTCTCCAATGCACACATTTGATCATTACATTTCTAATTATATGTTAGTAAAAATTATTAAAAATATAATGATAAAGAAGAATTTTTTATGAACAATCTAATGATACCATTTTCATACGGCAAATTCAAATAACTTTGTACATGTTCATGGTCAAAAATAATATTTTTTTAAAAAGATAATTACAAAAATAAATTGTCGCCTCAAAAAATTATAAAAATGTGTTCCTATCGCCAGTTCAACTAGCGATAGGGACCCTCTTCCCCCCTGTTACCCGTCCAACCACCTATCGCCAGTTTAGCTGGTGATAAAAAAACTCCTGTCGCCAGTTGAACTGACGACAGGTACCTATCGCTAGTTGAACTGGTGATAGCTTCCTGTCGCTAGTTCAACTGGCGACAGATTCCTCAAACCCTAATCTAGTTTATGTGCTTGTGATTTTCATAAATTTTGAACGGTACGAAATCTATTAGTCGCACAATAGCATTTTGTGATCATCATATGTTGTTCTAGTGCGGTGAATTTCTGTAGAATTTTGCGAGAACGATTGATGTATCAATGATTCGTAAGTAGGAAGATAAGTGATATTACGATGCTGAGAATAACACGGAAGAATTGAATGCGAAAAGACGAGGAGATTTGATGTTGCGAATTAAAATAGACTTTATAATGAAGCTGGGAATAACACGCGCATAGGGTTTGGTTACATGCATAAGACACATCATCATACACGATGCAACAAACCGAAGTACTCCTACGATACAATACGCCTTTTTAGAATGGAAATAGATTTGACCTTCGACGGGGGACTAGTACAGAATGGTCCGACCTACTGCGTGGACTGGGGCCATTTTTCCTTCCTTGCTAGCTCAGCGTTGAACTCCTCACCAGCCTCTTTGGCCTTGGCCGCCATTTCCCTATTTCTCTCGCGCTCCCTCTCACTAGTCCCGCGCTCCCTGTGCCTTCACACCTTGAGATGAGCTTGCGTCTCCCAACGTATGCGCTCGTTTTGCTCGGCGTTGCTCCTCCCGGATCTCGCGGTCTCTTTTGTCATGCCACTCGTCGAAGTCGAGATACCACTTGTCATGTGGGTGGATCTCTTGGTCGATCCACTTGCGGCAGCCACATAGCAGATCTGGGGACTACAAGTAGACGGGAGAGGTTGTTAGTGCGTACTTTGAAAGAGAAATAGTACGGGAACACACTATAACTGGTCCTTACCGACTGCTGATAGCTGCTCGTATCCCAACGTCGGTCGAGATAGTCACTGGAGTAGTTCGCACAACCCTAGTAACACATGCCCAGGCTAATCTGGTGCTTCGACTTGAAGAACTTGCATGGGTCCCTGCACCAACAGAGGGCGGTGTCTCCCTCTCTGGCGGGTGTTGCGGCGAACACTCGGTTGGAACGTTCCGGAAAACGCTGCTACTACGGGGGGCCTCATTGTAGAGCAGTGCCACCCTAGCACGCGTCTCTTGTTCGACCCGGGCCGCAGCAGCCCTTGCTCGCTCTTGCCGGGCACCAATAGCCCTTGCTAGTTCGCGGATCCGGTCCCATTGCCTCTGCTTGTTGTCCATCCCGACGTGGTGAAGGAAGCTCTAGTGTAGTGTTGGGTTTGGTTGTGTAGTGTTCTCTCCCAGATCTCTTCCACCCCCCTTTTATAAGCCACAGGGTTAGCATGGTGTGGTAAATTTCCTACAAAGTCATGTCTTTTGGTTCTGGAAAGCTGAGGACGTAGAGTGTTGTCATATCGATCTAAAAACCTGGCGAGGCATAGTGTTGTCACGTCAAACTTTGCAGAGAGAAGTCATGTCTAGCTTTGCAGAGTATTGTTTTTTTGGTCTGAAAAGCTGGCAAGGCAGAGTGTTGTCACATCTATCTTTACAGAGTCATGTCTTTTCGGTCTAAAAAGCTGAGGAGGTATAGTGTTGTCACGTTGCTACTACAGGGGTCTTATCATCGCGCAAAACTGACTCGTCGGGTCACATCGCTACGCAAAGTAAGGATGACTTAAGTCGTAGAAAGAGGGTGGTGTGGGGTGTCCCGATGCAGAATCGTACACGTGGTCGCGGTTTTCAAGCAAGCAAAAAAGAGATATCGGAACACGAGACTAGCATAATAATAGTTGTACTGAAATTAATATTTACATAGCATGACTGAATTTAGAGGAACAAATATCTAATGGCGGCCCCTCTTGGGGCGCACCCCACGTGTCATCCCTCGCCTTGCCCAGCGATGGTCCGAGTATGTCAGAGGATTAGGCTACCTGACTATCCGACCGACACGAGTAGCCTGAGGTGGTGTCGCGAGGGGGAGGGGTACTGTGTCTGTTGGGTCGGTCTCAACGCACTGTGCAGCTAAGAAACCTCCAAGGAGAACAAGGTGTCACGTGGATCCGTGAAGAAGTCCTCGAGGGGTGCCGATAGGTGTGTCTCATCGTGCAACAATGAATCGTCCTCCCAAGGCGTTCCTGTGAAGTATTATGTTACAAACGTAATCATGGCGAAAGCACGAAAAAGAAAGTTACGCAAGTAAGCAAGGTGGTCATACCTGATGCCCCAAAGGCGTGCCCCGACGACTCCATGTACCCCTGCCCCGCGTACGGGTGGAGCTCGGGACCTGAAAGAGAAGATTGCCGTTAGTAACTATTGGGGTTCGAAATAAAGAAGCATTACGTTACGCAAGCAAGCTGGCGGTCATACCGTGGCACGGCGCGTGCCCGATGACTCAGCAGACTCGCCTGCGGTGCTCCCTACCACGGTGCCACGATGACAAGCTCGCCACGCTCGGGGCAGAGCCTATGGCCGTGAACCACCTCGGCTGACCCCTCGTCCTCGCACTGGTCAGTCCACCGCGTCCCTCGGCGTGCGACAAGTCGCAATCTGGATGCCTCGTCTCGCGGCGTCCATGATCCACTGTAGGACCCCTCTAGTGTCTCCCTGGGTCATGTGGTGCGCGGAGGTTGCTAACTCGAGAATCTCCCGGTGAAGATCCGTCTGCACAAGTAATGAACAAGTTAGAAACATAAATCTAGCAAATTAAATATGAATTAAGGGTCGTTCAATACGTACAATGTTGTGGAAAGTGAAGTCCGGCTGGGTGGGGTACGTGTCGGACGTCGCAGCCTCGTGTCGTGGTGGGTCGACCACGACCCGGACGCAGCGAAGCCTCGTCCGACTAGCGTACCACTTCATGTTCTCCCCGTACGTCTCGAGGTCGTACAGATCATGAAACTAACCCGTCGGCGGCACCACACCGTGCCCATGGTGGGCCGGTCCACGTTGTCGTCCTGAGTGTACAAGTTGACTGCGTACACTCCCAAGTCCAACTGTGGTCATCCGATCTAGAAGCGCTCGAAGGACCACAGCTGCAGAAGTAGTCGGCATCTGGAGAGGATGGAGCTGTCCTGGGCACTGTGGCACACGTCGCACAGTGCGCGGTACGTCGCACACAATACGGTCAGACCTCAGGCGTAGGAGGGGATCTCTTCCACCAACAAGTCGGCCACCTCACGTATGTACCGGATGTAGTGCTTGTCGACGCTGTCGCCGTGAGACCCCAGGAACATGACCCACCCGAACAACCATAGCAAGTAGGCCTCAAAGTGCCTGCTAACAACGACATCCCCTGCGTCAGGCGCCATACGCTCGGGCTGCAAGAAGACGTGTACACGTCAGGAAGGTTCACATACGAATTTAAGCGAGATGACAATAGTTACAAATACTTACGTAGAACTGGCAGATCCACCTCAACGTCGGCCCGTGCGGGCTACTAAACTCGGTGTACCTGCTGCCCGGCGGCAGCACATCGTGAAACCTCGCTAGGAGGTCCGTGCGCCACGTGGCCGAGATGTCGTACGCCGCCAGGGGGGAGCCTGTGCATGGCAACTCGGTCAGGAAGGTCACGTCCTAGAGCGTCGGCGACATCTCCCCGCATGGAAGGTAGAACGTGTGCGTCTCTGGCCTCCAGCGGTCAACCAGCACCATCAGCAGGGCCCGATCGTATGGAAAACGCCTAGACATACGACCAGAACCACGGTCCTGGTCGTCCTCCCACGTCGCCTCGACCATCCTCGCTAGTGGAAGAAGGCCTGCCGCTCTCAACCTACGTCGAAACGATTAAGAACAAACGTGACTACACACAAAGTAGTCATAACATGTGTACGACGAACTAAACTATACACATCTCAAATAATGTAGTACATAGTTTGACTACAATTATCTTATCTACTTAATTCTATATCGCTATTCTACTTGATTCTATGTCGTTATTTTACTTAATTCTACTAGCTATTCTACTTAATCCTATGTCGCTATTCTACTTGTTCTAGTCGCTATTCTACTTAATTCTATATTGTTATTCTACTTAATTCTATATACTTAATTCTACTGGCTATTCTACTTAATTTCATGTCGCTATTCTACATAATTTGACATAATGTACAAGGTTGCAAAAGAAATGTACATGCAAGATGGCCAGCCTACTGGATCTGCTTGCTCTGTCAATCTCTCTCCTCCGCGACGAACCAGTAGAACTTCGCTACCTTTTTTCTCTTTCTCTCTTTGGTTTTTTTTTCTAGAATTAAAATGAGGTTTGAAGGGATTTTTTAAAGGTTTTTATAGATGGCATACTGTCGCCAGTTGAACTCGCGACATGAAGATATTACTATTCAATGGCGATAGAAGAGTTGTTGCTAATTCAACCTGGCGATGTAAAGACTGTTCGATTCGCCGCCCATTGAACTGCATATTTTTGTAATTTTTGAGGCGATTATTTATTTTTGTAATTATCTTTTTTAAAAAGTTATTAAAAAAATCGTTCATGGTCAAAGTATTAAAAGGTTGATGCACGCACTGTAAAACGAGGTCTAAAAGAGAGAGGATTAATGTTCCGTACTTGCATTGCATTCAACGGTTCTATATTGATTTCGCATGAACGTCTGAAGCCCGGCATGTCTAATTCCCCTTGTGATGCCTCTTAATTCTTGTTCCGCATTTCGTCGAGCAGCTTCTCTGCTAACCTCTCAAGCAACCTCGCACGCCCTCCTCAACCCTCCGGCCGGCTCCTCCTCCTCTTCCTCCTTCGCCACAGCGGCCGCCCAATGGAACGCCACCATCAGGGGCCACCTCGACTCCGGCCTCCCAGCGGCCGCCTACGCCGCCTACGCCGCCATGCTCCGCGCCGGCGCCCGCCCGGACGCCTTCACGCTCCCGCTCCTCAATCGCGCCGCCGCGTCCCTCCCTGGCCGCGCCGACCTCGTCGGAACCGACCACTCCATCGGCGTCCGGGCTGGCTTCGGCGGCAACGCCTACTTCTGCAACACCCTAGTCGAAGCCTACGCTCGGCACGGGATGGTCGCGCGCGCTAGGAAGCTGTTCGACGAAATGCCTGCGCGGGACGTGGTTTCTTGGACGTCGCTGATATCCGCGTATGTCGGTATTCGAGATTCGCGGGAGGTGTCCCAGTTGTTGTCGGAGATGCGGGTGGACGGGTACGAGCCGAGCGCGGTGACACTCGCTGTGTTGCTCCGGGCGTGCACGGCCGAGCGGGACATTGCCGGCGGTAGGCAGCTGCAATGTCACGCAGTGAAGAGCGGATTAAGTGATGATTTGCTAGTTCTCAACTCGATCTTGACACACTTGAGGAGGACGACTGGCTTGGACGACGCAGTGAGGCTGTTCGAGCAATCCCCCAGAAGAGATGCAGTTTCTTGGAACATTATAATCTCAGAGTATTCGTCAGAGGGGAATGTTTCAGAAGTCGTTTATATGTATGAAATGATGAGAAGAGAGGAAGTGTTTCCAAGCTGCCAGACCTTAACTGCTGTGGTTGCTGCATTTGCCAAGCGCAGGTGTCTTCAGCAAGGCAAAAGGTTGCATTCTTTTGTGGTTAGGAGTGGACTCAGTGATGCAATATTGGTGGCATCCTTTGTGGATTTTTATGCGAGATGCGGTGAATTAGCTTGTTCGGTTCAGTTGTTTGAGGAATTCAGGGGAACAAGCGGCTGCATATGGTCTGCCATGATTTGGGGCTTCATTCACCATGGACGGTTCCTAGAAGTAATCCACCTGTTTGGGAGAATGCTGAACTCTCCGCTTGTTCCCAGTGCCGACGTGCTGCAAGGATTAGTTATCAGCTACACAGAACTTGGTACTTTACCGTTAGGTAAAGCAACGCATGGATACATTATAAGAAACAACCATGCTGCACAATCTGAGAACAGTGCCTTGGAGACATCCATTGTTAAACTCTATGCTAGCTGTGGGAACATTCATTTGGCACAAAGGTGCTTCAACAGCATTCATCAGAAAGATATTGTCGTATGGAGTTCAATGGTTGATGCGTATGCGATTCATGGCTATGGTAAGGAAGCTCTGGCATTGTTTCATCAGATGCAGGACGAAGGAGTAAGGCCAAATGGAGTAACTTTCTTGAGCTTGCTGACAGCATGTAGCCACTCAGGGCTTGTTAATGAAGCTCGTGAGTTGTTTGATTTGATGACAAGAAAGTTTGGCATCACACCTGAGCTTGGCCACTACACTTGCATGGTGGACGTTCTTGGCCGGTCAGGTAACCTAGATGAAGCTTTACAAGTGATCAGTCACATGAAGGTTAATCCGGATGGAAGAATTTGGGGTGCTCTCCTTGCATCATGCAGAACGCACTCGAACGCTGATCTTGCATCTTTTGCAGCTCGGAAACTAATGGAATTGGAACCAGATAATGTTGGCTACCATGTGGTTCTCAGCAATGTCCAAGCAGGTGGTGATAGATGGGTTGAAGTGGAAGACATTAGAAGCACCATGGCAGAGATGGACCTGCAGAAGTTGCCTGCTTGGAGCTGCGTTGCTGAGACTGGTTGTCCTTGATATGCACTCTGCAGCACTGCATTGATATCATAAAAGAGTGACGTTTTTTAGTGACGTTTTTTACTTTTAAAGATTAATAGGATGCTCCTTTTGAATACTAAATTCTCTTATCTTATATTTGACAAAAGTTGTAAAAAGTGCAATATTATGAAAGTATTTTTTAATGACAAATTCACTCATACTATTTTTATATAATTAAACCACATGTTTTAAACAATATATTTCGTCAAAGTTAACCGGGTTTGACTTTACGTGTTTTGAGGGAGTATATCTCTCGAAAGATCTGCCGGTTTGGCCGGATAATGAGCAAACAATCTATTGACCTTGTTGGATTGACGAAGATGCATGTACCAGTCTGTCGAGGTGTTAATTTGTCAGGCAGTGAGTATTAATATCCACCCAAACCGCATCGCATGAGCTTAAGTTTCTACAGATTAGAGGTGGCTAGATGAGCCGTGCCGTATGGGCTGGCCCGGAACATGGAACTGTTAGATTGGTCTGAGCACGACATGGCCTGAAACTGTGCACGAGCTAGGCCAGCATGACCCGACTAGGTGTGCTATGCTTGAGTTGGCACATTGGCCCACTGGTGGGCCAGCCCGGTGGACACACACAGTCCCATCGCGCACGACTCAGCCCAAGCATCGCACGACAGCGACTAGCGTGGAGGAGGTGGTCGGCGCAGACGCGATTGGTGCGGAGTGTGGAGGCAGCGTCGACCGGACCAATCGTGGTCGACATCAGAAACAAAGCACCGGCCGAGAGGCTAGCGTGTCGTGTCTAGGCCAGCACCCCAACCTATGGGTCGACATGGCATGAACCATTTAGTTAGCAGGGCCGATCGTGTCGGACCTAATCAGGCTCGTGTCGTGCCGGGCAGCTCATTTGGCGAATATTTTTTTGCAATAATATTAATTTAAAAGATAATTACAAAAATAAATAGTCAAAAAAATTACAAAACTAGGCGTCTGTAGCCAATTGGAATGGCAACAGGCGACAGAGGGCTCAACAGTACAGAGAGCTCCCAGTCATCAGTTGAATTAGCGATAAGTCCCTGTCGTCAATTCAAAAGGCGATAGTGATCTTTCATTTTTTTTAATTTTAAAATTTGAAAAATCATCATATCAAATGGTGATAGGGATCCCGCAAGTCTCTGTCGCCATTCCAAATGACGAGACTATCTCCCCTATAAAAGACCCTTGAAACCCTGAAATTCGGGGAAACTCACTTTTATTTAGAAAAAAGAGAAAGAGGGGAGGGAAGGGAAGGGAAGGGATAGGAGTAGAGAGGAGTGGAGGCGAGGAGAGAAGCTAGCGAAGAGTTGCTCGTCCGGTCGCCCACCTGTAAGGTAGTTTTTTTAACCGAATGAATTACATAGTTTTATATGTACGGTTACGTAGCGTAGTATGTTGTACATAATCCTTTTCGATTGGTTGTTTAGTTTTAGATATTTGGTTAATTATGGAAATCTTGTTTACTGTGCAGTACATCAAATATGTCGGACGTCACCAACTTCAATATTTACTACGATCAAAGGACTATTCTTGAGGGTTCAGAGATGATTGATTTGTGTTATTTCCAATCGGCGATCGTGCCCCTAACAAGAACATAGTACTGTACATGGGTGCTGTGATGCGGTAGTTGTTTCACTCATTCGATTTAGACCATACTATGTATGATCTGAGATTGAGTTGCCTTTCCCCTCGACCAACACAGGGCACATATGTACGCAGTCATATGTACACAGTGAGAGGGCGGAACGATAGGATTCAGTCCTTTTGGCCCAGGCATATGCCAAGCCTACTCCTGCATCAGCAGTCGAACAAGAAGGGGGTGGTGATGCCAAAGAAGAAGTCGGGGACTCCAGCCACAGTGCAGCGCACACAGTGGCCGAAGGTCCCGGAGTTGCCAATGCTATCGATGAAGGCCCTACGAAAGGAGCTCCTTCAGTCAAGCAAACTAGTGGGCTTGCTGACGAGGGTGAGGAGCTGGAAGCCCTAGTGCAAAGGATGGATCTCGAAGACCGGGACTACATGGCATTGTCAATAGATGAAGGATCCAACGACAAGAATGATGTGGACCAGTAGGCGGTTCCATCCGAGTGAAACTCATACCAGTTCGAGAACCCCGTCATTAACGGAGGCTCCCGTGCGTCATGGGAGTACAACCAGAGTGAGGTCAAGCAAGGAGCTATATACAAATGCAAGGGGACTGTGTAGGAGGCGGTCAAATTCTCGGCCTTGTCGGTGTGGCGTACATTCACAGTCGTCAAAGTCTAACCTAAAATGCTATGATGTGAAGTGCGACATAGAGGGATGCCCTTGGCGAGTGCACGTATTTTAGCCTAAGTTGGACACCTATTGGAAATACTCTATAATGGTCCCTCATACATGTGTCATCCTGAGTCAATGCAGTTTCACAGGAACCTATCATCAGGCTTCATCGTGAACCTCATGTACGGTGAGATCATGGATAATCTAGATTTTGAGCCATGATCCATTATTCGGGTGATTGAGGCAAAGTTCATGTGCACAGTCAGCTATGCCAAGGTGTGGAGAGCAAAATAGAAGGCATTGGAATCAAGGTTTGGTACATTCGATGACTCCTACCACAACCTCCTCGGGCTACTTCAAGTCATACAAGACAGGAATCCCGATACTCATGTCGACATTCAAGATTCCATGCATCCGAAGTGGGCCAATAAGAGGGTACTGAAGTGAGTATTCTTCGCCTTTGGTCAATGCATCAATGCATTCCGGCACTGCCGTCCAATCTTGTGCGTGGATGGCATATTCTTGACTAGAAAGTATAAGGGCCAGATACTGACTACAATAGCGACGGACGGGAGCAATCTAGTTCTTCCTGTGGCATTCGCTTTCGTTGAAAGCGAGAACACAGACAACTGGTTGTGGTTCCTGAGGAATTTTAGGATTTCTGTTATACAGAGCCGTCCTAACGTATGCGTCATACATGATCGACATGCGGGCAAGCCTGGTGAGTACAATAACTCGGCTAGAATAGGGAGAAAACGAACAACTTCCATGGGTGAATCTGCAGAGCAGGTGGTGTATGAGGCACTTGGGTGGGGTGGTGCTCAATATGATGTCATGACAACTAATCTAGCCGATGTGTACAACTGGGTCATGCGCAGCGCAAGGTGTCTCGCTTTGGTTGGCATTGTGGAGGCAATTCTCTGCGGTACCACAAATTACTTTATTGATAGAAGCAACAAGACGTCGCTCGCTAAGACAAATGACAGAGTACTCTACTCCGCCATGATCACCAACTACATAGAGAAAAAGAGCAAGAAGCGTGAGATGCACTAGGCATTCAAGATGGGCACAAGGGAGCTTCGCTTCGAGATAATGTACAGCGATAAAGGGCGTCGCGAGACGAACTGCGAGAGGATCACCCACGAGTGCACGCTACATTGTGCTATTTGCGTATGTACTTGCAACAAGCCCCTTCTTCTGCATAGGCCCTGCTCCTATGTCATGGCCGTATGTTCGATGGTGGCGCAACATCCCGGTCAGTACCTCTCTGACTATTTCAACAAGAAGGAGATGATGCAAACCTGGAGTGCAGAGATGTATGGTTACACCGTAGTTGGCCATCCGACTTAGGAGCAACTTATCTGGGCTACAGACATTGATAAGCTAAAAGGAAATGTTGGCCGGCGACAGGTACGACGCATCAGGAACGACATGGACGAAGTAAAAACCGATGTCGTACGAAGAAGTGTTCTATTTGCAGGAAGTCTGGGCACACCTTCAAGAAATGCCTTACGAGAAATCCACAAGACGAAAGAGACATCGATAGTCCAGACGTCACCGTGGGGACCTCATCCGACCGCCCTACTCGAGATAGTCCACATGGCGGACGTTGAGGTCGCAGTCACAGGAAAGATTCGTCCTGTCGAAATATGTGGTGTCTAATGCTTTGTAATATCACTTTGATTTGTCAAAAACTAGGTGTTATGATATTGTGCTGAATGTTATGTAATATATGTGACGACGTTGTGCTGAATATTATGTAATATCATTGTGATTTATCGACAAAAGATATTATGACGTTGTGCTGAATATTATATAATATCTGTGTGATTTGTCGACAAAATATGTGCTCGGAAATAGTCATTATAAAAGGAGCAGAGAGGATCCCTATCGCTATTTGAATTGGTGACAGAGACCTATCGTCAATTCAACTGACGACAGAAAGCTCTCTGTATGTTGAGCCCCCTGTCACCAGTGGCCAGGCCCCTGTCGTTATTTGGAATGACGACAGGAGGCTGGTTTTGTAAAAAAAAAATTGACTATTTATTTTTATAATTATCTTTTAAATTAGTATTAAATCAAAAAAAAAATCCCCATCTGACCACCACTAATATAGATGATACGAAACATTTCGTTCGTCACATGGACAACCCTGTTGTTTGGTATGACCTTGTTGGATTGACAAAGATGCATGTACCAGTGTGTCGAGGTCTTAATTTGTCAGGTAGTGAGAGTATTAATATCCACCCAAACAGCGTGGCATGAGATTAAGTTTCTATAGATGATACGACACATTTATTTCGTCAAATGTATAACCGTTCCAATTTCACAAGTGAAATTGATTTTAAGTACAGGACGGAAGACGGACTCGCACACCACACAAATGTCAGGCACCGTCCACGCACATACATATGTACCTACACACACTGCAAATTTATTGGAGGCATCCGAGATCTTCCAATGCATGGGACATATATTTTTTCACTAAACGTGCACATATGTGTATTTTTAAATTCGGTGGACACCAGCGTCAAGTCGGAGATGTTTCTCTACAAGATCATACTGCTTATAGTTTTTCAGATTTATGCGGGATTAAACTTTCTTGTGGAATACCTCTAAAATTTCTGTAACAATGCTAAAATCAGTGACTTAACTATAGACCAAACTCAACAGCTACAATAAATTTACAGACCGAAATCATACATTTGTGTATGGCTCTTTCCAATCCAACCACAGGGCGCCTCCGTTGACCCTACCCAATGCATGCAACATTATCTGAGTCACATGTTGTCCAAAAAATACTTCGGAAAAGAAAAAGAACCATGCATTTCAAAAGGAGGGAAAAAGACCATGCATACTTTTCTTTGTGCACGCAGTCTTACATATAGGCACGTGTTTTCTACACTATACTATGGTCAAGGACATGTACTAGCTCACCTCCAGAGTCTGCCTACACACTGTCATAAATTAAAAAAATGACCTTTTTTCATGTGAAAAAACAATGCATGTTGAGTTTAGCCGTTATATTATACTGTACTCCCCAGCCCGCACGGTACTCAAGCCGTCAAGCGGATAGATTAGTCGGAGTTCTACGTCCCTAGTCTTACGCGTCCACATTGAATACGAATCAATTTTTTATATTTTTTCCGTCAAAGAAAGAATTGATTTTAGGGTAGTATGGAATTTAAATTTGGTGTGCAGAAAATTGAGAAATAGTCCTGTGGTTTTCCTACCAATCATCTGCGTTAGTTGGCGCCAATTGATCGTGTGACCGACCAATTCTAATCGACAGGTTGGTCGTCACCTACCTAGTTGCCTGTGCATGATCATATATATCCATAGTTTGATGATGGTCGATTTGTTTATCTTTTATTCCCTTTGATTATTTATGGGGGACTATTCCTTCTGATTAACCCATCTAAAATATAACAATTCTAGTTACTAAACAATTAAGTTTCTCCGAGGTACTAAATTAATAGTCTAAAGGATGCATGCCATTAGAACACTTTCCTGAGCTTTTTTTCAGTCCCTTAGTTTTGGAGTTGCTCCTTACATAAGCTGGAGTAGAAGCATGACCAAATAGGGCCTAGATTCTGAAATGTTGCATGCCCTAACCAGATCAGTGAAAGAAGCTCAGTTCAGATGTTTACGTAAAACGACGACTATTTTGTGAAGGGCTGTAGCATGCAGATTGTAGAAAGCATTTACCGTGGGAACTTAATCCTGTTAAGAAACTATGGGTTTGACCCAGAAGTCGGCCTATGTATGGACTCCCTGTCCCAAATCCTAGCAGGATCTCTAGCCTATAAATAGGGGGTGCTATTCATTGTAAACGATTGATCGATTGATGAAAGAATAAAGAGAAGCAAGATGCCCTCTATATCTTTGTGTTCAATCTACTATTATGTTCTTGTATTGTTCTAAGCGATTCTACGCTTGTCTACGAGGTAATCGGTCGGACTGGACTCGCCAGCGACGGTTCCTTAATACGTTATCAGCACGATCGACTCCGGCCTACTTCTAGGCCTACTTTACTCGAATCGAAAGGTAACTGTCGATGAACGACGCTCGTAGATTGAATCGTTTTTCTTTCTAGATTGCTTTCAATTCTGCAAATTTGCATTCTAGATTGGTTTTCTATGGTACAAATCCATTCTAATTTACCGCGAGTCGACCTGAAGTCGCCGGCACAATGCCGATCGGTGGATTGCATGAAAGATTGAATGTCGATTGTACCGTAGATTGAAAAGTTGCAAATTCGTTCTAATCTACTGCGAGCCGACTTGAAGTCGCCGGCCAAGCCGATCGGTAATTGCATGAACGATTATTGCATCTCATGAACTACATTGCATAAATAGTAAACTTGAAAGCCTGAAGCCACACCGCCACTAGCGCCGCAGACGGTCTCGACCGCCCGGCCGCTTGCCGCATAAGCGGCACCGCCGCGGCGCCGCCACGCCGCCGCTTGAACCACCGCTCGAAAACGCCACAGACGGCGATCGCCTCAAGGCTGCTGCCGAAGCGGCGCCATGACGCCGCTGAACCTTGGAACCGGCCGCCACCGCGCATTGGGCTGCGCCAGAGTCAGCTGCAGCCGCAAGATGGGGCCGCCTGTCGCCATTGGAGCCGCGCCTACCCATGGGGACGCCGCCAGCCTTGCCCTACCCCATCGGCTTGAAGCGGCTAAGTGGGCCGCCCCTTCTTGGGCAGGTTGGGTCGATTATACCGGTCCGTGAAATCCGGCGGAAAAGAAGAAAAAATGGGCAAGAAATAGAAATCCTGAATTTTTCAGAAAGGCCCTCCGAACATTTGAATTTTACGCAAAAAATTTTCTCAGAACTAAAATTTCACATTTTAACCCCTAGAAATTGCAGAATTCGCCAAAAAGTCTTTTTTCCAGCAGAAAAAGACCTCGGGAATTCATTTTTTTGCATATTTTTTGCATTTGAAGCATGTTTAACTTTGCTGTTGATTATCTGTGATTGTTTATATTACTTTTAATCACTGAAAATAGCAGTAAATCATGAAAAATGCATAGAAAAGTACGAAAACACGAACCAGGAGTTCGAAGAGTGTTATGAGAATTTTACAACCATTTTATGTCAATTACTAGCAGTAATATTATGAACTCTTTACATGAATATTGAAATGACTGGCATCACGAACCAGGAGTTCGAAGAACTGACCCAGCATGGCCAGAATTTGTACAAGTCTTCAACTCTATGATAATGTAATCATAGATAAGCAGAAGATTGAGAAGACTCTCTCTACCTTTCAACGAAGTGCGGTGCAATCCGCACGCAACTATCGTCAAGACGGCTAAAAGGAGTATGCCGCATTAATTGATACCATGCAAGTTGTGGAAGCTCAAGATGATGTTCTAAGGAAGAACTACATCTCAGAGCCACCTAGTAGCAATGTTGGCCATGAAGCCAATGCGCTACAAGGTGATGAAGCCTCTCACAAAGGAGAAGGGGCAAGAAGGGTAAGGTCGTAGGTTGCACATTATTAATGCTTTCCAGTCTAAGAAGAAGAGCATAGGACAATATGAGGCACACCTCGCCATTGTAGGCGTGAAAGATCCACACCCATTAGTTGCACTCATGGATGTGGACAGCCTAGTAGCAGCCCCCATTATCCCTCCTTTGGACATCGCGGTGACATGTAGTAGTTACCCAAAAGGAGAAGATCTCCATGAAGCGATTGAGGCGTAAGTTTACAATATACTTGATTCGATCCGTGCACGATTGCACTTGGATCTTTTATAGTAACTTGCAGTTTGTAATTGAAGCAGAACATTGAATTATTTTTTAATAATGGTTGTAAGCTCTAGCATTAAATTCTTATGACGAGTCCTGCAAGACTTATTCCCGTATTTATAATAACAAGTTATGTTCTGATATCTGAAGTATTTTATTTATGTGTTGCTTGCTTTCTGCTACATATTAATAAAGTACATTATATTAGAACGCGTGTGGCGCCCTATTGGAGGAAGTGTGCTTAGCTGGTAGCAGCATAACAAATACCATCTTGAGAGAGACGAAAAATTTTCAGTCGATCAACAAGAATGCTGGTAGTCTTACGACAATCGCATGTAGCGATGCTTGTATAATAGGCTTAGGAAGGATCACAATTATACTCCCAATAGGCACAACTTTGGTCATTAAATAAGCCTTGTTGTACCTAGAATCGACTAGAACTCTTAAGGATATTCGCGCTAACGGTTTCCAAGTAGAGACTGAAGAAGAGTATGGTAAGGAATACCTACTCACTACAAAGCGTGAAGAAAGTAGAAAAATTGTATCAGAACGACTTTCTTCATTTGAAACTGGGCTATACTACACTAATATTAAGACATCTGCAGCCTATATTGCCCTGAAAACCGTATTTAGAAGCTCTGAACCTTTTCTATCTCTAGCATGATAGAGAATGCCACCTAGGTCTTAGAATGATGAGAAATATAATTAACAATTCACAAGGACATAATGTCAATGTAAAGCATTTTCCTAAATCAGGAAGATTTTGTGTGCCCCGCATGTGCCACTGGGAATTTAATTACTAAACCTTCTGCTCTGAAAGCGAAGGATAAAGTCCCTACATTCCTGGACCATATCCAGGGAGACTTTTTGCGGTCCTATACAATCCCTGTAAGGGCCATTTAGGTATTTTATGGTGATCGTCGATGCTTCCTCGAAATGATCGCATGTATGTTTATTGTCTACGAGAAACTACGTTTTTGTAAAGCTAAATCTCGCAGATAATTAAAATTAGAAATAATTTCCCTAATCATCATGTGAAGTCCACCAGAATGGACAACGCCGGAGAATTTACTTCAAAGGCATTTAATGATTATTGTATGACAATGGGAATTAAAGTTGAGCATTCCGTACCGCATCTCCACACCCAGAATGGACTAGTAGAGGCATTAATTACAAGGATTAAATTTATCGCCCGACCACCTTTCAAGAATTGTAATTTACCAACTGCATGTTGGGGAATGGGGACACGCAGTCCTGCTCGCAGCAACTCTCATCAATTTTAGACCACCGGCATATAACATCCATTCACCTATGCAACTAGCGCAAGGGTCAGCCCAGAAAACTTCTGATCTTTGAAGGTTTGGTTGCAAGGTTTATGTACCTATACCATTACCACAGCGAACTACAATGGGTCTTCTCTAAAAGTCTGGGATATACGCTGGTTATGTGACAGCATCCATAATCAGGTATTTGGAACCTATGATGAGAGATTTGCATACTGCCCGATTCGCTGATAGTATATTAGATGAGACTAGTTTCCCGTCATTATGGGGAGGAAATCAACCCCTTGATAAAAATGTCGGGAAATAGAGAAGTCCAAAAGACAATTACAGCCCAAAAGATAATTGAAATCCATGCACATGACCCGCACACTAGTGAAGCAAATAGAGAAGTCCAAAAGATAATTGAAGTCTAGAAGATAATTGATTTGCAAGCATTAATGAATCAACTGCCTAACCACTTTAGTGATTTGAAGAGCGTGACCAAGTCGTATATGCATGTACGCAATGAACCGGAGAGGGTTGAAATACCGATGAAGGTATCCAGGTCCTAAGGCCTCTGAAAGGACGAGAACTCCGGCCCATCAAATCCGAAGTAATCGGGGACACCTAGTGAAAAAGGATAAGAAGGACTTGACACGGTCGATCACCGAAGTTCCCCAGAACCAGAAGGGGAGCCAGTTGAGACCTGGCACCAGTATGAAATCTTCAGAAAAGGCATACTAGAATTGAACATCCCCATGAAGGGAGACATCAACATGGATGTATGCGCACACATCAGAGCTAAAAAACTAAAGGGGCTTGCCCCCGTAAATGAAAGCAGCGGTGAGCAAGTAGAAGCATTAAAAGAATCACCCCTTGAAGAAATAGCTATAAACTTTGTGACCTCGGGAGAATCTATGAATAAGACAACAGCCAATGTCAACATTGATTTTGCAAATAAAATTATCACAATCATCAATCTTGATCCAGAGCCTGTATCGCTCGTTGAATGAAAGAAAAGATCATATTGGGAAGATTAGAAGAAGGCAATAGGAGCAGAATTATTATCTTTGAATAAAAAGAAAGGTGTTTGGGCCTGTAAGCCACACGCCTCCCTATGTGCACCCTGTAGGGCATAAGTGGGAATTTGTTCGAAAGAGAAATGAAAATAATAAAGTAAAGCAAGGCTTGTTGCACAAGGTTTCACTCAACATCCAGGAATTGTTTATGAAGAAACCCATTCCCCGGTCATGGGTGGAACCACCCTTTAGATATTTAATCTCAATGGCAGTGAACTTGAAGTTAAAAGTGAAACTGATGGATGTGGTAACAGCATACCTATATGGAATATTGGATTCGGACATTTGTATGAAGATACCTGAATGTATCTCTGTCTCGAACCAAGACAGAGAAAATAGAAATATGTACAGTGTGAAACTCAGAAAGTCACTGTACGAAGTTAAGCAATCAGGCAAAATGTGGTATAATCGCTTGAAGCGACTTTCTATGCAAGAAAGGCTACACGAACAATGAGAATTATCCCTGTGTATTTATACGACGATCATAGGATGGATTTTGTATAATCTCAATGTATGAAGATGATCTGAATATCATTGGAACCCTGAAAGGTATTAAGAAAGCAAGCTCTTACTTGGAGTCAGAGTTCGAAATGGAATATTTGGGTAGAACCAAATATTGCTTAGGCTTGTAGCTTGAGCATGCCCTTGAAGGGATATTAGTACATCTGTCAACCTACACTCAGAAGTTGTTAGAAAGGTTTGATTTTGAGAAGGCATACCCTTCGAAAGTGCCAATGGTCAGGAGATCTTTGCAGCAAGACAAAGACTCGCACAGACCTAAAGAAGAGGGGGAGGAAGTCCTGGGACCGGAATTCCCATACTTGAGTGCAGTAGGAGCAGTCATGTATTTAGCAAACTGTACTAGATCGAGCATTGCATTGGACGTAAACCTACTAGCAAGTTATAGTACAGAACCTACCAAAGGTTTTTAATGAAGCAATTCGTGCAACGCAGGAGAACTTGTCTCATGTGTTCTTTCTCCAAAATTTTCACACTGGGTTTTTATGGAGTTTTGACGAGGCATGAACATGTGAGGATGGGTGCCCAAGGGGGAGTGTTAAGAAACTATGGGCTTGGCCCAGAAGCCGGCCCATGTATGGGCTCCCCATCCCAAACCCTAGCAGGGTCTCTAGCCTATAAATAAGGGGTGCTATTCATTGTAAACGATTGATCGATCGATGAAGGAATAAAGAGAAGCAAGAAACCCCCTATATCTCTGTGTTCAATCTACTATTATGTTTTTATGTTCTTGCATTGTTCTAAGCGATTCTACGTTTGTCTACGAGGTAATCGCTCGGACTGGACTCGCCAGCGACGGTTCCTTAACAAATCCATCCGTATGTACCCACTGTAGACCAGTAAAATTGTAAAAGTTGAGAAAGCACATACAACGGTCATCTTTACATACACACAGCTTAAACTGTAGGTGGTGTTTGGTTCAGAGTCTGTAAACGCAATTGTAAAGGGAATGAGATTACATGGGATTAGTTGGTGTAATGGACAATTACTTCATTCATTAAGGGAATTGATTAAATACCCTCCCTTTAGATAGCAATCTAATATATACCCCTCCTCCCGAGGCAATTGATAATATTATCCTCTTTTGATGGAAACCTTGATTAAATAATATGTTTGCATTATTTAATTATTTTTCTTTGTTTTCTCCTGCTTTGGCCAGGCAGTGGGACGATGTTTCCCTCGGCCCGGTCTGGCTCTACTCGACATGTCCAGGTCGACCCTGTCTACCTCGCATTCAAGCGCATCCTCTCTCTCTCTCTCTCTCTCTCTCTCTCTCTCTCTCTCTCTCTCTCTCTCTCTCTATATATATATATATATATATATATATATATATATATATATATACATATACTTCTTTATCACTTTCAAGTATACTTAAATATCAATTATAAGATACTCCAATGCGACATGATTGAAAATTTTTCATTGGAGCCCTTTGTTTTTTGCTTTATACCATTTTTCATATATAAAAGAAGTATATTCACAAAATTCGCTATAAAAAGTGGACTTTAATGAAATTTTTCATGGAACTCACTTTGGGGTATCTTATAATCATTATTGGAGTATGCTCAAATAGATAAAGAATATATATATCCCTCTCTCATCTTTGGCGATTCGGCGAGGGCGAGTAGCATCCTGAGACCATCAGCGGCAATGGTAGCTAGAGAAGGACGACATGTCTCAGTCTAGTCATCCTCCGCTCGTTCGAAGGGACGGTCCCAGGTACGCTTCCTGGGTTCATCCATGTTGAACATGTCGCCCCATTCCCTTCGAGACAACACCAGACTCCCCCTTACTGAGTGCCCAACCTACAAGAAGGTCGAGCTGCTTGAACTCACGTGCAGGAAGGGGACAAATACGGGGAAGCAATTCTGTAGTGCCCTCTAAACCAATGGAATGCAAGTCTAGGGTTTGTCGATTTGGGGCTTTTTGCAATTAGGGTTTGGTTCGGTCAATTTGGGAGTTGGTTGATTTGTGGTTTTGTTTTCTGTAGAACCCAACTAGATGCTAGTTCTTGATGTCGATCGAAGAGTATGTGCAATTCCTAACCGACAAGGGAGTGATTGAAGAGGACTCCACTTTCCCTAAAGTTGCAATTCCAGAACTACTTGAAGCAATATTTGAATTGAAGACTCAATTTGACTCCATGAAAGTAGAGCTTGCCGAGCTGAAGGCTTCCAATGGTAACACGGATGCCACAATGTGCAAGGTGCTGAAGTAGGGGAGTGTTTCTATCACCATTGTTGTTGTGAACTTGGTGGTGATTGCTTTGTTTGTCATGGGCTGACATGGTTGTACTGGTGAAGTAGTATGTATTGAAACTTGGAATTATAATTGCTTATGGAAGTATGTACTGTTAGTTGGCTGGTTTCGCCAAGGTGTGGGTTATTTTTTATGGAAATGACAACTTGATGTGTAGGACTAGGTTGGACCAGTTAGTACTGAGTTGTATGGATTAGTTATCTGTCTTGATATTATATGGCGCCTGTGTTGGTTTCATTTGTGTAGTTGTTGATCTGTGTTGATACTATTTGTGTTGCTATTGACTGTGTTGATATTGACCAGTTTTTTTACCAAGTGCTTGCATAGTGGAACTACAACCAAGTAAACATGCATAAATTTTCAGTTCAAGATCAGAAGCAAACCACAACTGACTGAACATAGATAGCATTCAAGTTCCAGGACACGATCCAAACCACTAGTAAACATTATATAAGACCTCCATATTTGTCCAATTCAAAATACAGAACACTTGAACTTCTCATACATGCACATAACCCAAAACATGGCACATCAATTTCTCACTAGTGGCGCTTTTGCTCACGTCTTCCTCTTCTTTGGTGTCAACTTCTTCCTGGGAGTAGCCTCTGTTGGGGCTTTTGCTAAGGACTTTGCCATGGTTGCAAGGGCGCCCTGTGAAGTACCTTCTCCTCCCATTACCAATGCTAGTTGATTACAAACATATTACATACCCATTGTCAGATGAGAGTGAATTAAACAATGAAAGTTTAGCTTGACTACTTTCTTTACTTTACCTCCTAGTAACAGGCACGGGGCTGTTGTTGATAGATGCTGGCAATGGCAGAGAGGGTCTTGTGGGTGTACCAACAGACACATCTCCATTTCCTTTTTCTTCTTTGACTTTCTCCTCCTAATGTTTAGAATAGTTAGACAAGGAAACAGATAATGCAAAGAATATGGCATCAAGTTTGATGTTACCTTTTCTTAGGGCCCTTTAGATGGCAGTTGTTAGCAGATAGCCAAGCTCCCCACATTTGCTGTAGTGTCACTGCCTTCTACCTTGAGTAGTTTTCCCCTTCTCGAGTGGTTGAAGGAACTTAAAGCCATGATCAACCCTAGGCCATTTGTTTTTACCTGTTATTGGCTGAACAACCCCTTAATATACAGCTTTGAACTTGGCAAGTGAGAAGTAAGTCCAGTTGCTTTCTCCAACTACTACATGAACCAAGTCTAGTTGTCAGTTTTATCAGAGTCTATAAAACCAAATGCAGCTGGGAACATCCAGTTATGCCCATCTAAAGCTTCTTGGTCACCTCCACATACAAGCATGACAGTTAGCTACATGATAAGTGCATTAGTTATCAAATGTAGTTAGCAATTATGAAATGAAGTTAGCAACGATGGTTAGTACCCTGATGGTTTTGCCATCCTTGGTTCTACGATTATTAATTGTCCATAGGTAGCCCTCGGCCTTACATTTGCCCTTGAACCTTGTTTTGGTCATATTGAATGGTGTCGATGTAATTGCAAACTTTCATACTACCAACCTAAATGCATTCATGGTTGGGAAGGTGTCGCCAACACTCATTGTTGGATTCTCCTAATCAATCACATTCCTAGGCTCTCCAGGTATGTAATCATCAACCGCAATTGCTATCGCAGCAATCTGCTCCTCAAATCCAACAAGAACGGGACTAACAATTTGTGCTCTTGTTCTTGACTTATCACTAGCATCCTCAACACTTAAGACAAGTAACTCATACATCTTATTCTCACCCATAGCAACATCTCTGCCATCCTCATTAGTTGGAGCACAATGCCTAATTTCAAGAGTTGTCCAGTCAATTCTACAATGTGATGCCCAAATGTTGGAGGGATTGTTGGAAGTACCCTCAATTGGTTCTGATACAATAATGGGCATAGAATGTGGTGCATTTGAGGCACACGGTCCATCAAAGTCAATGCTAGCTGCAAGTCGATCATTACCTCCCACAACCACATCAAGGTCGGTAACACCTGACTCACTGCACTGATATCCAGGTTTGTTAACAACCTCTACAAATAAGAACAAGTATTTCAGGTTCCAGCGTTCCATGAATGCCTCTTAAAACTTATGTGTGTACATAAACTTGACCTGTTCATTGGTTATCCTATCAACTCCATATGCAAATGCCTCCTGAGAGGGTCCCCAAATAATTCTTCCTCCAAAATCAGCATAGAACCTATCAATCGTGTACCCCTTAATATCCACTATCCACTCGAGATCTCTACACTGCATAGCCGTCGTGCTACTATCGTTGTCGCAATGTAGTCCCCAACTTTAACGTTTATCCTAAATGCTCTTTCAGGATCAACCCTACCGGAATTGCAAGAGAAAAATAACATAATTTTTAGTTAGCGCAGCCGCTAAATAATTGCCAACTTCGTTGTTTCCACACATCCACAAAAACACGAAAGGATGGAGGTCGAATGTAAAGAGTACAACATACCCGACTGGGATCTGCATTGGATTAATGCCATACCTACTGTCTTCCTCTGCCGCTGCGTCCTAGGTCCATCCAAGTCTGATGTGTCACCTCCTTGGTTTGCTATTGCGTGAACCCTACAGCGAGGCACTGAGGGGAATTTTGGGAGAGATGAGCGCACAGGGTCGAGCCAACCCTATTTGGGGTGACCCAGCCACATCAGGACAGGTCAGGCTATGTCGGACCCGAGTAAGCGCAAAACTGTCCCATCGTCTGGCCAAAACAGGAGAAAACAAAGGAAACTAATAAAATAATGCAAACAGGGGTTTTAATCAAAGTTTTCGTCTAAAGATGAGTATATTATCAATTACCTCCGGAAAATAGGTATATGCTAGATTGTCATCTAAAGTGAGGGTATTTAATCAATTCCCTCTATTGTGTTAGGTTCCACTTTGGAATGATATTCGATACCATTTAGGGCTTGTTTGCTTCGGTTCCTGGGAACGTCCAGCCTGGCCAGGACACTGCCGGAGGTCTCCCTAGGACATGTTTGGTTGCAATCCTCCTCAGCTCCCTAGTCCAGGCAGGCAGGCATCCCTCTAGGCACCCCTCCGAGCCAGGTGTTCAATTTCACCGCCTGGGAACACCTGGGAGCTAGCTAATGTTAGTTAATGAACCATTTTCATGCTATTTATTTCCAAACAATCTGTTGGGCTAATATAATTTAGTTTTCATGCAATTTTTTAACTTTATATTTTCTTTAGGCCCAGATCTTCAACCAAACACCACATCCCCAGACTTGTCTAGCCAGACAAAAATTATCTACTTTCCAGGCTACATCCAGGTACCAATTTTTTTCAGACATAGAGTCCAGGTCTCAATCCAAACAAGTCCTTAATGTATTTGTTTTCCCTCAAAACAATGGCACTGGAGAGCGGAGGGGTGAGGCAAGGTAACAAACTCATGATGTAGGCGCGACGTCAGGGGTTGACAAAGTTGCCACCACCACCGTCGAGGAAAACCTTCCCCTCCTCTAGCTAGACGGTGTCCACCACACTGCCGCAGCGAGACCTCGTGCCATCCTACCACCCCAGCGACTCGATGACGCTCGCAGTTGCCCCCACTCGATAACACGCGCGGTTTCTCCCAAATCACTGATGGAGCCTTGGTGGCAGGATCCCTTCCACTGCTAGTGGAAGCTTGGAAGCGGGGATTAAGAGACTCAACAGCAAGATAAGGGGATTGAGAAGAAGGATCGAGAAGAAAATATTTGCGTGAGAAGGGGATCAGGACAAAGAGCCGCTGCGGTGTAACGACCCGGCCTAGGGCACCCTCGGGAGGTCCCTCAAGACCTCCTGGGAGGTCCAGTGAGGAGCCCCCAGGACGTCCCGAGAGGTCCCTCAGGACCTCCTCGGAGGTCCGCAGAGGACTTCCCAGGACGTCCCGAGAGGACATCCCGGTAGGACCGCACAGACTTCCCGAGAGGTCCGAGAGGACCACTCGGAGGTTTGGGAGGTCCTGACCCGCAGAGGTCGCTGGACCTCAGACCTCCCCAAAACTCCACGTCTCCACTCGAGGGAGGTCCGAAGGGAACCACCCCGAGGAGGTCGTGGGGCTTGGGGCAAGCCTAAAGTCCTCTGTGATCCAAACCAGCCCCCAGAGATCATCGACTGGTTCTCACAGCAACAAGTGATAACATAAACATCCACAAGACTTAATTAACAGCAAAAGGAGGTTTGTTACAAAGGTTGCTTACAAGCTCCAGCAACAGGGAGCACACAAACGCAGCGAAAAACCTAAAAGATAATGTCCACCCATTACACCACAGGTGACTGGCTGGAGGGCGCGGCCTAATTGAGCTGGTCATCTTCATCCTCATAGGAGTCTTCATCTGCTCAATTCATGAATCAAGCAAGAGTGAGCACAACAACCGTGCTCGCAAGTTACACTCGTCAATTAATAGAATGACATGCATAGGGATGTATCAAAGGACAGCATATTAGGGTTGTTTTGCATAAAGCCAATTTTATTTCAAATACAAGTACTAAGTTTCAAGGCAGGTTACAATAATAAAAATTCAGTTTTACGAATCCATTTTCAGTTGGATAGGTTCCTCATTGAAATGGTGAAGGATATCCTCCTGCACAAGGCTTCCCGCCCACACCCATTTTGGTTAAACCACCAAAACCGATTTCATAACTTTCTTGAAAACCAAAACCAAGGCTAACTTTGAGTGACATTGCCAGCATGTCCATGACCGTGGACACGGCTATTCGAATAGATTTACACTCTGCAGAGGTTGCACACTTTACCCACATGACATGAATTCTCTAGTTTGCTTGACATCCGTCGATGCCACCTCACACTTCCTTTGGTGAGAGGTCTAGAGCACATGACAAGGCCTTTACAATGCATTGCTCCACCACAGCCCACCCCCATTAAGGTTTCGCAATCCCCCCTTTGGGTAGAAACACAGCAGGGTTAGTGGGGTGCCCCCTCTTATGCCAGGTGGGACTACAACTAGTCATAACATGACAAACCCACTGCGTCCGCGGGATGAACCACGATAGAGCTTTGCAAATTAGTTAGCCAAGTCCCACGCCCCACACTGGAGACATGTGGTTGCATAATTTTGGCATAGCCCATTATAGGCTTAGCAAGTGGTGTCTCAAAGATCGGTCCTTAACCGACTTGGGCGACAAACCTCAACCCTGGGGCATCGGATCACACGACCCCCGTGCATAGACATGCACCAACCATACAACCAACTTCACCCAAGTCAAAACCATTTTTCATTTGTTTTGCTTTACAATCCTCCATGGCACGCCAATGCCATGGCTCAAATCATTTGATTATTTGGTATTTTTGGTCAAAACTCCCCCAAATCAAGATTTTGGTCTAAGCATTACTAAGCATGTCATTTTTCAAGAGCTTCGGGTCCTCACTATTGCAAGAACCAGTTTTTATCTAAGGTGACAAGGAGGTTGATTCAATCATGGATAGAGGTCATACCAAACAGTAGGCTTAACTATGGATTAAAAGATAGGCATTGAAATACTTAGTAAAGTAAGCATGCATACATCTTTGAAAACAGCATAAATAATTTGAAGTATTGGGTGCAACATGTTCAAGAGTGTAACTTGCCTTGCTCAAGATCTCGAGCTGCCTCCTCTCCCTCATCGAACTCAGGCTCCCACGTGCGGGCAATCTACGTGAAAAACCAAATACTCAATTGCAGCCCAAACAGGAATCCAAAGAACTTCCAAATAAACTTGAAAACAAAACCAACAGAGAAGCTGGGAGGTCAAGAGGAGGTCCAAGGAGCTTGGTGGAGAGGTCCTGGAGCTCCAGAGAGAATGTCCAAGCTCGAGTTGGAGGAGGTCTAGAGACTTGAGAGAGGAGGGCTATGGTGGCTCGGTTGAGACAGAGAGTAGAAATGAGGAAGAAAGTGATAAAGGAGGGCTCTCCCAAAATATATATAGGGAAAGCTATGCACATGACCTAGGATGAGTCAACAAGAGTTGGTAAATAGGACAAGAGAGTAGGCAAGGAATGTGACAATCAGTGTGACATGTGTACTGCAAAGGTGGGGGCATTTAATGTGATAGTCAAAGGTAAAGAAATTGGGTGCTTGACTGCCAAGTGGGGCAGCCAAGACCCTCCAAGGAGGTCCTGCAATGACCTGAGGAGGTCTTGCAGTGAATCAAGGGAAGATCCTCACCCACCGGGGAGGTCCTAACGGTTGGATCTCCAAGAGGGAGGTCCAAACAGCCAAGATCAAGCGCTCCAGAGGAGGTCCGCAAGGGCAAGGAGGAGGTCCTTACCCGCAAGGGAGGTCCTGACGGTTGGATCTCCAAAGGGGGAGGTCCAACGGTCAAGATTAAACGCAAACGGGGAGGTCCACAAAAGTAAAAGGAGAACCTCACCCGCAAGGGAGGTCTAAAACCGTAGGATCAAGTCCAAGGGAGGTCTGAATGGTTAGAATTTCCAAAGGGATGTCCTAACGATCAGGTTTGCCAAAAGGGGAGGTCTGGACGGCCAAGATTTCCAAAGGGGAGGTCTTGACGGTCCAGATCCACGAAGAGGAGGTGCAGACGGTTAAGATCTCCAAGGGGAGGTCTTAACGGTCCAGATTTACAGGAGGAGGTGCAGACGGTTAAGATCTCAAGGGAGGTCTTAACGGTCCAGATTACAAGGAGGAGGTTCGAACATTTGGATTTCAATCGGACCGCTCACAAAGGTTGGGACGTTCGGACCGCCTTAACGCCACGAAGAATCGGACCATCAATGAAGATCTAAGGGCTCAAAGGAGGTGGGGCGTTCGGACCATCGAACATCTCATCAGATCAAGCCGCCCAATGCAAATCGGACGACTCACAATCAATAAAGATGCAAATAGGTAAGGAGGAGGTCCAAGGGGACCCGGGGAGGTCCGGTAGGACACAGGGAGGTCTAAGAAATGTAAGGGGAGGTCCTAGAGGACATGGAGAGGTCCTGAAGGACACGGGGAGGTCAAATAAATGTAAGGGGGGGTCCTAGAGGACATGGAGAGGTCCTCAGGGTTCCAAAGGAGTTCAAATACACACAAGGGTGGCACAGACTTGGGAAGATTGCGAGTCAGAGAGGATCCGAGAGGGGTATTGGACCCAGGGAGGTCCAAGTGCTTAGAGGATCTAGACCTAAGGAGGTCTGGACCATAGGAGGACTGCACAGAGGAGGTCCAAACCTCTGGATCCTAACAAAGGTGAGGTCTGGGTCGAAAGTGGGTAAAAGATGGACAGAGAAGGAAAGACCAGCAAAGCTCCAATAACTCAATAAACCAGCAAGAAACCTTTAGTTGTAGTTTGAGTTAGGTAGTTTAAACCCATTATGAAATTGCAGGTTAAGCTCTGAATTGTCATCAAAACAAAATGGTTCTCTTTATTTTTGAAAACTCCAAAAAGAGTCTAAAATTAATTCAGGGTGTCACATGCGGGAACGAATTTTTTTAAATGATATTATTTTAATAAAAAAAATTACAGAAATAAATAGTCAATTCTTTTTTTCTATAAAAATAGACTACTATCACCATTTGAAATGGTGAAATTTTCCTTTTGTCATTCCAATTGACGACAGTAGCCATGCCGCCAATTGGAACAGTGCCAACAGGGCCCTGTCACCAATTGAACTAGCGACAAGCTTAAATTTTTTTATTTATATGTAGAGAATTCTGCTTAAAAATTTAGTGGGCTTTAGGAATTTTTTTGGTAATATCTTTAAGTGTCCGCGTAGTTTGGTATCCAAAATTAGAGAAGATAACAAAATATGAAGTAGAGAATACAAGATCGGTGGTGCAATAATACAAACAATCCCCATCAGAGCAAAATGAAAAAAAATTTATTTAGGATTGCCATGCGCACTGTTGTCCTAATTGTATTGTTCATAGAACCGGTTCCTTTGGGAAAAGAATACGAAATTTGAAATGGACGAAATATTTGGGAAAAGATGTTTAAATTTGAAAGACTTTATGATTTAATTGTGAATTACTTGGCGCGCTGAGTTTGGTTACGTGCATTAGGAACAACAGCATGCACGAATCAACAAACCGGAAAACACATCTGATACATGTGCACCTTTTTGGAATCGAAAAAAAGTTGATTGGAATGAAGTTAATTAGTCTTGGTGGCCCATCGCTCCCTTCCCCTTGTCTTTGGACTACCCGTGGCGGTGACCAGTTTCGAAGTCAGCCATGTTCTGCGAGACAGGCTGGATGATTGAATGATGTTAGGATAGCACAACGGAGGGCCAAATCAATAGTCAGGAGGCAAATTGAATCTAACTTACCTCTTCGATATGGAGTGCGCTCGAGCGACGGTGAGCGCTAGGACAGCTGCCAGTCTCACTTGTCAGAGTATTCCCCTTGTCTGCTGCGCGCTCGGCCTGGTCGTACTCAGCTTCCTGTTCGGGGGTCCTCCACCACCACCTAGCTTTTCTGGGCTCCTCCGGTGCCTTTTCAATAGGGTCGGGTACGTATGGTTTTGAACATTCAAAGGTCTCGGCTCATTTCGCGTAGTTCAACATGTACTTCTACTCAATGAATGCCCTGTCGTACATTGCTAGGCCGTTGATCCATTGGGAGAAGTTACATCGCATCTCCGGCTAACATTATGCGCAGATGTAGTTAGGGATATGTGGAATGGAACGTAAGATGTGAAAAATCTATATCTACAGAAGACTCTCTTACGAGGATGTTCCCGCATGTGTAGTACGCCCGGGCGGCGGTCGTCGGGTGTGTGGACTGAATGATCTTCGTCAGTTCTTCGCACACACATTGCAGACGTGGAAACTCTGGTAGTACCGACACATCCTTCATAGAACAATCTGGGTAAGGTTTAGCCCTCTCAGCAAGCCACTTGTTCTTCCGCAGCATCTTCACGTAGAAGTTCGACGACGAGTCGGACAACTTCCTCTCTGTTGTGTGAACCAACTTGGAGTGAAGTGTTGGGTGTAACGGTGTAGTTTTTCCCTGCAGCTTTCTGCTCCCTCCTTTTATAAGTGGATAGGGTGTAGTACTGAGGGTGGAGGGAGAAGAGACAAGACCTCACCCTAAAAAGGTGGTGTGACAGAGTTTGGTCATTTCAGTCTGAAAAGGTAGCGTTGCAGTGTGTTGTCTTTTTGGTCTGCAAAGGTGGCAGTGTGTAGCGTGACAGGGTACAGTCTTTTCGGTTTTAAAAGGTGGCGCGGGTGAATGTGATCCTTTCAGTCTGAAAAGGTAGCGTCGCAGTGTGTTGTTATCTCGGTCTGCAAAAGTGTCATATTGAAGTTCATACGTGAATCCCTTGTCATGTTACATTCATACAGATCTAGTTGCCAAAAGTTAAAGACATCTTATAGTTCATAAATAGCATATGACATCGTTCATACATGAATCCCATATGCAGACAACGACTACTACTTAATACATATTGAACATACTACCAGTAGGATACACACACATAAGTTTCTCGAGCCACCTCAAGTGGTTAAGAATCTTGTCCAAGCGTTTGTCTATAGGTGGCATGTTCACCATTGGACCATATGGAACTACAGGTGGACGTTCAATAGCTCTTTCCACTATGGCACCAATAGAGTCCACCCACTGAAAGTACTGGCAACCACATGGCCTAAAAAACACACCGAATAGTGAAAAAAAAAGTGACAGACAAACCCAAAATCCAAATACCAGCATTCACATAAATCAAACTCACTGAGAAATACGGACACTTGTAGAACACACACCCCCTGTTCTCTTCATTGTTGGAGTATAGGACATTTGCCTGTATGCCGCAGTTTAGGCAGTTCACATGCCTTGCATTCGCTAGCGCCACCGCTCTTCGACTCATTGAACTGGACGATTGAGACACGATGTCGAGTAGAGTTCTGAGACAAGTGTAAGTAGATGAGAAGAGAGGGGGCTGGAGTTTAATAGTTGGGTTAATTCCTTATTTGCCACTGGAAGTTGGCTAGGTCCCTTAAATGCCATCGCGAAATTGCTCGTTCCTTCATTGCCGTTGAATCTCAACTTTCTTCCCTTTTAGCCACTTCCATCAGTCACCATTTGGACTTCTCACCATCAATAGTGTATACCTATCAGTTTTTTGTAGAAATGTCCATTTTACCCCCAACCTGTCAGCTATGCGGGCCCACGCGATTTTATCACAGATCCTTTGATACTTAGGCCATACAAGTCACACGTTTCGTCAATTGTGATTTGTGAACAAAGTACTAGTCAATTTAACAACGTAGCACCGAATGAAATGTGGAGGATTAAACCGGACCATGGACTCATATTACCAAATCAAGAACCAAGCCCTTACAAAATCCACCATCTAAGCTAAACAATTTTATACCAAAGACCAAATCAAGAACTGGAGCTAGCAGACGACGTTGCGGTATTAGCATACTCACCAATCGAGCGAGGACTAAAATAGAGGAATTGGGACGGGCGAGAGAAAGAGAGAGTAATCACCGTCTTGAAGCTCATGCTCATGCTCCCGTCGGTCTCACCAGATTTCCTCAAACGATTGTATCACAATGTGCTCTAGAACTCGTCGATCGTGATGGCTCCCCTGACAACCTCGTAGGTGTTGCGGCTACACCACTTCTTGATGCCAGTGGTAAAGTGGACCTTGGCAGCGTCATCCTTGATGGTGGTGACCCTGGCCTAGATGAGCACCTCGGTCTTGAGGCCCTCCACCTCCGTTTGGCGGCCCTTGTCTAGCATCTCGGCCACCGTGGTGGCGAATCGTAGCTCAAAGCCATCCCCGTACCTGACCTCACAGGTGGCGGGGACGTGCTATTGGTGATATGCCCTAGAGGCAATCATGGAGATGATTGTATCACGTCTATGTTTATGAGTTATTGAATAAATGTTATTCTGTTCCTTGAATGAATCATCGATTATAAAGATTAACAAGTATGTGACTTGTTGGTGAAGCTCTTTTAACTTATATTATGTCATTCTAAAAGTATCCCTAGTCGGATGTCACTGGTCGGAACACTAGTGATTTATTGACTAGCACATGTATTGAATGATGACTATGTTTCACCGGTCATGGATATAGGGATATCGAATCAATAATATGAACACATGTTAGAGAACATGGGGTTGGATTGACCCACCTTGAGACACTATTGAGATTGTTATAATTTTATGTGTCGTCAATTGGTCTCAAGCAATGATGATGTATAATCCTTAGACCTGATATCAGCATGGTTTCCTACATGTGTAATAGTACACTTAGGGGATGCCAAACACTACTCCGTAACTGGGTAGTTATAAAGGTAGCTTTTGGATATGCTATGAAACATGCGGAGGAATATGACTAGTCGAATATGGGATTTACCCCTTCTAACATAACAGGAGAGATATCTCTGGGCCCCTCGATATGGTCGGATAAAGAAAGTGCATGACCATGCCACTAGTGGTTGATGAGTTCGACCACATAAAGTTATCCGACACTTGATCGAGAAAGTATTGAACAGTCCAGGGATAACATAATATCTCACCTAGAGTTCAACCAAATATCGTGAGGCAAAGGGCGAATGCACGAGTAGGTCATTCAGTTTGATCAGATATGAACTAGTTGTATGGAGATACGAGCTAGTCGTAGGCTGATTGACATGATCACTAAGTGGTCATAACCTGGTCGTAAGGTGTTACGAACTGGTCATGACTATATATGAACTGGTCATATATGGATACGAGCCGGTCGTTACTAATAAAGACCTACTTGTAGATCATATTGCATTAAGGTTCATCCGATATAATTCGTGTGTATTCAAGAATCGTTATGTCATGCTAGGAGCCGCTAACGACTCGTGATCAGAAAGGAGTTTCCGAGTTACAACCGATTATACATGAACCTAACGGGTCACACACATAACGGGTTAGAACAAATGTGTTCAGATAGGATCCGTCATGGGCACTATATAAGGAGATGCTTGAGACTGTTGGGATAGGTGTGATAGACCACGTGAATTGCTCCACCGAAACCCTAGCCGCCATCTTCTCGAGAGAGCCCTACTGTACGAGTTGGTGCTAGCACACCGGCATGTGCTGTTCCATCCCTATACATGTGGATACCATAGAGGAGCTACTACAATTACTGTTGCGCTTAAGAACGATCCACGACTTCTCAAGGAAAGTGATCGGTTGCTAGAGGAGACGATCGACATCGGGAATGTTGGACAATCGACTACGACCACTTCATCGACACACTCTATGTTGGATCAGGCTACTACAACTCTTCTTCCGCTGCACTGTGCATCTAGTGGTAACAATCTATGATCTCTTGCTTGCATGACATCCTGGTTTAGGTGGTAGATTTTTTGAATTGCTAACTAGTGTAGCCTACCCATATCCCTTCACGTGCATCGTCAGCGGCCGCGACCTTTGAGCTCCGTCCCCGACGCTGGTTGAGAGTGACTGCACTGATGGATGAAAGAAACGCATCATCAGCACAAGGAGTCAAGGAGATGAGGTGAAATAGAGGAATTGGGATGGGGAGATAGAGACATCACCGTCTCCCTACCACCGCCTGTGAGATCCCTTGTTCTCAAACCGCCAGCTCACTCCAAGCTACCTCTACACGAGTTAAGGCGCGCATCATGATCTTCTTGGTCTCCTTATGCCATCACACCACTCAATTGAGCCACACCGCCGCTGGAAGGCCACAGTTCTCGATTGGTCTCCTTATGCCATCACACCACTCACCTTCTTCCCTAGATCTGGTCTACAGTTCTCGGACCTCCACGGCCCGTCTCCATCCAAGTGATTACTTCCGTCAGCTTCTCCATGCTTGAGAACACGTCGTGCTCATGCTATCTTACCTAACGATGGCGATGGAACACGGGAGTACAGAGGAGGCATGTGGCGATGTGGAAGAAGGTGATGGTGGTGTGGGGGCCACTTATAGCAGTGCGCGGGAGGAGGCGAGGGCGAGGCGATCGGGGAGAGGGGAGGAAGAGGAAGGGAATTGTGCAGACCTCTAACCGAAGCGAGGTAGTGGCGGTGCAGGGAGCAGTGCAAGAGTGAGGACGAGACGGTTGGCTCTAGGATCGAAAGGGGAAGAGGGGAGAAAGAGAAACAAGAAGGGCAATATAGTCTTTTCGCACCACTTAATAGCCAGCTCATCGAGAGCTGACGGAAGTGGCAAAAATGGGATGAAAGTTGAGATTCAATGGCAATGAACGGACGAGAAATTTCACGATGGCATTTTAGGGACCTAGTTACCTTCAAGTGGCAAATAAGGAATTAACCCTTAATTATTTTGATAGGCTTTTGTAGAGGTAGGGTTCGGGATGCTGGGTATTTTTTTGTAATAATAAAATTTAGGGAAATCGTCATCTGAAATGGCAATAGGGATCCAGCAAGTCCTAGTCGCCAATCCAAATGACGACATAATCTCCCCTATAAAAGACCATAAAGTTCGAGCATAACTCACTTTTATTCAGAAAAAGGAGAAAGAGGGGAGGGGAGGGAGAGTAGAGAGGATGAGAGGAGCTAGCGAAGCGCTGCCCGTCCGGTCGTCCACCATTTAGGTTTTTTTTTAACCAAATGGATTACACAGTTTTAGAAGTATGGTTATGTAGTGTGATATATTGTAGACAATCCTATTCTGTGGGTAGTTTAGTTTTAGATATGTGGTTAATCGTGGAAATATTATTTATGGTGCAATACGTCGAATATGTCGGATGTAACTAGTTTCAAAATCTACTACGGTTAAGGGACTATTCTGGAGGGTCCCTGTAACATCCCAATTTTAGGGCCTTTTTGAAATTTTCAAAATAAAGTTAACCATTTGATTTTATTAAGTTGTTAAAGCTTAACTTGAAATTTTGGAATTTAAAAACAATTTAATTTGACTAAACCAAACTACAATTAATTCAAATTTGGTTTAAATGGGTTTTCTGGTATTTAAAGTCAAAAACCTATTTCGACCAACCACTCGGTTCCGACTAGCCACTTGGTTTCGACCAGCCACTCATTTTCGACCAAACCCTCCGACCAGGTTTCGACCAGCCCCGCCTGTCAGCCTCCTCCTCGCTTGGTCACCATCTTCTTCGCCACGCCCATGCCGCCAGCGCTTACGTGCGTCACTACCATGCGGAAGTCATCGCCCCGACGTGAATCCCGCCCCTTTTTCCCTCGGCGACGTGTGTATTGATTGTCTGTCTTTCGCCGCACCCACCCCCTCTGTTCTTTCTCCTCCCCACCTACTCCTATTTCGTCCCCGTTGCATCGCCCGTGTCTCGGCCAAACCGCCCCGCGCCCTTGCTGTTGAGCTTCGCCCCCTTCACCTCCCTCTCTCCTATAAAGAGGAGCACTAGGACCCCGTCGTTCCCCTCTTTCTTTCCCCTCAACTCTCCCTCTCTCTCTCTCTCTCGTCCTTGCTTCGCCGTGCTTTGAGTTTCACCGCCGCCAGCCAGAGCTCACGCCACTGCCTCTAGCACCGCCATCAAAGCCTCTCCATCGACATTTTCTTCACCTGTGGCTTCGCAAGATAGTGTACTACCCGAGGCTCTCCTTATCTACGGCGGGAGTTCGCCGTAGCGCCCGTGCCGTATTCGATCGCCACCGCCACTGGCCGCTCCGTGAGCCTCGAGTTCACCTCACCTCCCTCTCTCTGCTGGTGCCCTCACCGCCATCCATCTTGCCGCCGCTCTCTTAGTCGCCGCCGGGTAACTCCTTCAACCAGGTAGTCGTAACTCCTTCGACCTGGTAGTCGTAACTCCTTCTGGATGTTCTTTCTCCCTCTCACGAATTCCAAATTCGTCGATTCTTGATCCTAAATTCATCTAAATTTAGTGCCTTTCTTTTGGTTCTAGTTTGGTAATTTTTAGATTTTATTTGGATTTCTTGTATTTATTTGGCTCTTTTCGTATGTGTAGATTCTGGCATTTCTGAAGAATTCTTGGAACTGTTTGCCGAAGCAACTCAAACCTTCAACGACAGCAAGTCATAGACCTTTGATCATATTGAACCCATTTTATAAAATTATATTGTTTCATATCAACATGCATTGCTAGTTTTATAATAATGGTTTCGGGAATAGTTAGATGCCTAATTGTCATTATGTCTCCTTGAATAATTGCTTGACATGTATCCTTGAACTCCATAGGATGGGTTATTTTAGTTGGACATATTGTAGTACTGACATGGGTATCGTATTATGCTTAGCCATGCTTTAGTTATGCGATGGTCTCTTGATCACCTGATTCAATAATGAAAAATTTGACTTAATGATATATGGAATTGTGGCGGAGCCACTGTTGATAAAATTGGTTGTGCTATGGGAATGGTTGTCATTTGGCCGGGTTGAACAAAAATTATTTTATACTCAGGCGACGGATCGTGTAGTAAAGGGGTTGCAGTTAGCACATTGTGGGCTGGTAGTAGTTTCGCCTAAGTAATCTCTAAGGACTTAACTTTGTGCACCATTGATCTGGGGCTTAACGTACAACAACAAGTCTATTTATGGAGTGGACCTAACTAATTAATTAGTAATGTATTAGTTTGGTCCTGTCGGGCGGTGTGATTTCTGGGTCACGGATAGATTCACACAGCGCAGTAAAGGAGGCTTACGACGGATAGTCAGTCCAAAGGAAGTAAAACCTTAGCGGCGGAACTGGGTTAAGATAAAACTTTGTAAAAGCCTTGTGATAGTCTCTCCTTAATTCACATGTCTAAGGAAACATGCGTACATCGCAAGACGATTATCTCTTGTGAGAAAAGTATACAACCTCTGCAGAGTGTTAAAAACTATTCGAATAGCCGTGTCCCCGGCTGTGGACAACGCTTGGTGATTTCACACGAGTGGTAGATTTTCATAAAAATGTGGGAATTGATTGGTTGGGAAGCAATCTGGTTGCTAGTTAATGGTTGGGAAGTGAACAAGGTTGTTCACTAGTTGTTTCAAAGAACTTGATTACTTATGTATTAATCTTTTGAATTATACTTTACAATCTACTTATTGTATTTAATGTTAATACTACTTTCTGCAAATTAAACATAAAGTTGTCCTTGTTCAAGCCTTGCATGAATACTATTTGCATACATTTCCCTACGACTTACTGAGTACTTTATATACTCACGGCTATACTCCATTTGTTGATCAGTCACCGAAGAAGAACCAATGATTACCGAGTTCTACGAGGAAGACTACTTTGAAGACTATACGAACTAGGATGCGTTCTCCACTCGATTGCCTGTGGGCATGTCGGATGGCTACCACGTGTTTATTTCATTTCCACTGCAAGTTTACTCTGTTATCTTAAGCCCAGCGTGGCAAACTCTGTAAAAAACCTTGACCGTAAGGTCCTTTTGTTACTAAGTAATATTAATTTGTCTGCTTTTTAGTTATTTTGTTGTATGGATATGATTTCATCTATGTTGCAACTATGTGGACTAGCTACTGATCATGGGACTAGTTCAGAATACACAGAGGGCTCTGGTCCAGCGACTCGAGGTCCTGACAAGAGATGGTATCAGAGCTATATCGACTGTAGGACGCAACCATAGTTAGCATGGTCGTTTAGTCAAAAACTTCAAGAATTTATTTTATAAATCAAACCAATAGATTAACATGAATAGTTATTCTTCTCTCATCTTATTCTATTCTTTACTCATCTATTCTAATCTTTTCCCATCTCATTCTTAGATTCTTAATCTCATCTATTCTAAAACTTTGTTTTCAAATTTAACTTGACTTTCTCACCTTAGTAATCTCTGTAGGATCGAGTCTCCAGTGATCAAAGCAATAGATGCCCCAGAAGTTTCAAGATCTGTCGTTTGTTTCTAATCGACCGTCCATATAAGTTAGTTTAGTAGTGTCGTACTAGAGTTGCTCTTCTCAGTTTTAGAATCATTTGGTCCGCGTAATATAATCTTTTGCTTGAGTGTCGCATTTAATTGCCTCTTAATAGCTTTCTGGCTATTTGTTCTTTGGGTTTAACTGACTTTCCCTAGTTTGTTGATTTGTCTTTCTCCCATGTTCTCTCTTGTCTACTGTGCTTTTCCCTTTCACCTATCATTCTTTCTCTCTCTCATCTATTAAACCTAGGAAGAATTGTTGCAGATGGTTCAAGCACGCAACTCATAAAGTCAAGATGAACCCTTGGATCTCAATGCACCGCCTCCACCGGCCGCAACAGCAAACCAGAACTTGGGTCAGTTTATGGCGGCTCAGACTCAGTTGATGAATACCATGATGCAAAATATGAATCAAATGATGAATCAGCAGAACGAGACTGTTGTTGCTCTTGTCACAATGCTGAACCAGACCGCCGCTACCATAGTCAACATGTCGAATCAGAACAATCACGCAACTACCATGCCACCACCAACTTTTCAGCAATCAAAATTTGCAGAGTTCATGAGGACGTGTCCACCTACTTTCTCCAACTCATCTGAACCTTTGGACGCATATGACTGACTGCACTCTATAGCGAAGAAGCTGGCCATTGCTCAGTGTAATGATCGTGAAAAAGTTCTTTATGCCACACATCAGCTGGAGGGAACCGCAGCAGAATGGTGGGACAACTACACCACAGCCCACGAGATTCCAGAAGCTATTACCTGGGACGAGTTTTCGGTAGTTTTCCATCACTCTCATGTCCCAGATGCATAGTAGAAATGAAGAAAAATGAGTTTCATAATTTACAGCAATGAAGCATGTTTTTGAATGAATACCTTAACAAGTTCACTCAACTCTCTCATTATGCTCAAGAGGACGTTGCCACGGATGATGCACTTCAAAAGCATTTCAAGCGTGGACTCAACCCTAGGTTGAAGGTACAGGTTGTTGGCAACGATTATGTAGATTTTCAGCATATGGTTGATAAAGCTGTGCTCATAGAACAGTCTCGTCGTGAGGTTGAACAAACTCACAAGAGCAAGATAATACAACATGAATCTCATCAAAACCATCCGCAAAGACCTAGAATGATTGTATAACATCCTATTAGTTACACCCCTCCAACTGCACCGATAACTACTGCACTGACACCTCGTCCGACTGTTTCCAGATACCTCAACTTCAGCAGTAGTAACAGCTAGCCACCAAGGAACAGCAAACGTGATGTGGAATTACTTGTTTAAACTACCACGAGACGGGTCACTACGTCAACAAATGTCCACGAAAGCGAGCCCTAACGCCAATTCCATTCAACCTAGGCGCTACACCAGCCAGAACCTCTACGCCAAGAGTAGGCCAAGGAACCACTCAGATTCTAAGTCAAGCCACCAGGACTCTACTTCCTTCTGCAAGAGGACGGGTTAATCGTGTCACCACAATGCCAACTCAATCAACTCAAAACTTCATTCTTGGTAAGTCCTAGTCAGTTCAGCGTCAGTTGCGGTTTTGTTTTGCTCAAAAGAGAAAGTTGCCGAGGAGAGTGAGCAAGTCCGAGTTCCCGAACCCATTCTTTAGTCAGCCCGAATCTCGAGGTCGAGATTCCATTTAAGTGGGGTAGGTTTGTAACATCCCAATTTTCGGGCCTTTTTGAAATTTTCAAAGTAATACCCCGGCAGACTCGTAGTGTGGCCCATGTGGTCCATGAGGAGACATGTGGTAGGATTAGTCCCATATTGCTTGTCTAAAGTGAGTTGTAGTAGTATATAATGCATGTTAGGTCTAAACTTAGCACCTCCGGGTTAACCCTTTTACACGAAGTGAGGACGAAAGTGTAAGTGGGGTGCTATGTGTCTTGTGAGTCCGCCCGCGGTGAAATTTGGGCATTGGCGGATTTTGGGCAGTGTTACAGATGGTATCGAGCATCAACCTTATTGCAGGGCGTGTGGGATAGGGGTGCGGGCATATGGCGCATGGCGCGTGTTGTCCCGGAGTGGACACACGGCATGGCATATGTCAAGACCGGACGCCTGAGCGATGTCGAGGGGTGGTTATGGGTATTTGCCACGTATGCGGTGTGCTGCCGAGGGCGTCAGCCCTTGAGGGGGTGAATGTAATACCCCGGCAGACTCGTAGTGTCGCCCATGTGGTCCATGAGGAGACATATGGTAGGATTAGTCCCATATTGCTTGTCTAAAGTGAGTTGTAGTAGTATATAATGTCTGTTAGGTGCAAACTTAGCACCTCCGGGTTAACCCTTTTACACGAAGCGAGGACGAAAGTGTAAGTGGAGTGCTATGTGTGTGAGTCCGCCTACGGTGAAATTTGGGCATTGGCGGATTTTGGGCGTGGTGTTACAAAGCGTCTTTGTGGAATTACCTGTTTCAACTACCACGAGACGGGCCACTACGTCAACAAATGTCCACGAAAGCGAGCCCTGACGCCAATTCCATTCAACCTAGGCGGTACACCAGCCAAAACCTCTACGCCAAGAGTAGGCCAAGGAACCACTCAGACTCTAAGTCAAGCCACCAGGACTCTACTTCCTTCTGCAAGAGGACGGGTTAATCGTGTCACCACAATGCCAGCTCAATCAACTCAAAACTTCATTCTTGGTAAGTCCTAGTCAGTTCAGCGTCATTTCGATTTTGTTTTGCTCAAAAGAGAAAGTTGCCGAGGAGAGTGAGCAAGTCCGAGTTCCCGAACCCATTCTTTAGTCAGCCCGAATCTCGGGGTCGAGATTCCATTTAAGTGGGGTAGGTTTGTAACATCCCAATTTTCGAGCCTTTTTGAAATTTTCAAAATAAACTTAACCATTTGATTTTATTAAGTTGTTAAAGCTTAACATGAAATTTTGGAATTTAAAAAAAATTAATTTGACTAAACCAAACTTCAATTAATTCAAATTTGGTTTAAATGGGTTTTCTAGTATTTAAAGTCAAAAACCTATTTCAACTAGCCACTCGGTTTTGACCAGTCACTCGGTTTCGACCAGCCACTCGGTTTCGACCAAACCCTCCAACTAGGTTTCGACCAGCCCCACCTGTCAGCCTCCTCCTTGCCTGGTCATCGTCTTCTTCACTGTGCCCATGCCACCAGCGCTCGCGTGCGTCACCACCGCGCGAAAGTCATCGCCCCGACGCAAATCACGCCCCCTTTTCCCTTGACAACGTGCGCATTAATTGCACACCTTTCGTCGTACCCACCCCCTCTGTTCTTTCTCCTCCCCACCTGCTCATGTCTCGTCTCCGTCGTGTTGCCCGTGTCCCAGACGAACCGCCCCACGCCCTTGCCATCGAGCTTTGCCCCTTCGCCCCCTCTCCTATTAAGAGGAGCACCAGGACCCCTTCACCGTTCTTCGAGTTTCACTGCCGCTGGCCGGAGCTCGTGCCACCGTCTCTAGTGCCGCCATCGATGCCTCTCCGTCGACGTTGTCTTCACCTCCGACTTCGCAAGACCGCGTTCTACCCGAGGCTCCCCTTGTCTTCGCGAGGAGTTCACCAGAGCGCCCGCGCCGTCTTCGACCGCCGCTGCCGTCACCTCCTCCTCTAGCCACCGGCCGCTCCGTGAGCCCCGAGTTTGCCTCGCCTCCCTCTCTCCGTTGGTGCCCTCGCCACCGTCCATCTCACCACCACTCTCTTTGTCGTCGCCGGGTAACTCCTTCGACCAGTAGTCGTGACTCCTTTCAGATGTTCATTCTCCCTCTCACGAACTCCAAATTCGTCGATTCTTGATCCTAAATTCATCTAAATTTAGTGCCTTTCTTTCAGTTCTAGTTTCATAATTTTTGGATTTTATTTGAATTTATTGTATTTATTCGGCTCTTTTCGTATATGTAGGTTCCAGCGTTTTCGAAGAATTCTTGGAATCGTCTACCGAAGCAACTCAAACCTTCAACGAAGGCCAAGTCGTAGACCTTTGATCATATTGAACTCATTTTATAAAATTATATTGTTTTATATCAACATGCATTGTTAGTTTTATAATAATGGTTTCGAGAATAATATCCACACGTCTAGGGAAGGAACAACCGTACACCGGTGTGCTAGCACCAAGTCGCACGACAGAGCTCTTAGGAAGATGGCGACTAGGATTTCAGTGGAGCAACTCACGTCTATCACCCATTCCTGATAGCCTCAAGCATATCCTTATATAGTGCCCATGACGGATCCTATCCGAACACGTTTTGTTCCAACCCGTTAAGTGTGTGACCCGTTAGGTTTATGTGTAGTCAGTTGTGACTCGGAAACCCTTTCTGATCACAAGTCGTTAGTAGTTCCTAACAGGACATAACGATTTTCGAATACACACAAATTATATCAGATGGACCTTAATGCAATACGATCTATGACCAGGTCCTCATAACTTACGACCAGATCATATCTCTATACGACCAGCTCGTATTTGGTCACAGTCAGTTTGTAACTCCTTACGACCAGGTTTCGACCACTCTGTGATTACGTTCGACCAGTCTACGACTAGCTCGTATCTTCATACGATCAGTCCATAACTGATTGAACTAAGTGACCTACTCATGTATTCTCCCTTTGCCTCACGATGTTTGGTTGAACTCCAGGTGAGATATCATGTCATCCATGGATTGTTCAATACTTTCTCGATCGAGTGTTAGATAACCTTATGCGGTCGAACTCTTCGGCCACTAGTGGCATGGCCATGCACTTTCTTTATCCGACCACTTTGAGGGGCCCAGAGACATCTCTCATGTTATGTTAGGAGGGGTAAATCCCATATCCGACCAATCACACCCCTCCGCATGTTTCATAACATACCCGAAAGCTACCTTTATAACTACCCAGCTACAAGTAGTGTTTGGTAACCCCTAAGAGTGCTATTACACATGTAGGGAACCATGCTGATCTCAGGTCTAAGGATTATACATCATCATTGCTTGAGACCAACTAATGACACTTAGAATCATAACAATTTCAATAGTGTCTCAAGGTGGGTCTATCCAACCTTATGTTCTCTAACATGTGTTCACATTATCGATTCGATATCCCTATATCCATAACCGGTGAAACATGGTCATCAAACAATATATGTGCTGGTCGTAGAGTAACTAGTGTTCCGACCAGGGATTCATTTAGAACGACATCATATAAGTTAAAGAGTTTCACCAACAAGTCACATACTTGTAAATCTTTATAACCAATGATTCATTCAAGGAATAGAATAACATTTATTTAATAACTCATAAACATAGACGTGATACAATCATATCTATGATTGCCTCTAGGGCATATCACCAACAGTGGTTGTTCCACACATTTGATTTGGACCATACTGTGTATGATCTGAGACTGAGTTGCCTTGCCAACCGAGCACTGTATGACACATATTGAGAGTTAGTGCAGCTCAAGGGAACAAGGTCATGACAGTCATATGTACGCAAGACGATGGAGGAACGGTGGGATTTGGTCCTTCTGGCCTAGGCATATGCCAAGCCCATTCCTACATCGGTGACTGAATAAGAAGGTGGTGGTGATGCCCTCTACTTCTGCATAGGTCATGCTCACATATGATAACCACATGTTCGACAGTGACGTAGCATCCCGATCAGTACATTTCCGAATATTTCACCAAGGAAGAGATGTTACAAATCTAGAATGCAGAGCGGTATGATTACGGCGTGGTTGGTCATTGCACTGGCCATCCTACCTGGGAGCAACTGATTTGGCCATAGACATTGCTAGGCTGAAGGGAAAGATGGCCGACGGCAGGTACGACGTGTCAAGAATGACTTGGACGAAGCAGAAGCCGGATGTCTATAAGGAGTCCAGACATACCTTCAAGAAATGCTCTACGGGAAATGCATGGGATGAAGGAGAGATCAGCGTTTTGGACGGCGCCGCAGGGACCTCATATGACCGACGCACTCAAGGCAGGCACCGTGGAAATCGAAATGGCGGATGTTGAGGTAACAACCACTAGAGTAGAGTGGTGGTAGTTTAGTTGGTTAGTGCTATGTGACGGTTCGACCACTACGGGAGTGGAGTGATCAGAAAAAAATAGTAAAAAAACCAGTACTGACAGGATCCTACCTCTTCTTTTGAAAGGGGGTAGCACGGTGTCAGAGTGTGAAAACAAATTCGTAGAACAGATACTACCTTCGGATTTTAATGTTTGACGTTAGCTAGTGAGAGAATAAACTAGACAACGTCAACTATTTAGAAACGGAGGGAGTACAACTTATTAGCAATCCAGTCGTCTCTGAAAACAGAAAGAAACAAAGTCGTTTCTTTTATTTGCGAGAGTAGAAGATTTTTTCGAAACAGAGTTGTCCAATCAGCCGAGCATGCATGCATGCGTGACGACTCCCCCTACGTTCACGAACCGGTCTACACGCTCCACCGTTTTGCATTAGCTTTGAAATCCCTTAACTTCCTCCTTGTACTCACACGTCCATGCTTGACTCTTCCCTCGGTTGCCCCCTTCCTTCACGCTACTCAACCCCATGATTGAAGTCTACACGAACAAGGCCACGAACTGGTCTGCTATTACGTGCAATTAAAGAATTTCCTTTTCCTTTTCTTCTCTTTTCGTTTCGAGTGAGCGATTAACGCAATTTCAGTAGTACAAATCTAGCAAAGTCGATGACTATCTCTCCTCGCTCTTCTTCTAGAATTATCATGGACTTTTTTGTTCTCTGTGTATTTTAACTCGAGCAAGTTGTGTTATGCATTCAAAATTTGCACATAAGCTTTGGTCAACATCCTCGTCACACCTCACGATTTGCCTTGGCAAGTCGCTAAACATGTTCCTGTTAGTTAAGTTCACCCTTGTTGACAAGAAAATTTGACGTGGTCATGATACGGCGCTTGGTATGTTGTGCCATTTGGTCTTCCACCCCATGCAATGAGATCAACCTAGCAAACAAGTTTAGGGACAAGCTAATTGAGAAGTTGAGAGAGCAAAGTAAACTTACGTGAGAATTTACAAACCTACCGTGCAGTTTACTCTTATAATTCTTTTCAAGTTGATAGTGTTACTATTACATCGTTACCTTACCATTTAGATCCCATCTGTTCAATCAGAAAGCAGACTTCTCAGAATGGCCAGCAACTTGGCCTGTGACTCAGAGTCACATGTCCTATTAAAAAAGGGCTTTGTTAAACAAAATTAGACTGTTTTCTTTTGTTAAAATAGTCAATTTTTTATCTGTTTGATATACGTTGAGATTTGCACTTTTTCTCATATGATAAATTGAGTCTGAAATTATTTTGATATTTCTTTGGAATATAACGGGTTTACCACATTGCTGTATTTTAGTGATATCGAATTTCAGTTTTTGTCTTTGTTTTTGTTCAATCTCTCAAAGTACTCCTTCCGGATGCAATTACTTGACGTCCTAACATTCAACTTTCCAAAGGATAGTGTCAACTAAAAAAAAATTGGAGGGAGTATATGTTAGGTTTTAAACCATGTGATGGAAATATGAGTTATTAAGACTTTCGAGAATAATTATAGTGATAAAGAATAAAAATTATATAAATAATTTTACTATAATTTATATATAATAAAGTTATAAAAAACTAAAATTTAACTATTTCGACGTCAAAACAGCAGTTAGCCGTGATTCACAGGGGCACATATCAGGTGCACAAAACCTATTTGGTGCACATATGGAAAAACTTTTTGTTTGGGTATCAAATTAGCATAAAAAATTCTAGATGTAATTTATGGTGTTTTGTTCCACCCTTTAAAATTTCAAGTTCAAACTCAAAGTATGTTAGAAGATACAAAAAAAAAATTCTGACAGATGATAGATCAAATGGTGCTGGAAAAAAAACAGGCAAATGTTACTATTCACAGTAAACTTCTCTTTTTTTGTATCTTCTAACATACTTTGAGTTTGAACTTGAAATTTTAAAGGGTGGAACAAAACACCATAAATTACATCTAGAATTTTTTTCAGATTTTTTTATGCTAATTTGATACTCAAACAAAAAAAATTTTATATGTATACTAAATGGTGCTTGTGTACCTGATATGCTCCTATTAAAAAAATTCAAAAGAGCTGTTGGGTTACTAAAATAGAGATATCCTTCCGAGTCCAGAAAGGACGCATAAAAAATGTCAGAACCCATGATTTCCCTTATTAAATTTACGCAACGACGAAAGAAAAATCTCGCCAAGTAGTACAGCCATTTCACATCGTTGTTATTAAAGTCCACCTTTGACTTTTCTGCCTTCTCCTTCCAACACGCCATTCCAGGTACATCATACAGGGGCGGTTTGGATTGGAATATAAGAGCATCTTTAGTGCAGTGAATCGATATCGATTTAAAGAGATGTTAGATAAATATTTAAAAAATTATGCTTGTTTTTTTTAATATATTGATCTAATTTCTACTTAATAACTGGAACTCAAGTTACATTAAAACCACAAAAAAATAATATACTCTCTCAACCGCACTCTCTCCTATGTAGCTGTTTAATGCTCATATCAGTTGTTTAATACTTTGAATCGACTTCTATGTAGAGTCCGGTTCCAGAATTTTTTTTGTTGGAATCGACCCCTCTAATGTATTGAATTGATTCAATATCTTCTCGCACCTTCTTTGAACCGACTAAAACAACACATTGGAGCTAAAACAACACATTGGAGATGGTCTAAATGAATCAAATCAAACTTTGGTAATGCTCATAAAATTTGGCTATAATTTGATTTATTGCCAAATTTTGGTATTACCAAAAAAATTTGGTAACACCTATATCGGGTGAAATCTGGACAACCGAATCGCTCGCCCGTATTTTAACAGTCCATAACTCTTTGCTGGTGAGGTAGTAGCGAGGGGTTGGCTGTATTAAATGCATTAATGGTTTGATTAACAAGTTTCAAATGATAATATTTTCTAAATCGAGTATCCGATTTATAATCTGTTTGAATTGATGTGTTTCTTGTCATTTAATCAACAAAACAAAAACCTATATTGACATATTTCGGTGCAAAAAAAGATGTCATGCGGGACCCACATGCTATACTCACAATTTTAGCATGGCTGTAATCCAAACACATCAATTTCGGCATTGCTTGTGAATTGGTATGGCTACGATCCAAAAATCATTTTTTTCCAATTATTGGTATTGTCTAGATTTCAATATTGCTAAAATTTTAGTATAACTACCTGGCCACCAAACAGGCCCATAAACTCTCACAAAAGAAAAAAAAATCAAAACGAGAAATAAAATCTCGCCAAGTAGTACAGCCATTTCACGTCGTTGTGATTATTCACATAAAAGTTTTCCTTTTAATTTTGGGGAAAAAATGGGTCACGAAGTAATCGTTTCCAATAAAGTCTCCTCTTACCTTCTACAAGCACGACACAACATAGTCACTGACAAGTGGGTCTAGTTGAGTTGTTTCGCATCGCGGGTCCCATCTGTCAGTGATCTGTAACACCATAAAAAGTAGAAAAATGTTGTACGTATAGCGCGAGGCGGTCGCTCGTCTTGTACGTGACCCCACCACGCGTCGGCCTCCGATTGGTGGTCCACCTCGTGGCCGCTGTTCCTTGGTCAACTTCCCGTCCCCATCCCATCCGTCCATCGCATCCAACGGCGTGAACCCCATCACCGGCTAACGCCCGTAACCCCGACTCCCCCGTCTGGTCAGCACGTAATCTGAATCGTCCGATCGGACATTCCGTCTGACCCAAACCGGTCCACTCTCTGACCGCCAGTCGCTGCTCCCGGTCACCGCCTCGCGTCGTTTTATAAGCTCAACTTCCTCACCTCCTTCCCACTTCTTCCCTTCTCCCCCATTCCCTTCCCCGGTAACCACCGATCCGGCGGGCTTACTTGGGAATTGAGAGGCGGAGGCGGAGGCGGAGGCGGATGATGACCATCGATCTGATGGGTGGGTACGGGCGGGTGGACGAGCAGGTGGCCATCCAGGAGGCTGCGGCGGCGGGGCTGCGCGGGATGGAGCACCTCATCTTGCAGCTCTCACGGACGGGCACTGGCGAGAGATCGCCGGTTGGGGCGTCGGCGTCAGCAGCTGTGGCGCAGGCGCAGCATCAGCCGGTGGACTGCCGGGAGATCACCGACATGACGGTGTCCAAGTTTAAGAAGGTGATTTCTATCTTGAACCGCACCGGCCACGCAAGGTTCCGGCGCGGACCGGTGGTGGCGCAGTCGCAGGGGTCCGCCGTGTACGAGCCGGCCCCCGCGAGGGCGGCATCGTCGAGGTCCATGACGCTGGACTTTACCAAATCGGCGTCCGGGCACGGAGCGAAGGACGCCGGGTTCAGCGTCTCGTGCCTCTCGGGCGCGAGCTCGTCTTTCCTATCGTCGGTGACCGGCGATGGGAGCGTGTCGAACGGTCGCGGGGGCGCGTCCTCGTTGATGCTCCCACCCCCGCCGGCAAGCAGCTGCGGGAAGCCGCCGCTGGCGTCCGCTGCCGCGTCAGCCGGCGCCGGCGCCGGCCAGAAGCGCAAGTGCCACGACCACGCGCACTCCGAGAACCTCGCCGGCGGCAAGTACGGCGCCACCGGCGGCCGCTGCCACTGCTCCAAGCGCAGGTAAGACAAGTGAATCCTCCTGAATTGCGTGCTATGTATATGTAGTTAAATCGTCGTCACTGAACAATGAATGAATCGGAATCCACAGGAAGTCCCGGGTGAAGAGGACGATCCGCGTGCCGGCGGTCAGCTCGAAGGTGGCGGACATCCCCGCCGATGATTACTCGTGGCGCAAGTACGGGCAGAAGCCCATCAAGGGCTCCCCCTACCCACGGTGAGTTTAGCACTAGTCCACACCATCCCACCGGCTAGATTAAGACGAAGATTCTATCACTAATTAAGCAAACCATCCAGTGTATCTCGTGAATTAACCTGTTAATTGCATCCCGGACGCAGGGGTTACTACAAGTGCAGCACGCTGCGCGGGTGCCCGGCGAGGAAGCACGTGGAGCGCGATCCAAACGACCCATCCATGCTCATCGTCACCTACGAGGGCGACCACCGCCACACCCCGGGCGCCGCCGGCGAGGAACCGACGCTGCCTCTCCCGGAGCAGCCCAAGCTTTGAAGTTTCTTTCTCATTACTACACCGACCGACTTGTTAATTGAAGATTAGCTTATCGCTCCTCTTCCCTTAAATTATCATTAGACCTGTTCTTTTTTTCCCTTAAAAAACTGCATCCGTGTAGTACTACTGTACTAGCACTTTGTGTAAAAGAATTTAGGAAGCTTTCAGTCTGGGCTTTGTAGAGGAAAATCTGAAGAAATGGTAGCAAGAGAAAGAAAAAGATGTGCAACCGCTCGGGATTTTGACCGTGCATTGGGGCTTCCAGAGTCGGGTTTAACTCCCGGGGCTTGGAGTCCGAGGAGTCAAAAGTGGGTGGACCCAGCTGTTGAAAGGGTCCTATGCTTTTGGTCCCAGGTGGGGCCGGATTGACAGGGACAAATGCGAGGGAAGGAGGGTGGAGGACGCGGTCAAGGAACGCGGCAGGTGGCCCCCTCGCGCCGCTGTCATCGTTGACTCGTGTCAGCCAGGCTGTGCTCCGAGAGCGGCTCGCTACGGCCTCACGCGCAGATGGTCAAAGCGTCTCGGTTGGTTCGCCACCGGTGTCGTTGAAAATTGGGATTAAAGCTGCGGTGGGGTGGGTGTTACGCATCGGTGGTGTCGAATTTCTTTATCCACTTGTCCGGTCATCCAGCACTAGGACCAGTGTGCTACTTCTTTCTTTCTAAAAAGTACTAACTCAACAGAGAGTCAGTAATGTATACTCTATATGGCGTAGAGTGTAATTCCGGGCCCTATCAAACAGCTCTCAGATCACATAAGCTTGTAATTAATCGCCCCCCTAATTGAAAGATGCACGTGTAACCAATCGTATGGAGTCAAATAGAGGCGGTGATTTTTTTTTCCTAGTTTGTTCTCTTTTTTGAACGGAATATTGTCCTCTTTTTTTAACAAAATAGTAAATCATGTTCCAGTGATGGCGGGCACTGGAACGGTCTCATTTTGGCAAGAAGAAATGATGATGTAACTGGTACTACCATTTTTTTAAGTGAAGGAGATGGTATGCCATTTGACTTGCTCGACCAGTCTCCAGTTGATCCAATCTCCTCCCAATCACCCGCATGTGACGTGGGGCTCATATTCTTCATGCTGCATCATTCCGGTGGCCGTGGCATCTTGTGCCTTGTCCCCTGCTCGGTTTTCTTTGGTAATTCTGGTGGGGTTGGGGTTGGGGTTGGGGTTGGATATGGGGTGGCTTTTGGAGTGGTGTGGTTGAGACTTGCGAGAGAGAGAGATAGAGAGAGAGAGCTGGGTCTGATTTCGCTTGGGTTTGTCGTGTGGCAAGTGGGGGAAAGACACAAGGGAAGGGGCGGATAATCAATGGGGTGGAGGACAAAAGTCAAAAGAGCATCTTTTGCTTTGATATTTCTTAATTTGCGTGTAGGAGGAGAGGTGGAGTTGGATTTGTCCCGTTGGGGTGTGAATGTGTGATTGTGTGAATGTGTGCCGTGTCCCCACTACCCCTGCATGCAGGATCTTCTGTGGCTGTTTGGCTGTTGTTGTACTTCTGTTGCGACTGGCTGCAAGGAAGGGAACTTCGACAGAATCAGGTTGTAGTGGAAGAACCGAGGAAAAACTTTGAAAGAACCGTGGCTGATGGAGTTTTGACCGCTGCAAATGCTAGTGGATTTTTTTTTTGCCAAAACGGCATTGTTTGGAAGCGAATTAGTAGAAATGGCCCCTCAAATACAAATATAGCACTCAAATGACGCCCGCCGTGCTGACACCTCACGCTCATCCAGTCATCCGCGCCAGGGGCGTTCGGACAGCCTTCGTCTGCACCAGGGTGGTGCGGACAGCATTGTGGACGCCTCGTCCGCACCTCCCAGGTGCTGACATGCACTGTTCCTTCACGTCTGAACGCCCGTGGTTCGGATAGCCATCACCAAAAGCAGCCTCCACCGAGCCTAGAGTGCGTCCTCCTCGCTATCATCCGAGATTGGGTCGGTATCCTCGTCAGACTCGAACCCCAGAGGCTGGTCAGGTTGATACTCGTGGCAGTCAATGTGCAACTCTTCTCTTGTGGACTTCCTCCAAAGCAGCAGATTCTGTGCTACCGTCTTCAAGCTCCACTCGTAGTTCCCCGCTTTCGGAAGCACCAGCACATCATGGTCTCTCGGTGGCCTGCGTACGAATCTCACATACACCATTGGCTTCCCGTATATCGCCGCCTCGGGCTGGGAAGCAATCTGCATGTACTGGCTCCATGTTATGCTTCCATTCACCTTCAGGAGCTCCCACACAGCCTGCCATCCCCTACTTGTGTAGGTGACTGCCTCGATGGCAACCCTCTTCGTCGTTGCCTCAGTGTCGAACTCCCTCCAAATGTAGCTCCGAAGCTTGCGAATATTCATCGTTTCAAGCCCCTCCACCCGGACCACCTTGTATTGGCATCCTGATAGGTCCAATCCATCGGATCCGGTCTGTACAAGACCATTGCCATAAAACACTACTAAGTCTTGTATGTTTAAAATTACCTAAAGCAACAACAACCAGATTCACAGTATGCAATATAATAAACATGGTATGTAATTAACACTAATTAATTCACTTCACATGATTATTTGCATGTGATTATTTCTACAAATAAAAAAGGACAAAACAAAAAAAGAGTAACTAATTACGAGTATTTAATTTGCCACTAATTACCCATGACACAGATAATTACGACATATAACACACAACACAGCAATTAAATGCGAGTAAGTCAATACGAATAATTAATTAATAACTAATATTTTGATTACTTGGCAATGAATTACGACCGAGTAATACAATACATATAAGTAATTCACAATGAATTACTTACAATTAATTAGTTACCACTAACTAACTACAGGTCATTACGTACAAACAAATTAATTATGGCGCCGAAAGGAACTGAAAGCGACCATAAGCGACGTGTTCGGGCTGAGGAGGAGCAGTGCTGCTCGCGTTGGGACGTGAAGGAACAGTGCTCGTCCGTACTAGGGAGGTGCGGACGAGACATGAATAGTGCCTATCCACGCGAGGAGGTGCGACGAGGCGTCGATCTTTATTCGCACCACCACAGTCGTGCGACGAGGGTGTCTGAAGCATACTGGTGTGGACGAGCATGAGGTGTCGGCATGGTAGGCATCCACGCGACCTTGGTTCGGATTTGGGCGCTAAATTTGTATTTGCGGGCGCGAGGGGGCCATTTCTGCTAATTTGGTTCCAAACAGTGCCATTTCGGCAAAAAAAAAAAATTCAATGCTAGTGAGCATGCCATACTAGATACGGAGAATTTTGATTGTTCACTTCATCTATAATTATCTACCAATAATAGTTGGAGTAATTTTTTTCGCATCTCTATCGCCATCGGCCAAATGCTGTCGTCGTATCCTTAGTATTGCGTTGACTTGGCGAGCCTCGACTCAACGATAATTGTCCTGACTCCATCATGCTAGCTCCGCCGTACGATTACACATCAAAACCGCTGTTGGTTGTGCTTACCTTGCTAACATGTCGCACCAACCATGCCACTTTGTAGGCAACATATCTGGTGCACATGATCCAGTCTATAAACATATGGACAAACTCGCTAATGTCCATCCGATCCAAAATCGGCATTTGAAATCGCACGTGTGAGCTCCCACATCCCACTTAGGACCTTTTGAGATTTGGCCCCCGCACACTCAAGCATCACTTTGAGAAAACCTCCTTGGCGCATTCGTCCTCCCTAGCCCGGCACCATCCTTTGCGCCTCCTCCCAGTTCACATAGCTCACCAAGCTAGGATTGTTAGGGTTTGCCGCCACGACGTCGCCGTTGCTGTATCCATTCCGAACGACGTAGCCTTCGGATTCGACTACCCTCCTCTCTCTACCAAAGGTCCGACGAGCATCGAGTGGGAGCAGGGCTCTTAGTGACCATGGCATGGTAGCATGTCCTCGACCCTGCCTCTCACCGGATCCAGGCATCCTCGAGGCCATCGTCGTTGGATCCCACGCATTGGTCCTTGACCCCGCCGAATCTCGCTGCATCGATCCCCACCACCATAGTCAGCCGACCTAGGCCATGAGACCACCTCGCCGTTTTCCTCGACGCGTATCGTCGCCCCTTCATCCGCCCTCCCCCCTCCCACCTCACCCGGTGATTTTTCTGCTATTTTCAAGAATTAGATAACTTTTCTGTGATGGAAAGTTTGAATATGATTTTTGTGGTCAACCGAGAATGTCACGCACTTGCTTCCATCTTTGTTGTGCGATTTTTTAAAATAATATTTTTTAAATTAATAATTACAAAATTAAATAGCCAATTTTTTTTGGCAAAAATGGCCTCCTGTCACCAGATAAAATAGCGACAAGTGCCACATGGACGGCGACAACACCCTGTCACCATTTCAACTGGCTATAGGGGGCGAACATTACCCTGTCGCCAATTGAAATGATGACAGGATCCAGGTATAAAAACCTGATTTTCACCTTCCACCTCATTCCACTCATTCTCGCCGAGAGCAAGCAAAGGGGAGGAAGAGAAGAGGGCGGGAAAGGAGAGGAGAAAAAGCACGCGGTGAAGCTCTGCCCGTTCGTCGCGGAGGAGACAGAGAAAGAGAAGCAGATCCAGTCGTCTACCCCATAGGTAATTTTTTTTGGAAACTTTGTAATTTAATTCAAAACCCTGGCAGGTTAGCAAATAAAACTAGCAACTGAGAATTGATTTCATTAGATCATTCTAGCTTTAGTGTAGTCTATTTTACTTTAGATTATCGTTTAGGTTAGGTAATTTTTACACGGGAAATAATTTAGAAACTAGGAAAATAGCAGGTAGCTCTAAAAATTCTGTAACAATTCTAGTGTAGCTAAATAGGGTGTGTATAGCCTTATTAAAATATTCCTAGCTTCAATTGTGTTCTCATTTTTACACAGTAAATATTATGTAAATGCTGAGAATACATTCTAAACTAGAAAAATAGCAAGATAGCTCTAAAAAATCTGTAAAAATTGCAGAGGAGCTAAATAGGGTGTGTATAGTCTGATCAAAATATTCCCAGCTCCATTTCTATTATTATTTTTTCATAATAAATATTCTGTACATACCGAGAATACATTTTAAACTAGGAAAATAGCAAGGTAGCTCTAAAAATTCATAAACAATACCAGAGTAGCTAAATAGGGTGCGTAGAGCATGAGTAAAATATTTCTAGCTTCAGTTATGCTCTCATTTTTGCACGATAAATATTCTGTAAATACCGAGATAATCTTTGAAATATTGCCTATCTTAAATTTCAGGTATGACAGCCCTAGGAGACGCTGCATAGTGGTCGTACGAGCCGCTTGACCCAACCATTGACATGACTCATCGTAGTAACCTCAGTACCATCCTCCCGTAGGAGGGCGAGCAGCCCATTAAGCTTAGCAAGTTGTGGCTGCGCACACCCATGAGGGCATGGAGAGTGGACCCACGTTGGGTTCCTCAATACATATAGTTCTAACCTTCTTGTAATTAATTTCAGTCTGACTTGTGTGGATGGACTTATGTATGTTATTAATCCTTTCGACACATGTTGAGAGTGGCAGGCTTGGTTCCACTATCTAGGATGGTGGAGGCAACGTGGGAGGACGATGAGGACGTCACCACAAGTTGTCCACGTCGAGGCGGTTTTCGTACGACCGGTGCCTCCTGACTACGCTGGTTGACCGGTGAAGGCCAGAGATGCACATGTTCCAACTTCCATGAGGGGACATGACGCCGATGCTTCAGGATGTGGGCTACTTGACCGAGTTGCCCTGCACGGGATTCCCCTTGGCAGCGTACGACGTCCTGGACACATGGCGCGCAAATATCCTCAAGAGGTTCCATCCATAGTTATCAATTCCATTCTGAAGGCCATTTCGGTTTGCCTCTTGGTATGGAATCTCTGAGTCTGAGTCCATTCCGTCTTCGCTCAGATTTCAATATATTAATATATATTTATTTATAAATATATATGTAATTATATGGACATATAATTTCACCTGGAATCTCACTTCAAATACAAAACCATAGAATAAAAATAACACATAGTTCAATTACTTCATAAATATAAAGGTCGTGCGTAGTTAAATAATACAACATGAGTTCATAATTTCATACATTTTACCATAGTCTAGCATAATTTACTTACTGAAGGAGTAGTATTGGACTTGGCCTTCTGAACCGATTCAAACAAGTGGTTACTTCAATTTTGATTTTTTTTTACCGGTACCGGAATGACGGATTGACCGCAATGGACCAGAATGGGCCAGAATGGCTGGTATTGACCGGTATTGAGGTCGGTACGGGATTGAGGCTACGGTGTGTTGGTTTGGGTGCTGGTATGGCATGTTCCGGCCATTCCATCCGGTACCGGTATGGCATATTCTGGCCATTCCAACCGGTACCGGAATGGAATTGATAAGTATACTTCCAGGGGTTGCTGCCAGCCGATGCCGACTACACGGAGTTCTCCAGTATGCACAAATCAACGCTGAGGTGGATCAACCAGTTCGACGTAAGTATTTATAACTCTTGTGTTTTCGCTTCAATTCCTTTGTTCAATTTAGTATTTTTGTCTTTATCTTCTTGCAGCCAGTTGCCTTGGGACCGGATGCACCCGAGTACACAGTGAGGAGGTACTTCAAGGTGTACTTGTTGTGGCTCTTCGGGTAGGTCATATTTCTAGGGTCCCACAGAGAAAGCGTGGACATGCACATGATCTGCTACGCACGGGTGCTGGAAGACGTGGAGGTGGACATGATCCCGTCGTACGCTTGGGGCCCGACGGTGCTGTGTGTGGTGTATCACAGCCTGTGCAGCATGTGCCATTGGGTTAGGGAGAGCTCCGTCTTCTCCGGATGCCCGCTGCTGCTTCAGCTGTGGTCCTTCGAGTGTTTCCAGATCAGACAACCACAACTGGACCTGGGAGCCTACATCGACGCGATGTATGTCATCGACGACCTCGTGGACTGGCCGACCATGGGTACGGTGTGGTGTCGTCGACGGGTATGTTTTTAAACCTTTAGTCTTTTTCGTAATTTAATTTAATTGCATGTGCTAAGTTTTTGTTGTTATATTCCATAGTTCACCTTCACTCTGATCACTATGCACGCGTGCTACCGAGACTACGTTGCGATGTTCGATCAGTTGACGGATGACCATGTCATCTGGATGCTATACACTGCCAACTAGGGATGGCAATGGGGCCCCATTCCCCATTCCCCGATGGGGAATTCACCTATTAGGGGACGGGTTTGGGACTACTTCATTCCCCACGGGGATACTAATATGAGAAAAATATTCCCCATCGGGTTTGGCGGGGACGGGGATGTTCCCCTACTCCCCATCCCCGTTACCCGATGGGTCCCCGATAAGGTGATAACACAGTGCATAGCATAGCCTAGCCCACCAACCGAGTGCATCATTCCTGTGCTGCACGCTGCATAGCATAAGTCATAACCCTAAGTCCCTAACCCCATTTCCCATTCACTCCCACCTAGCCGCCGCCCCACATCCATAGCTTGAGAAATTTCTCTTTGCTGCAGCTGAAATTCAGAAATGGCAGTACCGACGACGGGGATGGGGACGGGGATGGGGCCCCGATAACCCGACGGGGACGGGGATGGGGGAAGAATAGTACCCGACGACGGGGATGGGGACGGGGATGGGGATGGTCCACCACTCCCCGACGGGGAATGGCCCCGTTGCCATCCCTACTGCCAACAGGGTGTTAGCGCGCGCACCCCAAGGCGTGTCCACCTAGTGCACGCGAGACTGTCAGTACTAGTACACACCGAAGTTCTTGGTTCACGACGTCTTCATGGAGTCCCACGAGCACCGGGTGATGCACCACTTCAGTCTACGTCAGGAGTTCCCAGTGCGTTGGGGGCTGCAGGTCCCGCCGAACGTTCATGGGTAAGTTTACGTTTTATTTCTGTCGCGTCCTTTCGCTTATGGACTTATGAATTTATCGTTTCATCCTCCACGGGTACACCAGGAAGGAAGTAGTTGGTACGACTTCCTGGACCGAGAAGATGACCCAGTGGGTTACGCAGTGGCTCCACACCTTGGCGGACGTGCAACGAGAGCCTGCTCCCTACGACCCCGGGACGTATGAGGAGTACATCGACGAGTACTCCACTTGGACGTGGGTTCATTGCGTCAGGGTCGTGGATGACCCACCATGTCACGTGGCCACGACGACCGACACGTACCCCACCCAGCCAGACTCCACATTCCATCGCATGGTACGTATTGAGCAGTCCATACTTCTTTCTTATTTCCTATGCATGTTTTCGGTTCCTAACTTGTTAATTCTGTGTACATAATGATCTCGGATGGGAGTTGTACAAGTTGGCGAGCTCTGTGCATAGTCTGACAATCGGGAGTGCTACAGCACGGCGAGACAGGAGAGCAGAAAGACCATGGACGGATACTAGAAGCGTCGAGGCGAGTCATCCAGCTAACATCGTGCCGTAGGGCGAAGGATGTGGTGGACCTACCTGTGCGTGGACGGGGGGTGAGCCACGGTGCATCACGCCCCACGACTCCTCACCCAGACGTGGCGGACCCACTTGTGCGTGGACGGGTGAGCCACGGTGCATCACGCCCCATGACTCCTCACCTGGACGTGGCGGGCGGGTCCTCGTGGCACCGTGCCGGGAGTACCCCATCGCCAACTAAGTCCACAAGTTCACCTGAAAACTTACGTCTCATTATTAATTTCGAACTCCACTAGTTACTAACGGTATTTTCTTCTGGCAGGTCCTCACTACCGTCCATACCAGGGGCTGATCTACACCGAGTCGTCCATTGCTATGCAGCAATCATGTATGTCTATGTTGTTTACATGTATAACGTACTATTTAAGCATTTCCTTCTTGTTTACATTACATGCATAACGTGTTTTTTCATAGGTCATAGACCCCTGCCGGATGAGGATCAGGGGTCGCATGAGGGAGCAGACTCTGGGGACTTCGACCTCCATCGGGAAGTGTGGCTACAGCAACCGCTGGACGGCGAGAGCAGCCAGGTCTCCGTTGGGGCTTCATAGCTGCATGTTGCACAAGGAGCCAGCCAGCCGATGTAGCACCCTCTCGGGGCACACCCTCTGGGGACACCCCCTCTCGCGACACCCCCTCAGGCTACTCGTGTCGATAGGGTACCTCGGCCACCGAAGCCTTTGACTTAATCGCACCAGCGTCCGCAGTCGCCCCAGGCAAGTCCAAGGGCCACACGTGGGGTACGCCCCAAGAGGGCCCAGATGTCTCAGTCTTGTTATGTAAATATTAATTTATGTACGACTTACATGAATTTATGCTAGTCTCGTGTTTCGATCCTATTTGTTCTTGTTGTGTGTACAGGTAACCGTGTGAGGGAGTTAGCATCGCGACACCCCACACTACCCTAGTTCTAGCTTTTTTGTATGTGAAATGACTACACCCTGTTCGCAAAGTACGTCGCGCATTTTTCATATTGCTTTGCCGAACGGGGCTATTTTCGATATTGTGCCGTCAAAGGAGGCTATTAATAGTATTGCGTCGCCAAACAGGGCTATTTTAACATTACACAGCCAAAGGAGGCTATTTATAATATTGTGTCGCCGAACATGGCTATTTTCAATATTACGCCCCCTAAGGGGGCTATTTTTTTTATAGTGCATCGCCTAAAACGCATTCTAAATATATTTGGTCACATCAAAACTCGTAAATTTTTCTCTACCTCATATTTCCTTATGTTTTAAAAAATTATTGGTAGCGCAGACAATTATAGATATATCAAAATTGTAAATTTAATTTAATTGCAAAAAAGGGAACCTGTCGTCATTTGAACTAGCGACAGACTCCTGTCGCCATTTCATCTAGCGATAGGAGCATGCCACTAGTTCAACTGGCGACAGACTCCTGTCGCCATTTCATCTAGCGATAGGAGCATGTCACTAGTTCAACTGGCGACATGTTCCCTGTGCACTGTTTGCAGTGGCAATATGAGGCCATTTTTGCATTTTTTTTACTTTTTAATTTTGTAATTATTAATTAAAATAATATTATTAAAAAATTATTTGTTGTGTTCCTTGGAAAAGAGCAAAACATAACTTCTTTCTCGAAATTTTTGTTGCTGATATCTGTGGAACTTCAGCTCTCCTTCGATTTAGGAGGAGTAGATGCAACTAGGAGGAGGGGGTCGATGAGAACAATGCAGACCAGGATCATCTCAATTACTGTGAAGGTGCAAGGCAGCCAAGGATTTGTAGTTGATGAGCCACTGCTAGTTTTTGCTGTGTGATGCCAATTTACAGTCTCTTGTTAAAATTGTGTAATGTTGATAAGACACGGTGTCAAATTATGACTGTGATGCTGTAATTTTGGTTTCAAGAAATCTTGTGTGATACCACTTGTGCACCATACAAGGTTAAATGTAGCCATACTCTTGTAATTTTGCTTGTACAAATGCAGCCATACTCTAGAATGTTCTTTCTCTCTTCTTCTGTAATGGTTGATGTCTTTAGTTAGATATGCTACCATGATTGTTGAAACTGGATGTGAATGCTATCTGGTTGTGATCATATTTCATTGCAATGTGTGTGGTTGGTCTGTTAACTAAAAATGTCATGTTCAGATCAAAGAATTCTGAGAGTTGTGAAAGCAATTTGAGAAGAGCAATGCTATTGCCTGACTTTATGAGGTACCAATACAAGTTATCCTCCAAGGGTTGCTGACTTTCTGTTGCTGTTGCTGCTACCAAATGTAAAGTACTCAAGTCATTGAGACACTATAAGCTGCCTTTTCTTTGGAAAACTAAGTTCAAAACGAGAGAAAAAAACCTATACCATTGCATGCATTCTATCTGCTGAAGCTAACCAACAATGATGCTTCCAGTCAACTTGTTCACATGACTAGTTCACATGTGGAAGACGCAAACATTGCAAACATTTCCACTTGATACAAGACATTTCTGCTTGTACAACATTTAGATAACCTCATTCAGTGGCATGCATCATGCATGCATCAATCATGCTTTTGTACCGAAAATGTAGCCATGACAATGATTTCACATTTTTATTTAGAAATGTCGAATCACATGAGCTAACACATGAGTAGTATCAGGTCAAAGGCACTTCTCAATATTCAGCAACCATGGTGATCAGGATATCACTATCATGAAGGCTTCATCTACATTATCATCACCTCTATCATTAGATTCACACAACATTGACAATGACAAGACTAGTGTTAGTGCTACGGCTGAAGCTTTGCAAGAATTGTACAAGGGACCAATCACTCAAGCTAGAGCAAGGGAACTCACTAAATAGGTGAATCTGATCCTAAGTTCCTTTTGATTTCACTGATAAGGATAGCTTGCTACCTAATGCTTTCACTTTGTGTATTCTCAGGTTATTAGGTGAGCAAGAACTTGGTGCTACCAAGCGAGAGGAAAGGGAGCCTGGCGCACCAAGAGAGGGTCCAAAAGGACAAGACAATGACACTTCACTTATATTAGCAGGAGAAGCCACCAAGTTGTTGGAATCAAGTTTTCAAGCTTTGGATTGAAGATTGGAGAAGAATGTGCTTCGGAAGCTCAATTGTGTCCACTTTTAAATTTTGAGCTCGTTTGAGTTTTTGGCCAAGTTCTATGTGTCATGGGCTGATTTATATCTATATTAAGACATATTATATGCGTGTTGGGCTTTAATATTCATTTTGGGTCAGCTTTGAGGTGATGGCGATCTTTGGAGCTTCAAGCGGGTGGCTAATACTTGGGCGCAAAGGAAGTTAAATTTGTTGCCAAGGGAGTTGTGCACCACCCTCATGGGCCATCCACCACGTGGGGCCCACCTCATGGCCACACAAACCAAGGTCACCAGCCTGTCACTTCGTATTGCTTTCGGTTTAAGTTAGGTTTTCGTTTGGTGGTCAGTTAGACTAGTTGGGATAGCTGTAAAGCCTTGGTCGCCCCCTCTGTAACCCTTGAACGTTAATTTTGAGTATCAGCAATTTCTTGCTCTTTGGTTTATGCTTTGCACTGCCACGAGAGTTGGAAAGCTGACTAGTTATCGTTCCACCAGATTACCGGCTACCTGTGTTCTTGTTGTTCCTCAAGGATCAGCAAGGTTGTATTCCTTGGCGTGGTGAGAAGACGGAGATCCATAGCGTGTTGCTAGTTGAATTTCGGTACACAGGAGTCTTTAATTGAGACAGACAATCGTATGCTTCCATTTATCAGAATTCATGGGATTTCAGGTTAGCCACATATCAATCCGTAAAGAGAGATCCTACGTCGTGAAGATCGGGCACCCCCATAGTATCACATGGCACTTCTAAAAAAATGAAAATTGCCAATCTGGCAATTCTAAATCTGTTCTGCTATTTGACCAACTCTGGAGTTTAACTGGAGTCATCACATCCTGGTACTATCTAGGACACCAAGGCATACACATATGGTACTTCGACAAATACAAGAGCACTCAACTTATTTATACAATAATATCATTCCAGTCAGTGATTACATGCAATCAATATAGTGTCACGGTACATCTACAAATACAAAAGCACTTTGCCACATTGCTACATCTGAAATGTTTACTTCAGTTGCTTGACATCAGATTCTTCCATGTCCTCCTCTGCATCCTTGGTATAGCGAACAGTGTAGATTAATTGGCTGCAATGAACGAGCTCGTGTGGAGGCAGTTACATCGCCATTGCACCGTGCCGCTGCGTGGAGGCTGTCGTCGTGGCACGCCGCCTGCATGGAGGCCACCCCAGGGAGCGATGCTGATGGAGGACAGTGGTGTGGTGGGGATGACGGCGCAGATGGAGTCGCAGAGGTGGTGGCGGCCATGGGTGGCTCGGCGACAGCTCTCCCTAACCCTAGCTCCTATTTGGGGGACATCAAACGGGAGGAGTCGCTCAATGGGAGGAGTCGATCGGATGGGTTGGGGAGAAAAGTCGCAGGGTTTTTTTTTTTTTTTGCAAAAGCGCCATAAATAGGAAGGTGGGAGTGCCTAACTCGATCTCGCCCGCCGATTTAGGATCGAATGGTTGCGATCGCATATGTCTATATGTCCACAAAATAGCTCATGTTCACCAGATATGTTGTATGGCCTCACTTGTCTAACTGCTCATGCGGGAAATGAAGGTAGAGGAAGATATGCCCATAGAGTTGTTACCACCACACTTGTGAAGCTACGACAATCTCAACGCGGGGCATTCATGCTTACCTAGTTAACTCATCTCACCTAGTGCTAAAAAGAATGAAATTAAGTTAAAGGGTCTTGTTCTACTTACAACCAAATCTAAAATCAGTACTTTGCAGCCCCATGACTCTGTGTGCTATGCTTTGGTATGCAAGGATGCTTTGTTCTCATTTGAGGATATGCCTCCATTCTTGCCTCCTGTTGTTGCTAACCTTTTGCAGGAATATGTTGATGTATTTCCAAAGGAGGTGCCACCGGGGCTACCACCTATTCGAGGAATAGAGCACCAAATCGACTTGATTACAGGTGCCTCGCTGCCAAACCGTGCGCCGTATAGGACCAACCCAGAGGAGACGAAAGAAATTCAGCGCCAAGTACAAGAATTGCTCGACAAAGGTTATGTGTGCGAGTCTCTTAGTCCTTGTGTTGTTCTTGTCATATTAGTGGGGACGTTGTCCCGATCTTTCGATGAGGATGATACAACTTGATTGGTGGAAGCTAACTCTCACGATCCAGGCTACAACCGTGCGATGACCGTTGCACCCGCAATCGCTGAACCAACTTCACGTTCATTATCGACCTTGTCGGCAGCGAGATTGACCTGACCACGAAGGTCTTTTCCTACATGCAATCAAGAATCAAGCAAGAAAATAGATGAAGCAACGAACTTGTTGAATAGGAATTGAAGAAAAAAGATGTATTGAATAATTTGGGGTCTTGAAGACAACGTCTGGTTGCACTAGTCGCACAAGCAAAACGATGGTGTTTCTAGCCTAAGCTGAAATCAATCTAACAAAACCCACCAAACTAGATGGGCGATGCTTGGCCTTATATTGGCACCTAAGGGTGCGGCCAACACACACACGACCTAATGTTGATTCTATCTCTAACTCCCGTATCACACAAAGATTCTTTCATAATACAGTTATGGAAAGATTACAACCGACTTCATAGAAAAGATATATACTATAACTTATCTACGACCAATACGACTGGTCGAAGACCTGGTCGTAGGACTAGTCCTGGAGTGGTCTTGAGGAAGCCGCGAGAAGGTCCTGGAGGAGGTCTTGGCGAGGAGCTCCTAGCGAGGTCCTAGAGGGAGGTCCTGGAGGACCTCCCGGGTGGTCCTGGGAGACCTTCGAGGAGGTCCTGAAGACCTCCTCGGGGACTACTTGGAAGTGGTCGTGGACCCTTTAGCTTGCCTCCCGATCCTTGATTCCTAAGTAAAATAATATCACTTGTTTTAGGCAGCACCATAGAGTTCATAGAATATAGATGCACGTCGAGAAACAAAGTTACTTGATAATTTAGTTGGCGAGCATGTGCTCTAGTAATTGGTCCTTGCACGTTAGAAGCAGTAGGGATTGTTGTATCAGTGGAAGGGATGTCCTCATCATATATTGTGATATTTTTTCTTATTTAAGACCCCCTCACATGTGTACTAAAGGGGTCTATACACTGTGGATGCTCTAAGAGCATCTTTAGTGTATTGAATCGGTGTCGATTCAAAATCATACCACGTAAGTATTCTATGAACTGAGCTTGTTTTTCTCAAATGTATTGAACCGATTCGTACTAATAACTTGGACCCACGTTACATTAAAAACCACAAAATATTAATATCCTCTCTCAACCGCACTCTCTTATGTAGTTGTTTAATGCTCATATGAGTTGTTTAATGCTTTGAATCGACTCCTAAGTAGAGTTCGGTTCCATACATTTTTTTTGTTAGAATCGACCACTCTAATGTATTGAATCGATTCAATGCATTCTCTCTCCTCATTTGAACCGGCTAAAACACAATATTAAAAATGATCTAAGAGACCAAAACTATACCTTACTTCGGAGTGACATTTTGAGAATGTTGTAAATCAAGTGATGTAACCTCCATGTTTTCTCCTTTGCGATGGCTCAGGGACGGGCATCCATTATGTTTTAGACCCATTTCTAGCCACAAGGGTTTCACTGGAGATATTTTAAAATACTCCGTTGTGAGACCACGTTTGGACATTAGAATCAAAATTGTTTTCTGCAAAATTTATACGTTCAAATAATATTACCTGAACAGATTATACTGTTTCCAGCAAAATTCTTTTCAGACATGACCTGAATATTTTTTTTTTCTGCAAATCCGTTGCATGAGTCTTGTGCTAGCTCGTAGGATATTCAAAGTGTAGAATGATGATTTGTCTGCGAAGTTGTAATTCCCGATGTGGCAGGCTGTTTTCTACACGTGGGGACCACGGCCTCTGCGGTGCGTCTGCGCCGTTGGTTTGGCTTCGTTTCTTAAAGAAAAGGAAATAGAAAAAGAAAGGAAAAGGAAGAGATAACTATGTGCATCATCAGTCATCACATCATATAGAGCGATCAGACCATCGCATTCAGAGTCAGCTATCTAATGTTATAATTTGCCACAGTTTGGATTGGTTCAACATAAATTCCACGAAATTCTGATACCCATTTATAAGTTGGCTATGTAGTACATATATTTGGTGTACAAATTACAATGTTACACTTTAAATTACTCTTTGGAAGCCTTTATTAAAAGAGAGAGAGAGAGTAAAAGTGCACTCATAAACTTGCGCGGGGTGTAATTTGCGACCCGCAAACTTGAGAATTGTAAGGAGCAACTTTATTTATGGGTTGTAGCTAGTACTCAAGGCTGCTTCTAATGTACAGTATTTTAGTGCAGTATCTTAGTGTATGAAGAGTATTAGAATACTATTTTTCTAATACATGGTTTCTTATGGTGTATTATCGTAGGCTGTTTTATTTAATTACATGCATGATCTTTACTTAGTATTTGAGCATTATGACCTATTTGTGGTATATACTAAAGTAATACATATTTGTTGACACACACAAACGTAAATACACAGGATCGATCACAATAAATTTTATGTGTTGGATTTCGAGACCGAACCGGTATCTAGATTAGATACTAGAGTACTCTCTCTCTTCATTAACTATAATGCCATATCATCATTTTACTTATATGTTAGACTTAAAATACTAATCAGAGTGAAGCACTGAAAGCAGCCTTATTGAACACTGACCCACCTTACTTAGTCGTATGCCATGAATTATTTGGTATCCGAGGTTGGGCAAGCTATGTAGTTGGACATTGTTATTACCAATCGTGGGTTGGTGTAGCACAGCTTAGCCAGGTTTAGTGTACTTGCAATTATCTTTTTAGAATACAATCCCTACACTTGCAAATGACATGCAATTGTTATAATACTGTATGTTGTGTGTTATCAATTATTGATGACGTGTACTTAAACATCAACCGGTGGATTAGTCTTCTTAGACCGGGGCATGTGGAAGAGCTATGTGCTAGTCTCCGTGTGGCCTATATGCACTTTTGGGTTTTCTCGTCTAGCTCAGTTAATGACTTCATTCTGTGCACCATTGAACTGACTCCCATATGCTCTATGGGAAGAACCTAGCTTAGAAAGTTACTGAGTTCCAACTGTAATACTTCAGGTATGTAGGGTTGCATCATGGATGGTTACCGTCCTCAAATCCAACGATGAGTCCCATCGCTGGATCGCATTTGTTAGGGTCAGCATGTTGGAACCACACTAATTTGGAGGTTAGCGCTAGGGTGACTCTTTGGAAAAGCTTTGTTATAATCTTATTTGTCACACGCATAGGGAAATGTGTCATGACTGAAATTATGAGTTATCATATCTAATGAGTAAAGTAGTACAAGCTCTAAAGAGTATAAACTATTCGAATAGCCGAGTCCTCGATCATGTACACTCGTTTGAAGATGGGTAGATTTTACAAAACAAAATAGAGAGGTTGGTTTTGTGCGTTTAAATGATTAGACTGTGTCCAAATGTTTTACACTTGTTTAATTAGTTACTTATTCTACTTGTTTAAAACAATTGAATAAATAAATAGGTATAAAATGTTTCGTTTTGTAAAATATACTTATCGTGTGAAATCTCTGAGCACTATTTATGACTAAGGATGCGTCTATTCGAATAATTTACACTCTACAGAGATTATACTGCTTTACTCATAAGATATGGTTATCTTGTACTATCCGTTAACACGCTTTCTTAGCACAAGGAGAACGTAACAAAGCTTTTCTAGAACTTCGTCCCAGCACTACCCTTCCGATGAGTTTGGTTCCAACAGCCTGACACCAACAAATGTGGGCTGACGATGGGACTCACCGTTGGATGTGAGGATGGCAGTCCTCCATGATGTGACCCAAAAAATGCGGTCACACCCTCCTGCCGTAGAATAGCCTACATCTACCAACGGAAGTATTAATGCTGGAACACTCAGTAACTTAGTGAGCTAGACCCTTCGCTAAGAGGATTTAGATTTATGATATGGCTCGGTACAATTGCACATAAAGTGAAGTGTTTACATGAGCCTGAATGCCCAAAAGTGCACATAGCCTATACGGAAACTAGCATATTTCTTCCACACGGCCTGGTCTAAAACATTAATAAACCAGTTGATGTAAGCTCAACATGTGCGTTCAACAATTGATAACACAGAACACCCGATATTGTAAAACAATTGAATATGTAATTAGTCAAGTGTAGAGATTGTATTCCAAAGGATGATTCCAGGTATCCTAAGCATGGCTAAGCAGTGCTACACTAATCTATGTTGGTTTTTGTAATGTCCTACTAAATAGTTTGCCCAACCTAAGGTGACAAATGATTCATGGCATATGACCAAACAATGTGGATCAATGTTCAATTAGGTACTAGCCACAGCCCAGAAATAACATTGATATAAAAGTAGCATGCATGTAATCGTACAAATATAAAGTAATTTGAGTAAAACAGTAGGTGAACATGATCAAGGGTCACAACTTGCCTTACTTGAAATCCTGAACTTGATCTCCTCCAAAGAGCTTTTGAGCATCAACTTACCAACGAAAGACACACAAATAAGTGCAAGAATAGAATCGAAATTAATTAAAAAACTAATATAAAAAGTCTTGAATATAGACCATTAATTTACAAATTTTTTAAGAAGAATAATGAGTCAATCAAAGCTCGTATGAGGGAGAAAATGGTTTCAAAAGTTCGGTCGGGAAAGAAATTCGGAAAATATACAAAGGGAGGGTATAGAGGCTAACAGGTGGGCAATGAAATATAATGGAAACATTAAAATTTTTTTTGGATATTTGGAAATTAAACAAGGCTAACACGTGAGGCCTACGGTGCACAGACAAGGTCCACCGAACAGGGTTTCGGTCCAAATTGGACCGAGCTCTCAGAACTATAGCACTAACATGTGAGGTCCACACGTCAATAGACCTATTCACACTAGACTCAGTCCACCGAACTGGTCTAGGTTTCAGTCTGCCACACGTGAGGCTAACAAGGTGGCTAAGGCTAACATGGCGGCAACGTGGACGTAGGGCGGGCTCCCCTAGGTAAAGACAATATTTCTTAAAAAGCCATGAGCAATACCCATGACTTCTTTAGAGCATGTACAATAGTGTGACGTCAGCTGTCATTAAGACTTGACATGTAGGACATTAGATGACGTGGATGAGAGAGGGGAGCATAGAGAATTGGGTTGTCTCTCATGCAGTAGTTGACTGTAACACGAGAAATAAGACATATTATACATGAAGGAGTTGTCTATAGAGACATATAAAAAGACAACTCATTGTAGGAGTTGTCTTTAGTGCTTTCTATAGATGACATGGAAAGATACTATAGACAGCAGTTGTCTATACCATTGTACATTTATATGTAATCAGATAAAGCATTAATTTAGAAAGCATCAATTAGATTTTTTTTTATAGCACGCATAGTTGTATTCATGGAAACTACTTGGGCATCCTATTTCCCTTGGGAGTGCTATATATTGAACGTTCACTGCTAAACAACTTCTTTTTCTAGGATTGAAAGTTGTAAACTTTGACTTGAAAGTTGGAAGTTGAAAGTTTTAAAATCCATGTTGAATGTAATTTTTTTTTGTTGAATGCTTCACTACCTAGCATGTGTGAATGATCAAATTACTAAGCCTAACAGTTGGAAATTTTTAGTTCGATGATTGAATGTTCAAGCTGAAAGTTGCAAATTTGTGTTAAAAAGTTCAAATCTTTAAGTTGAGCTAAGTTCGAATCGATAGGTGTTATTACGTAATTTTCACTAACTAGTGAACATTCACTTGCTAAAAGCTCCCTTTGCCTTGTTGCCAAAACATGACTCAGGTGTGGAAAATTGCTAAGGTACGATAGAAACCAACATTGAAAGTGTTCTAATCGCCACCTCCATTTGTCCATCCGTTTGTGGTGTAGTAAGTTATTGGGAATAACAACTTCGTTCCAAGCTTGGCCCACAAAGTCTTCCAAAAATCGCTCATGAATTTGACGTCATGATCTGAAACGATTGTCTTTGGCATCCCATGCAATCTCACAATCTCCCTGAAAAATAAGTCAGCTACATGTAACATATCATTGCTTTTATGATAGGGAATAAAATGTATCATCTTAGAAAACCTATCCACAACTACAAATATTGAATCTCTTCCCCTCCTAGTCCTAAAACAAAATCCATACTAATGTCCTCCCAAGGTGCATTAGGAATGGGAAGTGGAATATATAAACCATATGGATTAAGCTTAGACTTAGCTTTGTAATATGTTACACATCGTTGTACAAACCTCTCAACATCACGTCTCATCCTTGGGCAATAAAAGTGATCGGGCAACATCATGAGAGTCTTTTCTTTCATAAAGTGTCACATCAATCCACCAGCATGTGATTCCTGCAACAATACCAAACGTACGGACGAATCTAGAATACATAACTTGTTAGCACACAATAAGAACCCATTATGAACATGGAACTTGTGTCAACCTTTTCCATCTTTACACTTAACTAAAATTCACTATCGGAAGCATATAAATCTTTCAAACTTTCCAAACCAGGAACATTTACTTCCAATTGAGTTAAAAGTACACTCTTACGAGATAACGCATCAGCAACCACATTTTCCTTGCATTTCTTATATTTAACAACATATGTGAAAGATTCAATGAATTTCACCCACTTAGCATATCTACGATTCAATTTAGCTTGGCCTTTCAAATATCAAAGCTTCATGATAAGAATTTATAATAAACTATTTAGGCCAAAGGTAATGTTGCCAAAGTTCAAGCACACGAACTAAAGCATACAATTCGTTATCATAGACAGAGTAATTCAACTGAGCACCACCAAGTTTTTCAGTAAAGTATGCTTTAGTTCGTGTGCTTGAACTTTGGCAACATTACCTTTGACCTAAAGAGTTTGTTATACATTCTGATCATGAAGCTTTGATATTTGAAAGGCCTTAAGCTAAATTGAATCGTAGACACGCTAAGTGGGTGGAATTTATTGAATCTTTTTCATATGTTGTTAAATATAAGAAAGGTAAGGAAAATGTGGTGGTTGATGAGTTATCTCGTAAGAGTGTACTTTTAACTCAATTGGAAGTAAAGGTTCTTGGTTTGAAAAGTTTGAAAGATTTATATGCTTCCGATAGTGAATTTTAGTTAAGTGTAAAGATGGAAAAGGTTGGCACAAGTTCTATGTTCATGATGAGTTCTTATTGCGTGCTAACAAGTTATGTGTTCCAGATTCATCCGTACATTTGCTATTGTTGTAGGAATCACATGCAGGTGGATTGATGGGACACTTTGGGAGATAAAAGACTCTCATGATGTTGCCTGATCACTTTTATTGGCCAAGGATGAGACGTGAGGTTGAGAGGTTTGTACAACAATGTGTAACATGCCAGAAAGCTAAATCTAAGCGTAATCCACATGGCTTATATACTCCACTTCCCCTTCCTGATGCACCTTGGGAGGACATTAGTATGGATTTTGTTTTATAATTTCCTAGGACTAGGAGGGGGAGAGATTTGGTATTTATAGTTGTGGATAGATTTTCTAAGATGACACATTTTATTCCCTATCATAAAAGCAACGATGTGTCGCATGTAGCCGACTTGTCTTTCAGGGAGATTGTGATATTGCATGGGATGCCAAAGACAATAGTTTCAAATCATGACATCAAATCCATGAGCTATTTTTGGAAGACTTTGTGGGCCAAGCTTGGGACAAAGTTGTCATTCTCAACCACTTATTACACCACAAACAAATGGACAAACAAAGGTGGCAAATAGAATACTTTCAATGTTGTTGTGAATAATGATCAAGAAGAATCTAAAGGACTGGGAAGATTGTTTACTATATATGGAGTTTGCTTATAACCGGGCGGTACATTCTACTACTCAATTGTGCCCATCGACGTGGTGTATGGTTTCAAACCAATTACACCACTGGAATTGTTACCCCTACCTCTACAGGAACATGCTAATATGGAGGCATTGAAGCATGCTGAATTTGTGAAGACACTACATGAAAATACAAATGAGGAGATTGAGAAGAAAGTGCGCTGCTATGCTGCTAAGGCGAACAAGAAAAGAAAAAAGATGTTATTTGAACCGGGTGACTTGGTTTGGGTACGTCTACACAAAGAATGTTTTCCGGAGAAGTGTAAATCCAAGTTGAAGCCTCGTGTTGATGGTCCATTGAAAGTTCTTGAGAAGATCAATGATAATGCTTACAAGATAAAGCTTTCGGGTGATGACTACTGTAACATCCCGATTTAATTTTAGAGAATTAAATGAATGAGAAAGAAAATTAAAATATAATTAAAGTTGAATTTCAGTTTTCCGGAATGGGGAAATAAAAATTCGGGCCTTCGGCCCATGGCATCTTGGCCCAAGGGGGAGAACAGCCGGCCAATTAGTTAAGCCAAGAGGGCGCCTCTCCTCCCAAACCCTAACCAGCCCTCACCTCCTAAAATCCCCCATGCGCCTCTACCGCCATTTTCCTGGCCGCCGCCCTAACTCCCCTGTTGTGCCTCCTCTCTTTCCCCTTTGGAGCAGCTGCCACACACCCAGATTGGTCGGGACGAGCGCCTCCATTGCATGCTGGCCGCCGTCAGGGGCAGGAGCGATGTGTGGGAGCTGGTCGACGCCGCGCTGGACTCAGCGACGTGGGACCGACCCGACGAGCCGTGTGCAGGCCGCGACGACGCTGTGGAGCGGCTCTCTGCTGGGCATTTGCAACATCTGCGATCTTGCCGCCGCGTCTTTGGGGTGGTGGAGGAGGAGGCGGAGGCCCGGCCACCGGAGGTGGAGGGTGACGCAGGTGGTGGCTTGGGCGAGGTGGACGAGGCTGGCGGCGCCGGCGACAATGAGCTCGACTTGGAGAGCAAGATCTGGCCACTCCTCATGGTCTCGGCCTCGCCTCACAGACGCGCAAGCAAGGGCGATTCGAGGTCCGACCAGATCCACTACCATGTCTAAGGGCAAGTTCTTTGATGGAGAAACAGAGATTGGCAGTGAAGAGTCAGATTTGAGTGGTTCTGATGGAGAAGGTACATCATGGATTTTCTTGGTTCTGATAGATTCAAAGAAGAAATTGTTTCAATTGATGCAATGGTAATATGCTAGCTAAATTCTCTTTTCCTAAAATGACTGTTGCATTGCTGAAGAATTTTGGTATGCCAAAAGTGGGGATCTCTTGTTCCCTCGCTTTAGCCTGAGACTAATTATCATCATATTGTGAAGATTATGGATCTGACATCTGGAGAGGAGAATAACTATCATGGTCACAACTGTCTCCAGATATGGAATCTGATAGATATTTATCTAGCAATCCTGTCGAAACTTCAAATGAGATTTTGTAAAGATGGTCGATCCACCGCACTATTTAATAAGGAAAGCTAACTGGATGCAAAGATTTGATTAGTGGTATGCTCTGTAGATATTATTATTCTTTTAATCTCTAGGATATGCAAGCCAAGTGAGTCATGGTGGTTGATTGTGGCTATGCAATAGGTTTTTCCAATACTTGTGTCTTCAGTTATCAATAATTTCTATTACCTCAACCTTTAATGACTCAAACCATTGTTTGTGTAACCAAAGTAAATTGATGTATATCAGGTTTCACGGCAATGATCAGTTAGTACATTATTTTTCAATTATCTGTGTGTGTGTATTGACAAAATGGAAGTAAAGCATGCTGTTGTTTTACTATCATTTCAAATGGATTACTCAGAAGAATGTTCACAGTGCAGTACTCAGCATGTTTTCTTCTAAGACTTACAGTTGATAGAAATAGCATGTATGCGTTCATACGGAAACGTTTTGAGAGCTGTTAAGCCTTATGCACCGCTGTGCATACTAGAAGCCTGATTTGCCATCAAATTAGCAGGTAGGCGGCCTGCTAGGTGGTGTGCACTCAGTTCAGAAAAGGTGGCGACGAACCTCCGGGGTTAGAGCATTCCGTATTTTGTCCTCTGTTTCACGGTTGAGGTAAGTGCAAATATTATTGCTGTTGGTTGTGGTTATTACATACTTGATAAATGCCATAGTTAAATGATGTTGCTTACTGCTTGGTAATGTTGATGAGCATGAGTGCCATAGTTTAATGATAATGTTTTTTTTATGATGTTGCTTATGTGATGAAGCTTACATGGAAATGTTCATATGACGACGCATGCTAATATTTATATGATGACGCTTATATGGTGGTGTTTACATGAGAATGCTTTCATGGCAATGTTTAAATGATGGTGTTTACATGGTAGTGGTGTCATGATTGATGGCATTGATGATGGGACAAGGTGAGCGATGAGACTACCTTGCTAATAATGACAACGGACATGTGCATTTGCATCATGGCAAGTACCTTAGTGTTTCTATGATTATGACATGTTGTATGCTTGTGGTTGGTATTGTATTTCTAAGTACCATGTTAATATTTACTAGTTCGTATTCAATCCATTTGTGTTACTTCCATGAATAGAGAGCATGTAATTTCAATGTTCCTATGTCATACCATGCATCCATAATACATGTTTCAATCCACGGGAGTGGATCATTATATAAGACCCATCAATTCCAGTATGGGCACGTAAGACCCACCATTCCAATGTGGGCAGTTTGGGACAGCCGTACGAAACGTTCTTCGTACGGGGCTTGGATCCCCGTATTTTGTTAAATGCGGGCTTAGGTGGACACCGACGGGTGTGTCACCAGCAATACCGGTATTTGCATGTGTGTAGTCCTTCATTTCGTCCAAATCATTCATTCCATTCATTCAAGTGTTAGATTCGTGCTTATTTCATACACTTTAATGTTGTTGTTCATGATGTGATCGTTTATTTCCTTTATTTGCATATGATGCTATCATAAGAGATGGATTTGTGGTCTATAATGTTGTTGTTCATGATGTGATTGTTTAATCCTTTGACTACTTATGTTGCTATGTTTGATTTACTATTGCACTTTCTTTGAGTCATAGACTCACTCTTCTTTGTTGGTTGTGGTTTTAGGTACCCCCTTACAAGAACGGCATGCGTGAGAGGGAATAGATTTAAGTCTGGTTGCACCTTGGCACAAACAATTCACGGATGAATAATTTGGATGATGACTTAATATTTGAGAGTAATGCTTAATGGATTATTATGACTTATGCTTGGTATAATTTGTAATAGAGTTGATAGAAGATTATGGATGCCCTTTTGATTATGTTTTAGTTGTTTAGCATATTTTGGATGTCGTTGATGATTAGAGTATTGAATTGATGTTATATAAAATTGTTTGAACCTTCGGTATAGCCATCTATACAAAGGAGGTTCTGTCGAAATTCAGTAAATAGACTTAGTTTTGTTTGTTACTCTATTATTTTAGTAGTATTCCAGGCTCATGTTGGGCTAGGGTGTTACAACTACGCGGTGAGTACTACGTTTAATGTTGTTGATTTATCACCATTCTTTAGATCGGAAGACACAGAGTCAAGGACGGCTTCTTTTCAAATGGGGGAGGATGATGAGGACATCCCTACCACTACAACTACTCATACTACAAGCAAGGTGGCACCAATTGGTCCTATTATTTGGGCTAGGGCCAAGCTAATTGACCAATAGGTGAATCTACTCCTTAATGAGTTTAATTTTTATTTACATCAGAATTGTCTACTACTTAATGTAAATACTTTGTGTGTGCTCAGGTTTGATAAAGAAGAAGCACTACAAGTCGAAAGGGAGAAGAGGGAAGCAAAGGAAGTGCAAGCCGAGAGCAGTGGCGGAGCCAGGAATTGAAAGAGCCTCGGGCCCAAAACTAAAGGGTTATAAGTCTATAACTAACATCAAATACTATCAACACTAAGGTATAACAAAAGTACAACACAAAAGCACAATCAAAATAAAATTTGAATTCGATGTTTAACGATACGACAAAATAGATAAAACATAGCAAAAAAAAAGAATGTAACATACCACTAGCACGAGGTAATTTTTGCTTAATTAACAAAGATTTGGTTCATTTGATCTTATCATATCTTCATCAACAATAATACGAGAACCTGAACCTGCAAAGATAAAATTGCATATGTAAATCAGGGACACAAAACCACAACATAATTTTTAATGTAAATTATGAAATAAGAATGTAACATACTACTACCACGAGATAGTTTCTTCTTACGCGTCCTTATACTTTAAAAACGTTGTAAAATCTTGTTATCATTGATGCTTGAAAATACATCTCGCTCAATATTGCATATCATGCAATCATTCATCCATTGATCACTCATCCCGTTCCTATTGTTTACGGAGATTGATTGGATTGCGATGGAAAATAAGATGCCAATATCTTGGTCCTCTTCATCATGTATTTCTAATTCTAGTACATCAAATATTCAAATAGAAAGTTAATACATTATCATACTGTCATATGTCATACATTGAATTGAATCATACTCATAAGTCATAAGTCATAAGTCATAACTCATTTACTCATACAAGCCAAACTGCCAAAGTGTTATGCCAAATTGCCAATTGCCAAAGTATTAAGTACTCATTTAGTCATTTACTCATACACTACCGGACTACCACATCCACATCAAATATTTCTATGTTCTAACTCACCTCACCTAATCCACAAATCACAATAAGAAGTCGATAGGCCTCACGACAACACAATCCAGTGTGAGCGAGAGGCCGTGACCACATGGGGCGGCACGGCAAGGCACGGAGCCGGACCCGGCGACGGGAGATTGAGGTCGTGTGAGCGAAAGCATGCGGGCGCGGAAGTAGCTGAAGCGCAAGGCCGCAATCTGGATCTGGCGGTGCGCCGGGCGAGGAGCTGACTGAGGCGAAGGCGCGAAGCGGGAAGTGGGGGCAGCCTTGAGATCCGAACCGGCGACGCTAGAAGGGAGGAGCAAGCGAGCGACACTGTGGTGGCAGGCGAGCGGGCAGCCAGAGTCGGTCGGAGGCGCGCCCGCAGGGCGTGCAAAGGCCGATGGCATGAGCGGTGGAGGAATGGGGAATGGGGAAGAAGATTGGGGAAGAGATGGATTTGAGAAGAGATTAGGGGATGGGGAAGAATGATCGACCTATGCCTTTGCTGCTTCGACCTGGGCTGCTCTGCCGTCTCGGGCCGGCTGGCAAAGGCTCGGGCCTCTTCCCTGTGTACTCATTTTTTTGGGTATGATATGTAAAATTTTGCATTGATATTTTTTCTGGGCCTCGGGCCGTTGCCCAACCGGCCCGAGGCCCATCTCCGCCCCTGGCCGAGAGGGAGAAGCAAGAGTGCATGGAGGAGTTGAGCGTGGGAGCGCATGTGGACCAAGGAACTGAGTCCGAGTCAGCTTCGGCTAAAAGAAAGAAAGGAAGAAGGAAGGTCGAATTGGGAACCAAAATTCATTTCCAAAATCAACAAGGCAAACAATCCGACTTGGAGACCAGTTTGCCAAGTGTTGACTGAACTCATATCCACATGGGAGGAGAAAGTCGCATGGATTGCAGTTTGGAGGAGAAGTCTGAATGGGATGCGGATTGAGATGGAGGCCGAAACAAATTTGGGCTTTTGGAGTTGAATCCGAGTAGGCCCGTGTGCTAAGGACTTTTGGCTGAAACCAAATTGGTTTCAGTTGTATCTCTCTTTATGCTTTTAAGTCTGAACAAATAGAAATAGGGTTTAATGCGTTCAGGAGTTGTAATCGGTCAAGTGACCGAATCAGAGTTGGGCCTTTCTTTTCGGCAAACCAATGGGAGGTGCACCCCATATATCCTTGCCGCACACTAATTTTTTTTCCTTAGACCACGAATAATCAGAAAAATAAGAGATTGCTTTTTGCATATCCTAGGCTTTGGAAGAGATTGCTTTTTTTGCATATCCTAGGCTTTGGACTAGCTGGCGGCTTCCCCTTGGGATTGTGTGATTTTCTCTTCATCGTTGTTCTTGCTATTCCTTGCGGATTGCAGGAGGTTACATCCACTTTTGCGTGGTCGAGTGGATGATTATCTAAGTGTGTGGTTTGGCGAATTTGGGTGTTGTAGGTTGTTGCATTGGCATGCAGCGTATTAGCTTCACTTGTTTCGTTCGGCTACCTGAGTTATCTTTGATCCTACGTCAAGAAGATTAGACACCCCTGTATCAGAAAATGTGTCGCGTATCTTGACTATATGGTTGTATCTATTGGAGCATTATTAGTGCATCGTATCTATAGCCATATCTAAACCAATCCATGGCATCTAGATACGACTCTAAAAACTAACACCTCTAATAAATTGTATCTTTGCACTTACCCACATAATCATTTCCATCATTAATCATATCACCAGTCCAACCCGTCATTCCCACACTCCTCTCCCCTCTCTCTCCTTTATTTCTCTCTCCTTGGTCCACGAGAAAGTGTTGTATCTCAGGGCCTCCCAACAAGCAAATTTGCTTGATACTTAGCCTATGTCATGTTAGCTTTTTAGTGAGGTGGAAGAGAGAGGGAAGAGAGAGAAGAAGCTTGATACCCGTACAAGTATCAAACCTTTTTAGGAAACTAACAAATTAGTGGGGTCATCTCTCTCCAAACTAGTCATTCTCTCTCATCTAAGTACAAACTTTAGTATAAAACTATTAGAGTGGATGTATTTAAAATCTCATCTAACAATTCTCACCTCTAGTATAAACCACTAGTATCAATCTATTGGGAATGCCCTCATAGAATATGGCTACCCTCTCTTTCTCTCTCTTTAATTTATATTCCACATCAACTTGAATCATTGGTGGCATATTGTAACACCCCCGCCCAACACTGAGCTTGAAATGCTACTAAATTACACTAACTACTAATTTTAACAATATTTAGCAATAAATTCCAGTATGTAGATAAATAATAAAACCAGTCCACGGGTCACAATAAAAACATTAAAAGCAACACAACAAGTATAAATTTCTATTCACTAGATAGTAATACCGAATAGTAACCCAAGAATTAATAAACAATCCATAATGAGTCTATTAAATGAATAAATCAAGTCCCAATCAATCATATAGAATTATTCAAGTCTATAAAAAACTTGAAGGAAATATCATCACACTATAATGAAAGTTCTCATGACAAAATGAATCAAGTGATTGTAGTGATCGCAAGTATTCCATGTGTGCTATCCCTTCCCATGCGAGATGTCATCAACGTCCATGTAATATCATGTTTAACCTTTAGAGAACTAAATGAATTAAGAGGGAAATAAAATAGAATTTGTAGTGGGATTTTAGAAATTATAGAGAGGGGGGAAAAGGATGTGGGCCTTCGGCCCATGCCCCTTGGCCCATGTGGGGCTGGCAAGCCCTTAAGAGGAGCGAGGGGGGCCTCCCTAAACCCTAGCCGGCCCTACCTCCTATCCGCCACACCTCCTTCCTCCCTGGCCGGCGCCTTCCCCTGCTGTCGGTGTCCCTTGCCACCACTCCTCCCTCCAGCGCCACCCCTCTGCTGCCCCTGCTACCTCCCATGGCTGACGCCCCTACAGGCCGCCATCTCCTCCCCTACTGCCATTGGTGGATGCTGTTGCTGGGTGATCAAGTGGAAGGAGAAGGGAGGAAAGAAGGGAAGGAAGGAGGGAAGATCTAGGGCTTTGCGTTCTTCGTCGTTGTTCTTTAGGGGTAACGATTTAGTAGCCTTTAGTTGGTCCCAGTTTAATTGTTGCTCAATTTATAGATCATTTGGTTCTTGAGAGGTAAAGATTTCAGTAAGCCCTAGTTCGTCGAATTGCGCTGCAGAATCTTGCTGGGGCAATTAAGGGTATTTTTCTTTGGATTCAGTGTTTTGGCTAGTTAGAAATGATGTGGGGGAATTTCACTAGCTTTCAGGAAGGTCTAGAACACTAAATTTGAGTTGTGAGTGAAAAGTTATGTCCTCGGGAAGGTTGCTACCCAGAAAATGGTCGTTAATGGCAGCTATCGTGTAGATTTGCTGATTACACCTAGTAAATGGAGTAATTTAATTATTTTCATAACTTAAATAAGCTAGGGAATTTTGAGCAGGTTCCATAATTGCTATTTTCATTAGTTTTCAAGTTATACAAAAAAGATACAAAATTGTGAAGTAGACTATTCTAGCAGATTCTGGGGTTATCTTGGGGGTTGGAAACAGGAAAATATACGGCGAATTCACAGGTTTGACTTAACTAGAAAGGACGAGTCCACGACTTAGTAAGAACATAATAAAACATTGAACAATAATTTAATAGCTATAATCAATATCATCATCAACAACATCCATTTATTTCTCTTCATGCTCATACTCAATTATCATATCCACTTTTCATTTAATGCGATGTAACTCTATACTACATGTCAACATGCTTTTTTCTTTGCTTATACCGGTATAGCAAGAGTGAACACTCAAGCACGTCCTCAAAAGGATCGAGGACCTCTCACTCCCATGGAGTCCCTACCAATGAGGTAGATATGTGATCACCATGATCACCTTCTCTTTTATGCAATGGCGCAAATGATGCAATAATTCAATTTAACCTCATCAAATATTGCATTAACAACGATTCATGTCTTCATCATCAATATCGATACCATAGTAATTCTCAAGATGTGTAATTAAACAATGTAATGGAATAAATAGCATCATGACAACGAATAATAAAGAAAATAACAATCAAATCATCGATTACCATTCTACCATGCACTTGCCTCCTATCCTCTTGGAGCCGAGTGGTGAGATGGTGGTAAGGTGCTAGAGACAACACTCTCTAATAATAACAATTAAAATAAAATACTCAAAAACACACCACCACAGTACCAAAACATCAAACTATTCACCATCGCATATCTATGCAAAATCGATGCCTTTACCTTGACTTTACCGGACGCACTACCCGTTGTCGCAGTAGTAAAATGACTCCAACTCTCTCCTCTGAACTCCAAACATAGCGAAATATATACTTTCTAGAAACCCCACAAAATTATATACAACTTTCTAGTTATGCCAAACCTTTGAATTCACCATTTATTTTCCTGTTTCCAACCCCCCAAGATAGCCCCAGAATCTGCCAGAATAGTCTACTTCACAAATTTGTATCTTTTTTATATAACTTGAAAAGTAATGAAATAGAAATTATGGAACATACTCAAAATTCCCTAGCTTATTTAAGTTATGACAATAATTAAATTATTTCATTTACTAGGTGTAATCTGCCCATGTACGCGATAGTTGCCATTGACGACTGTTTTCTTGACAACGACCTTCTCGATGACATAAATTTTCGCTCACAACTCCAAATTTAGTGTTCTAGAACTTCCTGGAAGCTAGTGAAATTCCTCACATTGTTTCTAACTAGTCGAAATCGTGAATCCGAAGAAAAATACCCTTAAATGTCCCCCGTAAGATTCTGCAGCGTAATTCGACGAACTTGGGCTTACTGAAATCTTTACCTCCCATGAACTAAATGATCTAAAAATTGAACAACAATTAATCTAGGGACAACTAAAGGCTATCATATCGTTACCCCTGAAGAATTTCGATGATGAACGTGAACCCGCGCAAAATTCCCTTCTCTTCCTCTCTTATCTTGTTCTTCTCATTTCCTATCCCTCCTCTTCCTTCTCTAGCCGAAACCCTCTGGTCCTCTTCCTTTCCTTCTTCTTTAGCTAGCAGAAAGGGTAGCACCACGGGAGGGCACGACCAAGGCAAGGTTGCAGAGAGGTGGAGGCGCCGGTAGGGGGCGACACTGGTAGGGGCGGCGCCCTGTAGGAGGGAGGTGGTGGCAGGGGCAGAGAGTGGTGGGGCGACGACTTAGGGTTTGGGGTTGGCCGCCCCTGGCTCCACTTAAGGGACCAGTTGCCCCCCTGGGCCACGAGCACGTTGGGCCTTCAATCCAAGTTCTATTGCCCCCCTCATCTAAAACTGAGTTTTCTCCCTTTTAATTCTATTCAATTTCAGTTCTAAATAATTTATTTCTCCAAAGTTTTAACTTGGTTGATGTAGGAGCATTGTAAGTTCCTTCACTCGTGTCTTGTGGCTACAATCTAAGCAATACATAATCTATTTGGCATACTTCATGCACATTGCTAGATGTAATTAAATAAAGCATACATGCATCAAATTTATGACAGTTGCGGCAGTGTGAACATTCTACAAGTGCATCAGGATTCATGTGTGGCTCTCTCTCTCCCCCCCTTCACTCTCTCTTTCTCTCCTCTCTCCCCGTCCGACTAGGAATTTCACACCGCCGTGAGCCTCGTGTTAGTGATATGCCCTAAGAGACAATCATAGAGATGATTGTATCACGTCTATGTTTATGAGTTATAGAAAAAATGTTATTATATTCCTTAGATGAATTATCATTTATAAATATTAGCAAGTATGTGACTTTTTGGTGAAACTCTTTAATAGTTAGTTGTATGATGTCATTCTAAAAGGATCTATGGTTGAATGTCACTGGTGGGACACTATGACTAATAGACCAACACATGTATTGATTGATGACCACGTTTCACCAATATATATATATATATATATATATATATATATATATATATATATATATATATATATATATATATATAAATCAATAGTGTGAGCACATGTTAGAGATCTTGATGTTGGATTGACCCACCTTGAGACACTATTGAGATTGTTATGTTTCTATGTGTTATCGGTTGGTCTCAAGCAATGATGATGTATAATCCTTAGAATTGAGATCAATATGATTTCCTACATGTGTAACAGTACACTTAGGGGTTACCAAACGCTACTCCATTACTTGGTGCAACATCCCAAAATTTCATTTTGGTTAAAAATAAAATTTAATTCATTTCATTGAAATTTCTGGATTTTAAAAAGGTTTTCCGTATTATTTTGAAGCAAAAAAATTATTTGCAAAGTTAAATTCCAATTTTAAGTTGTAAATATTTTATCTAAGTTCAAAATAAATCAGGGAATTTTTGTGAATTTTTCCAGAATTTTTGAACTCTATTTGTTATTTTCTAAAAGCCTATTTGAATTATTTCTGAAATTGAAAAAGTCCAAGAATCCGCATTATTGCCTTCGAACCGAATCTCTCTCGGCCCACTATCTTTTCCTCTCTTCTCCCAGTGCATAACCAAACTCTCGTGGCCTATCTCCGCAACCAGCCTAGCCACGCCTCTCCCTCTCTTTTCTCTCTCTGCCACGCGGGCCCTACCCATCAACGCTCGCCTCCTCCTCTCGTTCCTTTTCCCTCTCCTACTACCACCGGGCCCCACCTATCTGCCCCTTCTTCCCCTTTCCTTTTCTTTTTTCCTTCTAACATGCCTGCTTCCGCCATTGTCACCTCACGCAAAGCTTCCAAAATCGCCCGATTCCGCCCGGATTCTCTGCGATTCCGCTACCAATCCTATCCCATATCCCAACCGCTTCCGTTTTGGTGTTTGTTCCTTCCTTTTCGCAACCAAATCCCAATTTTTTGCCACCATTCCGGCTTGGCCATCTAGCACCGCACGCCTCTCCGGTGGCCCCTTCACAAATAAAAAAGAGCCCTGACACCACACTTCTCCCCTCATCCCGCCACTGCAAACCCTAGTTCCCCTCTCCCTCTCTCTCCGTTGGAATCCAAGGTTGAAGCTCACCACCCGGAAGATCTTCCTCCGCCATTCCTATTGTCGTCCGACTAGCATCGGCGACGTCTTCCACACCTTCCACATCGTTGTCTCGCATTCTACACCATGTGCATGCTCTCGTCGCTGGAGGATCACCGGAGCTCCATCACCGCTGTAAACCGGATCTTGCAACCGCCTTCTTCCTCGCCGTCGGCCACCTCGTCACGCCCCTCTGCTGCAAGCGTGTGCAGAAGGTTTGCCATGTCCCCCTCCCTCTATTGATGCCCTCGCCGACCGTCGCAGTTGCGCGTAGTGCCGGTGATCAAAAGGCCCAGAGCGCCGCCGTCGCTCCGACATGACGTGGCCGACGCGTGGCGCCACCTAGCAGCCACATGCATGTCACGTCATCTCCTTCGCCCATGTCAGCGCCTCGTGGCTACTTGCGCAAGTGATAGCGTGGCCTGCATCGCTATTTCACACACTTGGTCCAACGTGGACCAGCGCATCTGCGTGGACCCGGTCTATGGACCAAGGGCCCACCTGTCAGTGATAGTACAGATTCTCCTTTAGAAAAATAATTTGGCCAAAATCCTAATTCAGCAGCTGACGTCATGCTTGCTTCATAAATAGGATTTCCTTTAGAAAATAATTCCTTAATTCCAGAAAAATCCAAATGGTGTATTTCTTTAGGATTTAAACTTCCGAGGTCTCGTTCTCCTTCGTTCGAGCTCCGATTTCAATGATTCAAATTTATAAATTAATCTAAAATCCCCATATAGCTAATTATACTAAAATTATTTAATTTTGGAGTTCATTTTAATTTTATTGGTATTTATATGAATTTATTTGAATTTGACTCATTTTCGTGTATAGATTTCGACAACTCCAGAGAGCCCGAATTGTTTGACAAGTCAAATCAGTAATATGAGACTAATCCCACCACACAACTCCTCATGAGCCACATGGGTCGTACTACAAGTATGTCAAAGGAAGGATTATATGGCTGAGTTTTGCATAAAGCAACATTTTTATTTAAACTGCATTTACTAAGTTCCAAAGCAATTATTCTATATCTAAAATTGAATTTGATTTTATTCATCATTTTTTAGTGTAGGATAAACCTCCACACGCAACTGGTGAAGGAATAACCCCCTAACACCAAGGCTATCAGCCCAAATTTCCTAATTGGAATTTAAATACTTATTTTGAAATTGTAGTTAATCCCAATACATTTGTATAGCCAAACATTTCCATTTGTATATCCATACCTTTTCACCCTAGATAAAATCTAGTTGGTACAATATTATGAACTAGAATATTTTGGAAGAAAAATTAAGCTTAGCCATGCTTAGACCTGAAATATTTGATTTGGGAATTTACAGCCAAAAATCAAATATTGTTTAAATTGTATCCGCAGCATTGGAGTGCCATGGAAGTTTACAAAAGATTTGAAAAATAAAATAAAATAAAAAAACTAGTTTAGAGGCGAAATGGGCAGTTGGTGTGTGCAAGTTTATGTACTAGCTCATCTCAGTGAATGGTTGAGGCCCAGAGATTACTTTTGGAAGTCGCCTTGTCAGTTAAGAACCGGTCTGCGAGCTGCGGATTGGAAAGCCCTTCCGTACTACCACATGTCTGGTATGGGACATACCTGACTAACTAATTTGCAATGTTTCACTGTGTTTGTGCTATCTGGTTGTGTGGGTGTTAGAATGACCTACTTTTTATTATCCCACATGGCGCAAGACGGGGCTTCTGTTTGGCGTGAAACCTTACGGCAGGAAAACCATAGCGAGCATGACTACATCGGATGGCGCATTGTAAAGGTCTTGTGATAATCACTTAGTCGCACACCAATGGAATTGTGTGAAACGGGCATTATAAGTCGATTATCTGTTGTGGGTAAAGTTGTACAACCTCTGCAGAGTTTAAAACTATTCGAATAGCCATGTCCACGGTCATGGACATGTGGAGCAAAGCCTTTCATGGATTAGACTATGGTTTTGTTTTAAAAATGATTTGACAAAAATAATTTTATGGATGTTTATTCCATGTGGAAAATTTGGGTAGCAAGCCTAGGTGTAAGGGGTTTAGTACTTCACCAGAAGTGTATCTTGCACTAACTTGATAGTTTAAAATCAAAGAATTTTAGATATAGTATAACTGCTTTGGAACTTAGAAAATGTATTCAAAATGCCAAAACATTGCTTTTGCACAAATAATCATATAAGCCTTCATTTGATATATCCTTGCATGCATTAACACTATTATGGGTGTAACTTGCGGAGTACATTTTTCTACTCACCCTTGCTTAATAAAATGTTATACAGAAGTGAAGGACTTCCGCAAGTTAGACCAACTTTGTTGATCTCGAGAGTAAAGGATCCTGAATTATCTGTGTTTCACACATTAATCCAGGAATAGTTAGTGTACACAGTCAAATAAAAGATGATAGCACAACCATAACACACATTTTATTCATAATAATCAAGTTTATTACAAAAGGGCTCGAACCCAAAAGAAAAGTACAACAGAAAGTGTAAATAATAAAGCAGGACACTCGATATGCCACAGACAATTATCTGGGGCGTAGCCTAATCATCTAAGTCCTCATTGTCCATGTAGTACTCCTCCTTTGATAAAAAAATTATTTAAGAAAGGTGAGTACAAAATTGTACTCCGCAAGTTAAACCTAATAACAGAATATAATGCATGCAAGTATGTCAAAGGAAGACTTATATGGTGAGTTTTGCATAAAGCAACATTTTTAGTCAAATTACATTTACTAAGTTCCAAAGCAATTATTATATATCTAAAATTTAATTTGATTTTATTCATCATTTTTTAGTGTAGGATAAACCACCATACACAACTAGTGAAGGAATAACCCACTAACACCAAGGCTATCTACCCAAAATTTTCAATTGGATAAACTATCCAAAATCATCTATGTTAAAACCATTTTTAAATCAAAACCAAAGTCTAATCCACGAAAGGTTTTGCTCAGCATGTCCATGACCATAGGCACGACTATTCAAATAGTTTTACAGTCTGCAGAGGTGGTACAACTTTACCCACAAGAGTTAGATTGCTTAAAATGTTGGCCAAGACATGCTTTAATAGGCGTATGACTAAGCAACTATCACAAGGCCTTTACCCTTCACTATTCCAATATAGTCATGTCCGCTAAGGTTTCACGCCAACTGGTATCCCCTTCTTGCGCCATGTAGGTCTTCACGACACCCACTCCTTTGAATGACACAACCAAAGTGGAACAATGTAGTTTAATTAGTCAGGTCTGTCCCATACCAGACTTGTGGTAGTACATTTATGGCTTAACAATTCACAGCTCGAAGACCAGTTCTTAATTGACTGGGCGACTTCCAAAACAACCCCTGGGCCTCAACAATTTACTGAATTGAGCCTGTGCATAAACCTACACCCACCAACTATCCAGTTCGCCCAAGTCTAAACCAGTTTTTATTTTATTTTGCTTGTGGAATCACTTCGCAAATTTCTATGGCAAAACAATGTCATAATCTTATTTTAAACCATAGTTGAATATTTGGCTAAAAATCCCCAAATTGAATTTTTTTTTCTAACCATGACTAAGAATATATTATACCAATGTGTTCTAGTCCATACTATTGCGTCAACTAGATTTTCAACTAAAGTGTCAAGGTATGGTTGATTCAACGTCCAAAGTAAGTATACAAAGGTAATGGGAATAATTATGACTTTAAAACATGAATTTAAATTAATTGAATACAAATAAGCATGCAATAATGATTTAAAATATAATTTAAATAATTTGAAATAATGGGATCAAACATGATCAAATGATGTTACTTATCTTGCTCAAAAGCATACTGATCTGACTCGTCATACAATTCGGGCTCTCCAGAGTTATCGAAGTCTATACACAAAAAGGAGCCAAATTCAAATAAATTCAAGTAAATATAAAATAAAATTCAAATGAACTCCAAAATGAAATAATTTTAGTATATTTGGATAGATTAGGATTTTAGATAAATTTAGATATTTGAATAACTGAAATTGGAGCTCAAACGAAGGAGAACAAGCACTCGAAAGTTTAAATCCTAAAGAAATACACTATTTGGATTTTTCTAGAATTAAGGAATTATTTTTCTAAAGGAAATCCTAATTATGGCGCAAGCATGACGTCAGCAACTGAATTATGATTTCGACCGAATTATTTTTTTAAAGGAAAATCTATACTCTCAATAACAAGTGGGCTCTTAGTCCATGGACCGGGTCCACGCAGATCCACCATGGATTCTTGCTCAAAAGCATGCTCATTTAGTCCACGTGTACCCAGTCCATGGATCGAGTGCCCACCTGCTAGTGACAGTATATATTTTCCTTTAGAAAAATACTTCAGTCGAAATCATAATTCAGTTGCTGACGTCATGCTTGCGCCATAATTAGGATTTCTTTTGGAAAATAATTACTTAATTCCAGAAAAATACAAATAGTATATTTCTTTAGGATTTAAACATCCAAGGGCTCGTTCTCCTTCGTTCGAGGTCTAATTTTAGTGATTCAAATTTATAAATTCATCTAAAATCATAATATAGATAAATATACTAAAATTATTTAATTTTGGAGTTCATTTTAATTTTATTGGCATTTATTTGAATTTAGCTCATTTTCCTGTATAGACTTCGATGACTCTGGAGAGCCCGAATTATTTGACGAGTCAGATCAGCACGCTTTTAAGCAAGGCAAGTTACATCCTTTGATAATGTTTCATCCCATTATTTTAAATTATTTAAATTCTATTTTATATCATTATTGCATGCTTATTTGTATTCAATTAATTTAAATTCTGGTTTTAAAGCCATAGTTATTCTCATTACCTTTGCATAGTCACTGTTGACATTGAATCAACCATATCTTGACATTTTAGTTGAAAATCTAGTTGACGCAATAGTATGAGCTAGAACACATTAGTAAAATATATGCTTAGTCATGCTTAGACAAAAAATCTTCAATTTGGGATATTAGTCAAATATTCAACTATGGTTTAAAATAAGATTTTGGCATTGTTTTGCCTCAGAAATTTGCAAAATTATTTTACAAGCAAAATAAAATAAAAACTAGTTTAGATGCGAACTGGATAGTTGGTGGGTGCAGGTTTATGTACGGACTGAATTCAGTGAATGGTTGAGGCCCAGGGGTTATTATGGAAGTCGCCCAGTCAATTAAGGACCGGTTTGCGAGCTGTGGATTGATAAGTCATAACCGTAGTACCACAAGTCTGGTATGGGACAGACCTGACTAATTAAACTACTCTATTCCACCGTGGTTGTGTCATTTAGAGATGTGGGTGTCGTGAAGACCTACTTTTAGTACCCACATGGCACACCGGCTGGCGTGAAACCTTACGGTAGCGAATCCTTAGCGAGAATATAACTACATTAGAATAGTGAAGGGTAAAGGACTTGTGATAGTTGTTTAGTCGCACGCCTATGGAAGCGTGTCTTGGCTGACATTTTAAGCAATGTATCTCTTATCGGTAAAGTTGTACCAACTCTGTAGGTTGTAAAACTATTCAAATAGTCGTGTCCACAGTCGTTGAGATGCTGAGCAAAGCCTTTCATAGATTATACTTTGGTTTTGATTTAAAAATGGTTTTAACACAGATGATTTTGCATAGTTTATCTAGTTGGGAAATTTGGGCAGACAGTCTTGGTGTTAGGGTGTTATTCATTCACCAATTGTTGATGGAGGTTTATCCTACACTAAAAAATGATGAATAAAATCAAATTCAATTTTAGATATAGAATAATTGCTTTGGAACTTAGTAAACGTAATTTAACTAAAAATATTGCTTTATGCAAAACTCAGCCATATAAGCCCTCCTTTGTTATACTTGCATGCATTATATTCTGTTATTGGGTATAACTTGTGGAGTACAATTGTGTACTCACCTTGCTTAAATAAATTATTGATCAGAGGAGTAGTACGTGGGCGGTGAAGACTTGGACGATTAGGCTACTCCCCCAAACGATTGTATGTGGCGTATCGTGTGGTCTACTTTATTATTTACGCTTTCTGCTGTACTTTTCTTTTGGCTTCGAGCCTTTTCTAATAAAGTTGTTTATTATGAATAAAACGTGTGTTATGGTTGTGCTATCATATTTTGTTTGACTGTGTACACTAGCTGTTTTTGGACTAGTATGTGAAACACAGAGAATCCAGGATCCTTTACTCCCGGTTTCGACACTAGGTAGTTATAAATGTAGCTTTCAAGTATGCTATGAAACACGCGGGGAGATGTGAATAATCAAGTATGGGTTTACCCTTCCTAGCATAACAACAGAGATATCTCTGGCCCCTCGATGTGCTCGAATAAAGGAAGTGCATGGTCGTGCCACAAAGTGGGCGAAGAGTCGACCACATGAAGTTATCCAACACTAAATAAAGAAAAGATTGAACATTCCATGGATGACATATATCTCACCCGGAGTTCAACCAAATATCATGAGACAAAAAGAGAATACACAAGCAGCTCATTTAGTCCGACAAGATATGAACTAGTCATGTGGGGATACGAATTAGTCGTGAGCTGGTCGTACATGATCACAAACTGGTCGGCAAACTGGTCGTAACTAGATACGAACTGGTTCGTAAGGAGTTACAAACTAGTCGTGAGTGACGAGGACCTAGTCGTAGATCATATTACATAAGGTTTGTCCGGTATAATCTTTATGTGTATTCGGGAGTCGGTATGTCTTGCTAGGAACCGCTATTGACTTGTGATCGGAAAATATTTTCTGGATCACGATCGATTACATATGAACATACATGGCTAGACACTTAACGAGTTGAAAAAAAACTAGTTCAGATTGAATCCATTATAAACACTTTATAATGGGAGGCATGGGGCTTTTAGGATTAAGGTTGCACCACCCACCGGAACCCTAGCTGCCACCTCCCTAAAGGCCTTGCTGTGCGTGTTGGTGCAAGTGTACCGACGTACGGCGTTCCACTCCTGGACGTGTGGATACTGTAGAGACACTGCTGTGATCATCGCTACACTGATCAAGGACGATCTGCGAAGTACGTTGGTAGCTCGAGAGTTTGCTGGAGGAGACAATCGGAAACCAATGGCATTGGACGGTTGACTACGACCACTACATCGATGTACGCGACGTTATACCAGGCTGCTCCAACTCTTCTTCCACTACACTACGACTAGTGGTAACGATATATTATCTCTTACTCGTATGGCTTCCTGGATTATATGGTAGAATTTTTTACTTGCTCCTAGTATAGCCTACACGTATCCCAACACCTCGCCACTCTGTCGTCGCCTCGCTGGTCCGCTACCGCGAGCCATCCACCGCCTAGCCGGTTCGCTGGCTACTGGCTGCGAGCCGTTCGCCACCTCGCCAGTCTCTACTCCCCACCGGAGCCACCGCGAGCTTGCGCTAGAGCTGAGACGGCATCATCATCCTGCTCACCTGCTACGAGGGAGCGTGAAGAGAGAGAGAGAGAGAGAGTGAAGGAGAGACTAGTTCGAGAGAGAGGCGAGATGAGAGAGGGGGAGAAGCACGTATCTCTGAGCGAGCCTAGACGGCTGTGACAGTGCTGTAGGTATATGTATTTGTAGTTTTGCATTTTCGCAGTTGCGGAGACGTTTGCGGCTGAAAAAACCTCTAGCTTTAACATACGACGTATTAATACTGGAAACTATTGAGGAACCATCGCTGGCGAGTCCAGTCCGAACGATTACCTCGTAGACAAACTCAGAATTGTAAGAACAATGCAAGAACACAGGAACAGAATAATAGATTGAACAGCGATATGAGGGGACTTCAGGCTTCTCTTTATTGCTCTTCACAAAACAGTGTTTACAATGAGGGGTCCCCTCTCCTTTATATAGGCTACTGGATGGATGAGGTATCCACCTGGGCTAGGACTCTCCGGTCCTGGGCCCAGTTTCTTAACACTCCCCCTTGGGCACTCATCCGTCATCTTCATGTCTCATCAAAACTCCATAAAAACCTAGCCGGAAAAATTTAGAGAAAGAGTACATAACATGCGTTCTGCTGTATTGCACGAATTGCCTCATCAAAAACCTTAGCCGAGAAACTTCAAGAAAACTCGTCAAGGAAAAAAGAGTACAATCCACCCAATTTCATTTAATCTCCAGGATTTATTCTTTGGGTACTCGATCTTCATGATCAAGGTTTAATAAAGAGTTCATGAAGGTTCTCCCCCTAGATTATGCACTTCTCTAAGTCTCATCATTCCAATTCCACGAATGCATCTTTCAAAACTAGACGCTGGAAGTGACTTATTGAATAAATCTGCTAGATTTTCACACGACTTAGTATGCAGTACTTTAATTTCGTCCATCTTTTGCAATTCATGAGTATAGAAGAACTTGGGGTTAATATGCTTTGTGAGAGGATTCTTCACATAACCCATTTGTATTTGTGCAACACAAGCTGCATTATCCTCATGGATAATAGTGGGGGTATATGTGGTATTCAACCCGCACGACTGCTGGATGTGGTGAATCATTCGCCGAAGCCAAGCACATTCTTGTGAGGCCTCGTACAGTGCTATTATTTCCGAGTGGTTTGTTGGAGTCGATACAAGACTCTGCTTAGAAGATTTCTATGGAATTACAGCTACACCACATAGGAATACATAGCATGTTTGCGATTTGGCTGTATGCAGGTTCTACAGGTACCCGGCATCTGCATAGCCGTTCATATTCACGTCTTGGTTCTTTCAGTAGAACAGACCAAATTCTTTGCTTCCTTGGAGGTATCGGAAGATGTCATTCATTCCCAGCCAATGCCTTTGGTAGGTTCTGCACTATACCTTGCTAATAGGTTCACGGCAAATGTAATGTCTGATCTAGTACGGTTTATTAAATACATGAGTGCTCCTATTGCACTTAAGTATGGAAATTTTTTTGGTCCCAGGACTTCCTCCCCCTCTTCTCTAAGTCTGTACGACTCCTAGTCTTACAGCAAGGATCTCCCGACCATCGGCACTTTTGAAGAATATGCCTTTTGAAAGCCGAACCTTTCTAACACCTTTTGAGTGTAGGTTGATTGATGTACGAAAATCCCTTCAGGGGCATGCTCAAGCTGCAAGCCTAAGCAATATTTGGTTTTATCCTAATCTTTCATTTCAAACTCTAACGCCAGGTAAGAGCTTGCTTTCTTAATATCCTTTAGGGTTTCTGTAATACTCCGTAAGTGCGAGAGGCGAATAACCGGGAGAGAATAATTAATCGGGAGAGATTATTTAATCGGAGATTATTTATTTGAGAAAATCGATTAATCAGAAAAGAGAGGGGTTCTCCGTGATTTTCCGGCAACCTGGGCCACGGGCCACCGCGGAGGCCCACCATGGGCTGGCCGCAAGGCCCATGGGGTGGCCGGCCAGTGGGGGCCACTTCCCTCCCTAACCCTAGCCGCCACCCCCTCCCTCTTTTCCCCTCCCTACTCCTTTGGCCGCCTCCCCAACACCTCCTCCCCTGCGACAGCCCTCCTCCCCTGTTGAAGCCCTCCGCTGCGGGGAAGAAGCCTCTGCGGCTGCCATCCAAGCGGAGGAAGGAGATCGATCGCCGGGAGGAAGTTTGGCCAAGAAGGAGAAGAAGAGGAAGGGGAAGAAGGGAGAAAGGAAGGGGAAGAGAGTTCACGTGGTGTTCTTCGTGCCCAGCAACCGGTTCTTCAAGGGTAATCTCAATTCCCCTTTCGATTAGATGCGTATTTAATTAGTTTAGCAATGTCGGTATTTAGGGCTGCTCAGGACAGATTAGAGAGAATCGGGTTTTTCGTGGGTTTAATGGCAGAATTGGTCCAGAACGTCTCTTAGGATATTATAGGGGACGTCGTCACCTTTCCGTGAAGGGCTAGAACACGTGAATTGGACCTCTGTAGCAGAAGTTATGATTTTATTAGTGGGACTGTTCCGCAGATTCGTTGCTGTTCTGACAGGTTTTAGTAATCTGGTGGAAACGATTAGTTAAAGGGGAAATCAGAGAAGCTCAGTATAACGAAAGTTGTAGATCACTGTCTCAGATTTTCAGAAAGATCAAGAACTCGATATTTGGATATACGCACTGAAAGTTACGATAATTTTAGTGTACTGTCCAGAGAACCTGACGTGATAAGTGATGTTCTGTAGATTGGCTTGGTAGGGGCAGTAGATGGCAGAATCAGAAGGGCTCCCCAACTAAGTTTGTTTAGGCAATTTAATTACCTTTCCAGAAAGTCTAAGAAAACCTGAATTGGACTTCTGTAGCAATAGTTATAAATTTTTGAAGTCGACTGTCCACTGAGGGGGACAGATTGACGTGTAGGCTTGGGGTTGGGATCGAGTTAGACGCTCTTCAAGTTAGCGATTGTTGTTGTATGCTTTGGATTGCTCCGCTACTGCTATCTTAGAATGCGCTATATTAATTACTCAGGTGGTGGACGGGTCCCGGGGGCGGCACCTTCGGCGCATCCTTCACTCTCTCGCGGTTAAGGCAAGTATAATGACGGTTATAATAGATATTGCTGAATGACAATGATTAATATATATAATGGGTATTTGTATGTTCATGATTGTGATGATGGCATGTTTGACAATGTTCATGGATGCTAGAGTTATGGATCTCGTGTTACTCATGGATAACTGATAATTGTGAGTTCTATGTTGATGAACTTTATGAATAGGATATTCATATGAAATATTGATGTGGATGCATGTTGTGATAATTTTTGAGAATTCTTACATATGCATCATGCTGAATTATTGAAATCTTGGTCATGTGATGATCAAGCATCTCTTGAGTCCCCGTCATGTTGATGACGAAGAAGGTCCCCATGCTTGAAGAGCATGGGCTTAGGTCCCCATATACGCGTGGCGTATGGGCAATAATCCCCTGCATGCGGATGGTGCGAGCATGGAGTGTGCATCGACGGATGCACACTTTGCATTACTGATTAAAATGCGTAAAAGGAAAGAGAAGGAAGAGAAATGTCTTTTTGAGCATATTGCATACATGCATGTGTAAGATAATTGATGTATGGAATTGAGAGGTTTAATGGCTGATTTACATGATTGTACATTGCAGAGGCCTTTTATTATCCTTGCTGAGTCTTTGGGCTCACCTCTTGTTTTTGCTGTGTTTTTAGGTACCTCTTGCAAGAACGGCATACATGGGAGGGAGTAGGATTTGCTAAGGCTGCACTTACTACACACATCCTTTTATGGATGATCATCATTAGTTCATACCTTAATAAATAAGTAAACCGCTATGAACAATTTTTGGTTATGCTTGAATGCATTGAACTATTTGTAATAATGAGGATGGTAATCTTGATTATGCTTACTTATGCTTAGCTGAATAGATTCATTATGGTCGCTTGATGGATTTTTAGATGTTGAGATATGGATAATAAATTATGCATCTGATGGAACCTCCGGTATACTTAGTTATACAAAGGAGGTTCTGCCGAATTTTTGTATGAAGTTTTAGGTTGAATATGTTTTAAATTACTTGTTTTTAGTAGCATTCTAGGCCTTTGTATGGCTGGGGTGTTACAGTTTCGATGATATTCAGATCATCTTCAAACACTGAGATTATACAAAATCCATCTTGGGATCGCCGTATAAATACATAGGGATTATTCTCATTGTTCGTGTAGCCTTTCTTGCATAGAAAGTCGCTTCAGGCTATTATACCACATCCTACCTAATTGCTTAAGTCTGTACAGTGACTTTCTGAGTTTCACACTGTACATATTTCTATTTGCTCTGTCTTGGTTCGGGACAGGGATACATTCATGTATCTTCATATAAAAATCCGAATCCAATATTCCATAAAGATTTGTTATTACCACATCCATCAATTTCACTTTTAGCTTCAAGTTTACTTCTATTTGAGATTAAATATCTAAATGGTGGTTCTGCCCATGACCGGGGAATAGGTTTCTTCATAAACAACTCCTGGATATTGAGTGAAACCAAACCTTGCTTTACTTCATTATTTCCATTTCTCTTTCGAACAAATACCCACTTATGCCCTACGGGTGCACATAGGGAGGCGAACGACTTACATGCCCAAACACCTTTCTTTTATTCAGAGATAATAATTCTGCTTCTATTGCCTTCTTTTAATCTTCCCAATCTGATCTTTTCTTTCATTCAGCGAGCGATACAGGCTCTTTATCAAGATCGATGATTGTGGCTATTTTCTTTGCAAAATCAATGTCGATATTGGCTGTTGTTTCATTCATAGATTCTCCCAAGGTCACAAAGTTTATAGCTATTTTTTCAAAGGGCGATTCTTCTAATGCTTCTACTTGCTCAACGCTGCTTCCAATTACGGGGCAAGTCTCTTTAGTTTTTCAGTTCCGATGTGTGCGCACACATCCATACTGATGTCTCCCTTCATGGGGATGTTCAATTCTAGTATGCATTTTCTGAAGGTTCCATACTGGTACTAGGTCTCAACTGACTCCTCTTCTGGTTCTAGGGAACTTTGGTGATCGGCTGTGTCAAGTCCTTCTTATCCTTTTTCACCAGGCGTCCCCGGTTACTTCGGATTCGAGGGGTCGGGGTTCTCATCCTTTCAGAGGCCTTAGGACGGGATTAGGGATACCTTCATCGGTATTTCAATCCTCTCCAGTGTATTGCATATAGGCATATGCGACTTGGTCACGCTCTTCAAATCACTAAAGTGGTTAGGTAGTTGATTCGCTAATGCTTGCAAATCAATAATCTTTTAGACTTCAATTATCTTCTGGACCTCAATGGTCTTCTAGACTTCAATTATCTTCTGAACTTCTCTATTTGCATCACTAGTATGTGAGTCATGTGCATGGATTTCAATTATCTTCTGGACTTCTCTATTTCCCGATATTTTCATCAAGGGGTTGATTTCCTCCCCCTAATGACGGGAAACTAACCTCATCTAATATACTATTAGCGAATCGAGCAATATGCAAATCTCCAGTCATAGGGTCCAAATACCTGATTATGGATGCTGTCACATAACCAGCGTATATCCTAGACTTTCGGAAAAGGCCCATTGCAGTTCGTTGTGGTGATGGTATAGGTACATAAACCTTGCAACCAAACCTTCAAAGATGAGAAATTTTCTATGTTGACCCTTATGCTAGTTGCCTAGGTGAATGGATGCTATATGCCGGTGGACTAAAATTGATGAGAGTTGCTGCGAACAGGACTGCGTGTCCCCAACATGCAGTTGGTAAATTACAATTCTTCAAAGGTGGTCGGGCAATAAATTTAATGCCTTGGCTAGTCCATTCTGGGTGTGGACATGCGGCACGCAATGCTCAACTTTAATTCCCATTGCCATATAATAATCATCAAATGCCTTTGAAGTAAATTCTCCAGCGTTGTCTATTCTGGTGGACTTCACATGATGATCAGGGAAATTAGTTCTAATTTTAATTATCTGCGAGATTTAGCTTTGCAAAAGTGTAGTTTCTCGTAGATAATAAACATACATGCGACCATTTCGAGGAAGCATCGATGAGCACCATAAAATACCTAAATGGCCCTTACAGGGGATGTATAGGACCGCAAATGTCTTCCTGGATACGGTCCAAGAATGTAGGGACTTCATCCTCCGCTTTCAGAGTAAAAGGTTTAGTAATTAAATTCCCGATGGCACATGCGGGGCACAAAAATCTTCCTGATTCGGGAAATTATTTACATTGACATTATATGCCTGTGAATTATTAATTATATTTCTTATCATCCTAAGACCTAGGCGGCATAATCTATCATGCCAGAGATAGAAAAGGTTTAGAGCTTCTAAATACAATTTTCAGGGCAGTATAGGCTACAGATGCCTTAATATTAGTGTAGTATAGCCCAGTTTCATATGAAGGAAGTCATTCTAATTCTCTTTCCCACTTTCTTCACGCTTTGTAATGAGTAGGTATTCCTTACCATACTCTTTTTCAGTCTCTACGTGGAAACCATTAGCGCAAATATCGTTGAGAGTTCTAGTTGATTCTGGGTACAACAAGGCTTCTTTAATGACCAAAGTTGTGCCCATTAAGGGTATAATTGAGGCCCTTCCAGAGCCTATTATACAAGTATCGCTGTCTGCGATTATCGTAAGACTACCAGCATTCTTGCTGATCGACTGAAAGATTTTTGTCTCTCTCAAGATGGTATTCGTTGTGCTGCTACCGGCTAAGCACACTTCCTCCAATAGGGCGCCACACGCGTTCTAATATAATGTATTTTATTAATATGCAGCAGAAAGCAAGCAACACATAAATAAAATACTTCAAATATCAGAACATAACTTGCTAATATAAATACAGGAAAAAGTCTTGCAGGACTCATCACAAGAATTTAATGCTTTGCTCTCCTGGAGCTTACAACCATTATATAAAAAAATAATTCAATGTCCTGCTTCAATTATGAACTGCAAGTTACTATAAAAGATCCAAGTGCAATGCGTGCACTAGATTGAGTGAGCAAAGTATTCATAAACTTCTGCCTCAATCTGCTGCATGGCGATCTTCTCCTCTTGGGCAACTACGGCTGTGGGCGCTGCGATGTCCAAAGGAGGGATGATAGGGGCTGCTACTAGGCTGTCCACTTCCATGAGTGCAACTAATGGATGTGGATCCTCCGTGCCTACAATGGCAAGGTGTGCCTCATGTTGTCCTATACCCTTCTTCTTACACTAAAAAACATCAATAACGTGCGACCCATGACCTTACCCTTCTTGCCCCTCTTCTTCGTGAGAGACTTCAACACCTTGTAGCTGCTAGCATTGGCTTCATGGCCAACATTGCTACTAGGTGGCTGTGAGATGTAGTTCTTTCTGAGAACATCATCTTGAGCTTCCGCAACTTGCATGGTGTCAATTAATGCAGCATACTCCTTATAGCTGTCTTGACGATAGTTGCGTGTGGATTGCACCGCATTTGGGTGAAAGGTAGAGAGAGTCTTCTCAATCTTCTTCTTATCCGTGGTTACCTTACCACAGAATTGAAGACTGGTACAAATTCTGTACAAATAATGGCCATGCTGGGTCAGTTATTCGAACTCCTGGGTCGTGATGCCAGTCATTCCAATATTCATGCAAAAGAGTTCATAAGATTACCGCTAGTAATTTTCATAAAATTGTTGCAAAATTCTCATAATGTTCTCTAACCTCCCAGTTCGTGTTCTCGTACTTTTCTATGCATTTTCATGATTTACTGCTATTTTCAGTGATTAAAAGTAATATAAACAATCATAGATAATCAAAACAGTAAATACAATAAATAAATTGCATAGAAATAATAATAACAAAGTTAAACATGCTTCAAAAGTTCAAAATTATACAAAAATTGAATTCTTGAGGCCCTTTTCTGCTAGAAAAATAAATTTTCGGTGAATTCTGCTATTTTCAGGGATTAAAACACAACATTTCAGTTTAGAGAAAAATTTTGCGTTATTTTCATATTTCAGAGGGCCTTACAGCAAAATTCCTTATTCGCGTAAGGGTCCTCATGATTTTTAGAACCCAGAGGATCCTTTTGCAAAAAACAAAACTTCTTTTTCGATTTTTTTTCTTTATCCAAAAAAAGAAGTCAGACGGGCCCACGGCTGGCCTTTTTGGCCCATGCCGCTTGGAGCAAAACGGGGGGCACCCATAGGTTTCCCTGCCCCCTTGCAAACCGAAGTGGCGGTGGCGGCTCCGGCTCCTGAGCGTGCGGGCGTGTCTACTCGGCGGCGGTGGCGGCGCCCGAGGCTCCAGCGGCCGCTTCCATTAAGGTTGCAAAGACAGCTCAAGCGCGACGCCACGAGGCTCCAGCGGCGGCTGCTCCACAAGGCTGCGAGTGCACGAGCTCCAAGCGACGGCGACTGCTCACGCACACATGGGCCCATGCGCAGGCTCGAGCGGGAGTGACGCATACGGGCGGTGGTGACCCGCCGGCCATGGCGGCCAGAGGCTTCAAGCCGACCATGGCGGCGCTTTGGGCGACCGTGGAGGCCTCAAACCGCAGCGGGCTGTCGCCTCCCCTCCGCCCTTCTTTTTTTCTTCTTTTGCGTCGGCGCCATGTGGCAACGGCCGTGCGCGAGGAGGACGGCGCCATGCGGCGGCGACTGTGTGCTGGTAGGGCGAAGGTAGGCTTACGGCTTTGTGCGGGCGGCAGCGTGGGGAGAAGGCCGTGTGGTGGCTCCAGGCAAAAAAAAAAATCACTGTTCATGTGATGCAGTTATCGTTCATGCGATTATCGATCGGCTTGGCCGACGACTTCAAGTCGGCTCGTGGTAAATTAGAACGAATTTGTAATTTCCAATCTATGGTACAATCAACATCCAATCTTTCATGCAATCCACCGATCGGCATTGTGCCAACGACTTCAAGTCGGCTCGTGGTAGATTAGAGTAGATTTACACCGTAGAAAACCAATCTAGAAAGCAAATTTGCAGAATTGAAAGCGATCTAGAAAGTACAATTCAATTTACGAGTGTCGGTCACCAACGGTTACCTTTCGATCCGAGAAGAGTCGATCGTGCTGATAACGTGTTGAGGAACCATCGCTGGAGAGTCCAGTCCGAACAATTACCTCGTAGACAAACTCAAAATCGTAAGAACAATGCAAGAACACAAGAACAAAATAATGGATTGAACAGAGATATGAGGGGACTTCAGGCTTCTCTTTATTGCTCTTCACAAAACGGTGTTTACAATGAGGCGTCCCCTCTCCTTTATATAGGCTACTGGATGGATGAGGTACCCACATGGGCTAGGACTCTCCGGTCCCCTGATCCCCACCGTTCTTTATTACTTCTTTTTAGCAGTTCTTTACAATGATTAGCACCCCATATTTATAGACTAAAAGACCCTACTAAGGTTTTGGATGGGATGCCCACCCCATGGGCTAGCTACTGGGCCAAGCCTATGGTTTTCCAACACTCCCCCTTAGGCACCCATCCTCACATGTTTATGTCTCGTCAAAACTCTACAAAAACCCAGTGGAAAAAATTTGGAAAAAGAAGCACAAATTGCCTCGTTAAAAACCTTAGCCGACAAACTTCAAGAAAACTCGTCAAGGGAAAAGAGTACAATCCACCTAATTTCATTTAATCTTCAGGATTTATTCTTTAGGTACTCGATCTTTGTGATCAAGTTTCAATAATGAGTTCGTGAAGATTCTCCCCTTGAATTCTGCAATTCTCTAAGTCTCATCATTCCAATTCCACGTATGCAACTTTCAAAGCTAGATGCTGGAAGTGACTTAGTGAATAAATCTGCAAGATTTTCACATGACTTAGTTTTAATTTCGTTCATCCTTTGTAATTCGTGAGCATAGAAGAACTTGGGGTTGATATGCTTTGCAAGACGACTCTTCACATAACCCATCTACACTTGTGCAACACAAACTGCATTATCTTTATAGATAATAGTGGGAGTTGGTGTGGTATTCAATCCACATGATTGCTAGATGTGGTGAATCATTCGTCGAAGCCAAGCACATTCTCGTGAGGCCTCCTCGTACAGTGCTATGATTTTCGAGTGGTTCGTCGAAGTCGATACATGACTTTGCTTAGATGACTTCCATTAAATTGCAGTTCCACCACATAGGAATACATAGCCTATTTGTGACTTGGCTATATGCGGGTCTGACAGGTACCCAGTATCTACATAGCCAATCATAGTCAGGTCTTGGTTCTTTCTGTAGAACAGACCAAGGTCTTTGCTTCCTTACGGCTTGTTTGGGAAGTCTATTCTCAACTGGGATCCATGTGGATAGGCCGGGAATTTGAACTAAAATTCTGATCCATCCATGGGGATGAGCAGGGATTTTGATCCAACCAAACAAGCCCTTAGAGGTATCGGAAGATATCTTTTATTCCCTGCCAATGTATTTTGGTAGGTTATGCACTATACCTTACTAATAGGTTCACGGCAAATGCAATGTCTGGTCTATTATAGTTTGCTAAATACAAGAGTGCTCCTATTGCACTTAAGTATGAGAATTCCGCTCCCAGGACTTCCTCCCCCTCTTCTCTAGGTCTGTACGGATCTTTGTCTTGCTGCAAAGATCTCCCGACCATCGGCACTTTCGTAGGGTATGTGATGCGGCAAGATTATCTATAATGAATGTTTCTGATTTGTCTCGTTTAACACTTGATCAAAAAAAATGGGCATGATATTATCAAGGCTGCTGTAGTGCAAGAGGATGTCACGCATGTTGTTCGAAACCAAGGAAAGAAACTCCATGTATGCATGTTGTACTTGAGCAGTGCATGGAGTCAACCCATGCATATACATGTGCTCGCATGCTGTTGGGTGTGTTTGATCCAGGAGGAGGCTATGCAGTGCACGTCAAAGAGTTTGACTTCCTTGAGTTCAACATTGGTACATTCAGGGAAGGCTACTCGGATTTGTTTGACAAAAAGAGATCATTTCTGCCAAGAAATTAAGTCTACATTTTATCTTTTCTCTGTGCAATCTTGGATGGGGGCCACCAAGTCAACCAAAGCCAGTTCAATAAGGAGATATAGCACACTAGAAGTTAATTTAATAATTACTTGTAATAGGATAGTTTAATCTATTTTCAGCAATTAGAGTAGCTTAAACATCTATTTAAAGTAGGAGGCCTTTTTTGGTTCGGATTACTGTTCAAGTGAACAGTAACCGACTCGGATTACCGTTCATGTGAACAGTAACCGGACTCGGATTACTGTAGCAACTCGGTTACTGTTCACCCGAGTTTTGTGCTTGCGTGGGAGGCTATATAAACCCCCCATGGCCACACCATAGAGGTGGACAAATTATGATTTAGATAATAAAAATCAGAAAAGCCGTTTTGGCGCATATCGTGTGTTCTTGAGTTGAGATGTGTTCTTGAGAGGAATTAAGAGGGAGGGTTGGAGAGAGGAGGAAGCAAGAGTACGTTCTCATTTGGTGTTTCAGCTTGGGGGCAAAGCAAGGACACCTTGTTCTTGACTACAACCAAGAAGATCTATCTACTACGTCTTTGCAATTCGATCAAATCAGATCGGTTTGTGAAGTTATTCTCTGTTGTTTCTAATCCTCAAGGTTTAGCACAACTAGAGATTGAAGATTTGCTATCTAGGGTTTGGGCACTATTCATCGTGTGGTACTGTTCACACGTGTGGTTACTGTTCACTCGAAGTAAAGAGAAGGAGACAACAAGCTACGGAACTTCAAGTGTACCGTGAAGGATTGGGCCAACAATCGGGATTCATCTAATCAACTAGGTGGATCCTTATCAGTATGCCTTTTCAAAGCCGAACATTTTTAACACCTTTTGAGTGTAGACTGACTGATGCACTAATATCCCTTCGGGGGCATGCTCAAGCTACAAGCCTAGGCAATACTTGGTTTTACCCTAATCTTTCATTTCGAACTCCAACTTCAGGTAAGAGCTTGCTTCCTTAATATCTTCCAAGGTTCTGATGATATTCAGATCATCTACATAAACTGAGATTATACAAAATCCATTCTGGGATCATCGTATAAATACACAGGGACAATCCTCATTGTTTGTGTAGCCTTTCTTGCATAGAAAGTCGCTTAAGCGATTATACCACATCCTGCCTGATTGCTTAAGTCCGTACATCGACTTTCTGAATTTCACACTGTACAGATTTCTATTTGCTCTGTCTTGGTTCGGGATCGGGATACTTTCATATAAATGTTCGAATCCAAGTTTCCATAAAGGTATGTAGTTACCACATCCATCAATTTCATTTCTAAATTCAAGTTCACTACCATCGAGATTAAATATGTAAAGGTAGTTCTGCCCATGACTAGGGAATAGGTTTCTTCGTAATCAACTCCTAGACATTGAGTGAAACCTTGTGCAACAAGCCTTGCTTTATATCTTACAACTTCATTATTTTTATTTCTCTTTTGAACAAATACCTACTTATGTCCTACAGGGTGCACATGGGTAGGCGTACGGTTTACAGGCCCAAACATCTCTCTTTTATTCAGAGATAATAATTCAGTTTCTATTGCATTCTTCCAATCATCCCAATCTGATCTTTTCTTACAATCAACGAGCGATGCAGGCTCTGGATCGAAATTAATGATTATGGCAATTTTCTTTGCAAAATAAATGTCGACATTGGTTGTTGTCCTATTCATAGATTCTCCTGTGGTCACATAGTTTATAGCTATTTCTTCATAGGGTGATTCATCTAATGCTTCTACTTGCCCACTGCTACTTCCAATTACGGGGGCAAGACCCTTTAGTTTTTCAGCTTCGATGTGTGCGCATACATCCGTGCTAGATTCTCCCTCCGTGGGAATGTTTAAATCAGGTATGCCTTTTCCTGAAGGTTCCATACTGGTGCCAGGTATCAACTTACTCCCCTTCTAGTTTTGGGGAACTTCGGTGATCGGCTGTGTCAAGTCCTTCTTATCCTTTTTCACTAGTCGTCCCCGGCTACTTCGGATTCGAGGGGCCGGAGTTCTCATCCTTTTTTGAGGCTTCAGGACGGGATTAGGGATACCTTCAACTTTCTTCGGTGTTTCAACCCTTTCCAGTGCATTGCGTGCAGGCATATGCGACTTGGTCACGATCTTCAAATCACTAAAGTGGTCAGCAAGTTGATTCGCTACTGCTTGCAAATCAATTATCTTCTGGACTTCTTTATTTGCTTCACTAGTGCGCGAGTCATGTGCATAGATTCCCGTGGATTGCCACGTTATTTTCTGACATTTTTCATTAAGGGGTTGATTTCCTCCCTCTAATGGTGGGAAACTATTCTCATCAAATATATTATCAGCGAATCGGGCAGTATGCAAATCTCCCGTCATAGGGTCTAAATACCTAATTATGGATGTTGTCTCATAACCAACGTATATCCCAGACTTTCGGAGAGGGCTCATTGCGGTACGCTGTGGTGGAGGGATAGGTATATAAACTTTGCACCCAAATTTGCGAAGATGGGAAATTTTCGGTGCTGACCCTTGCACTTGTTGCATAGGTGAATGGATATTATATACCGATGGTCTAAAGTTGATGAGAGTTGCTGCGTCCAGGACTACATGTCCCCAACATGTAGTTGATAAATTACAATTCTGCAAAAGTGGTTGGGCAATAAATTTAATCATTTTAATTAATGCCTCTTCTTGTCCATTCTAGGTGTGGACATGCGGTACGGAATGTTCAACATTAATTCCCATTGCCATGCAATAATCATCAAATGCCTTCGAAGTAAATTCTCCGGCATTGTCCGTTCCAAACGACTTCACATGATGATCAGGGAAATTGTTTTAAATTTTAATTATCTGCGAGATTAGCTTTGCAAAAGCATAGTTTCTAGTAGACAATAAACATACGTGTGACCATTTCGAGGAAGCATCGATGAGCATCATAAAATATGTAAATAGCCCTGACAAGGGCTATATAGGACCGCAAATGTCTCCCTGGATACAGTCTATGATGAGGACATGACCCCTATGGATACAACCATATTTGATATGCTTGTTGTTCCAATTACAAGAGCTCGTACACTTCACTTAAATTATCAGGTGAGCTCGTTTTTAGGAGTGTCTGTATATTATATGAACTATATGATGTTACTTAATGATGAAAATGTATATTTGTGTAGCACCATGTCACTTTTTGTCCAAGCCAAACAAGAGTTCGAGCTGGACACGCTTTGTAATCTAATTCGGCCTCCGGAGACAGCATTGACTTCAAACATGCATAACTTTCACATACGGAGTCCGTTTGAGGTCCACGAGTACTTGATGGAAAGCTTATCTCATCCTCTTTCTAACGATCCGCTTCGCTTCCAAATTCGTTCGGAGCACTTCGGAATCATCAAAAGAAGATGATGTGTCACCTATTTGGGCAGTGGGCCTTGTAATTCGGATAGAAACCCTAGGCCCATACTTTCACGTGCTTACTGTTCACGCATGAACAGTACCACCACCCTCCCTCTTGCTCCTATACATAGTGGCCGCCGCCCTCTAGTTTCTTTGGATTTTGTTGAGTTTAGGTTTAGCCATTGTGCAAACTTCTGTTCTTCAGTTGTGTCAGACAACCACCTGTCAATACAGCTTTCGGGATCCCACCATTTGTATTCAATCCTATTTGCAATTTTAGATTGCTATTTATCTTGTTCTTGCTTGTTCTTCGATTGCATGCAGGAACAAACCTTCGTTGCCAGGTTGATCGTGCATCTAGCAAGGTCGATAACGAACTCGGACTTGGTTCAGTGATTGCCGGGCATATTGGTCGTGTGCGATTGGTCGTGAGAGTCGTCTCCACCAAATCAAATTATCCTTCTCATCGAAAGATCGGGACACCCATTGTCGCATCAGTCTAGGAATGTAGGGACTTCATCCTTCACTTTCAGAGCAAAAGGTCTAGTATTTAATTTCCCGGTGGCTCATGTGGGGCACAAAAAATCTTCCTAATTCCAAAAATTCTTTACATCGATATTATGTCCCTGTGAATTGTTAATTATATTTCTCATCATCCTATGACCTGGGTGGCCTAATCTATCACATCAGAGACAGAAAAGTTCAGAGCTTCTAAATATGGGTTTTAGAACAATATAGGCTGTGAGTGTCTTAATATTATTGCAGTATAGTCTAGTTTCATATGAAGGAAGTCGTTCTAATACCATTATTTTTACTTTATTCACGCTTTGTAATGAACAGGTATTCCTTACCATACTCTTCTTCAGTCTCTACGTGAAAACCGTTAGCGCAAATATATTTGAAACTTAGGAAAGTTCTAGTGGATTCTGGGTACAACAAGGCTTCTTTAATGACCAAAATTGTGCCCACCGGAAGTATAATTATAGCCCTTCCTGAGCCTATTATACAAGTATCGATGCCCGCGATTGTCGTAAGACTACCAATATTCTTGTTGATCGACTGAAAGAATTTCGTCTCTTTCAAGATGGTATTCGTTGTGCCGATATCTACTAAGCACACTTCATGTATAGGGCGCCACACACGTTCTAATATAAAGTACTTTATTAATATGTAGTAGGAAGCAATCAACACATAAATAAAATACTTCAAATATCAGAACATAACTTACTATTATAAATACGGGAAGAAAATATAAGTCTTGCAGGACTTATCGCAAGAATTTAACGCTTTGCTCTCCTAGAGCTTACAACCATTATTCAAAGAATAAATTAATTCAATGTCCGCCCTTCTTGGCTTGAGCATTTGGCTTGACCTTGAAACCCATGACCTTACCTTTCTTGCCCCACTCCTTTGGGAGAGGCTTCCTCACCTTGTAGCTGCTAGCATTGGTTTCATGGCCAATATTGCTACTAGGCGGCTGTGAGATGTAGTTCTTCCTTAGAATATCATCTTGATCTTTTGCAACTTGCATGGTGTCAATCAATTCGGCATACTCCTTGTAGCCGTCTTGACGATAGTTGCGTGCGGATTGCACCGCATTCGGATGAAAGGTAAAGTGAGTCTTCTTAATTTTCTACTCATTTGTGATTACCTTACCATAGAGTTGAAGACTGGTACAAATTCTGTGTAAGGCATAATTGTACTCTCCCACAGTCTTGAAGTCAGCAAACCGTAATCAGGTCCATTCCTGCTCTATCTGAGGAAGAATAGTGTTCTTCAGCTTCTCGGACCGCTTCTTTAGTGTAATCCACAAAGCTAGCACGTTCTTCTCCATCATATACTCATTCTCGAGCGTTAGGCAGAGATGGTGTTTGAGGAAGTGAAGTGCCTGATCATTTTCCTAAATAGTGGGATTGGCATGCTTTGTTGTGCTAGACCCGATAGTAGCACGGAGCTTCTTGGCCCCCAAGTACAATTAGGGTTGTTCATTTTTGAACCGAACCGAAAAAACCGTATCGAAAATACCGAGCTGCGTCTTGGCCAACTCGGTTTGACCCAGATTCAGATTCGATATTTGACGGATTCAAATATGATTTTTGGTATTTTGGTTTTTCGGTATAAACCATACCGAAAACCGAAAAAAATGAACTATGTTTACAGACTACGCACAGCCTTCCTGCCGAGGCTTCGGTGCTCGTGGCCTTGCGTAGTCGTGCTCTACTGACCCATTGGCAATGACAAGAAGCAATAAGTTATCAGCCCATTGGCACTTGGCGACAAAGCAATCGCCCAATTAGTGAATTAGTGTGGTTGGTGTATCGATAGTAGACCGGTAGTGTCTTCTTTGGCCGAGTCTTTGGACTAGTTGCAATGTATAAGGCATGCATGCATAAAGTACATGCATGGTAGTACCGTAAGGATATGATATGACCCGCTTCATATATTACAAATAGTAAGAACTTTCTACATTCGCTACTTGATTGTGGTTCGATCGCTGAGTGCTAGCTCTTCGCTTGCTTTGCTAATTGCTAGTTTTTGGGCTCGTTGGTTGCTTTGCGACTGCGGTGCATATAGTGCATATCAGTATAGTGATGTTGGCTACCGTCTGCCGCTATGTGCAACTTCGTCATTCACAATTCGCGTCAACTTTGGTAAATATGGTATTTACCGATACCGTACCGAAAAAAACTTGGGATTTACCGAAACCGAACCGTATTTTTAAAAACACCGTATTTACCGAACTAACAATACCATATACACCAAACCGAAAATACCGAAAAAACCGAACGAACACCCCTAAGTACAATCTCGATATTGGAGGCCCAAGTCAAGTAATTCTGGCCATGCTGGGCCAGTTCTTCGAACTCCCAGTTCATGATGCTATTTATGCAAAGAGTTCAAAAGATTACTACTGGTAATTTGTATAAAATGGTTGCAAAATTCCCATAATATTCCCGTATTTTTCTATGTATTTTTCATGATTTACTGCTATTTTCAATGATTAAAAGTAATATAAACAATCACAGATAATCAAAATAGCAAATACAATATATAAATTGCATAGAAATAATAATAACAGAGTTAAACAGGCTTCAAATGCTCAAACGATTCAAAATTGAATTCTCGAGGCAATTTTCTTCTGGAATATGAATTTTCAGAGAATTATGCATTTTCCAAGGGCTAAAGCGCTAATTTCCAATTCTAAGAAAAAATTTCGCACCATTTCAGAAAACCCGAGGGCCTTTTTGCAAAATTTTGGGATTTTTCTTTTATCTTTTTTTCTTTTCCCAATTTTTACTGGGGCCGGGTATATTCAGCCCACTATGGCCCATTTGGCCGGGTCAAAAGGGGTGAGCAGGGGGGTTCTAGGGTTCCCCCATGCCCCTGCTCACAAAAGGCGGCGGCACCGCTTTACGCGCGAGGTGTCCGGTGGTGGTCAGAGGCCACGTGAGCCTGGAGGCGGGCTTGTGGGCTAGGTGCATGCTGTGGCGCAGACACACACGATCAGACGCAAGAGCTCGGAGGGTTCGCTTCGGCCGGCAGTGGTCGCATGGGAGAGGCACTGCAGTACACATGGCGGTGGTCGGGGGGGCGGTCGGGATGAGGTGTGTGTGGCGGCGGCGACGTGGTGCGCCTCGTCTTGGGACAAGCAAGTCTTGTGACGGCGCCTTCTGAGAGCAGCGTCTGCGGTGAAGGTGCGCCACGGCGACCAAGTTATTACGACCAAGCTAAGGGTTTCCACGATCAGTATGGCTCTGATACCAACTTTTGTGAGAGCCGTCGAGCGATTTAATTTGAAATACTTAACCTTTCCGTTGGTCCTAGCATCACAATTTAAATTTCCCCACTCTTGGTGTATTATGTACTTCCCAGAACAGCAGTACGCATACACCTTACAAAAATAAGCATCAACTCCATACACAAATTATTACATTACCGAAAACTTCATAATTCACACATATCATATAACCAAGACTTCATACAAAAAAGGCGACCGGCCAAACATAACACAAAAGATTACGTTTGTAGCAGAAACATAGGTCATAAGATGGTAGTAAACAAAAGTCAATCGGTTACCCTTACCTACAAGGAAACCGACCGAAAACGTCGAGTAAGCCGTCGAGAGCGAAGTCGATCTCACACTCGTTAACCCCTTGGGGGTCAACCTCCTCTGCAGCAAGTAGACAATGCAATTGAGTACAAAATTGTACTTGCAAGACTTACGATTAACAAACCTATACAAAGCTACAAGCAAGCTTGATTCAATGAAGAGGGCTATAGAGCTTATTTTCAGCATAAAGCAGTATTTCATTTGCAATAGTGTAATAGATTGAAAGGCACTTTATCAAATTTGTTTTTAGTTGTTCAAATAACAGTGAGACAACAGTTATAAATATAATTAACATCCTAAAGGTTACTTCCCAACAGCCACCACAACAATAGCACGAATAACCCATTCATACCACCGGATCTCAAGTTTTATCAAAATGTTATAGTCTAACTCTTGAAAGACCTCACCAAGCGTGTCCATAACCAAGGACTTGGCTATTCAAATAGATTAGACCTTGTAGGGGTGAACAACTTTACTCACATGTCAGACCGCCTTTTCACCAAGCTATAGAGCACACTTCCTTGGGTATGCTGGCAAGGCTAAGTCCTACGGGACGTTTATAATATTATATATTAATTACGAGCCGCCCGTATGGATGGAAACCCATACATTGTGTCGGAGTCATTGTAAAGCCTCAGTCAACTACCCCTTGGTGTAAAGCCTCGGACAACTATAATGCTCCTTGGTGTGAAGAACCTAGCTAGGAACCCACTCCCGCACACCCAACAACAACACACATTTCTTTCTAAACACAACACACAACCACCACCTGCGACTCGAAGCTAACACACACCAAAGTACTAAGTCAAGAGGGGACCCATATGACTCTCATGTGGATGCACACAGAAATGCTTGGTTTAGTGTAACAAGATGTTCGGTTCTTGTTGACTCAGGAACCAACCACACACCCGATAACCACACCTGTCAACCGTGTGCCCAAGTCTAAATCTTTTTCTTTCAGGCTTTGTTTTTCCAAATACAATACATACATGAGTACCCTAACTCAAGTAGTTAAAGTGATGTTGGCATAATGACCATTGCCGAAACGATGATCCCTATACTACCGTTCTAAGCATTGCTAAGCAACAACAACTCGCATACTAAATATAGAGTAACTAGAGCCCATCCATCGAACTCTAAATCACAACAGATATAAATCTAAGCTCAGTTGTAAAGGATGGATGTTTACCTACAGTTCAAGTATCTATTCGGATTAACTATCGCGAACTGAGAAATTACTCATTAACATAGCATCCATACATACATTTGAAATTAAAATATTAGCATGCAAACATAATAGGACCAATGTTCATCAAAGGAGGAACTGCTTGCCTTGCTGGAGACAGTCTTCTTGCTACTGCAGATCACTCTCGTAAATACATGAATCGTCGCAATCTATCGATTGAGCAAAAAGAACAAATAAGAACGAATAACACGAGAAATAACAAAAATTCAATTTCATCCCACATGCATACACAGTAGGTGGAGTAATATTTTATAAGAATTTAGGTGAAAGTTTTAGTTTAAAAGGAGTTCATATGGATTTTCTAAGAATTTTGACAAGTTAAAGACATAAGTGTACAAACACATCAATTATCAAAATTTTCAGAAATAGGAACATATTTCAAACTCAAGCCAAGATAAAATACAGGAAAAATGAGAATTAACAAAATTAATTTCACTCAATTTGGAGTTAGGATGAAACACTTATGAATTTTGAAGTTTAAATAATTTTCTAGTGTAAAAACAATTCCTTCTAGACATTAATTTAACTTCAATATTTTCTCGAATAGATACATACTTAAATTTTATTTCATTTAATACTTTATTAAAAATGAAAACCAACAAAATTGGTTTTTCATTCAATTTGGAGCTAATTTAAATTAGTTATGAATTTTCTAAGTTAATTGAATTTTTAGTGTAATTTTAATTCGTTTCGGAATTTCTAAAATAATTAATTACTTTTTTATACCAAGACTCACTAGCCACGACTTATGACCAAGGATGTGAGACACGAGGTCAAGGTTTGACTGGTCAACTTTACCCACCTTTCTAGAAGTGGCGTCGAGGCGTATTCCAAGGAATACGTCTTCGGTTTACCAAAACGTAAACTTAATCTAAGCATGTAAGAAATACGTTTTTCTTAAGAGAAAACATACTTCACAAATTTGCACAATCACTTAACCGGCCATACAGGCCCACATGTCAACGACTCCGAGATTTTAAACGGTGTTAATTAGATTTCTAATCATGATTATTACGAGAGGGGCCTACTAGTCGTATACAATAAGAACTTGATTAACACTAATGACTAGGTTATCACCTAATTACGCCGGCAGCTCGTTGGAGTTTCAAACGCGAGCGCGGCGGCGAGGTAGAGGATCTGGCGAAAGAGTGGGTCTTCAGGCTCGGGGTTGGTCGCACCGGGTGCGCAATCACCTCGTGAAATTGTTGGTGGCGACGCGGAGTCCTGAGGATACCGGCGGCGAGCTCGCGACGGCCAGAGGCTGAGTCGAATGGTGGTGAATGCGTACCAGCAACTCTGGACGTCTGGAAGGCTCGAGATAATGCGCTCCATCGCCTGGTCTCGAGGAACACGACGCCCAGTATAACATCTCCTGTGGAGGTTCGTGGCAGCCGGAATCGAGGCGGCGGCGGTTGAAGAAGGGCTCGCTCTCCCTCGATGATACACTAAAAGCTGATTAACTTCACCTGAAGAATCCGTGAGGTGTTGCAGTCTTAATGGACAAGACGGTGAAGAGAATAACTCACCGAGATGCTCGCGAGCTTACATGGTCATGGCCGTTGGAGATGAGAACGACGAAGTCGCTCCCAACGACTCTGTGGACGCCAAGGACTGGGACTAGCTAAAATGGGCACAACATCGTGAGTGGACTCTGGTGGCGGGGTCGCAGGTGCTCGAGCGGCACCGGGGTGAGCTCAAGCTCCACTCTTTCCTTCACGGCTGGAACAAAGAATTGAGCGGAGAGGACGAAAGAGAGTGACATGGACGGAAAGGATAGGCTCGGGAGGTTTGTAAAGTCCAAGCGATACTTTGTAGTCGGTCCCGGAAGCATGAGGTGGCGAGGTGCACCTCGGTGGCGAGCATGCACGATCGCTAGCGCACTTGGCTAAGCGGCGAGGAAGAAGACGAAACTGACCAATGGGGCCCACTTGTCAGTGGCTGAAGAAATAGCGCGGTGAGTGGGTTTGGGCCCGAGTTTGACTCGAGTCCAGTGAGATGGTGTGGTCGAGTCAAGTCGGGTCCAGTGAGATGGCGTGGTCGAGTCAAGTCGCTTAGGGTTCGGTCGGGTTTGAGTTCGGGTTTGTATTTTGGTGAGATCAATTTGACTTCTAAAAATTTGTGAAAATTATATTAATTCATGATAAATAATCTAGTATTTTAATAAATTATTTCTAGAAACTTTTATGCACATATTTTTCTGGAATCAAATAGAAACTTGAATTCGAGTTAAAAGTTTCAATTTTTCGAATCAAACTTTATTACAAACATCAAAAGTTTAAAATAATGCACAAGCGCACAAGCTTAAGAGATACATATGCATGCTCATGAGATACATCAAAAGTTTTAAAAATCTCATACTTTTATACATTTAAAACATAAACCATAGTTTGGTTTGTTACAGCCCACCCCATAGACCCACTGCTGGACTAAACTCATGGTTTCCAACAGTTTCTAGAGTCGAAAAGGATCTGAATTGCCAGCCATATTCTTGCATCGCTTACCAATCCGAGACTTAGGCACGCACTCAGGAACCTGTTTGGGGCTTAAAGATAGCTTCTCCTTCCAAAAAAAAAGCCGTCTCAACAAACGGGTGTGCATCGAAGCAGCTTCAGTAGAAGCCAAAAAAAAAGCCAGTGTAAACTTTGGTTGAAAGCTGGGCAACTGGGCAAGAGGTACTTTCTGGGTTTTTTGTGGGTGGGACTTTTCGGTGATTGCCACTAGAAGTTGTGTGAAATTACTCTCATCCTACCATACCATTGGACAAAAAGGGGGTGAAGGGGAACCCAGGCGCTCAGGTCATCGCCCCTCTCCAGGTGGCACCCTCTCCACGCCACCCTCCCGTCGATGCTGCCCGGACCTGAGCACCGCCGCCAATGCTAGCCCTCTTCTCTGCCTCCCTACCAGTCCCGAGCACCGCCGCAGCTGTCCAAATCCGGTCGTCGAAGCCGCCTAGGACTATCATTCTTCTATTGTTCTCGCGCTCGGTGAAGTAAACTTTAAAGTCTGAAACTTAACGTCCATGTCAGTATGTCATGCACGCCCTCACATTCTCACATCTCCTCGTGGTAGTCATAGAATCTCTGCACCCGACCTAGTCTCCACCAGACATCAAGTTTTATCTAAAAAATTCTCTAGGTGCATACATCTCTAGTCTATCAATTATTTTGCAAATATTATACTGATACCCCTTCTATGCTCAGTAGCCTCCGAATTGGATCAGTATGTGAGTTATGACATGAGCATGCATGGTATCAAGAATTAAGTAGATGAATTCCGTAGAGAGAACCAAAATAACAGCGACGAAGTAACCACGACGAAAGAGAAAAATTTGGCGAAGACAACCGCAAATTCTATAAGCACAACCTTAAAACAATACAAGGGATTGTCTCTCTCTCATAGCCCTCCTAAATCTTTTAGAACCATCGGATCCCTTCCCTAAATAAGAATCTAGTGCCAAAGAATAACATAACCTCTAATCCTCTTGTGCTATGGATGAGTTTCTATTACTTGGTTTTATGGTTTGCTTGCTTTTTTGGGTTTCTATGGCACCCCTGATGGCTTTATATAGTGCCCCCACTAGTCCTTCTCCAAAGAGAAATAGGAATCCTAATCATAATATGATTAGGACAGGAATCCTTATAGCACACATCTCTAAATCCTTAACAATTTCCACCTTGAATCTTATCTGTGTGACTTCCTCCATACACAACATGTATAGTTGCCACTTCAACACCCGCCAGTTTTTTAGCAACTCCGTTGTATCCTATTCTTCTAAGTTATTCCATAATTTTTTCAGTGAATTCTTCTTGATTACGAAGTTTTTACCTTATCGAAGAGATATAGACGGATTATACTAACAACCTTTCACTCTGTCACTTCCATTTTTCACCCCGGTGTCTTTTCTGGTGTTGGGATGGTGGTGCCCCTTCTTCTTCCTATTGCTTGGATCACATTTGGATATGGAGATGTGTTCTTGGATGTGCTAGGGCTAGCTATGGAGCCTTGGGGCGTGCGTGATAATGTGTTGGGCTTCCTCCCCTTGGATAGCAATATATAGCAACATGTGGGCTTTTGATTCCTTGCAAAACAAATCCCAATCTTACCTTCTATTAAGACCTGTGGAAATGCTGAGCTGAGAATAACTCCGTACATTGAGACCATCTCCAATGTTGTGTTTTAGCCGATTCAAATGAGGAGAGAGAAAGCATTGAATCGATTCAATATATTGGAGGGGTCGATTCCAACAAAAAAAATGAATGGAACCAAACTCTACTTAGGAATCGATTCAAAGCATTAAACAACTCATATGAGCATTAAACAACTACATAGAAGAGTGTGTGTTTGAGAGAGGATATTATTATTTTGTGGTTTTTTAATGTAACGTGGGTCCTAGTTATTAATAGGAATCGGTTCAATACATTGGAGAAAAATAAGCTCAGTTCCTAAAATGCTTATGTGGCATGACTTTGAATCAACGTCGATTCAATACACTAAAGATGCTCTTAGTCCTCCAGTGTCCATGCGCTGCGTGGTTTCATCGGTCCCCTTTTTTTTTGCTGCCGAATGCTGGCACGGGAGGCTTTGGCCGGTCACTAGGTGCCTTGACCGTTTACGCCAGTTGGCACTGCCTAGTGCTTCTCACCTTTTCTACATCGACCTGCCTCCTATCACGTGGGCTTCGTGGGAATGCAGTAGGCTGCCCAGGATCTGCTTTCCGGTTTTCCTCCTTACACACATCCTCCAATTCCACGCGTGTTGTGCTGTGATTGTGTTTACTACCCGCGTAGCTGTGCCTCGTTCACCGCTTCGGCTCTTGCACCTTCGAGTTTGTTCGAGATCGCTCGAGATCGCATCCGCATTCCCCACCCACCCAAACACACGAAATTCCCCACACCCACACCCGAAACTAAACTCCTCACACCCACACCCGCACACAAAACTCCTTGCGATTCCTCCCCGCCCCAACCGATCCCCCCCTCCATTGAATCATCCGTGGTTGATGAGTACTAGCATCCTGGTGATGTTAATATTTGCGATTTAGGCTTAAGAAAGGGCTCTTATAGTGATCAACCTATACTTCATATTCTTATGTTTAGTCATTTCTAATTTCTCAAATGACCTAATGTATTCTTATCTAGTGTCGTGTTGTTGCCCAACAGCCCAGGCTTTGTGGCTCAAATGATAGTATTCAATAAAGCTTTCCGAGCTTTTCTGGCACACTGAATGAGAAAAGCTAATACCCAGGTAGCATGGAGTAAGCTCAAAAGTTACACATATTAGGTAGAAAATGGCACAGATGGTGAATATCAACTGAAGTAATGCACAGCCTGATAACTTTGCTTACCCACATATCTTGCGTTTTTTTCCTCCAGTGGGATTGATCTCATCGGTAATGCCATGAGAAGCATGTTCTATATCTTAATACATACCGCTTTGAACTCTCTTAACTCATCAAGTCATTTGAAGCTATTTTGCAACATATCCACCTCAGTATTTCTCAAGGAAATAGTGGATTCAGTGACACTTAAGGAATGCATTGTACTTTCCCTTTTTTGCTCTAATTCAGCAACATGAGCCGTTAGCATACAACATTCATCCTTGTAAACTCTATCCACTGTACTTTTCTGCATAGTTAAAATAAAAACATTTTAAGAAATATGAAATGAATATACTATTCACTGTGAAATCAGAATAGGAAGAAAGAAATGACAAATTATTAACCTCTTCACTTTTTTGCTCTTGCAAGCCTTTGAACCTTTTGGTCCTGCAGATTCCTTTCCATCATTAACCTCTTTGAGATTTCTTTTGATGTTTCAAATTTTTTTTTTTGACATAGCTTCAACTCCTCCTTAAGCGTGGTTATCAGCTGCTTCACGCTGGACATGTAACTAAATTATTTCATCCTTTGCATCTTGCAACGCTACCTAATGGTGTCTACTTAGTCCGCAAGAAAATTTGCAAAATCGCCCTTTGTTTGCCTCATTTTAAAGGCTATGTATCTTGAATTATTTAAAAGATCATGATCATGATCATGAACTACATACCTCCATTTGCAGGGAGCCAATCTCTCGCTCAACTCCTAAAATGCGTAAAACAAAAAATAGTGTCAGAAATTATCACATTGCCAATTCGATTTTATGAAGGGCTGCTACTTAAGCTATTTTTGACTGGCTGTTGTAATCTTACTATGCACAATTTTGTTACAAGAGAAAACATCGTTTGTTCCACTACTACACCAATTTCTAAACTTGTGCTAGTTTTCTTCAATGTAGCAAGTGTAGCACAGGTTGGGCATCAAATGTCACATGCTTAACATTGTTAAATCGGTTGTCTGTTTGCCTTGTTCGAGAGCAATATGAACTAAGGAGAATACTTCAGAAAGATAAGTAGATGGGACAACAGAGACAAAAAGAAAAGGAAAATTTTTCCTCACCCCTTGTGGCGACTGCCAGCTCTCTCTTGCTTGTCCTTAGAGCCTCTGCAAGTGACATAACATCACCATTAGTTGGCTAAACCAAACTCCAACCTGTTGATTCGCAAATTTCCCCACCCACGAATTCAAGGAGAGATTACCTCCAACACGCAAAAGATCATTGATTTCTCCCTTCCCCACAAAATGCACAAATCATAAGTTGCCCAAAAACCCTACCCACAAGAAACAACCGAACCATCGAATCCACGAAAGATCTCACTTTTGGAGCACGGAAACAATCGAATCATCGAGGCCCAACCGCGGATCAGACCAGATCGACGACAAAAAAAAGTGTATTTCTCATGCAGACACACCATGGGGCCGACCCAAGCGGCACGAGTAGGGAGGTGGCGCCTTAGAACCGAGGCCAAGCGGGAGGAGCCAGCGCGGGCCGGCACTGTGGGAGGCCGAGGGCCCGAGCCGAGAGGAGAGCAGCTAGAGGAGCCACACAGCGTGGGCAGAGGAGCAGAGGCAAGCCGAGTGGCGGCGTTGGCCACCGCCGCATGCCGAGGAACCTGAGGAGCAAGGATCTTGGGCGCCGTGATAGTGGCACCATAGGGCTGGGCCACAGGCGCCTGGCCGAAGGTCTTGAGCCACCGCCGAGCCCAGCAGACGGGGAGCTGAAGGGCCGGCAGTAGGGGAAGGAGCCTCGTGATGCAAGGGAGCAAGATCACAAGAGGGAGGAAGATGGGAAATGAGGAGATGGGGGAGATGAGGAGCTGGGAGTAAGAAGAATGGGGAGGAAAAAGGATCCGGACACTACCCGAGAAGAAGCTAGAAGAACGTCGAATGGAGGCACGCGAGGACGCGAAAGCAGACGCGAAGGACAAAACCAGCTGCAGATTGAACGGTGGAGGAACCAAGGAAAGATCGAACGGTGCCCGTTTCTTTGCTCCTAAGTCTGCTTCTATAAAAATTGTTATCCCCGTTCCTTGTAGCGGTTTGGTGGATGCGAGTGTAGGGATGAAAACGGATCGGATAGTTTCCGACCGATCCAGAAGGAAACGGATTCGGATTGTCTCGGATAATTTTCGGATCGGAAACGAATTCGGATTTTTTTGTCGGAAACGGAAACGAATACGATAGGCATGCTATCCGGCGGATACGGATATGAATACGGATTATCCGGATACCAAGTCCGGATATCCGGATTTCAGCCCAAAAGAGAAAATGGGATTTTAATTGATTTTCGAATTTCAGAAAATGCAACAAATCAAATAGCCTTTTAGAAAATAGCAAAAAGAGTTCAAAAATTCTAGAAAAAAATCACAAAAATTCCTTGAATTATTTTGAACTTAATAAAATTAATTCCAAGTTAAAGTAATTGACTTTAAATCCAATAAAATCACATAAATTATTTTAATTTCTAAAATAGGAAAAACCTTTTAAAATCCGAAAATTCAAGAAATTAATTATTTTTCCTTTTTCACTTTAAATCCAATAAAATCCCAGAAATCTCAATAAATTTTATTTTTGACATTAAAAACTAGGAAATTAAATAATTGACTTTATTGTATTATTTTTCTTTTAACCAAGAAAACTCTTTTAAATATCAAAAATCCAATAAAATAATAACTTTATTACCTTTATTTTTAGTAACATACTTTGGGATGTTGTTTAACTGGTTAATTTCTATCTCTTAAAAATGGTTGTAGTTTCTAATTATACACATGGGGGTACATGTGAGAGTAGGGGTGCTTAACACTACCGATGCCGGTCCCAAGCCTGGAAAAAAGTGGAGGGGGCATGAACTGTTTGTAATAATTATTTATGTAATAATTATTTATTGTAATAAATGTTTATTATAATAATTGTCATTAAATGCACTAATTCTTGATTCACATGGTGGAGAAATTCGTGTAACATGTTATAATTCGGTGCTTGATCAGTTTTATGACTTAATTGAGGTTGATAAGGTGTACTTGATATCTAGAGGATCAGTAAACTTGCTCAGAAGTAGTTTACAAGGACTATGAAGTAACTCTGGATGCCGAAAATATGAACAATTCATGAATGTTTGCGTCAAACAAACGAGTATATGTTTTCGCTAATTTTTGGCATACAATTTAAGGGGTTTGTATGTTCCGAAAAAATATCCGTGACTATTCGTTTCGATTCGTATTCGTATTCGATATTATTTGTATCCGTATTCGTATTCAGGGTATCCGTATTCGTATCCGCATCCGGAAAAAAAAATATATAAACAAATATAGCAGAGCTATTATCCGTCCGTATCCGATCCGTTTTCACCCGGATCTCGTCGCCATTATCCCTGTCTGGGCCCATTATCGGGCGCGAGCCTTTTCTCCGATCTCGTCGCCGCCGCTCCCCGCGGAGCGGCGCTTCCTTCCGCCTCCCGCCGGGGCTAGACCGATGGGCTAGGGGGTTTTCCCTCCTGCGGCCGCGAGCGCCTGGCCGGAGCCTTGTGGGATCTGCCCGTCTCCTCTCGCTTTAGAAGTCTACAGCCCCCCAGTTTGAGCCTATCTTGTGTTGCCTGATCTGCTTGTGGAAAGAAAAATTGCTTATTCGCAGTCTCTGAATTGGAAGCAGGTGTTGGGATGAGTACTTTGCAGTTCTTGGTTCTTGGATGATCAGTTTAACTTGGGAGGGTAAAAATTGGGTTTTTGTTCTGTGTTCTTTGGGTGATTAGCACTCAAATACTGTGCAAGATTCTAGCTTATCCTATTCTTGTGTTGTTAATGCCAGCGGTGGGGAGATAGATAGACTCACTAAAGTTTGGGATTTGTTTCTCGGATTTGGATTGCCAGATTTGGGGACATATTCTTCGCGAGATTCCGCCCTGTAAAGGATATCCACTGCTATGAATTGATTTGAGGTTAATGCAGGTAGTGCTGGGGAGGGCACATATTACATATTCTGATCTGCCCGGCCAGTTAGGGAGATGGGTTCCTCGCAAGAACCCACCTTTTCATCGGCCTCAACGGCCGCGCAAGTGAATGCTTGCGCTCTGGACTTGCTCCCGGTCTATGCTAAGGAGCTTATTGCTGGTGGTGCAGCTGGTGCATTTGCAAAGACTGCGGTGAAACCACTGGAGTGGGTCAAGATCTTATTGCTATGTGTGCTGTTACTCTATAGACGATATCTGAAGGTTTTCAGTCCTTTGGGATCCTCCAATCCTTGAGGAAGCTGTGACAATACGAGGGGATTCGAGCCTTCTACAAGTGAGTATTGTGGAAAAAATTCCTTAAGCTTTGCCTGATGAATTTTGTATCTTGATTTTGACGCCGTGTTGTTGTTCACGAAGAGGGAATGGTGCGGGTGTGCTTCGGATGGTTCCATATGCGGCATTGCATTACATGACATATGAGCAGTATAGGTGCTGGATACTGAATAATTTTGCTCCATCGGTGGTTACAGGTCCTGTCGTTGATCTCTTGGCTGGCTCAGCTGCTGGTGGGACTGCGGTTCTGTGTACCTACCCTTTAGACTTGGCTAGGACCAAGCTGACATACCAGGTATTGCACGGCCATGCTGATGCATTGTTCATTCTGTCCTTAATTATAAAAGTGAGGAGTCCATCACTACAAGTATTATTGGAATAATTCCCTGATCAGCATTAGTAGTTCACATGATGGCGGCTATTGATCAGTTATTGTTAGCAATCATTTGCTCATGGTTGGTTGTATTAATTTTCTTCACAATTGCTCCTAGGTTTCTTTTTTTTTTTTAAAGAAACCGGCAGGAGAGTTGCTCGTTTATATTAATAGAGAAAGACGAAACAGAACAGAGTAGCGGGAAAACAAAAGGAGACTAAATTACAGGGGAGAAAAAAGCTCCAAACACTTGGCCCCCGCAAGGGACCAGGATCTACCCTTCTCCTTAATTTTTGCTATGAGTAACTGAGGTGAAAAGGCTTTGTTGTTGAAAATTCTAGAGTTACGTTCCTTCCAGAGCTCCCACATGATAAGGATAAGGGTCGTACTAGTAGCCTTCGCAGGGGATCCTTTCCTCTCCAAGAACATTGGACCACCATCCGGGATGCTCGTCTGGGGACTAGGTGGAAGGCTGTAGGCTCACATAGCCAAGCCAGTCCGCCATCTGCTTCTAGATTCTGGTGGAGAAACGACATTGGGCGAAAAGGTGGGCTGGCCGATTCTGCGTGTGTCTGCGCAGAGGGGCGTAAGAAGTGGTTAGGCCATCCTCGTGCTTGAAGCTTGCTCATGTCCAGAGCTTGTTTTGAATCGCGAGCCAAGCGAAGAATTTGCATTTTGGGGGGGCGTGTGATTTCCAAATGAGAGAGTGGAAATTTGTCCTCGTGGAACCAAGGAAGAGCAAGGCGTAGGTGGATTTAGAGGAATAGACCCCATTAGTACTTAATTTCCAGACGATCTCATCCGGGGAGCCTGGGTCCAGACGAGTTTGATTGATTTTGGACCAGAGTCCAACAAACTGATGGATATGGTCAACAGAGAGGCCCCCCAAGGTATTGATGTTGCGCACCCAACATCCGTTCTGGAGACCCAAGGCCACTGTCTGGTCTTTCCTTTTGGAGATCTGAAAGATCTTGGGGGCCATGTCTTTTGGAGCCGCACCGTTGAGCCAAGCAGAGTACCAGAAAGAAGCTGTTTGACCGTCCCCGATGGAAGTCCTGGTTGCAACAAGAAGAGGTGCGGTCCCCTTCAAAGACAGGTATAGCCATACCGACCCAGGGTTTGGAAGGGGCCTTCCATTGTTGCCATTGCCATCTAAGTCTTAAGGCCGCGGAGAATTTGGTGAGGTTGAGGATGCCTAGCCCGCCAAGCTTGAGCGGGCGACACACCTTATCCCAGTTGATTTTACATTTACCCCGAGAGGTTCTCATGTCCCGCCCAGAGGAAACGGCGCCTTTGCTGCCGAGGGCACAGAGGATGATCGAGGATCTTGAAGACCGTGAGGTAGTAAATAGGAATCGAGGAAAGGACAGATTTGACTAGGGTGGCACGCCTGCAGGGTCGAACGCCTTCCAAATTTTGTTAACTGCCGCCCACTTTGTCAAGAAGGGGCTGAAAGTCCACTTTGCGCAATCTTTTATGGGTGAGTGGAAGACCAAGGTATTTGATTGGGAAGGACGCTCTGATTGCAGGAAAACCTTGGAGGATGGCATTCAGGTCAATGTGATCGCAACTGATCGGGAGCACCGTGCTTTTTTGAAAATTGCGCGGCGTCGAGGCCTCACCAAATTGAGAATAATCTGGGTGGTAGTTTGGAGTTCAGATTCTGTCGGGTTGATGAAAATGGCTGCGTCATCCGCGTAAATGGATGTTCTGAGGGTCGCGAAGCGGTCTCTTGTGCGAGCCAGGAATCCCAGGTCTGTAGCCAAATCTAGCAACCGTTGAATAGGATCGATCGCCAAAATGAAGAGGAAGGGTGAGAGGGGATCCCCTTGTCGGAGCCCTCTACCGTGGTTGATGGCCTTTCCAGGGATGCCATTAAGAAGGACTTTGGACGAGGCGGAGCTAAGAAGGGCGGCTACCCAATTTGTCCATCGAAATGGGAACCCTCTTTTCTGAAGGAGGTCGAGGAGATAGTCCCAGCGGACCGAGTCGAAAGCCTTTGCAATGTCCAGCTTGAGGAAAAGTGTGGGGGTGTTAGAAAGGTGAAGACTTCTGATCAAGTTCCGAACATAGAGGAAGTTGTCGTGGATGCTCCTGGTCTTGATGCACTTTGGGCTTGGGAAACCAAGGCATTTAGGAAAGGCGACATTCGAAGCGCAAGCGTTTTCGCGATCCACTTCCCAAGGCCGTGGATGAGACTGATAGGTCTAAAGTCTTGCGTTTTACGCCCTTCCTTTTGGGAATTAGCACAATGTTGGCAGTATTAAGAAGGTGGAGGTGCGACGTCCGGAGAGAGTGGAAGCTGTGGAAGACTGCCATGATGTCCGCCTTGATGATTGGCCAACAGGCCTTGTAGAAATTATTGGTAAAACCCTCTGGCCCCGGTGCTTTGTCCCCCGGTAGTTGGTTTAAGGCAGAGAGAACTTCGTGTTCAGGAAAGCGGCCCGAGGCCGAAGGTCAGCGAAGGGAGGTTGATGGTCTCCCAATTGAGGTCCGCCACGAAAGCAATGGAGTGCTCAAAGATGTCATGAAAGTGCTGCTGAATTAAGGCCTCTTTCTCTGTGTGCGCGATCGCCCACCCCAGGCCGTTTCGAAGCTTGTGGATGTGGTTTTTTCGCCTTCGGCCGTTAACTTTGAGGTGGAAGAACTTGGTATTAGCATCGCTTTCTCTTAGGTTTGTGATGCGGGAACTTTGGCGTTTCCTGGTGCGGTCGATCACAGCTAGCCCCAAAACTCTCTTCTTGAGACTGGTCCTAAGGGCTGCTTCCTGAGGCGAAAGTGCCCTGAAGTCTTGCGCCACGTCGAGCCGGAGAATGAGCTCTAAAGCCATGTGGAGGAGAAGCTTAGGTCGAGGGAAGAGGCGTCGACTCCAGGATTTTAGAGCAGAAGCCGTGGAAGTAAGCTTGTGGTTCAGACGATGCATCGGCTCTGGTGCCAAAGATGGGGGACCACCATTTAATTTTGTATCGCCAAGAAACCCGCATCTTGATCCAGAAGTTTTCAAAACGGAAGGTTCTGGGCCGGGCAGGATTGCGGATGTTGGAAAGCAGCAGGGGGCAGTGGTCGGAGACGGAGGAGGACAGCGCCTGCAGAAAGAGGTTTTCAAAAAGGGTATCCCAGCCTTCGTTGCAAAATACCCTGTCCAACCTAACAAGGGTAGGATTCCGACGCTCATTGCTCCACGTGAATTTTCTATTCTGCAGGTGAATTTCTCTAAGTTCACAGGTGTTTAGAGTGTTGCGGAATTGAGCCAAGCGTCGTGGGTTAATGTTGGAATTGCTTTTGTCGGCGGCGCGATAGATGAGGTTGAAATCGCCCAGGACCAGCCAGTTGGTACCGAAGGACGGTTTAAGGGAGGTGATTTCTTGGAGGAAGGCCCGCTGTTCAGTGCTTCGGGAAGGACCGTACACTATCGTGAGGCGAAAAGCCGAATTGCATTCTCTGAGGGTCACTGAAGCCGAGAGGTTGTACGGCGACTGGTGCACATTTGTGACCTCAATGAATCCACCGTTCCAGAGGAGGAGGATCCCACCCCTCGTGCTCTCTGCAGGTTTAAAGGCGAAGTTCCGAAGGTTGTAGCCCCCGAGGTAGTCCGCTAGGTTTTGGTCAACTTGACTTAACTTAGTTTCTTGGAGGCAGGCGAGGTGACAAGAAGTTGAGATGAGGGTCTCGCGCACGGAATCTTTCCTGGTTTGGGTGTTGAGGCCGCGCACATTCCAGCTGATGATGTTAAGGTTAAAGCCGTTCATTGTAGATTAATCCGCCAAGGAGTAACGCAGGGGGGTGAGTAGGTGTAGAGCTAGACGAAAAAAGCACGGCCGCGGGGGATGGAACCGTGGGAGGAGGACATCTAGGTGACAGAGTGCGGCGCTGAGGGGACAAAGCCCCACGCCCGAAAGTGTAGCGCAGAGGAGAGACGCCAAGGAGAAACGCCAGAAGAAGCAGAGATGTGGGCGGCAGGGGTGCTCTGTCCCGGGTCCCTTTCTATAGACAGAGCGAGGACGGGAAGAAGAAGCGTTGAGAGCAACTGTGGTAGGGGCGGACTAGCGGCCTTTGGCAACCGCCAGAGCTAAGGTGCCTCCGAGCAAAGATCGGTAGTCGTATTCTCAAACAGTTAGCCTAGTGAAACGCAGTGCATGGACAGAGAGAATCGGCAAAGCAAGTGGAGCAGTCGAAGCGGTAGTCGTAAATTCATCCATAGCCGGCAATGCAACTGGAGCAGCAGAAGTGGTAGTCATGTAATCTTCCATAGCAGTAGTCATACATAATTCAGGAGAAGAAAAGGGCGACGACAAAGCAGCAAACACAGTAGGTGTAGCAGGGATACAATCTTCCACAACAGTAGTAGTACAGAATGCAGTAGGGAGGTAGGAGAACGGCAACAAAACAAAGAAAAGAGCAAAGGCGAGATTGGTGTAGGGCATGATCTCGCTGGGGGCGTCTGCAGCAAGCGGGAGAGCGGCTCAATTTGCTGCCGCCACCAGCCCGGGAAGGCGAGGGGTGGCCTCAGAAGAGCTCAGGGATCCCTGATCGACGGTGCCCGACTGTCCTCCAAGCTCAGCGAGGGCTTCACAGCCATGTGAGTTGACAATCCAGCTTGAAGAGTTGCGAGAGGGCAGCGATGGTGTCTTGCGGAAGGGTGCCTGGAAAGAATCCAAGTAGGCCTTGAGCGCCTCATCCGTCAGCTGTTGTTCCTTTGGGAGGGTACCTAGTTTGTGTGCGAGGGCCTCCCTGAGCCCGGTGCAACATTGAGCGACCCTGCTTGACAATGAGGGCGCACTCCTCCCGAGCTTGACGCTTGGTAGGCAAATGCATCTAAGGGTGAGCAAGTAGGTGAGGGCAGCAAGTAAAGGCGAGGCTGGCTTGGAGAACAGCACCTGCGAGAGGTCACTTTGCCGGGCCGGGCACTGAGACTTGCCTTGGTGAAGTTAAATTTGTGGCGGAGCGGTGTGAGATCTTCAGACCTCTGCTCAATTGGTTGGAGCTGAGTCGGGCAGGCAGGATGTGTGGCAGGCCTGCTCTCAAAAGGGTCTCAGATGGGAGTGTGCTGGCAGACGGCAACTTCTACGCCCCTGCACAGGGACGAAAGGGCCCCGCAGACCAACGCCTGGTTCTGGATAGCCAAGTCAATGGGGTGCACCTTGTTCTGGAGAACCAGGTCAGGATCAGCAGGAGGGAGGTTGACCCGGTCTGGAGCAGGAGGGGAGTATGCCCTGTCTGGAGCAGCAAGGGGCGAGCATGCCTCCACGTTCACCTTAGTCAGGAGATCGATGGTGGCAGGGTGCACAGGATCTGGGGCAAGCGCGTGGACTGGAGCGGCAGGGGGGGAGTTCTGTAAGCCAAGGTCGATGGAGTGCATCCGGTCGGAAGAGTCTGAAGCAGTAGGGGGGGCCTTCCATCGCAAGCACCTGAGGTGGGGAAGCAGGCAACAAAGCGCACCGACTGGAGCCGTTCTCGGGAGGAGGTGCTGATGAGATGAACCGCTGCTTGCTTGAAGCTTGCCCAAGTTGGCTTGAGCTTTTTGTTGGGCGCTGATCCAGGAGCTAGCCCGAGCTGCGTGGCGGCCGCAGAAGCCGCCTGGACGTAGGCCTCCGCTTTGCGCAACCAGGCATCCCTCTCGGCCTCGTCGGTCTGGGAGTGGCCCTCATGGAAGAACTCGTCAAGTGCAGCCCGCAGGGAGTTGGCGTAGGAGGCGAAGAGCTCTTGGAGGGCTTGGTCGGTGCTGTTGTCCGCTGGCGCCGGTGACAGCGTGGGGTGGGTCGGCATAGCCGGTGTCGGGCCATCGTCCTGCGGGTTCCATGATGACCCCGACGGGGAACGGTCCTGTCTCACGAGCCGAGGCGAAGCAAGGCTGACTTGGTGGAGGTCTTGAGATCTCGACGGTAGTTGTGGTTGTAGTGTCCCTGGTCGTCGTCGCTGTCATCGTTGTTCCTGTGCCTTCGGGACAAGGTGGAGGGGTGGTCGTCCTGGGCCGGGCGTCGGGTGGATCGACGAAGGCTGCGGGAGGGGCGACTGTCCTCAGCAAGGGTTGCTTCCTCCCTCTCCGTCTCCTGCCGAAGAGGGTGCTAGGTGATGTGGCTAGGCCCGTGCTTCGCTTCTGGAGTGCCGTCAACAGCCCCTAGGTTCCAGGGGAGGCTTGTTGTGGTCGGCTCATACGGAACGATGTCCGCTGCCGACAGGAAGTCATCGAGGGGGGCAGCAGTATGGTCCTCGATGAAGTCAATATGGATGATGACTCTGTGGGTGAGCCCACGCCGCCATTTGTCCATGGCGCGGGAGCTCTCTTCAGGCCGGTTGGTTGCCTCACCTCGGTGCGTGAAGGTGATCCAGGCCACCTTGGGTATCGAGCTTGGATTGGACGTCCAGGCCCAAAGGTTGAGGGTCCTCGTGTCCTCCTTGCTTGCGGAAACGCCTTCTAGAGAGTGCAGCGAACATCTCCTTCCCACGATTTGCTCTGCCACCTCCGGAGTCCAGGCATACACCGGGAGGCCTTCAAGGCAGAGATGAACGCGGAAGAACATCGCGGCGCCAAAAGCGTGGCTCACCGACCTCCAAGGCCGCACATGGATCTCCAGAGCTTCGTGGTGGAACTTCTTCGCGTCCCTAACTCTGTCCCTGATGAGCTTGGTGCTGAATTTGAGGAGGAAGGCCTCCGGATGATGTAGGGAAACACCTACTTCCTCCCGGCGCAGATCAAAGCGGCGCCGGACCACCTTGGCCACTGCTCTGTCGTCAGCGCTGGCGTCACCCCGCAGCACCCAGGCTACGAGAGCAGTGGCCTCCCACTCCTGGCAGGCTCGGTCGAGGAGGGAGGAACCGTTGACGATGCAGTAGTCCTCGTCTAGACGGGTGTCTGGGGCACCTAGGAAGGCCATGACCGGATCTTGCAGCCTCTGGGTGGTCGGCCTGAGGGAGGTCAGGAGAGGGGCTTGGTGTCGGGACAGGGGAGGCCGGGGGGGGCTTCAACCTACGCCGACACTCCTTTGCTCGGTGGCCAGAGGTAGAGCAGAGGAGGCACCGAATGGGGTCCCTACAGTTGGCAATTTTGTGGTCGCGCGAGAGGCAACCAAGCATCTCGCCATGAGATTTAAGGAGGAGGTTGAACTGGGGTAGCTCGACGGCCGTGAAGACGCCACCATCGAGGCCTCTTCACTTCCTGCCAACCTGCTTCGGCATCGGAGCCAGTGGCTATGAATGCATGAGGGGGCGAACCTGCTCTGGCAAGGGGGGGGCTTGGTTTGAACGGGGAAGCTATGATGGGACAGAGGTAGAGGTGGTGATGGGTTGCGCCGAGCTATGGCGATAGCCCCGAGGATCAGTGGGCATGGGGAGCTTTGACAGAAGGTGTCGGCCGTCGGAGCAAGAATCGCAGCCGAGGAGCTTGGTTGGTCGAGGCAAGAATCGCGACAAGAGTTTAGGGGGCCTGACGGTTGAGGATCTGCGCAAAAGAAGGGGGGACAACAAAATCCCAGCATTGATGCCAGAGGAGGGAGGAGCCGGTCCGGGAGACCCGCTGCTGGGAGGCGTCGGGAGTGGCGCTGGGGGGAAAAGGCTCCGAGGGGGGGCCGGAAGAGGCGAGTTGGAGGCATTGAAGAGCGCCAGGCCAAGAGCAATGAGGAGGAGGACCAAACCAGATCTAGATCTGGTCCAGGAGAGGTTTTGATGGGGCTCGGGCGGTGACGGGCCGGGAGGAGGGGGAGGTGGTAGAGGGCGATGGAAGGTGGAGGGGTGGAGGGCGTGCAGAGGGCTGCAGAAAGGGAAGGGGCGGCAAGGGGGAGGGAGGAGGGGGGTAGTGGTGGAACATGCTAAGGGTCAGGGGGGGGGGGCTAAGGTGGGGAGGGAGGTGGCCGTCGGTCTTGCGGAGTGGCACCCCATGAGGTTTGAAAGGAGCGCGAGTCGCCTAGAGGAGCGCCAGAGCCCCCGAGGATCCTGCTCCTAGGTTTCAAATGTGGCCCAACCTGGCAATGCTTTGGGAAATTCTGGTCGACATCTACGGCCAGATGGTGGCGTTCTTCAAGAAGAGCCAGAGGCGGTCGAGGCGCCTCGCCGACCGCACTCCGCCTCGAGGCGCTCGTCAAGATCCAAAGACGAAGCCTGGTCGCTGGTCGGCCTCCTCCAGCCCAGCTCTAACAGTGAGGTGAGTGGTTACCGGCTTCCTTCCTTCCTTCTAGGGTTTCTCTTGACCACCTCCTCTCACGATGCTTGCTAGGGTTTTGCGGTGGGCTCCAGATCATGAAGGCGAGGCGGCGGTGAGGAGGTGCGAGGTAGCCAACCTCGAGATGCTTCTCGAGGACAAGGAGCGTGAGTTGCGCTGCTACCACAAGCTCGCCGGTAAGAACACACCGCCCCACCCCCGTTCTTGGCGTTTTCTTGTGGGTTGGGGGTTCTTTTGGATGACTTGCCTGCTTGCGCCGGAAAAGGTGACATCTTTTTGCCTTTTTTGGCTCAATTTGGGGGTGGGGATTTCGGAGGTTTATGCCCTGTTCCATGTCATTTCGTCATTTCTATTGGATTGACGTCTCGAATATTTGTTCAAACACACTATCATGATTACATTTAATAGTTTTTTTACGATTGTTGGTTTAGTGTTTCTTCTAACTATGTTTGCGGAGAAATTTGGGGGGAGTTTGTGCAAAATCTGCCCTTCTCTTTGAACGGAGGCTCACAACTCTTAAGGGCCATTAGGACATTTTAGCCTGTCTTAGTTGTAGTTTGGCCCGGAGACACCACTGCGCAGATGAAACAATGCAATGAAGTCCACTATGAACCTTAGTCAAGTCGGCCGCCTAAATGGGCTAGACGCGGGGCCACTGCCTGAGTAGCGCTTGACACTTTCTTTGAACTTGCAATATACTCAGTTCTTACATGCAATTTGATTAGGCAAGTATAGTTGGCTCTCGGCCTAATGGCACCAGCAGTGAGGGATGTCAGACAACCATATCACATGTATGCCCAACTTGATAAGCTTCCCTCCATTTAGGAAAGCTGGATTTTTGCTCTCCTACCATGACACATTTGGAAGCAAGGGAATGCCAAAGCTTATCATGATTCATGAGCATCTCTCAGTTGTCTCAGTCTTATTGCTGTGCAGACCACATCTACCTGTGCATTGATTATGCCAAGACCCTCTATCGGCATAGTTAACAGATTGGGTAGATATCCTTGAGCGCTTTGGTGTAGCAATGTAAACCTTGCTCCACTTATAACCCTTGCTTTTCCTTATAGTTCAGGTGAAGAGAGATCTCCCCAATAGTTCACCTATTTAAAAATCAGTATTACAATTTAGAAGGCAAATTTTTATAATTTTTCTTAAATGAAAATAGACTAATTACTATTCGTTAGTTTTTCTGAGAGGAATTACAGTTTACTTGTAAATGGCTACATATAGTATGAATTAAATTGAATATGCTCATTACCATAAGAGAACAACACTTCTATGGTAGTATGTTAAATAAACTACATTTGTTACAATATCTAACAAAATTAGCTATAACAATAACACATATGAGCCAATTCAAGAAGTATACCGAGTTAATTCAATCGTATATAAAATCTGAGTAGGATACATCAGTGTTGACAATTGAGATAGAATAGTTAAACTAATAAGCTCTAACCTATTAATACTAGAGATTTAGTTTGACAACAAAATTTTGTGCTTCTAGAAAAAGTTTTCTCTAGGCATTACGAATTTGAAGCTCTAATTCAAGGTCCCGACCAATTAATTGTATATCTAACATATTTTGCTTAACCTAAAATAAAACTTTTAAAAATCAATTATACTAAAATAAAATATTAATGTTGTTATATTTAGGAACACATACATTCTCTGGAACATACTCATCTTTATGCTCAAAGATGTCTCGTAACCCATCAATAAAACTTGCATCTCGGTAACCACTTCTCTGTCTAATCCATTGTGGTGTGCTGCGTACCCAGTCGAAATTTGTAGCTAAGAAAATGTTAAGATCAGCTATGACTTGAGACTTTTCTGGATCGATACTTGGAACTTGTTACTAACCAATGGGGTGCACTAGAGCATAGAAATTTAGGGCAATCATATTCTCAAAATTTTCATAGATGGTCAACAATGCACTCTGTTTTATAGCCTCTATCATACAACATAAAAATATTAAAAAAAAATCATTATGTATAAAAGAATTTATATATTAATAAGGCATTTTTTTTAATAAAATACCATTCTAAAGAGTAGCACTTTCATAGAACGTCACCCTAAAGTTTCACACACTACAGCATGAAATTATCAAATTATCACCATAAATTGTTGTTGTTATTATTATTATTTGCATTTATAGTTCTTATGAAAAGATTAGTTCCTCACTGTCATAAGGACCCGTTGCACAAGATCGGGTTTAGTCAAGGGCAAAACTGATTTTTTTTCATAGGGACCATAAATGCAAATAATAATAATAATAATAACAACAACAATAACAATTCAGGGTTACAATTTGATAATTTCATGCTGTGGTGCTTTGAGTATGAAACTTTAGGGTGACGTTCTATGAAAGTGCCACTATTTGGAGTGGTATTTTATAAAAAAAATATCTTACTAATATCTAAATTCTTTTATACTTAATGGTTTTTTAATATTTTTATGTTGTAGGATGGAGGCTTTAAGACAGTGCATTGTTGTCCGTCTGTGAAAAATTTGAGAATATGCTTAGCCTGAATTTCTATGTTTTAGTCCACCCCATTGGTCAGCAACAAGTTCCAAGTAGCGATTCAAAAAAGTCTCAAGTCATACCTGATCTTAATAATTTCTTAGCTACAAATTTTGACTGAGTACGCAACACACCACAATGGATTAGACATAAAAGTGGTTACCGAGAGCCAACTATAGGCACCGGTGCAAGTTTTGTTAATGGATTACGAGGCATCTTTGAGCATGAAGATAAGTATCTTCCAGAGAAGGTATGGGTTTCTAAATATAACAACATTAATATTTTATTTTAGTGTAATTGATTTTTAAAAGTTTTATTATAGGTTAAGCAAAGTATGTTAGATTTATAATTAGTTGGTCGGGACCCTGACCTAAAGCTTCAAATTCGCAATGCCTGGGGAAAACTTTTCCTGGAAGCACAAAATTTTGTTGTCAAACTAAATTTTCAGTATTAACAGGTTAGAGCTTATTAACTTAACTAGTCTATCTCAATTGTTAACACTGATGTGTCCTACTACTCAGATTTTATATACGATTGAATTAACTTGGTATACTTCTTGAATTGTCTCACATGTGTTATTGTTATATCTAGTTTTGTTAAGTATTGTAACAACGGTAGTTTGTTTAACATACTGCCATAGAAGTGTTGTTCTCTTATGCTAATGACTATGATTCAATTCATACTATATGTAGCCATTTACAAGTGAACAGTAATATTCTTCTCAGAAAAACTAGTGAATAGTAATTAGTTCTCTGTTTTCATTTAAGAAAAAATATAAAAGTTTGTCTTCTAATTGTAATATTGTTTTTTTAAATAGGTGAACTACTGGTGGAGGCCGTGGGTGGCCAGGGGCGTGGAGGTGTAGGAGGTTGATTGGCAGAGATAGATTTGGTGATGTTCCTGATGGTATTGGTGTTGAGCAACTTTTGGTCTTTGTGATGTTATTGTCTGTGGAGTCGATAGTAGGTTTGGTAGTGTTAGATTCTACTGATAATATTACAATATGTAACAAGATGGCCATGATTGTTATCTCATGCCCATCTTTAGCGGGAGTGTTGGAGCGTTAGTATTAGAGTTTAATAAAAGTCCAAGTTGTATGTGAGTTGAGAGTTGTATTAGAGTCGGATTGCAATCTTTTGAACTAAATAAATGGTGTGGGATCAAAGGGACTACACACGATTATTCCAAAAATCAACATTATTGCTAACGGATGAAAAAGGGCGAAAGGGGCCAATGGAGGCCGACAGTGTTAAAAAACTAACAGTGTGAAGTTTGATGTTATTAAATCAAAATTTTCAATGGTATTTTGCTTCAGTGGTCATATTTGTATGGTACAAAACAAATTTTTTTCAAACGAAAAATTTCTAAGAACAATGAAGAGAATAACATACCCTCTCAAACTTTTATTTTTCATCTTGTTGCAAAGATCCGTAATATCACGAATACATACGTTATGGTTTTTTTTTGTTGTATCTTCAAGTAAAGTTCCTAAACCACACCAATCCCTAGATTTTTTTCTCCTCAGCCCCTTTATAAACCAATATAATAAGAAAAGTTAAATAATTATCAAAATACAAAATATATAATAAGTCCAATTGAGATATTTATCGAACTATTTATCTTTACCACATATTCAGTGCAAACTTCTTACCTGTAAAGTCAAAGTTTCATATTTTTGCGGTGGTGAGGTTCTCTTTATTGCAGATGAATATGTGCTTCCTTTCAAAATTGAGGCAGTAGAAGCCCCGGTTATGAAGTGTCAGAAGTCTTCGAACTATATTCCTAACCAAAATTAAAAAATCAATAGTAAATATATATCAACAAACCTAAAGAAATAGAGATTCAGTCATAGATGAGCTGAAATATAATAGTGTACCCATTTACTTCAATGAACTTTTTAGTAATTCGCTTCATATTAATAGCTCGAATTCTTCTCTTATCAATATACTGAGAGTGTACAGCTGAATGATGGAACTGCAAAAAAAGTGTACCTGGTATATCTCCCAAGCCTTCTATCATATGCTAAAAGTCTCACTATATAGGGACTCCTGACAAAACTGGGGCGATCAAACAAAATATGTGTACTTTCTCTGTCACATGAATGAAAAGGTAAAACATTACCTTTCACAGATATGCTACTAGTACTAAACTGAACACGACTCGTGATATTTCAAACAATCATCAGACTGGCCCATTGTTCTTGTCTTTTTGTCTATTATAATTATGTTTGCCACTCCATCAATCTGAGAACAAGTCAAGAAATTAGGAACAGTTTAGGAGGATAAAATAAGTAAAATAACAGGACAAAGTTCAAAAACTATTCTATGGGACAACTTTCTGTATCAGCTACTCATACAATAGTTTTCTAACTTCTATCCTGTTATTTTACTTGCTTTATCCTCCTAAACTGTCCCTAATTTCTTGACTTGTTCTCAGATTGATGGGGTGGCAAACATAATTGTAACACACAAAAAGACAAGAACAATGAGCCAGTCTGATGATTGTTTGAGATATCACGAAGGTCGTGTTCAGTTTAGTACTAGTGGCATATCAATGGAAGGTTATGTTTTAGCTTTTCATTCAAGTGACGGAGAAAATACACACATTTTGTATGATTGCCCTAGTCTTGTCAGCAGCCACTATATAGTGAAACCTTTAGCATATGGTAGAGGACTTGGTAGATATAGCGAGTACACTTTTTTGGTAGTTCCACCATTCAGATGTGAACTCTCAGTATGTTGTAAGAGAATCATTCGATCTATTGATATGAAGCGATTTACTGAAGAGTTCATTAAAGTACATGGGTACACTATTCATGTTTCGGCTCATCTATGACTGAAATCTCTATTTCTTTAGGTTTGTTGATATGCATTTGCTACTGTTTTTTTTAACTTTGGCTAGAAATGTAGTTCGACGACTTCTGACACTAAACAACCGGAGTTTCTATTGCCCTAATTTGGAAGGGAAGCACATATTCATCTGCAATAAATAGAACCTCACCACCGCAAAAATATGGAACTTTCGCTTTGCAGGTACGAAGTTTGCACTGAATATGTGGTAAAGATAAATAGTTCGATAAATATCTCAATTGGACTTATTGTATATTTTATATTTTGATTACTATTTAACTTTTCTTATTATATTGGTTTATAAAGGGACCGAGGAGAAAAAAAATCTGGGGATTGGAGTGACTTGGGAACTTTACTTGAAGATTCAACAAAAAAACTAGAACGCATATACTCGTGAGATAACAGATTTTTGTAACAAGATGAAAAATAAAAGTTTGAGAGGGTATGTTATTCTCTTCATTCTTCTTAGAAATTTTTCATTTGAAAAAAAAAATATTTTGTACCATGCAAATATGATCACTCAAGGAAAATACAATTGAAAATTTTTAATTAATAACATCAAATTACACTGTTAGTTTTTTAACACTCTGTCGGTCTCCAGTGGCCCCTTTCCCTCCTTTTCATCTGTTAGCTATAATGTTGATTTTTGGAATAATCGTTTGTAGTCTCTTGGGATCCCACTCCATTTATTTAGTTCAGAATATTACAATCCGACTCTAACACAACTCTCAACTCGCACACGACAAGACTATTACCTTCACGCGCAGACCTTCTCTTCTTATGAACGAGCTTCCTTCGTCTTTCTCTTTCACGTCTCGAGCTCCTCTTCTCTCAAACCGCCCTCTCCCGAGCTCCTCTCCTCCCCTTCTCTCCCTCTCTCGAGCTCCTCTGCTTCTCTCTCCCTACCTTCTCCCCCACTTCACTCCTATCCTTCTATCCCTCCCTTTTTCTCCTCTCTTGATCTGCTTTGGTTGTCTCCCGAGACAAATGGCGAAAGAAACCGTGACGGGACCAGGTCTGGCTTTCTATACAACCGTCTAGTCGCTCAACCGTTGGACGACTTGGCAGTAAGTACTGGCCCAACGGTTGAGCAACACGTGGACTAGTCGCTTAGCCGTTGGACGACTTGGCTGGCAGTGGGCCAATTTTTGCTACCAAGTCGTCCAGCGGTTCAACGACTAGGTCACGACCGATTGGAAAGTAATCTATGATTAAGTAATAGTACAATGCTAGAGGGAATGCATAGACAACCATGTCATAGTAACTACGATGTACAATACGTAAACACATAATACAAGTACACAGAGCACAACGAAGACTCCATACTGGCCACCCGCCACACCACCCGCAGCACCTCCTCTGTCGCCGCCACGTCCCACACCCGGTTTGCACCCACCAATACGCCCCTGCTTGGGCTTCCGAAGCGTGGGGTGCCTGGGCTTGGGCCCAGACAGGGAAAGGCGCTCAAGAGCCCTGTTGATCCGTGCTCCCAAGGGGGTCTGACTCCACCTGTGTTTGCGTGACCACTGGGGGCCCGCTAAGCTATGACCCGGAAAGAACCTCGACGGGTGCGGGCTTAGCTGCTCCCCTGACCTCCCTGGGTGGATCCGCGAAGAAGGCATCCACGTCCTCGTGCGGGGAGAGTTCAACTCCCGGCTGGAGCAGGAAACCTGCAGGACAAATAATGTCAATCTCTACAATATATCAACGATCACAAACCTGAAGAGAGGAAACATACCTTGCTCGAGGGCCATGCACGAGAAAGGGTCAAACCCGCCGTACTATCCATATGGGTCGGGGAAGAAATGATACTGCCCGGGCGCTCTTGGGCAGGTGTCCTGGAACGACGACGGTGGCGGTGGTTGTGGTGGTGCGTACCCACGTGCTTACCCGACACGGCTTAGCCTGCAAAGCACGGAGAAGTAACTACATAGCGAGCATATGACACAAAACAAGTGGCACAGCTTGCGGACAAACCTATCTACCCAGCGTGGGTCCAGTCTCCAAGCCCGTCGGGGTGTCCGCGTACGAACCACTCCCAAGTCAGCCGTGTTGTCCCCATGAACCAGATACGGGACACACCGGCTCGTGCGGTGCTGTGCGTCGACCAATCGGTTTAGCAGACCGAAATGCCAGTCCGAATCACCAGGGTCGTGAGCCATACCTGTAAATCAAGAAATTAAAAGCATTAATGTTAATTGAGCATTTAAATTATATTCCAATAGCAAATAAATCATATTTGGTATGTTCTTAGTGGCACCAGAACACTTTGCTCGAACACAGTGGTAATAAATATATAATTTCATGAAATCCAAGTGGTAAACACGCAATTTTCCCTACAAAATGCTATATTACGTTAACATCTATATAGACTGCTATGGATTGTGAAATACTTAAAACATCATCGTTACTATGCATATTTATAATGGGTGAAGCTTTTAGGGAAAAAAAAATCAAAATTTCACATGTTTTGGAATCCTATGGCTTTGGAACCATGTATCTGTGATTTTTGTCTTAGTATTTTATAATTCCTTAATCCAACCAAAACTATAAATAAAATGTTATCTATTCTTTATTGTGCAAATAAATACATGTATTTAACACTCTATAAACTAGCATTTGCAAATGCACGGGTTATTGACATGTTTATATAATAGAAAAGTAACACGTTATCGCTCGTCAAGCCCGGGCACAATTAGCGCAGCACGCGAAATAGTACAACTGGATTAATTTTCACTGACAAATTTTTCCTCCATACGAACTTCCAAACTAATTATATTAATCATGCTATCTCCAAACTAAGATTTTTTAAATTAACCTACTAGTATTTCATTTGCTAACAATATGTCAATACGCATGATGTTGCTTGCTAACCTACCATAGTTTCAAAAATACACACATACAAAATAATGCTAGAAACACTGGCGTCGTCGTCGATGCGAAGAAACTTTTTTTCCTCCTCTCCCTCTCCCTCTCCTCTCTTTTCCTCTCCTTCTCCTCTCTCTCTTCTTTCTTCTGCTCTTGGCCGTCGCTCTCTCAAATGACGATTGCTCACACCGTCACAAGACGTGGTACATAAACACCCCAAGTCCTGCAAGGATGTGTCATCCGTTTTGCCATCCAAGAGTTTATAGGAAACAACGATATCCATTTTCTGTTCGCTGGAGCACTTAAGAGGGAATTTGTTTGCATACAAACTAGTTTACCCAGTACTCAGTGAGTACTACTCACCAACTTCAAAATAATATGCATCTGTTATGCATGGACGGTGCTTAAGTAGGTAATGCCACTCTATATACATGCTAATGATAACTCTTTAACAATTGGCAAACTACAAATAAGTATACAACATATCTGTCAACCACTAAAAGGAAGCCCTTGTAATGCAATCTGCTAATTTATTCTCGACTTGTCCTTTTGAATAACATATCACCAGAATAGGATATGTTTTGGTTGTTAACATTTGGAGAGGATTTTACTATTCACAACTTTGAAGCTTATTCATTAATTGAGGGTATATATAGACATTATTACATGAGCCTCATGGGTTACATAGGCTACATGGGACGAGAGAGAGAGAGAGAGAGAGAGAGAGAGAGAGAGAGAGAGAGAGATATACAACACTGCTAACACCCCCCTTCAAGTTCAAGGTGGATCAGGAGGATCTGATGCACTGAGTTTGAGTAGATGAAGCCGATGTTGTTCTCGAGTCTAAGCTTTAGTGAAGAAATCTGTAACTTGAAGCTCTAATGGAACATACTTGAGGACGATGGTCGACTACTAACAATGAGATCATGTGAATGATGCATCATCACCAATGTGCTTTGTTAGCTCATGCTTGACTAGATCACTAGCAATATGAGTAGCATTTGTATTGTCACAAAAGAGGTGTAGGATTGTCACAATGGACACCAAGATCAATCAAGAGCCATCGAAGGCAAATGATCTCTAAGGTGGTAATGGCAAGAGCTCGAAGCTTAGCCTCGCACTAAAGCATGAAACTGCAGTCTACTTCTTGGACTTCCAGGCAATGAGCGAAATACCAAGAGAGATACAGTAGCCAATGATAGACCAGTGATCAGCAGGATCACTCGCCCAAGTGGAGTCAGAGTAAGCATGGAGCTGGAGCTGACTCGAACTGGCATAGAACAGACGTCTGGATGCAGTCCCCCTCAAGCATCTCAGCACAAGAAGAACATGACCATAGTGGACTGGGGTGGGAGCACTAACAAACTAGCTGAGCTCATGAGCAACATAAGCAATGTCTAGCCTGGTGAGAGTGAAAAAAAGAAGACTCCTAACGAGTTGACGATAGCGAGAAGGGTTTGTTGGTGGTACACCGTCTGTAGGTCAAAGCTATAGGTGGAGCTCCATGGGTGTGACAGCGTTGTGTGTATCAGTCATACCAGAGCGAGCAAGCAGATTGTAATACCCCGGCCTACTCGTAGTGCGGCCCATGTGGCCCATGAGGAGTCATGTGGTGGGATTAGTCCCATATTGCTTGTCTAAAGTGAGTTGTAGTAGTATGTAATGCCTATTAGGTCCAAACTTAGCACCTCCGGGTTAACCCTTTTGCACGAAGCGAGGACGAAAGTGTAAGTGGGGTGCTATGTGTGTGCGGGTTCGCCCCACGGTGGGCTAGGCATTGAGCAGATTTTGGGCCAGAGTGTTACAGATGGTATCAGAGCATCAACCTTCGCTGCACGGGCACGTGTGGGACAGGGGCACAAGCATATGGCGCATGGCGCGTGTGGTCCCGGAGTGGACACACAACATGGCATATGTGCCGGCACTGGACGCACGGACGTGTACCAAGGGGTAGTTCTGGGCATTTGCCGCGTATGCGGTGTGCTGCCGAGGGCGTCAGCCCTTGAGGGGGGTGAATGTAATACCTTGGCCTACTCGTAGTGTGGCCCATGAGGAGTCATGTGGTGGGATTAGTCTCATATTGCTTGTCTAAATTGAGTTGTAGTAGTATATAATGCCTTTTGGGTCTAAACTTAGCGCCTCTGGGTTAACCCTTTTACACGAAGTGAGGACGAAAGTGTAAGTGGTGTGCTATGTGTGCGTGGGTCCGCCCCACGGTGGGCTGGGCATTGAGCGGATTTTGGACCAGGGTGTTACACAGATCGTGAACGTAGCGATGCTAAGAGAGATAATAGCCATCACTATCAGAATGAACCTCAATCCCCATAAAATAGCTAAATGGTCCCAAATCGAACATCATAAACTGTTCACTCAATTTCTTCTTGACAAAAGCCACATAGTCCATGTCATCTCATGTGATCAGCATATCATCTACATACAACAAAAGCAAAGTACAACCCTGCTGAGAAGTGTGAATAAACAAGGTAGGGTCATGCTCACTCAGAGTGAAACCAGCAGCTCGAATCACAGAACTGAAACACTCGAACCAAGCACGAGGAACCTGCTTGAGACCATATAGCGCACGCCTAAGGCGACAAACATAGCTTGTAGGAGCCTCAACACCTGGAGGTGGCTGCATATAAACCTCCTCTTGTAGATCACCATGAAGAAAAACATTCTTGACATCTATCTGAGATATAGTCCATGAGCGTACGGCTGCAACATCAATGAGAGTGCGGACTGTAGTCATATGAGCAACTAGAGCAAAAGTCTCATTATAATCTCGACCATAAGTCTGCTGGAAACCTCTTGCAACAAGACGAGCTTTATATCGCTCCACTGAACCATCTCACTTGTTCTTTACTTTGTATACCCACTTGCAAGTTATAGGCTTAGCTCTAGATGGTAGTGGAATAAGATCCCAAGTGCCTGTAGACTCTAATGCTATAAGCTCCTCAGTCATAGCCAACTACCACTCAGGTATACTGATGGCCTCCTGATATGTAATCGGCTCAAATACTGCACAAGCACAAGAAAAACCCCATGTCTCTGGTGCCTGAAGCGAGGAACGATCACGTAGGGCATACCGTGATGTAGTAGAACGATCGTTAGAATTTGCGGTACTGGCTGAAGGGTCAAGTGAAGGAGAGGAGGACTGAGAATCAAAAGGTTCAAGAGAAATGGAAGTCTTAGGATCAGAGATAACTCTCTGTCGGTGATTATAGTGAAAAAGAAAAGTGAAAGTGTCAAAAACTGATGGAGCTAGTGGAGGAGGCATACTAGAAGGTGAAACTGATGGTGAAGGTGTATCTGGAGAAGGCAAGTCTGGTGAAGGAACAGGAGGTAGACACAAGAAGGAAGTGGAATCTGTGAAAGAGGGAGTGAGATGTATAGAAGGATGATAAAAGAAAGGTCGACCCTCATCAAAAGTCACATCACGAGAGATGCGAATACGATGTGCTGAGGGATCATAGCAACGATAGCCCTTATGCTCGGGACTATAACCCAGAAAAACACACTCAACTGAGGGCTCAACTTTGTGCGCTCACGAGGTGCTAAAAGGACATAGTAGATACAACCAAAAACACGAAGATGAGCATACGAGCGGGTGCTCTGTACAGGCCAGGACACTTGCCCTGAAGCTTGGAAGAGGGCTGACGGTTGATGAGATAGACTGTCGTAGAGACGGCTTCCCCCCAGAAGTGAGAGGGAACAAAAGAGAAAATGAGAAGAGCACGAGCAGTCTCAATGATGCGACAGTGCTTATGCTCAGCAACACCATTCTAAGGATGAGGATTAGGACATGAGAGCTAAGAAAGAGTATCCTCAGAAGAAAGAAGCCAATGAAAGGCTGATGAAAGATATTCTCCTCCAGAGGATATGTGAGTTGTACTTGCTTGCCAAGTCTACAACCCTTGCACTAAAAATTTGTGTCAATAGAAACAAGACCAAGAACACCTTGATGAATCAAGATGGAGAGGCATGAGCCACACAAGTGCCCCAAGCGATGATGCCATTGAGAAAAGAATTAGCAAACAGAAGTAGATGCAGAAGGACAAAGGGTAGATGAACCAACAATAGAGGATGAAGGAATAGGGTCAGGAGCAGTACCAGAAATGAAGCATAAAGAGAGACTCAAACTATCAAGAACATAGAGCCCTGCAGAACCTCTCTGACGATGACCTGTATTAACAACAACTCTTGTTTGACGATCTTGCACAAAACAGGAGCTATCATCGAACTCAACAAAACAGTTCATATTTGCGAGTTGCCCGATAGAGATAAGATTCATGGAGAGCGTGGGGACAAGTGAGACATCTGAAACTATCAAGTGAGAGGTGGAAAGAGTCCCCTGATGAGTGACCGTGCATGGCGTTCCATCAGCTGTCTGAATCTTGATACCTTGTGCAGCAGGACGACATGATGTGAGCTGAGTTTCATTAGATATCACATAGGAAGAAGCCCCTGAATCCAGCAACCATGGGAGTGAAGCACCCAACATAAAGACATGATGGTGCAGTCAAACCGGTGGATGCACTAGGCAATTGAGCCTGAATATTGCTTATCTGAGCCTAAATCCGTACTGGTCTAGTTCCTAACCCTAACCCTATGGCTCTGATACCATGTTAACATTTGGAGATGATTTTGCTATTCATAACTGTGCAGCTTAGGGTATATATAGACATTGTTACATGGGCCACATGGGATGAGAGAGAGAGAGAGAATGGAGAATATTCAACACTCTTAGCATTGGTATCAAATAGTTAATCTAAAGGTTGGCTTGTAATGCTGATGGTCTTGGATAGTACTCGCAAAGAGGAACTATACAATGCCTGTTCTACTCTTAAGGTACTCAGGTCCTACACTGCTTTTTGTTCAGCTCCTGAAATGGCTCCCATAATTGCAGATTCCAGTTGAGCAAGTTAAGTCTTGGACCACCAAAAATTGCAGGTACTTTATTTTTGAACTCATGTTTTCTACCTGCATATACTGTTGCAAACACACAGTTGAGCTTACCCAATGTATATTGTAGGATGGATTTCACGAGAAATGGAATCATGGACTGTTAGCAGAACTTACCATGGAGCAGATCCAACTATGGGATATTGACACGGTAATGACTTCATCTCAGTACTCATACTCATGAACTCCATCATGTACTCCCCCCCTTTTTTTTTGTTACCAGCTGCAGTACTCATTTGTTGTATTATGTTTTGCCTTCAGCTTGGCAGTTCTGACCATATTTGTAATCATCACTGAAGGAACAGGAGTATGCAAATGTGCTGATCTGTGTTATATGTAATATAAGAAATGTTTGAGAAATAATTGTCATCAAGTCACTTGTACTCTTATTTACTTTCCCTGAATAATGAGCTGAATACCATATTCTGGTGTATATCTTTGTTCAAAGCCCTCTTTTTTCCTTTTAAAATAAGCACTTTACACAACTTTTTGCCAACTCCACTTATTCCAGAGCGTTTTATCTGGTACTCTATATAAATTATCATCCAAACCAAATATCAATGCAATTTTGCTGCCAACAGTTACTAAGTAGTGTTCATCATATGACCGTGCAATTCAAAATTTCAAATACTAGTAGTAGTAGCCTTGTATATCCTTTTGTTCTGGACCTCTAAAATTGGATCGTTGCATTTTATTTTTCTTCCAACATCTCTACTTACTCCTGCAATATTTGATGTCATTTTAGATTGTGACTTTTGATTCCTGTGGAGTCTCAGGCCAATCCAAATCACCGAGATATACATCATGGCATATGGTTAGTTGAACTTCTTATTTAAGACTTTAAGAGTAGCCACCATATGATAAATATGAGTTTTTGAAATTGTTTCTGGTATGGTCACTTAGTCAGCACAAACTGCTACAACATCAGCATACTTATCAAGTCACTAATCTTGCAAACGTTTCCCCCCTGCCCTGTTCGGCTGTCCCATCACCCCACCCCCTATATACCTATATGAAGCCTCTTACTCCATGTCTCCACATCTCCTACATGCATATCTGAGTTGATTTCGGTGAGGTCGTGTAGAATAGTTAAGCTAAATCTTGTGTTAACATGAACGTGGCCTATAACGTTTGGTTACACTGTTTGCTTTCGAATGCTGCATAATCAATGATGTTATGATTTAGATATACCCACACGGCTGTCAACAGAGCTCTCATTTGTCTATGGCTGTAGTGAGCTGCACTCGTTCTCTCCACAGTGCTCTAGTTGCTCACATTTCTGTCGCTTATGTCTGTTTATGACTATCATATTCCTGTGATATATGTGTAGTCTTGTTCTGAAGTCTAAACAGATATATTTTTATATGAACAGCAAGCTCCTGCTTGAGAATGGGCAAGGAAACATTGAAGCTTGAGAACTTGTAAGGCTCTCCAATATTGTTGGATTACTTTATTCATCTTTACTTATAAGATCCCACATACTCCCCTTTTAATTCTAGAGTCTGATGGACAATATGCATTGCATTCTTGAATTTATGTATCTCATCATTTTCGTAGGGACAGAAAGGCAGAAACCAATAATACTACACATGCCTTCTCTGAAAAGTTCTATATTGACTTGATGTCGTTATCTTGTTTGGTGGTTAATTTTGACAATTATTGGCACTAGGCTAATGAACTTCCAAAGGAATTACATTTGATGGGATAAAAATAAATTGGTTATTTTCTTATGCTATACGGATTTGGGACAAAACCAGTCACTTAGTTATGTGAAAAACGAAGGTCATTTCTGTACCACACAAAGTACGAGGTAATGCTGAAATTGCTGGCTTGGTTTGTAAGCTTACTTCTTTCTTTAACTGGGTTGTACCATTGTCCATAGGCTTTTTTTTCGGGGAGAAAAACATTAGTTTGTAGGAAGTTAACATGATTTATGCTTGTGTCTCTTTGAAAATGCAGGTAAGCCTTAACATTTTTCGCAAGTACAGTGGCGCAGTTGACATTTGGTTATCTTATTTGATCTCCTTCTCAAGCTCAAAGCAAACAATCTATACTATAGTTAACAGTAGCCCGTCCAAAAGCTTTCAGGCAATGGCTGCACAGAGAAGCCAGTGGGTTTGGTAAGTAGAAAGTTTCTAATTTCAATTTTTCTACTTTGACAAAACATAATCTCTGTTGTCTGGTTTAGAACCCACACTTCAACAGAATGGCAGAGATCAATTCATAGCTTTTATTAAGTTTTTAAAAGATGTTTATGACCATACCATATCTATGTGTGATGATTTATATCTCTTAATAAACATTTCCTTTCCACACAAAATAGCATGACCAACATATACTAACTCAATTATTTCGCTCAGATTATTGTTAGACTAGTTGTTCTTTTTTTTGGAACACCTTGTTAGGCTAGTGTTGGCATAGTATATAATTTGGTGCCCCTGCAATACTCATATTGGGAGAGAATAGGAAATCATGTGACACCTCAACGGCTAAGGAAGCCTGTTGTGATAAGATTATTTAAATAAATAGCTCCAATTGTCAATCTTAAAATTATCAAAAGTTGTTGGTTGTTCTAAATTATGTTCATTAAAATCAACATATTCATTGTGTTCCTGTAGGTTCAGGAGATTGTTTCTCATGTTCTCAAGTTACACGTACATAAATATGCTCCAGAAAATTTAGCATTTGATCTCGTGTAAAAGCAAGCACCTTTTGAGCCAGATTGTAAATAAAGGTGTCTTATTGCACACCGTAAGCAAGAAGCTTCTTGTGAAGAATAAGACAATTGTGCTGCCATTGCATTAGGGATTTGAAGGATATATTGATACACAACTATTATGGTGACGATGTACAACAATTAAGGAACCCTTGTGATATCATATCATTTATTACATTCTATTAATCGAGTTTGTTGTAGACAATCACGAAGACTCTAAAGTTTGGTTCCATGGACGACAGTCACGACATCCACTCCTTAAAGTAGGGGTCCTTAATTTTTTTGGATGTTTTTTTAGAATGGAACCTCAACATGGATGCCGTACTTTGCAACTAGCTCACGAGTTCTTTGGACGTCAAAAAAAAAAAACCCCCCTTCTGGTAGTTGTTTTCGTATGGTTGCTTGGAACCTGTTTCTATCAACACCCTCAATTCATTCTTGGGCAAGACACTGCTACAAAACGGATATTTTCCTATGGTTAAAAACCGTCTGCAAAATGTAAAAAGCCGTTAGGTTTAATTTTTCCTAGCGAGTAACTGTTAGGTAAATCCCCTCAAGTCTAGGTGGTCGGGAATATTCAATTTGTCTGACGGTTAGCCGTTAAGAAAATTATTCCTGACAGTTTTTTGCTATTTTACTGACGGTTTTGTGAATTTTCCATAAAAAGAATTTGGTTGACAGGTATTCACCGTCAACAAAATTTAACAAGACGTTTTTTTTGCCCGTCCATAAAAGGAATTTTGCTGACAGGTAATTACCGCCAACAAAAATAGACCTGATGGTTTTTTGCCCGTCAGTTATCGAGTTTAGCTAACAGGACCATTACTGTCAATCAAATTAAACCTGGCGGTTTTTTGCTTATCAGTTTGCGAGTTTGGCTCACGGGACCATTACTGTCAAGCAAATTAAACCTGGCGGTTTTTGCTCGTCAGCAAAATGTTTTTTTTTCCTTAATTGTCATTACCGGCACCAAAATGACTCTGTGGCTGTCAGCAAAATTATAATTCTAGTAGCCAAGATTTTAGCAATGCTAGCAGAAATTATCAATTAGTTGATTACATATGCACCACACTAATATTTGATTCATACACATCTATGCATTAATTACTCCACACACAAATAAGAAGTTCAAGCTTAAATTAGCATCAATTCAAACCCAATACCATCCATGAGGTTTACATGCAGAAAGCAACATTGTAATCCGTACAAAAGACATCTAAAAGTCCAGTACTACTACAATACACCTAAAGACCAATATCACATACAAGTCATGCAAGTCCATCTAAAAGTATCGTTCATGTTCAACTATTCAAAAGAGCTGGTAAGATGTCATCAAAGTCATGTGAACAATTTAGTGGCATCCGTCGCGGTCGATGTTGCTGACCTCCACGTCTTTTGGAGCAAATATGATTCATATCCTGCATAGCTACAATCTGAAATTAGTGCCAAGTTACCACCATTTTAGATATACATAGCATGAAAATGAGTGTAATTAAAAGATCAGTTTTTAGAACAGCATAGAACATCAAAACACTGTCATAGCATGAAACACAAGTACAAATTATACAAGGTATTTTAAAGAAACACTTTAGGGACAACAATACAAAAGATAGAAATCATTTCGATCATAAGTTGGAGGCTGAAGCTTGTCATCTAGATCCTCATGTTCATCTTCATCTTCATCAATTTCTTGCTCATCTTCTTGAGGATTAACATTTCGTCGTTCTAAAAATTCCAAATCTTTTGGATTTGTTATCTCATCTAAGATCAATGGAGTTGTAATTTTGAAGTCACCCTCTAAGTCAATGACAAAGGTGCCTTGCAAACCATCCTCCTGATAGAACTCTATTTGTTCAGTTGGTCCTTCAGGGGGTTTCAAATCACCATTGTTGTTATTTGGAGGAATATATCCTTGTGGAGCTACATGATATGCAACCAACCATTCCAATAGATCCAACCTGGTCTTATACGGGTATGGCAGGTAATAGACTTGTGTAACCTGATTCGCCATGATAAATGAATCAAAATTTGAAAGACTAGATGTGTGCTTGACCTCTACCAAGCCCAAATTTTCAGTACGCCTAACTCCATTAGGTGTTGGATCAAACTAATAGCAATCAAATAAAACCAGCTCAAGATGTATGCTACCTTCTCAAGTAATCTTTATAATGTCTTCAATAATACCATAGTACTCCAACATATTGTTGTTGTCATCATAACTAGACACACACACACCACTATTAGTTGTAGTCAATCCAGATTTCTCACTCTCATACTTTGATGAACGGAATCTATATGCATTCATATCATAGCATCCATAAGTGGTAACTCTACCGCGAAAACCAGAAGACATTTGGCGTAAGGCATTAGGAATGGTAGATGACTTCATGCACTGCAAGTAGGCAATTACTTGTATTAGTTTCAGCTTGCTACAAAGATGATTTTTAGGTTTTTCAAGTTCCAGCGTTGAAGATGATTGCTTGAGTTTTGAACCAATCAAAAAAATTGGGTCCATGATGCATAGGATGACCCGATTTCCAACCTTTAACCTCAAGTCCTAAAGTTGCTTTTCAGTTGGTTTCATTCTGCTCTTCCATTATTCTTTAGAAAATTTACTACATGAACAAAGTTAGTTAGAATGACGCAAATATAATTATAGAAAAGTGAATTATGTTGCATAGCTTAAGCACATACTCAAAGAAACCATCCATCTCCGGTAAGTTCCTCATTTTGTACAAGAAGGCAACCTTGTACTCTTCTATTGTGAGATCACGACAACCCCGTGGACTAATGCATCGACTCGGGTATTGGAATATGTCAAGGTCACATGAACTTTGAAATGTAGAGGCACCATCATTGTACCGAGGTGCCGTGTTTCTAATTGACCGAACTTTCGGATTAAAATATAGTGATTGAAAATTTGTAGCCTCTACAACTAGGTAAGCCTCAACAATGAAACCCTCAACTCGAGTCTTATTCCACACTTTCTTCCTAAGTTTTTTTATGTACCTACAAGAACTAGACAATTAATTAGATGTATTGTCAGACTAGAAAGGAAAAAAATGGTAGTACTTATGTTTACCTCTCATATGGATACATCCAGTAGGCCTGAACAGGGCCTCCTAGTCGAGCCTCATAAGGAAGATGTATGATTAGATATTGCATAGGATTAAAGAAACCGGGAGAAAATATCTTCTCTAATTTTCATTGAAGCACTGCAACATTCTGTTCTAGTGAGACTATGACATCCTTACTTATCTTTTTAACACGCAACTGCCTATAGGAAAAACTAAGCTCTGCCAAGCATAGCCATATATTCTCCGGAAGGAACCCACGAAATGCAACTATGAGCAAGCGTTACATGACTATATGGAAGTCATGGCTTTTGAGACCAAAAATCTTCCTTTGCAGCATGTTAACACCTCACCTAATATTTGTTGCATATCCATCGGGAAACTTCAAATCTTGAGACCACTTAAGGATAGTGGTCTTGTCATGCTTATTGATGCAAAACGGAGCCTTAGGCTTGTGCCACTTCACATTGTTCTTCATCTCCAAATGCAGTGAATGATGGTGACAAATCTCAGCTAAATCTTGTCTTGCCTTACCATTATCTTTTGTCTTATCGGGTATATCGAAGCATGTGTTCCATATAGCTTCAGCTAGATTTGTTTCATTGTGCATCACATCAATGTTGTGTCGAAGCTTCAATTTATTATGATATGGAAGTTACCAAAAGCAGTTTTTGTGTGTACAATTGTGCAATTTACCAAAGTTTTTTTTGTATCAGGAACAAATTTGTCTATTTGGGCTTCGACTTCCTCTCCCGTTAAATACCTAGGTGCCTCCTCAAGCACTGTTGTGTTCTTTCGAAATGCATAAGCTTGGGTTCTGAATTCATGGTCCCTAGATAGAAAGCATCTATGACAATCAAACCAACAAGCCTTGCGACCATTATGAAGTTGAAATACTTTGCTTTCACACAAGCATTCTAGACACGCAAATGAACCATGTGTGCTCCAACCAGCAAACATACCATATGCAAGAAAATCATGGACTGACCATAGATATGCTGCCTGCATTGTAAAGCTTTGCTTGAGTGAAGCATCCCATGTTTCTACCCCCTCCCACTGTAATACCCCAAATATCAATTGGAGAAAATATTATTCGGGAGAGGGAAATTTATTCAATATCGATTATAACAAAGTTTAGAGATGGAATTAAGTTCAAAATTCAGAATTTTAGGAAAGGAATGGGCCGCCAACCCATATTCGAGAGCAGAGGAGCCGGCCATAGTGGCCCAAGGCCCATGAGTGGGCTGGCAGCCCATTAGAAGGCAAGGGAGGGGAGGGGACCAAACCCTAGCTACTCCTTGCTACAGTAGCTGCCATGCTACAGTAGCGGCGTGCTACAGTGCTCCGCCTCCTTCTGCTCCTCCTCTCCCCGGCGCCACCCTCCCTACTACCGGCCATCGGGAAGAAGAAAGGAGAAGGGACTAGGAGAGGAGCTTCTTCGAGGATAGATCATCGTCTTCCCGCGGATCTTTAAGGGTAACGAAGTGCTTTCCCCGCTGTTTGTTGATGATTAGAGGTGAATTCGATTAATTGGGTGGCATCGTTTTGCTGCCGGTAGATGTTCAATTCTGGCCAGTACCTTGCGGGGTCGATTTTGGGTTCTTAAAGGCCGAATTGGGGATGCCCATCTACTAGCGATATCTAGATAATTTTTTTATCTTTCCGTGGCCGCTAAGAACACCTAATTCCGACATACGGATCAAAAGTTATGATAGTTTCATTCCTGCTGTCTAGAATTCTGACGTGATTGATCTGTTAATTTGTCTTTTAAGATATGTTTATGTTAAAGGCAAATTCAGGGTTTCCACCCAACTAGGTTATTTTAGAATTTTTCATAATCTTTCCAGAATGATAAAGAACGCCCTAATCGGAGTTGTAGATCAAAAGTTGTGATCTGTTCTTTACTGCTGTCCGTTTCGTCTGGACAGAATCTATCTTTTAAGTTCATTTGCCTGTGGTATATTGATTTTGGCCGAATTGGGTTATCTCACCAACTAGGTTTTCGTAGATATGTTCGTTAAGTTTCCATAGGATCTGGGCTCACCTCGTTCCGAGTCCCAGATCGTTAGATATGAGTGATTCCGTGCTGCTATCCAGAATCAGTTCCATGATTGTGTCATCTGTTTTCAGATTAGATCTAATTAGTTAATTGTGGGTTGTCGGGAAGGCGTTGTAGAACGTTAATGGAAGTGTCCTGTTATATGTTGTTCTTATTTCGAGTATATATTGTGTAGGCGGAGAGGCTTCAGGTTTAGGAGCACCGCCATTGCCTACTAACGCGTCGCATCGCGGAAGGCAAGTACTTTGATGTTCTGATAATTAGAAAATGTTGAATGCTTGATGTTGATACTGTGTTTTTCTAAGATCTATGATAATATTTAATGTTCATGTTCCTTCCATATGTGTTATCTCTATGATTAGAGAGCATGTCTTTTCAATATACATATTGCATTCCATGCATCCATTATTCATGTTTCATCCACGGGAGTGGATTAAAAAGACCCATCAATTCCAATATGGGCACGTAAGACCCACCATTCCAATGTGGGCAGATTGGGACACCTGTATGAAACGTTCTTCATACGGGACTTGGATCCCCGCATTTTGTTAAATGCGGGCTTAGGTGAACACCGACGGGTGTGTCACTAGCAATACCGGTATATGCATGTGTGTAGTCCTTTCATTTCATTCAATCCATTCATTCCATTCATTCAAATATTCGTTCTGTGATTTATTCATATTCTTCAATGATGTTGGCTTGATCATGTTTGTTGTATGTCCCATTTATTCATTTGTACTTCTTTGAGTCTCGGACTCATTCTTGCGTTGTTTGTTTATTTTAGGTGATTATTGATGTTGGCTCTATTGGGAGGGAGTAGACACGTACTACTCATTCACTTCACCCTATTCAAGTCCAAGATTATGATTTAGTTTTATCTTTCATTCGTTATTGATGAACTGTAATAAATAAATTTAGATGATGAATGATACCTATTGCTATGTTATGGTTAATTTAGTTGTACTTATGATCTTTGATTATTCCTTCGATAGTTATTGCTTAGATTCGGGCTATATTCATGACATGGTCCTATTGAATATTGATCTCTTTTTGTCATTAGATGAGAAGGTGTTCTAATTCTTCCGCATTATGGTTGTATGTTAGATTATTTAGGTGACATCTTGGCTTCCGAATAGCCAGGGTGTTACACCCACAACTTGATAAGTTCGTCAACTAAAGGTTGCATTAGAATATTTAATTTATTTCCTGGATGCTGAGGACCAGAGATAACAAGGGCAAGGAATATGTATTCTGGCCTCAAGAGCTTGCTTGGGGGGAAGATTTAATGGAGCCACAAACACTGGCCAACATGAGTAAGGAGCAGCTCCCAAACTAAATGGTGTGAAACCATCTATTGTTATAGCAAGTTGCACATTTCTAGGATCCCTTGCGAAGTCTGGGAACTACTCGTCAACTTGTTGCCAAGCTTCCCCATCACATGGATGCGCCATCTTACCAGATGTGGAGTGACTATGCGATCGCATTAGCTTTGTTGTCTCCTCATGTGCATACAACCTTTGTAGTCTGTTTGTAATGGGGAGATACCGCAGTACTTTATGTGGGACTTTATTCTTGCCTACCGTGGGACTTTATTCTTGCCTACCTCGTATAAAGAGGTATTACAAAAGTTACACTTGTCTTCATGCTCATTATCTTCCTAATAAAGCATGCAATTATTATAGCATACATCAATTTTTCACATATAGCATACCGACGCCCTCTAATAGCTTTTTCGAATGGTAGAAGTCTTCGGGCAACTTAGACTCTAGAGGCAAAAGTTCATGAATTATTTGTAATACATCATCATAGTGTGCAATTGACATATTGTACTGTGACTTCATAGCTAGCAAGCGAGCAACAGCGGATAGACAAGAATGTGTTGTGTTTTTATGGACTAGTTCATCAGCACTAGCAACTATCCTATAGAAAGCCTGGGCAGAGGCATTTGGCTCCTCATCAAATGCTGGTGGATGGTCACCAGCTAGGTCATCCAATATGTTCTCCATCTGATCAGATTCATTGAATTCATCACGCCTGACGACAAGGCTCTCACCATGTGTTGTCCATGTTTGACAATTTGCCTTAAACTCATATTTACTCAAGTGCAACTCGACAGTACATCTGTTGTGCCTAAAATAGTTCTGACATATAGCACACGGACACTTAATGGTGTCACCTCCAACTAAACTTGGATTAGAGAATGCACGATCCAAGAATTGTGTAGTGTGATCAATCCATTCATTAGAGGGAGCTCTACCACGCTGCCAGCCAATATACATCCATTCATGGTCCGCCATTAAATAGTTCTGTGTTTAACAACTTGAATATGTTAGTTATAAATTTATTTGACACCGACTTGACACAATTAAGTTGGTTATATTATCCGATACTATGTATCTTGCATATGTTCTGTAAGAATATCATATGATGGTATGCTCAAATTAGATAATCTGCACATAATTATTAATTTAGCAATCAACACATGACGTAGTTTATGAGATAACTCCTACGTAAGACAAGAACAAATTTGGTCTAGCGTAACATTTCATTTGCAACAAAAGGACATAATTTTGATTACTCATAGTGCAATATTTATTACTTATTAGGCATCATTCGAATAATACATATTAGTAAAATCATATAGGTTGTCGCTTACCAATACCACTCATAGGCATTGAGACAGGCGCAAAGAGTTGGGGGGGGGGGGGACTTCACCAAGCTTGATATTTGGAACTCTCGTGAAGAAGGGTTCAACACAATCCGGTTTAGAGATAGCTCCACTATCAAAATTGGGAACAATACAGAGAATTCACTACATGATGACATATGAATCTTCTTGTTTATACAGAGTGCAAAGAGAGACATAGAGAGATCAGGTCTGCCCATTACCTGTCTAAAAAAAGGGAAAACTCCAATCTGGCATTCCGGGACTACTTACACTATTACTCGTGTGAAAACGGCTAACATAATGATTAGCGACTAATATTTACTGGTAACAAATTTAGCAGTAGGAAGACCTCCCAATTATCTATATTCATATGCAACAGATGGCATCCATAAAATGAAATGAGCATTAGGTTTGAGCTACTGCATGTTTGTGACACCAAGACATGTTTTGTTTAGGTGTACCAGGAGATGATAATTGAAGCTAAAAATCCAACTTGCATTAAAATATTATCAATCTTTTTCATCTGATTGTTGAATGAGTTCTGAAAGCTAAGGAAAATATAGTCTGTAATATGGGAGAGAGCCTCTGCAATTTGCTCTTCCTTAAGGATAACTTCAATACAAGTATACCCAGAGATCTATAAAAGGAACAATTGTGTCTTGAACCATAGAGTCATAGACTGTTAGAGACCAACACTATCTAAAGGTTTTGGGAACGAAGACTCACCCAAGGTGAAGCCCGGGAGGTTAGGGGCGGCGGCGTGGAGGACGGGGGTCGGCGGCGTCAAGGTCGGGGGCGGCATCGTCGAGGTCAGGGGTGGTGGCGTCAAGGTCAGGGGCGCTTGGGTGGGGAGGGGGACAGGCGAGGGAGAAGTAAGGGCGCTAGAGAGGGGGACGGGCGAGTGAGGAGTAAGGGCGCAAACCCTAGCGCAGCCCTACTAATAAAGGGATATCACATACGGCTCTCTTAAAGAACCGCCTGTGATATTCTATATCACATACGGTTCTATTCCAGAACCGTCTGTGATACTTAACATAGACGGTTCCATAATATAACCGTCTATGATATGCGACCATATCACATACGGTTCTATTTTAGAACCGTCTGTGATACATACCACAGACAGTTTATTCCACTAAACCACTTGTGATAGTTTATTCTATAGCTAAAAAATATTCTATTTTTCGGCTAGCCTCAGGAAATGCAAGCTATGCCCTCTGAAAACAAGAAAGCAGATACAATCATAGATGGAATAATTTCTTAATTACTGAATCAATTACAATAGAATAATTTCTTAATTACATGCCGAGTTTCTTAATTACAATGGAACAATTTCAAATAGGTGTACTTCACCGTGTGGGATCATTCCACTTAGCCATTTCCTTTAAAAAAAAGTCATTCACTATAATCGACGTGTATATAGCTAGCTTCCTCACTGGGTTCTTCCTCGAGCCTGATGTCGTCTCCGAAACACAAAAAACTTGAACAAATTACTTAGCGAGTACGAATGGTTCGTCCTTGTATCCGAGACGTTCGAGGTCCACAGTAGTGACGCCGTACTTGTCGACCTTCACACCCTGTGGAAGTTTGGCCCAATGGCACCAAAATAAGGGGATCTTGAAAATCACCTTTAACCATTCGTTGAACCAATGGTTGTGCTCTCTCGTGATCCAAACCTCCAACCAGCCTGGATTATGTTGGCGTACTATGTCTTTGTGCTTGTCGATGTACAGGGACACTTCGGTCATGTGTTGCAAGACCGTGAAATGGGCTTGAGCGTACGTATCCATATTAGGAGTGATTGCTTTGCTTCCAATGGACCCGATACCCTCCAGCCTCCCCTTAGTACGAGATAGAGGCACACCTATTGGTTCCACCTGAGCCATGTAGTCGACGCAAAACTTAATGACCTCTTCGATTGCATAACCTTCGATGATGCTTCCCTTCGTCCGAGATCAATTCCGTACATAGGACTTGAGAATTCCCATATACCTCTTGAACGGGTACATATGACGTAGGAACACAGGCTCACATATTTTTATCTCTTTCACAAGGTGGCATAGAGTCGTCACCACCTCGGCCTACAGAGCATCTAGTCCATCGGGATCGATGACCTTCTGAGCAATTGAGTTAAAGAAATAACATAGCTTCATGATTGCCACTCGGACCTTGTTCAGAAAAATACTTTTAATTGCAACAATCATGAGACCTCATACCAATTAATTTCAGATCTTCCATAGAAACAAGTTTCTTCATGCTAGCGGAGTAACCGGACGAAACTTTCACATCATACAAGCTCTAGCACAGTTCATTTCTCTCGGCCTTGGACAGAGTGTAGTAAGCTAGGGGAAGGTACGTTCGGCCTTTATCAGTCTCTTTCGGTGCTAACTCGGTACTTATATTCATATCAACCAAGCCACACCGTGTGTTGACACCATCCTTTGTGCATCACACATTCAACAACTAATAAAGTTCAACACAATTCACACATCAAGTTCGACAAGACAACTAATCAAGTTCAACAAATAAAATGAAAATACAAACTGACATAGTGCCTCACACATAAACAAATTAAGTTTACAACAAATAGTTCCTCACGCAGGAATCAGATGAGATAATGCAGAGAACCTGAAACTACAGGTTGGCATCTTCTAATTGTTGCACAGATGTATATATTTAGATGTACAGGTACCTCCTCTAAGATGGAACTACCCAGCAGCAACAAGAGTTGACCAGGACAATTGGCTTGCACTGAACACATGGTGGGCTAATAATAAACCACTGAAGAAAAGCTAACAAAAAAAACTCATATAGAAGAGAATCCAGAAACATATTAATAAGATGTCAAATCAAGGTGAATTGGAAGCCATCGGCGGCTTCTCATCTTCAAACTGTAGTATATCTCAGCCTGAAGATAAGTTTATAAGTTTATATCTCTTGGCTTGATAATCACCAAACATGCTTATGACAACACAAATGTGTTAACTCATTTCACGGAATCACAAGCCATGCTATTAGGTCATCCGGCAAAGCCACGAACCTTGCTCTCTTCTGAAACATCAAAATGGAAACCGAATTACAGATCAGAAAAGGTGACCAATAAAACACAAATTCACCTACAAGTTTGGTGAACAACTTGAAATCTTACATTTGGTGATCACAGTGACACCAGAATCTTTTCCTTTTCCTTTTATCTTCTCCTTGCATTGCAGAGAACACAATGCAAGCCATGAGCAATTTCTCCTCATCTGCTTTATATCCTCCTTTTGATTACTGACTCAATATCTAGTATTGTCATCCATATCAAGAACAAATCCAACAAAATGAAAAAGAACAATAAACATATAAGCCTAGATTTACCTTTTGTATCACCTCCGAAATGCCAAGATCTCCTTAAGAATGACTCGAAGGCGCCGTCTCAGACGCCTCAACGACAATGTCGGCGATGAACTTGATGAGCAAGCAGAGCCCGCCCAAGAAGTCGTGGTCAATCACCCCCTCGCCGTCGGCCACATGTGCGAAGTGCACCAACTTCACCTTGCCCGCCTCGCCTCCGTGGCGGACACCGCATTGGCATCATAGCCCAATAAAACCAACGCCAGTAGAAGTGGAGCAGCGTCGCTCCTCGAACCACGCCTTCACCGCTTGGTGTGCTAAGACTCCCGTTCTCCTTCAGACACCATCGAGGCGAAGCGATCGAGTCCTCGCCGCCAACCGACGACACGAAGCGACGAGCACGCGCGACGCTGGTAGTGTCCATCTGCTTTAGCTCCGGACTCTCCGGCCGCCACACGGCGCCCCCGGCGACAGCAACTCGGACGTCGGAGACGTGGAAGCCGAGAAGGACGCTGGTGGTCACGCGGTCCTTGGCGAGGCACTTGGCGTCGTAGGGCTCCGGTGCGTGTGGCGGCCATGTACGCACCGAACTTGATGTCGGCGATGGAGGGGGCGGTGAGGCCCCCGAGGAGATCCTTGAGGACGAGGTGGGGGTGGGGCTCACCGGGCCGCGCAGGGGTGGGGAGGAGGCGGGTGTCGTGGAAGCGCGGGAAGAAGCGTCCCGGATGTGGGGTGAGACGGCGGGGTGGGCGGAGAAGGCGCTTGGGGATGACGAAGACCGAGGGAGTCCAACCGGCGTTGAGGAGGAGGCGACCGGGCGCCTGGGCGGGAGGAGGAGGCCGGTCTGGGAGGAGGACGGGGGAGAGCCGGCCGGGAGGAGGACGGGGGGAGGAGATCTGGATCGGGGGGCGGGGTGGGGGGCTGGGGGTGCGTGAGGAAGAGCTGGGCTTCTGGCGGCCGGGAGGATGGCTGGGAGGAGGGCGGCCGGGAGGAGGATGGCCGGGAGGCGCGGTTGGCCGGGAGGAGGGCGGCTCGCCGGGAGGAGGACGGCCGGGAGGCACGGTTGGTCGGGAGGAGGGCAGCTCGCCGGGAGGAGATCTAGTGGGGGAGGAAGACTAGAATAGCGATGGGAATTGGGGGCCTCATTTGTGGCGGCTGGAACCCTGGGAGGCGGGGGCTGGGAACCTGTGGGCTGTGAGACCGAGTCACCGAGCTAGGGTTTTAGTTTTTTTTGACTCAGTGAGGATATATGGTCCCACCTGTCAATATAGATGGTGGTTAATCGGGCGAAGCGGGTACGGGTGGAGCTTACCCATACCCGCGCCCATTTACCCGATGGGTAAGGAATTATACCCGTTTTTATACTCATGGGCAAAGAAAGTCACCCATACCCGCCTCCATTAGGGTATTCGCCTGCGGGTACACGGGTAATCAGGCACAATTGCCATCCCTAGTCATGAATGTTCAGTAAGAGACCAATCAAGCTATCGCGTACATTCTTCTCCACGTGCATGACTGTTGGTGATATGCCCTAGAGGCAATCATAGAGATGATTGTATCACGTCTATGTTTATGAGTTATTGAATAAATGTTATCCTGTTCCTTGAATGAATAATTGGTTATAAAGATTAATAAGTATGTGACTTGTTGGTGAAACTCTTTAACTTGTATGATGTCGTTCCAAATGAATCCCTGGTCGGATGTCATTGGTCGAAACACCAATTACTCTACGATCAGCACATGTATTGATTGATGACCATGTTTCACCGGTCATGGATATAGAGATATCGAATCGATAATGTGAACACATGTTAGAGAACATGGGATTGGATAGACCCCCCATGAGACACTATTGAGATTGTTATGATTCTATGTGTCATTAGTTGGTCTCAAGCAATGATGATGTATAATCCTTAGACCTGAGATTAGCATGGTTCCCTACATGTGTAATAGCACTCTTAGGGGTTGTCAAACACTACTCGTAACTGGGTAGTTATAGAGGTAGCTTTCGGGTATGTTATGAAACATGCGGAGGGATGTGACTGGTCAGATATGTGATTTGCCCCTCCTAACATAATAGGAGAGATATCTCTGGGCCCCTCGAAGTGGTCAGATAAAGAAAGTGCATGGCCATGCCACTAGCCACATAAGGTTATCCGACACTCGATCGAGAAAGTATTGAACAGTCCATGGATGACATAATATCTCACCTGGAGTTCAACCAGACATCATAAGGCAAAGGGAGAATACATGAGTAGGTCACTTAGTTCGATCAATTATGGACTGGTTGTATGGAGATACGAGCTGATCGTAGACTAGTCGAACGTAATCACAGAGTGGTCGAAACATGGTCGTAAGGAGTTGTGAACTGGTTGTGACCAAATACGAACTGGTCGTATAGAGATATGACATGGTCATAAGTGATGAGGACCTGGTCGTAGATCGTATTGCATTAAGATCCGTCCAATATAATTTGTGTGTCTTCGGGATCGTTATATCCTGCTAGGAATCGCTAACGACTCGTGATCGGAAAGGGTTTCTGAGTCACTACCGACTACACATAAACCTAACGGGTCACACACTTAACGGGTTGGAACAAAATGTGTTCGGATAGAAATGCTCGAGGCTATTGGGAACATGAGATAGACGTGAGTTGCTCCACCAAAACCCTAGCTACCATCTTCCTAAGAGCTATGCCGTGCGACTTGGTGCTAGCATACCGGCGTACAGTTGTCCCTTCCCTAGACGTGTGGATACCGTAGAGGCGCTACTGCGGTTGTTGTTGCGCTTGAGGATGATCCGCGATCTTCATAAGGAACTGCAGAAGTTGCTGGAGGAGACGATCGACTCGCGAGGACGCTGGACGATCGACTATGACCACTACATCGATGCGCTTTATGTTGGACCAGGCTGCTCCAACTCTTCTTTCGCCGCTCTGCGCGTCTGGTGGCAACGATTTGTGATCATCTTCTTACTTGGCTTCCTGGTTTACGTGGTAGAATTCTTGAATTGTTGCTATCGTAGCCTACCCGTATCCCTTCAGTGTTATCAGAGCCATCCTGTATAGTTTTTGATCCAGATCGGTCGTATATACTTGATATGTGGTAGTAGTAGATTAGATCTATTACTGGTCGGGTCTGGTAACCTAGATCGATTCATATCAATGGAGCGATCTAGGCACTGGTCGATAAGATCGATCAGTTTTCGGTGGTAGTAGATGGGTTTACGATGAGGTATGAGCTAAAATGACCAGATGGTTTGCTGCGCTCGTTCACTACCACACTACATAATACTCCTACCGGTCAGAATTCCGCCATCGGAGTGTGTCGCAGTGCGTGGTCGTATCAAGGTAGTAATTAGATTGGTTCGGAATAGGGTTAATATGATTAATCCGATGATTTCCAAGGCTCGGTTACGTGAATAAGATTCATGTCCCAAAATTTTTCCAAGAGCGCCTCTTGAACCCCTTGCTTCTTAGGCTAAGCGGGACCGCCGTCTCGGGTAATCGTCGTCTTTGCGTGTTATAGATAGTATGTGTTCATGTCGCCTGATGGAATTGGATTCTATGCATAACTCGTTTTTGCAGGGTTTGATGTGAATAGTATGGTCCATTGTGTATGTGATGCAGGAATGGATTTTCATGGCCTGCGTGTCATGCTGTGAGATAGCCATCGAGCTACATATTATTGTATAACGGTCAGTGTACTGACATGTGATGCTTGAAATTATCCTATGTAATTCATTACTAGCTCTTAGGAGTAATTGCTTAGTAGATGAATACAGTCGGAGACGTCAAGCATGGCGGTTGGAGGATAGGAAGCATGCTGATAGAGATCGACATGTTAAGGGTCATACTATTTCACAGTTTAATTTGATTATTTGTGAATGTTTGTGTTTATTTCTGGTATGCTATTTGATCATATTTTATCATTAGAAGTTTTAACATGATAGAGTAGTATTCCTCAAGAAAAATTAAGTAAAATCGATGCCTTTCCAATTGCTGCGCCTATCACGATTTTGATCGTTAATTGGCAGGTCTACCAAAGTAGGGTGCTATTAACTATCCTAATAAGATGGGGTGGGTGTCGGACACCCACATGCATAGTGTTGGTTTAACTTAACAAAGCTATCAAAATAGTTTTGGGCCTTGGGGCATACTGTTGGTCGCCGGGGCATAAAAATGCCGCCCAACAAACAAGAGTCATATGTGATATGATTGGCAAAGGGTTGCTTACCTTAAATCACTAGGTTTCTAGCAGTGATGCCAAAGCTCTATAGGACTTGATAATTTTTGGTTCTTGAGCTCACTATATGATGTTAGAGGGAAACATGGTTTAGAACATATAGTGTGAGTATCTTTTATTGACTGTTGATGATTATGTTCGACCAGGTTTGGACTGGTCGTATGGAGATATGACCAGATACAGACTAGTCGTATAGAGATACGACTAGGTCCGAACTAATCGTATGCAGACACGAGCTGGTCGTAAACGAGTCAAACATAACCACCAACATGAGTTTCTAATAGAAGATCTTACATAAATATAGTGCTGAATCTTTGCATATTTTTCTGTTGTAGATCATGGCACCTACTACTTCTTCTCCACCTACTTTTAATTTGCGATGTATTCTTGAAAAGGAAAAGTTGAATGGTTTAAATTTCATTGATTGGTTTCGTAATCTGATAATTGTTCTCAAGCAAGAATAGAAGGAATATATTCTAGATGGTCCCTATCCCGAGGAATCGAGTGTCGATGCACCTCGTGCTGAAAAGAATGCTTATGAAAAGCATTGCAATGACGCAGTCGATGTGCACTACCTAATGCTTGCAACCATGAACTCTGAGCATCAGAAGCAATATGAGACACAGATGCTTACAATATAATTGTAAGTCTGAAGGGTATGTTTTAGGATCAAGCAAGGGCAAAGAGGTTTAACACCTCTAAGGCATTGTTTTCTTGTAGGCTGTCAGAAGGTAACCCGGTCATTCCTCATGTGATCAAAATGATTAGTCTCATTGAGAGCTTGGAAAAGCTTGGTTTTCCCCTTAGCCAAGAGTTGTCTACTGATGTGATTCTTCAATCGCTCCCTACGAGCTTTGAGCCTGTCATATTGAATTTTCATATGAATGGCATGGAGAAATCAATGATCGAGTTGCATGGCATGCTTAAGGGTGCAGAGGAGAGCATCAAGAAAACTTTTAATTATATGATGATGGTTCAAAAGACTACTAACTTCAAGAAGAAGGGTAAGTCGGCAAAGAGTAAAGGCAAAGTAAAGACTCAAGATGAGATCGAGAGTCTCAAAGCTAAGCTTAAGAAGCTCAAGCTGGGTCCTAAGCCTGACACAGAATGTTACCATTGTCATGAGACTGGGCATTGGAAGAAAAATTGCAAAAAGTACTTGGCAGAGACGAAAAAGAACAAAGGGAGTATGACTTCCAGTTCAGGTATAAATCTTATACAAATTAATCTTGCCACTTCTCCGACCAGTTCTTGGGTATTTGATACCGGATTGGTTGCTCATATTTGCAATTCAATGCAGGGGCTGATAAGGAGTAGAAGTTTGGCAAGAGGAGATGCTGATCTTCGGGTGGGCAAGGAGCTAGAGTTGCTGCATTAGCTATTGACACTTTACCATTAGCTTTACCTTCAGGATTGGTTATGGAATTAAATAATTGTTATTATGTTCCAGCCTTAAGCAAAAACATTATTTCTGCTTCATGTTTAGGAGCAAAAGGTTATGAGTTCAGAATAAAGAATAATTGTTGTTCAATTTATTTTGAAGATATGCTTTATGGCCATGCTCCATTAGTGAATGGATTGTATGTTTTGAATCTTGAGGGTATGCCTATCTATAACATTAATGCTAAGAGACTTCAACCTAATGAAATGAATCCCACTTTTATTTGGCATTGTCGTCTAGGTCATATAAATGAGAAACGCATGATGAAGCTCCATGAAGATGCTCTTCTAAATTCATTTCATTTTGAATCATTTGAAACATGTGAATCCTATTTACTTGGCAAGATGACAAAGAAGCCTTTCACAACCAGAGGTGAAAGGGCGAGTGACCTGTTGGCCCTTGTACATACGGATGTATATGGACCAATGAGCACTTCGGCTAGAGGTGGTTTTCAGTACTTCATAACCTTTACTGATGACTTTAGTAGATATGGCTATATCAACTTAATGAGGCATAAGTCTGAATCTTTTGAAAAGTTCAAAGAATTTCATAATGAAGTACAGAATCAACTTGGCAAGACAATCAAATGTCTATGATCTGATCGTGGAGGTGAATATTTGAGCCATGAGTTTGGTGATCATCTAAAGAAATGTGGAATTGTTCCACAACTCACTCCGCCGGGAACACCTCAATGGAATGGGGTGTCTGAACGATGGAACCGAATATTGTTGGACATGGTTCGGTCAATGATGAGCCAATCTGATCTTCCATTACAATTATGGGGATATGCTCTAGAAACAGCAGCTTTCACTTTAAATAGGGTTCCATCAAAAACAGTAGCGAAGACACCATATGAGATATGGACCAGGAAATGTCCTGGATTGTCTTTTCTAAAGATATGGGGTTGTGAGGTTTATGTAAAACGTTTGATGTCTGATAAACTCACACCTAAGTCTGATAAGTGTTTCTTTGTGGGGTATCCTAAGGGAACTAAAGGATATTACTTTTATAATTGGGTTGATAACAAAGTGTTTGTTGCCCGTAATAGTGTCTTCTTGGATAAAGAGTTTCTTTCCAAAGGAGTTAGTGGGAGCAAGGTGCAACTCGAAGAAATTTGGGAAGCATTTGAAAATGTTTCAACTCCTACTGAACCTCTACTGGATGAACAAAATGTTGTTGAACCTGTAGATGAGGCATCAGCTCCACAAAGATCTAAAAGGCCACATCAATTGCCTATAAGGTATGGCATGATGTTTTATTATTGGACAATGATGTGCCTAAAACTTATTCAGAAGCGATGGTGGACCCATACTCTGAGTCATGGCTAGAGGCCATGAAATCCGAGATAAAGTCCATGTATGACAATCAAGTTTGGAACTTGGTTGATGCACCTGATGGTGTTAAAACCATTGAGTGCAAATGGATTTTTAAGAAAAAGATAGATATGGATGGAAATGTTCACATTCATAAGGCACAACTGGTCGCAAAGGGTTTCAAACAAATTCAAGGTGTTGATTATGATGAAACCTTCTCGCCCGTCGCTATGCTTAAGTCTATCCGGATCATTCTAACTATTGCTGCATATTTCAATTATGAGATATGGCAAATGGATGTCAAAACAGCTTTCTAGAATGGAAACCTAAGTGAGGATATGTACATGATATAGTCTGAGGGTTTTGTCGATCTAAAGGAAGCTAGAGAGGTATGCAACCTTAATAAATCTATCTATGGATTAAAGCAAGCATCTTGGAGTTAGAACATTCGTTTTGATGAAGTTGTCAAAGGGTTTGACTTCATCAAGAACGAAGAAGAACCTTGTGTTTACAAAAAGGTTAGTGGGAGCAAGCTTGTGTTTCTGGTCTTATATGTGGATGACATACTACTGGTCGGAAATGATATTCCAATGCTTGAATATGTTAAAACTTCATTAAGAAATAGTTTCTCGATGAAAGATTTAGGAGATGCAGCATATATTCTTGGTATAAGGATCTATAGAGATAGATCTAAGAGGCTAATTGGATTAAACCAAGATGTATACATTGACAAGGTGTTGAAACGGTTCAAATTGCAAGATTCCAAGAAAGGTTTCTTGCCCATGTCACATGGTATTAATATTTGCAAGAGTCAGTGTTCTACGACCACTGATGAGTGAGACAAAATGAGTAGAATCACATATGCTTCGGCTATAGGATCTATCATGTATGCCATGATGTGTACACGACCAGATGTGTCGTATGCTCTAAGTATTACGAGCAGATATCAATCAAATCCAGGTGAACGTCACTAGATAGCTGTCAAGAATATCCTTAAGTACTTGAGAAGGATTAAGGATGCATTCCTTGTTTATAGGGGTGAGGAAGAGCTGGTCGTAAAAGGTTACACCGATACTAGCTTCCAAACCGACAAGGATGATTTCAGATCGCAGTCAGGGTTTGTGTTTGTTTGAATGGAGGAGCAGTGAGCTGGAAAAGTTCCAAGCAAGGAACGATTGCTGATTCTACAACAGAGGCTGAGTACATTGCAGCTTCAGAAGCTGCAAAAGAGGCTGTGTGAATTAGAAAGTTCATAAATGAACTAGGTGTGGTATCGAGTGCTTCGAGTCCAATGGATCTCTATTGTGATAATAGTAGAGCCATTGCACAAGCTAAGGAGTCTAGATCACATCAAAAGTGCAAACACATACTTCTACGATATCACATTATTCGTGAGATCGTTGAGAGAGGTGATGTGAAGATATGTAAAGTGCACACGGATTTGAATATTTTTGATCCGTTGACAAAGCCTCTCCCGCAATCTAAGCACGAGGCGCACACAAGAGCTATGGGTATTTGATATCTGTATGATTTACTCTAGTGCAAGTGGGAGACTGTTGGTGATATGCCCTAGAGGCAATTATAGAGATGATTGTATCATGTCTATATTTATGAGTTATTGAATAAATGTTATCATGTTCCTTAATGAATCATTGGTTATAAAGATTAACAAGTATGTGACTTGTTGGTGAAACTTTTTAACTTATATGATGTCGTTTTAAATGAATCCTGGTCGGATGTCACTGGTCGGAACACCAGTTATTCTACGACCAGCACATGTATTGATTGATGACCATGTTTCACCGGTCATGGATATAGAGATATAGAATCGATACTGTGAACACATGCTAGAGAACATAGGGTTGGATAGACCCACCTTGAGACACTATTGAGATTGTTATGATTCTATGTGTCATTAGTTGATCTCAAGCAATGATGATGTATAATCCTTAGACCTGAGATCAGCATGGCCCCCTACATGTGTAATAGCACTCTTGGGGGTTGTCAAACGCTACTCGTAACTGGGTAGTTATAAAGGTAGCTTCCGGGTATGTTATGAAACATATGGAGGGATGTGACTGGTCAGATATGGGATTTGCCCCTCCTATCATAACAGGAGAGATGTCTCTGGGCCCCTCGAAGTGGTCGGATAAAGAAAGTGCATGGCCATGCCACTGGTGGTCAAAGAGTTCGACCATATAAGGTTATCCAACACTCTATCGAGAAAGTATTGAACAGTTCATGGATGAAGTAATATCTCACCTGCAGTTCAACCAGACATCGTGAGGCAAAGGGAAAATATACGAGTAGGTCGCTTAGTTCGATTAGTTATGGACTAGTCGTATGGAGATACGAGTTGGTTGTAGACTAGTCGAACGTAATCACAGAGTGGTCGAAACCTGGTCGTATTGCATTATGGTTCGCCCGATATAATTTGTGTGTATTCGGAAATCGTTATGTCCTGCTAGGAACCACTAATGACTCGTGATTAGAAAGGGTTTCCGAGTCACAACCGACTACAGATAAACCTAACGGATCACACACTTAACGGGTTGAAACAAATCGTGTTCGGATAGGATCCGTCATGGGCACTATATAAGGGGATGCTTGAGGCTATTGGGAACATGAGATAGACATGAGTTGCTCCACCGAAACCCTAGCCGCCATCTTCCTAAGAGCTCTGCCGTGCGACTTAGTGCTAGCACACTGGCGTGCGGTTGTTCCTTCCCTGGACATGTGGATACAGTAGCTGCGGTTGCTGTTGCGCTTAAGGACGATCCGTGATCTTCATAAGGAACTGCAAAAGTTGCTGGAGGAGACGATCGACTCGCAAGGACGCTGGACGATCGACTACGACCACTACATTGACATACTCTACGTTGAACCAGGCTACTCCAACTCTTCTTCCGCTGCTCTGCGCATCTAGTGGTAATGATCTGTTATCATTTTCTTGCTTGGCTTCCTGGTTTACGTGATAGAATTCTTGAATTGTTGCTATCGTAGCCTACCCATATCCCTTCATTGACGTCGATGCAGTGGCGAAATTCTAAGTGCTCCCAATAAGGTAAGTCCCAAAAAAAATTGATCGCTTCTTCTAGATGTTCTTCGGATGAGTCCTCAATTTACGTCTATTTCCAAGCACAACATCGATATCCTTATCCATATCATAGACCTCTTTCCCTCTAAAAGCCCTTGGAGCTGAACCATTGTCCTTATTTCCATCGAATTGTTTCTTTATCTTGTGGTATGGGTGATACTTGGGAGGGAACCTATGGTGACACATGTACACAGTTTTGCGCGAGTTGTTCAGTAACACACTCAGTATCATCTAAGTAGTGCGGACAGGCTTTAGCTCCTTTTGTACTCAACCCCGACAGGTTACCAAGGGTAGGAAAATCATTGATGGTGCAGAAGAACATAGCTCATAAAGTGAAGTTCTCTCGTTTGTACACATCCCATACCTGTACCCCTTCGTTGTACAGTGTCACAAGTTCTTCCAGCAATGGTGCTAGGTACACATCAATATCGTTCTCTAGTTGCTTCGACCCTTGGATAAGTAGTGACATAAAAATGTACTTCCGCTTCATACACAGCCAAGGAGGAAGGTCCTACATACATAGATTCACGAGCCAGGTGCTATGTCGGCTGCTCATATTACCGAAAGAATTCATTCCATCTGTACTCAACCCAAACCTTATATTCCTCGGTTCCACACTAAAGTCTTCGAAGCTCCTATCGAAGTTTCTCCACTAGACAGAATCAGCAAAGTGTCTTAGCTTTCCATCTTTCTTACACTCATCCAAGTGCCAACACAGCAATCTTGCCTCCTTTTGGTTCGCAAATAAACGCTTCAAACGGGGAATTACAGGCAGATACCAAAACACCTTAGCAGGAGGTCCTTGCTTCATCTCGATGCCATTGCCCATCTTGTTAGCTCTGGAATCTAGAATTGAACATCTTTGAGCTTTCAGTTCATTAAAGAATCTAAAACAGCCCTTGTGCAAAATGAAAAATGATCTCTTTTGTGCGAAAAAACTGATCTCACCAATTCTTTCTCATGAGACGGCTTGCCATGGTACTAGGCATGAACTCAGGGGGAGTTCTGGATGACCTAGACCACTCTTTTAAGCTTTTGTTGCTTGGGATGGTCGCAGTGAGGCTTGAGATCTAGCACATGGCTCAGAAAAACAGATTGTCAAATTGGTTGAAGCTTAGGAAGAGATTGTGGATGGCTCCTAGTCCAGGATCTTCTTTACTAAGATAGACCTTTAATCAACTTGAATATTCATTGCAAATGAAAAATAGTTGAAAATTGGGCTTTTGAGGCATTTTGAGCTAAATGATTAATTTCATGACTTTTGTCTCCTAAATGGTCTTTGCTAGCTTCTGGATCTCACAATAACATTCTGACAAGGCCATTATCACTTTAGGATATCTGTTGTTGAACTTGCTAATTTTGATGCATTGCTTAATTTAAACCAACAACATGTGATATATTGAGCTCATTAGCCTAGCTTTGCTATATATGTCTTATCATGATCTTGCTAGCTTTGTCAGGCTTGTTGTATCTTGAGTAATGGTAGAAATGCTAGCCTGTTCAATTGAGTAATCTCCAAAGCTTCTTTTACCTAAAAAGTGAAAAATCAAAACAAAAATGAAGCCACCCCATTGCATTTCATGCATGCTCTTTCTTTTGCTTCTTCCTTGCTTGTGCATTTTTCATCTCTGGATGAGAGGAAGGGATGATTCCTTGATGAATCCATTGTCAAAGGGGGAGAAGATATAGCGAAAATGTAATGTTAATAAAGAGCTTTTTGGTTATGGGGGAGTAGTTTTGTAAGGGGAAGAAATGGAGAAATTGAAATTTCATATTCTCTCTTTTAAAATGATGATCATAGTGAGGGGGAGCTTTCATATTGCATTATTTTGGTCTTATTGCATTTTTCTGAATTTGAATTGCAATTCTTAAAGACTCACAATGATCAAAGGTCAAATAGAACAATTGTTCTTTCATATGGATCTTAAGTGAGATTTTTGTCGATTCTCTGGAATTGGAAGCTTTCTTGCTTTCTTTTGCTGTATCTCACTTACCTATGCTATTCTGAAGCCAACTTGGTCATTTCCATTGCTTTTTCTTGCATTTGGACCAAGTTGTGCCTTTATGCGAAAACTGCGAGTTTTTTTCTTTTCAAACCCCAAACTTACATTTTCTGAGAGATTGCCAATGTGTTCATCAAGGGGGAGATTGTGGATATCATGGGGATATGCCCATGATCTTAGGATGATGAAACAATTGGCAATGTTGCTTTTGATTTGAAGTTTCAAGTGTTTTCGACAAAGTTTCAGATCTGTCAGGTCAGCGGCGGTCTGACCGGCTTTTGTGCTGAATGTTGATTTAAGTGGTGAGTTGATTTTGGGATAGGTCATATCCATATTTGTTAATGCATATGTGTTGCATGTTGCATGTTTTCACTAACGTGGGTCAAGTTGTGAAGAATTTGTTCCCGGATTTGTGTTTGCTTGTCTATTGCTGTGCAGGTGGCTTGAAGGTCAATGACGGTCAACGGCGAGGTGGATCGGGACTAAGCTTGGAGAGCTGAGGTCCAGAACGATCAGGGATGCCGGGTGAGGTCAATGAATTCAAGCATGGCGCAGAATGGACATGGATGACCGAGCAGGCGGTTCGGTCTGATGGTTGGATCAAGCGGTAGCGAGTCGTTACAAGTGCTCGATGGTGCGGTGGGATCCGGACGGAGAGACTTGACGACATGGAGCCGTTGATCAACCTACACGTGGCGAAGCAGGCGAGTGCTTCGCGCAGATGGACTCGGTCTTCGGAAAAGATCGAGAAGGGGTATTTTGGTAATTTTACCAAATACCGCCTTGGTGACCTTTTGACTAAGCCGCGGCGCGAGTCGGCGCATGGTGAAGCGGTTTAGATCAATCGACGATGAAGACGGCGCTTTGAGATGCGTGCGTATGTGTTCCGTTGATGTTGGGCCTTAACGGAAGCCCATTAGGTTTTTAGGGCTTGTGGCTGCCTTAAAAGGAACAGTGGATGGATAATTTGGGGCTGCGTGTTTGTAGAGCCCGTGGCTGCACTTGAGGAGCCCTGCCGGCGCCTTTGTTTCTCCCCAAAAAAACAGACCGTGTGGCGGCGGCCTCTTGCCCCCAGCAGAAAATCAGAAGCCCTGTAGGTGAGCGGCTGCTCCTCCCAGGAAGAATCTGTGTGGAAATGAGAATGCTTGGCGGCGCTCTGCTGTGTCCGCAAAAATTGTAATCCTATGCGGTGGCAGCTGCAGTTTTTTTTGCTTGTCACATCTGTGTGAAACCGATCACTTTCTTTGAGTTTTATTGCCTACAGTTTGCCGCTGTTTGGATTTGATTTTTGTTTTGAGCTGCCCTGATGCGTCTCGGTTTTTTGGATTTGTTAATTTGCTTGAGCTGTGCTGGTACTCTGTACGCTGCTGGTAGAGCTCCAGAAAAAATTAGATCCAGTGGTGGCGGCGGCCTTTGTGCCCGGGAGAAAAAGTTTGCGCTGGATTTTGTATCGCTGTTTTACCTGCTTTCCTTGTCGGCTTGGATAGTGCGGTGGCTGTTCAGCTTCGTGACTTGTGGTTGATGTCTGCTGTTCTTAGCTTTTTATTAGCTTGTGCTGCCATCCCAATTCAACTGTCTTCTTGTTGCGACTGAGATTTCAGGTTTATTTGGTTTGGTCTTGATTTGTTTTTCAAGCCTGCGTCCGAGCCTTCAAGTTTGTTTTTTTTAATTACTTGGCTGGTAGAAAAAGTAGTTCCGGGCGGCGCCTGTAGAATCAGTGGCGGCCAGCTCTCTGTGGGCAGAAACCAGAGGTGTAGGCAGATAAATCAGAGTGGCGGAGCTTTTGCAGCCGGCAGTGATTCATGAGTCCTGGCGGTGGCTTGTAGTGCCCTGATGTCCCTCGGCAGGAAATAGGACTCCTAGCAGTCTTTTGTTTATTTTTTTGATGCAGTTTGGCTTTGATTGCTACTGTGGCTGTCTTCAATGATTTGACTAAAGTTCTAGTTTTTTTTATTGTCTTGGCTCATGCGTTTTATTGCCCTGGGCGGATGTAGGCAGAGCTCCAGCAAGAATCAATTTGCTTTTGGAATTGTTTATTTCCGTTTATGTCAGCCCCAACTACTGAAGAGTTGCAAGCAGTTTTGCATTGAACTTGCATTTGTTTATTGCTTGGTTGTGCTGCCCGGAGAAACCAGGGGCTGTGGCAGCCGAGGCCTTTAACCCCGTGCTGAGGGCGATGCTGCGTACAGGGAATGTTGTGGCGGCGTCCAAGCTGTTTGGTTTTATGCAGCTAAAGGAATCGCAGCGTTTTGCCTCTGCTTTTCCCTCATACGTTGAGATGATTCTGTGATCTGCTGTTTGAAGATTTTTTGTTGCTGTCTTCATTGGTGCGCTTGGCGCTGTGTGTGTGTTGATTGCCCCTGAGACTGCTCTGTTGATTGCTAGTGAGGTGATTTGCTAGCAGTGTGCTACAGTTTTTAGATTTGTTATTATGCTAGCTTGCTGTAGCTTTTTGGTAGTCCTTGCTTGAGGTAGGGTCGGCGGCTGTGCTTGTAGAGTGTTTGTTGCTGCTGTGTATTGAGGCTGTACTATGCCGACGTTAGGCACTAGTAGCAGTTTGTGAGATGTTTTTGGTCTTGTGCTTCGGGGTTTGATCGGATTCAACATGTGTCATCCGGTTCAGATACGATCTTCATAGCTTTTATAGCTATTGGAGTGAAAGTAGTGTTGAGTTCGATCGAGGTGAAAAATAGAGAAAGCGTCTATTCACCCCCCCCCCTCTAGTCGTCTTTCCGGTCCTACAATGACTTATGAGCTAAATATGGTAAACTAAGAGTTATGTTTGTGATGAACTAGTTAATGCAGCTTGCTAGTGCTAATTTTATGTGTGGTTACTGAAAATATAAATAACTCATAAATGTTTGCATCAAATAAAGTAGCTATATGTTTTAGTTAATTTCTGGCATACAATTTAAGGTGTTTTCATGTTTCGAAAAATATCAGCGACTGTATTCGTTTCGATTCATATTCGATATTATTTGTATCCTTATTCATATCCAGGGTATTCGTATTCGTATCTAGATCTGAAAAAAAATATAAAAACAAATATGATAGAGCCATTATCCGTCTGTATCCGATCAGTTTTCACCCCTACATACATGCATGTTTGTATACTCTTTACGGCACGGGATACAATCGTTCGGACATGCATGTATTCTTTCTACTTCCATTCCCAATGGACAAAGAACATTCTTGGCTTGGTAGGTGGTTCTAGGCAACACGTTTCCCTCCGAAAGGATGTCCGCTAGGAGACCTAACAACGCTACGAAACTCTTGTCAAACCAACCATTACTTGCTTTCAATTTCAGTAGTTCAAGCACGGATAACAACTTTGTGTATTCCGGCTTGCAACCCGAGAACAAAGGTTTCTCCGAGTCCTCCATCAAGCTCTCGAATTTACCAAACTTTCTGTATAATCTGCTCTTCACCGTGATTGGTCCAACATGGATATCCCTTTTTTAAACCCCTTCGAATTAAGTGTCCTTCGATCTGCGCTGAGTTGGTAAATATTTTTGGATTATCACAATCAATATGCATGGACAGTACATAAATTTCGTCCCCTTCTTCAACATATCTTGCTCGGTAGCTCTTCTAAAAGCAGACATACCATCAATGTACTCTTCACTCACACGATTCTCAACGTACATCCAACTTCGGTCCATCTACACTACGCATGTAACAAATTAGTGTTAAATTAGATTAATGCTCCTATAGCTAGCTAGCCATTACACTTACACATATCATTCACTTTAAATTGTCCATCTAAAGTAGCTAGCTACGTACTATTCATGAAGCAATGTATATATCAAGCTAGAATATATTGAAGTAGACTAGGAGTAGTGAGACCCATTCGTAAATTGGAGCAAACTACCAAGCTAGATATAAATCTAGATCCAAACCTAGCTATCATCTCTTGATTATAATGCATATAATTAGAAGCAAATACTAATCTTAGATCACCAAGAACAAATAGATCTACAAGCACACTTGCAAATCTGTGGTATCGCTCACTACAGACAGATCTGTTAGGATGGGCCGGATATTTAATAACAGAGTACATATCATAGACACTTTCAACCACAAATCGTCTATGATACAAAATTATCACATACAATTCTTGTTAAGAACCGTCTGTGAATTATCACAGACGGTTCGGATTAAAAACTGTCTGTGACATTTGCAATTATCACATACGGTTCTTAACAAGCACCGTCTGTGAATTATCACGTACGGTTGTTATTAAAAACCGTTTGTGATAATTATGTATCATAGACGGTTCTAACTATTGCTAGTAACATAAACGGTTACGCTTGTATAACTGTCTATGATAATTACAACACTGACGGATTCTGGGGAACCGTCTGTGATGAGACGCTCAGTATAGCCTTCTCTGTAGTAGTGTATACACACCTCGCTCAGGTAATTTTTTTTTATGTGGCGCGCGATGCAATTTTTGTTAGGCGCGCGACAACAATTTGTTTCACGCGAACAGAACTTTTCCCACGTGCAAAAATGTAGGAAGACCTGAACAATTAACCTGACGGTTGTAATAATCAGGAAAATATATTGTATTGACAACTTTATTATAACCGTCTGCAAATTTAGAATTTTTCTGAGGGGGGTTACTTTTCCCGTCACCAAAATAATAAACCTTGACGGTCGTTACGGGCCCGTCAGTATAATTCATGGTCGTAAGGTTTTCTCCATTTTCTAGTAGTGAGACAACAATATGGTTTCAAAGAACACTTGTGGTATGTCATTATTTATGTGTAGTATTTGCACGCCTTTTAGGTATTAACTATTAGACCCTTAGATAAAATGAAATAAAAATAGCAATATTATATTATGTGGGTTTGCATAAATTTATAATTATATCAAAATTATAATATTCGCGTTGATTATATATAAAAATTAATTATTCTATCGGTCATACCAATGTTTCTATATTTTAACTGTACATGGACACAACCTCGCCATTAATTTGGATAACATATCTATCAACACCAAATTTATACGGCTAATATAAGAAAACAATTATATTACTAGACACAACACAAAATTATATTCTAACTTCATAACTCCGCTATAATGGGCAAATTAATTGGCCCTCGAAATTGAGGAATGTCATTCTTATTTATGGACTTACACAAATTGTGCGTTCCTTTTTAAATTACTACTTACACAAAATATCTTCTTTAAGATATCATTACTATTTGGGCCCTAGAAAGTTCCAGTACTTTTATGTAGAATATGTATATTATATACTTTACATCATCATGTGGAAATAACACCTGTACAATTTATATTCTAAATAAGTTTGTTGCAAACAACTTTCTCCACCATACTGTTTATAAATTTTCTCGTTGAACTTCGTGAAGGCATGCATCACATGCACACTAGGTCTTATAGACGCGTGTGTATGACCAAAGTGAAAGTTTCGGAACAGATGTGCGAGATAAGAGCATCTATAACAATCCACCTTAACTGTTATTAAGAGGTTGCCACATCAGTTTTTAGATGATGTGGAGGAGAGAAGATGAGGAGAGAAGATGAAGCTGTTTCTAAATGAAGAAACTATCAGATTGTTAATACCAAAACATAAGAAACAACAAAAAAAAACTCTATTGGAGGCTTAGTTGTTATCTAAACACTCATTTTGTGGGTCCCACTGCCTACCAACAAAAATCTACCGGATCTTGTACAACCCGTCTTCTTGGCTTCCCCCGCAGATGATATGATAAATGAGCCAAAACATATAGGCCACAAAGTTGTACCCCATTGTTTATCATCAAGAATCATGCACACTTGTAGCAATTAAAGTCTTAAATACAAGCTTAAGAAACAATCCATTGAAATGCTTATTTCTTTTTATTAGATTGAGTACTGTCTCTCTTCTTAGTAACAAGCTAAGAAACAAACTATTGTAGATGCTCTAAGATACATGTGCACATCATATTAAGAATGTGGAGGTAGAGCCGCCGCCGCTAGGAAACCCGTGACGGCCTGTCCCCACTTCTCCAGCGTTCTTGTCTGCATTGAGTGGGTGACCGTTGTATTCCAAAAGTAATTTTAGATTTCTTTGGTTTCCTATGTTTTGTTTCCTAGATCAATTTGTTCTAGTTTTCTTCTTATTCGGTGAGTTCTTAGTCGGATTTTCTTTATCCATGATGAGTTTTATCAGACCGATTGACCTGGATGATTATGGCGAAGCCTACGTCGGTGATCGACACCGGGCTGTGTTGGGTATAAATAAATCCCCTTTGATTTTCTTTCGACTAACAACATTGCTACTGAGGCATAGATTCTACACATCAATACAGATCATCAACATTCTACTTCCTGATGTCATGATTGTCAGCAATCATGACAATGTTACAAGATATGGAGTCTACGACAAGGAAGATAAAGAATTCGAGCATGTTCATCGACTCAAGGACTTGATGGTAGCACGTTGTTCATCTAGAATTTTTATGTAAAAGTTGGGTACTTATGTACCTTCCCTGAGTTTTTAATATTGATATGAGGTTTTTTTTCTATAAAAAAATAATGTGGAGGGAAGGAATAGTTGACATGGGAAAGGGAGGCGGTTGGATCTAGATCCAATGGTCCAAAATGTGACTAATTTAGAAAGGGGGAAGGATGTTGTATAGACATTCCCTTTCGTTAGTATGTGAGGTTTAGGCATGGTGCGGTTCACAATTAACGATCTACCTCATGTTTTTTTAGATGTCATGTTGGTATTCTACCTAGGGTTAATTAGACTCCAGGTGATAACTGGTCAGTTAGACGTTATGCACCAATTCACTTGCTATCCCATCTTTGCTCGAAGGAGTTACTTATGTTGAGGAACCGTCGCTGGCGAGTCCAGTCCGAATGATCACCTCATAGATAAGCGTAAAATCGCTTAGAACAATATAAGAACAAACAATACAGGATAGTAGATTGAATACAGAGATATGAGGGAACTTCTTGTTTCTCTTCATTGCTCTTCTGTAAACGGTAACACAATGGTTTGAGGTCCCTTTCTTTATATAGTCTTCATGGTGGATGAGGAGTCCATCGTGAGCCAGACCTGCAAGGTATGGGCCTAGGGTTTCCTAACAACTTAAAACCCTGAATTTCTGTTGGATTATGATTGCAACAAGAAGGTAGCATACCGTTCATTTTGTCTTCCTACAAGATCTAGATGTCCTTAGTCGCTACGTAGTAATATTGACTGCAAACGAAACACTAGATGCTAAATCTAAACTTCATATTTACTCGTAACCACAAGCTATTAAATTCAGTAAAATGGAGTAGCACTCACTCATGTCGAGATACATAACCCCAGCAGATCTGGAGAAGCCATTACTCAAAGATCATCGCTTCAAATTAACGCACCAACTAACGTAACTCTCCACAGCCATGCTTGCAATGCAAATTGAAAGCTACTAAACGCTTAACACCGCACGATAAAATCCTCCTATATAATCACGACACCTTCTCCAAACCAAACACACGAACACATAACCATTAATCATGTCTCCCTTCTCCTACCTCGCCGTCTTCACACTTGCACTGGCCTCTGCTTCGCCGGCTGCGGCCGTCGCAGTGGCCAGCAACAATGGTGTCGCCGTCCAGGCCCCCACAGTCCCCACCTCGCAGCAGTTCCTGCAGGCGCACAACGGCGCGCGCGCCGCGGTGGGCGTGTCGCCGCTGACGTGGAACGGGACGCTGCTGCTGGACGCCATGCGGTACGCCAAGGAGCTCCGGATCGACTGCAAGGCGCGGCCGCTCACGGCGTGGGGCACCGACGGGATTTACGGGCGGAACCTCTTCAAGGGCAGCGGACGCCAGAGAGCGGCGGACGCGGCGGCCGCGTGGGTGGGCGAGCGGCGGTGGTACGACCGCGGCGCCAACGCGTGCGCGCCCGGCCAGATCTGCAGCGACTACACGCAGGTGGTGTGGCGCGGGACGCGGTACCTCGGCTGCGCCCGCCGCACGTGCCGGAACGGCGTCGACACCGTGGCCGTCTGCGAGTACTACCCGCCCGGCAACGTCGTCGGCGAACGGCCTTACTGATTAACTGTACTCGCATTCGAAGCTCAAAAATGGTATGGACTCCATTCCATGAATAATACGCGGTTCCCAGAAGCTCAATTGATATGCTTTGAGTTTGTAACCTGGTGGTCAATATTTCCTCGGATCATCGATTTCACCCCCTGCTTTCTTAGGAGTTGAACTCCTGTCAAACGCTCGAGACTTCTGCACGTCCTTCGCCCCAATAATCTATCCTAGTGGTCTTTATACATGTATTTCATCGAAAATGGAAGATTGAACCTTAAGGGCCTTTCCTTGCTGATTTATGGAGTACATGGTAAAAGGGCCGACCAACAAAAACACTGCGATAGACAAGGCTAGATCGTTAGAGCACGTACAATGGGTTTATGTCAGCCGTCTATAGTCATTGCCATGTAAGATTTTTATTGACGTAGATGACAGAGAATAAAGAGAGAGAAAGATGTTGTCTATAATCCTGTAGCCGACTATAGCACAAGGAACAAGAAAAGCATTAAAAGATTATGTGTTCTATAAAGACAACTAAAAAGACAGCAGCCGTATGTACCATTATATGAGATGTCTTTAGTGCTGTCTACAGGTGACATGGAGAGTTGCTATAGACAACAGCTATCTATACCATTGTACATGCCCTTAGTCGTTACTATGTGCTGCGTTTACTGTTTGGTTTCGGGAATTGTTGCATTGCTCGCTGTCATAGATCATAATAACAAGAACAATTGCTCGGGAATTGTTGCATTTATCTTTATTGCTAGCAACTAGCAAGTAACAGAAGCATGAAAATGAGATAAGGCTGCTCCCAATGCTCCACCTTGGCTAGTATCTTAAGCATGCTATATAGGCAAATTAATGTTGTGGTACCATAGTTAATGAGGAGAGATAGTACTCTAGTATCTAATTTAGATACCAGTTTGGGCTCGAAATCCAACGCGTAAAATTTATTGTATAGTCATGCATGTAATTAAATGAAACAGCCTAAGATACTACACCATAAGAAACCATGCATTAGAAAGATAGTATCCTAACACTCCCCATGCACTAAGAAACTACACTAAGATACTGCCCATTGAGAGCAGCCTAACGCTAGTATCTGTCTCCTATGCTGAGATTCCTGCATATATGTCTCCATTGGTAGATGGAAGGCTAAAGAATTTACACAAAGCTAAGTCTAAATTAGAGTAGTTAGTAAGAAATTATTAAGACTAGGCATTTTAACTAACACAGGTTTTGATAAACCTGGGTTTTGCTGTAAAGTACTAGTGGAGGCTTTAACCTCTTATACCATTGAGTGGTTGGTCACACTACATATTTCACTACTACAAAAAGGTTAATACTGGATACCTCATCACAGACAGTTGACCAAAACTGTCTGTATTATATGCAATCATAGACGGTTTTGGTTTTGCGATAAATGCGTATTCGGGTGCGCTAAAATAAATGCAGTGAAGAGGTAATATCACAGACGGTTCATTATGAAAACCATATGTGAAGTATTACAGATGGTTCTTAACAATAACCGTTTGTGATATTACCTCTTCACAGACGGTTCATTATGAAAACCGTCTGTGAAGTATTACAGATGGTTCTTAACAATAACCGTTTGTGATATTTCGACATATCACAGACAATTTTCAACAAACAATCGTCTGTGATACTTCATAGATGGTTTTCATAATGAACCGTCTGTGATACGACACCATATCACATATGGTTCCACAATTCTTAATAATAACCGTCTGTGATATTTCGAAATATCACAGACGGTTTTCAACAAACAACCGTCTGCGATACTTCATAGACGGTTTTCATAATGAACCGTTTGTAATACGACACCATATCACAAACGGTTCCATTGTGGAACTGTCTGTGATAAGTATCACTGACAGTTCCACAATAGAACCGGTTGTGATAAGTCTCTTTATTAGTAGATGCCCACTAGGGTTTGCGCTCTAACTCGTCACTCTCCAGTGCCCTTACTCTCGTCCATTCCCCTCCCCACCTGAGTGACCCCGTCGCCAACGCCGCCATTCTTCCCGTCGCCAACGGTAGTGACACCACAGTTCACTGCACAAGACACTAGTACGATAAGAGTGTCTTGTGAAGTGTCACCGTTGTGCCACAACTACGGTGGCGCTGCCTTCCCCTCTTCCTCCTCCCCCCGGCGTGCGCTGTAACACCCTAGTTTTTCTGAGCCTTTTTCGAAATTTTCAAAATAAAAAGAACTATTTGGTTTTATTGAAATTCCAAAGCTTAACCTGAGTTTTTAGAATTTGGAGTGTTTAAAATGACTAAGCTAAACTTTAACTAACCCAAAATTTGGTTCTTTTGGGTTTTACTCGAGCTCTCTGGAGTTATCTCTCCTTTTTCTTGGTAGGATCTCCTTTCCACCATCCTGTTTGGACCTTCTTTTAGGTCCAGACCTCCCCTTCTGTTGGCCTCTGGTGTTGCTCTTCTTCTTGTCCATTCGGATCTCCCCTTTTCTTTGGAAATCCCTCTCTGTTGAGATCTCCCCTTGACTCTGACCACTCTAATGTTCATCTTCGTGATCTGTTATAAAGATTACCCTTCGGGTCCAGATCACCCTTTTGATCAGGACTTCCCTGTTGTAGTTTAGACCTTCCATGAGGTTTAGACCCATCTTTGTAAATTTAGACCTCCTTTGAAGTTTAGATTTCCCTTGTAGCTAGTCCTCTGGGGACTAGACCATCTCTGTGGTTTTGACCCTTCCCTTTTTGTTTTGGTCACAACCACCCTGAGGTGTTCCAACTCAGGTTTGTGTTTCAACCATCCTTGATATTTGAAATTCTACCTCGAAGTGAATCCTCACCCTCTGAATCTCTTTCTCGTTTAACCTCCTTCCATTCCTTCCTCATTTGAACCTCTTTAGGTTCATTGGAACCCCTTTTGGGTTCACTTCAATCCTTCTTAGTTCTTTGGACCTCTCCGTGGCCATCTTGTGAGGACCTTCTCGGGATACTTGGAATGCTCAGATTTTTTTTTGCTGCGGTACTACCGTTTTGGTGAGGACCGGTAGTACCACCCACGTCCGAGTGCAGAGCGGTAGCACCACCCAGGTCTGAGCGCCGGTACTACCGCACTAGGGAGCGGTAGTACCGCCCAGGGTACAACGAGAGAAGGTGTAGGATCGTAATGGCAATCAAAAGGGGGAGGGTTGAATTATTGCAGCGAATTGACCCCCTAATTCAAACTTCTTCTTGTGCACAAGAACTCCAGAAACTCTGATGACTCTTGTATAGCTTCACAACAGAGACCACCTCAGGCGCACAGAAGGAATAGCAAATCAAAAACAAGATGAAGCAATTCTGAGCTTTATTTCTTAATTTGATTTGTGTCTACAAAGTATTTAGCAAGCACCCCTCAAAGCCACAATTCGAAAGACCTCTCAAAACCTCAGTAAAACAGTCGTAGCTCTGCCAGCATGAAAAGCTACAGGTCAAAAACTTATCTCACGAAATCGTAACATCAAAAAACCCCTACACAAGGCGCACCATCTGCCTCTTCTTATAGCCTAGAGTCCTATCCATGTCCAACACGACACCAATATGGACTCTATCTCAAAACAATCAGATTTGGAACTCCTTCCAAATCTGTCTTTCCAAAAAAAAACTCCACGCCGTAAGCCTCCAGGACTCCATCACGTAGCTTCCAGCGTGCACCCCTTGATCTCCACGTGCTCCAGCGTGATCCAAACCACCTCTTGACATCCATACTTCCAAGACCTCAGATTCCCCATCCTAGTCCGAGCCAATCCTGTCACCGACCGTGATTCGTCCTCAACACCTAACCTGCACATGCAAAGACCAAGGAAATCAATTCTTGGCACAAGTTATCCAACTTGACCATCCATTAGCTCACTCACACCCATAAACACTATCATGCAACATGCAACAAGATATAGCTCACGAATTTAACATATCCTCAGTCAAAACCCCAAAACGACAACTTTCCAGAGCATAATCGGAACTACCGCCATTATCGTCCGGTACTATCAAGACATGCGGTCGCATCGCTCAAAGCATCATGAACTACCGCTCATTGAGAAAACTCAAGATCTTCCAAAAACATGCTCTCTGGAATTTCCATACCGCAACATTGCGGTCATACCTTTGTGCGGTATTACCGACGTTCAAAGTGCGGTCGTACCGCTTGCCGGTCGTTCCGCTCCAAGACTCCAGATCATCCGATTTTCATTTAACTGTACCTGTCAGAAGCTTTCTCTTTCTGAAAAACCAAGTGCAGTACTACCTCCATTAACACACCGGTACTACCGGACAACACGGTACTACCGCGTTCATTAGCGGTATGATTGTTTTGCACAACTTCTCACGAACCTCAAAGCATTTACTGTTCAAGGTCCGAACGTTCCCGTGAATATCAACCGTTGGATTTCAAAACAACGACTCACAAAGCTTTCGTCTCGGACGGTCCGAACGTTACAACAATAACAACCGTCAGATTTCAGATCAAGGGCACACATTCCTTAAGACGTTCGGACGGTCCGAACGTTCATCTCAATATTAGCCGTTAGATCAAGATCTAATGAACCGAGCAAAACGCACCAGAGAAAATGACTTGCGGTACTACCGTAAACTACTCGCGGTACTACCGCAAAGCGGTAGTTTCGTGAAAACAACGCCGGTATTACCACAATACGAAAAAACTCAAAAACTTCAGAACAAAGCCCTTTTTACCACGTGGACGCTCCAGATCAAGATCTAATGATTCGAGCTAAAACACGTTTGAAAACAAGACCTGCGGTACTACCGCTGCACACCTGCGGTCATACCGCACTTCGGTAGTTCCGCATGTACAAAGCCGGTACTACCGATAATCATGACAAGAACTGATTTTCAACAGAAACTGACAGAACTCAAATGCAAGTCAGTTGAAGAGCACAAACAAGTTCCAAAGACAATGTATTCATCATTAAGTACTAAGTCTAGCTTATTGTCAATGTGTTCATCATCAAAAATCATGACCAAAAACCTCTTGGTCTTACAATCTCCCCCTTAATGATTACATTGACAATACTTTCAATAATCAGAGGTGAGTGAATGAAAGGAGGTGACAAAGAGTCAAAGCTGCCAAGCAAAGTGAACTGCAGCTGAAAGACTTCCTCTAACACTAGAAGATCAAATTTTTGCAAGATTTTCTCAGTTTTCTCCCCCTTTGGCAATGTGATCATCAAGAGCAGAAAGGGAAGGAGCATGAAGAGTAAAAGTCCGGAAGCTTTGCAAGTCAATTTACTGGATTATCCAAGCCAATTTGGTTGAGTATAGCTAACAAGTTTATATAAATGCATATACCATATAGCAATGTCCAGACAAGTAGTTCAAAGTGATAAGACAATTTAGATTCATGATAGGCATATCACACAATGACTAAAAAGATTATAAGACCACAAATAGAAGTCACCAAAAAGTGAAAGCTACACAGTGAGATAATCTTTAAATCTGGATGAGCTACAGTCTCTTGAAACATCCACTTGCTTCACTTTCAATTCTTATTTGCATGTGGCATGTTTGCAACATACTTCTTTTCAATGGTGGCATGCTTGAAGCATACTTCTTTTAATTGAGAGCACTTTTTGTGCCCCTTTTTTTTTATGTCAAGGACACATAGCTGTGCATGGCATGCTTGAAGCACACTTCTTTTCGTGTTAGCACTGTTATGTACTCCTTGTTTTTTGTGATACACAGCTATGTATGGCATGCTTGAAGCACACATCTTTTCATGTTCTTTGTCTCAACCCTTTATTATTATTTTTAAATATAACATGCCAAATTGAGTGAGCAACAGAGAATTGAAATGAGAGACATTGTTGCTTCAAATCCAAGACTTAAAATAAGACTCACAAACAAGCTTATCCTTTTCAATAATCAACATAAAGTGATACCAATAATCAATCAAGTCAAAGATTTCAGCCATGTCATGTTTTAGTTCTTTATGTAGCAAGTGTATTAAACCAGTCCAGATCAAAGCTACATAGCACATGAACAAATATGATAAAGATAGCTCTACAACTCTTTTGATTTCAATGGCTTGGACTTAATGAATAATTAAAGCTTCTGAATTTTTTTTTAAAACAAAAACATCTCCCCCTCAAAATAAGCCCATAGGATGAACAACACTTAATTCACTCTGCAAACGAACAAAGCGAGAAGTATCAAGCGGCTTAGTGAAAATATCAGCAAACTGAAAATCAGTTTCAACAAAGTGGAGAGCAATATCACCTTTTTCAACATGATCTCTGAGAAAGTGAAATCTGATATCAATGTGTTTGGTTCTAGAATGTTGCACTGGATTTTTAGCAATGTGAATAGCGCTAATGTTGTCACAATAGAGTGGAATAGTAACCAATTCTAAACCAAAATCTCTAAGAGTAGAAGAAATCCAAAGTACTTGAGAAGCTAGCTAAAGAAGACAACATACTCAACTTCAAAGATTGATTGAGCAACAGAAGATTGTTTTCGTAAAGACCAAGACACTAGTGATGCGCCTAAAAAATGACAGGTGCCAGATGTGCTTTTTCTATCAATCCTACACCCCGTAAAATCACTATCCGAGAATGCACGCAAAGTAAGACAGGATGAAGATGAATAGAAAAGACCAAATTCTAAGGTTGATTGGAGATACCTGAGAATCCTTTTCACAGCCTATCGGTGAGATGCACGAGGTGATGCTTGAAATCGAGCGCATAAGCATACAGCAAAGCGTATATCCGGCCTTGAAGCAGTCAAATAGAGTAGAGAACCAATCATACTTCTAAATTCTTTTTGATCCACTGCCTCACCTTCTTCATCTGGGTCAAGAACATTTGTAGACCCCATTGGTGTAGAGATGGGTTTGCAAGTTGCCATGTCAAAACGCCTAAGCAAGTCTTTTGTATATTTGGTTTGGTGAATGAAATTGCCTTGCTTGGTCTGTTTTACTTGCAATCCTAAGAAGTAAGTTAACTCCCCCATCATACTCATCTCAAACTCCCTGCTCATAGTATCTGAAAACTTGGAAACCAAAGCATAAGAGGAGCCCCCAAAGATGATATCATCCACATAAATCTGAACAAGTACTAGATCATTGCCATGACGAAGTGTGAACAAAGTTTTGTCTACTTTGCCCATTTGAAAATTATTTTTTAATAGAAAAAGCTTGAGCCTCTCATACCATGCTCTAGGAGCTTGCTTCAAACCATATAAAGCTTTTGAGAGTTTGTAGACATGATTAGGAAACTTAGGATTTTCAAAGCCAGGTGGTTTCTTAACATAAACTTCCTCCTCAATGTAGCCATTAAGAAAAGCACTTTTAACATCCATTTGAAACAATTTAAATCCTTTAGAAGCAGCAAAGGCTAAAAGAATTCGAATTGCTTCTAATCTGGATACAGGGGCAAAAGTTTCACCAAAATCAAGACCCTCCACCCGAGAAAATCCTTGAGCAACAAGTCTAGCCTTATTTCTAACAACAACACCATCCTCACTTTGTTTATTTTTAAAAACCCATTTAGTTCCAATTACATTATGTCCATGAGGAGGTTCGACTAAGGTCCAGACTTTGTTTCGCTCAAAGTTTTCTAATTCTTCATGCATGGCATTGATCCAAGACTCATCAGATAAAGCGTGACTTACATCATTAGGCTCAAAAGAGGCAACAAAAGCAGAATGAGCATGTGAGTCAGGAGAAGTAAACTTAGAACGTGTTACCCTTTCATGAATGTCACCAATCATCAGTTCTGGAGGATGAACTCGCTGAATTCTCAATGGTGTAGAAGGTTCTGAATTGCCTTCTTCATTATGAATACCTTCGGCTATCTGTTCATCACTTGGTGGTGGCGCAACAATAGGTGGCTGATCATTAGCAGGTGATGGCATTGGAGATGAATTATTACCAAAATCAATATCATCTTCTTCATCAAGGAATATGCTCTCGGACTCCCCCTGAGCTTGTGTACCTGAAATGTCAGTTCTAGAACTAATACTGACCTCATCAAACGTAACCTCACAAGTCTCAATAATTTTGTTAGTTTCAAGATGAAGCACTCGAAAGCCACGTGAGTGAAGAGGATATCCAAGAAATATGTCATCAGTTGATCTAGATTCAAATTTGTCCAAATTACCATGCTTGAGAATAAAGCATTTGCATCCAAAAATCCTGAAGTGAAAAACACTAGGCTTTTTGCCAAATCTCAGCTCATAAGAAGTCTTGTGCAGTGAGGCTCTCAAAAATACTCTATTAGAGACATGACAAGCAGTTGAGATAGCCTCTGCCCAATACTTCCTATGAGTAGTATGTTCATCAAGCATGGTTCTTGCCATCTCATCCAAGGTTCTATTTTTCCTCTCTACAACGTCATTCTGTTGTGGAACCCGTGGAGAAGAAAATTGATATTCCAAACCTTTCTTAGAACAGAAGGAAGCAAACAAAGAATTTTTAAATTCAGTCCCATTATCACTTCTTATTACTTTCACAGCACCATTCAATTCATTATTGAGTTTGAGAAATAAATCTTTGAAATGACTAAAAGCTTCATCCTTAGACACCATAAAATACACCCAAGAATATCTAGAGAAATCATCAACAATCACAAGAATATACCATTTACCTCCAGCAGATTGAACTCTTGAAGGACCTACAGTGTCCATATGCAACAATTATCCAAGGCCATCTGTGATGATTACAGAAATAGGAAAATGTGGAGCAGCAACCATCTTACCATGTCGACAAGGAGAGCAAACAAGACCTTTATCACCTTTCAGTTTAGGCAGCCCCCTAATGAGATCCATTCCACTAATTCGAACAAGATGATCAAAACCAATATGTCCTAGTCTACAGTGCCAAAAGAAAAGATCTCTGGATTCAAAAGCTACCAAACATCTAACATTAGGTGAAAGAGAATGATTGAAATCAGCTTTAAAAACTTTCCCTAACCGAGAGATATTAAACACAAGATCTCCAGAAGCATCTAAAACCCTGCAAGCATGTTTCCTAAAGCTTACCTCAAGATTTTCTTCTACCAATTGTGAAACCGAAAGGAAGTTGTATTTCAATTTACTTACCAAAGCAACATCTTTGAGAATGAACTTGTCATTAACACGCACAGTACCTTTTGCCATCACAATTCCAGTTGAAGCATCTCCAAAAGTAATCAGTTCATCAATGGATGCCTTAGTGAGGGAGGAGAACCATTTTGAATCACCAGTCATATGCCTAGAACATCCTGAATCAACCAACCATATGTTCCCCTTCCTCAATTATTGTACCTACATTAAGTAAATATCGGTCTCACAGTACTGGGTTTAGTAAGACATGATTTAGGAACCCAATACTGTGACACACGACGAGTAGGAGCAACAAAAGCACTTCTAATTTCTGCATGCTGTCGGCCAGAATATTGTTTAGGTGTCATCCTGATCAATTGTGTATCAGCTTGTTTAGTGAAGACAAAAGGAGCATGAAAATTCTTTCTCAGCCTATCTCTTTTTTCTTTCTTTGCTTTTCGAAAACAAAACTTAACCACATGTCCTTTTTTACCACAGTAAGTGCACTGATACATTTCTTGATATGTAATTTCAGTGTTACTCTTTACAGTGCTTACTTTGGTAATAGAATCCTTTGCAAAACCAGCAGATTTGAACACAACATGTTTAGGTTCAGATTCAATTTCAAACTTTCCAGATTCTAGAAGCTTAAGAACTTTGGGAGGATGATTCTTGGCATGTTCAGTAGAATTAAATCCTAGACCTTGAGTTTTAGTACTTACTTTAGATTTGTCTAGAATCATGTTCAAAATTTTCTTACCAAATGAGAACCTTTCCGAAGTGTCTTTAAGATATTCATTCTCTTTAGTCAATTTAGGACAGGTTGTGCAATTAACAGAATAGCTCAAGATTTTCTTAGAAGCACTGGACTGAGACATCTTTTCTTTTTCAGCAAACTCACTTAATTGTCTAGTCAATACATCAATTTCAGTTGTGAGCTTGGGACAATTTGTACAAGAAAATGTCTCATGATAAAGCATTTGTTGTATAGAATCCTGAGATGACTTTAATCTAGCTTCTAGCAGTTCACAATTAGAGCAAGTCTTAATTTGAGCATTCACAGTACTTGACTCTAAACAAATTGAGCTAGATTTCAGTTTTTCAATTCCAACAGAAGCAAGTTTTAGCTTATCATCACAAGTTGCATGCACCAGTTTTAACTCTTCAAAATTAGCATGTATTGACCTAGCAACTTTCAATTCATAATGCAAAACTTGACATGATTCTCATGATTCATCATCAGGAATAGCAGCTTTAAGTCTATCAATTTCAGAATTCAAGCTATCAACAACAAGATCATGTTTCTTTACTTTCCTTTTGTATTTTTAAGCTCATTTGTTAATTTCAGCACAGCACGTGATAAATCAGCATAAGAGAGCTTTACCTCATCAGGGTCACTGTAGAGATCATCATCATCATTAATTTCTTCACTACTTGCCATAAAGCACATCCCTGTGAAATCAGCCTCTTTTGTCTTCTTTTTGTCTTCCTCATTGTCGCTGTCTGAATCAACATCGTTTAATCCAATTTCCTCAAGTGCTGAAAGAACCTTGTTGACAGCCTTTCGATAATTTTGCTTTTTGCTTGAATCCAACTTGAATTTTGAACGCCAAGCTGGTGTTTTATCATCCTTAGCTTCCTTGCCTCTTAATTTGGGACAATTTACCTTAATGTGATTAGGCTCACCACATTCAAAACATCTGATTGGACCTCCTCTTCTCCTTGATATGACATTATTGATTGCTTTAGTCACCCTATTTGAGATGAGCACAAGCTGTTCTTCTGGGAATTCTTCCAATTGTTCATCTGAAATAGCACTCAAAGCAGACAAAGAGAAACTAGAAGAGCTAGATGAACTGTCGGTTTTGTTAGTCACTAAACCCAATGATTTTGACTTGTGTATTCTGGCTAAAATATCAATCTCATGTGTTTTCATCTTAGAATAGAGATAATTCAAAGTGAGTGTTTCCATATTAACAGAATGATTGATTGTAGTGACTAGGGCCTCCCAAATAGACATCCAAAGCATTCAAAATCTGTCTAGCATTGTCAGAATCGGAATAAATCACATCAACAGATTGCAAATCACTAATGATTTTATTGAAGCGATCAAAAGAGTATCTCTGATTCACGGTTTCATCTCAAATTTGGAATACTCCTTTTGAAATGATTTTGTGAACACCTTTAATGATTTTGATCCTTCATGATAATCGGCAAGTGTTGTCCAAATTTTGTTAGCAGATTTTATATTAGCAATTCTAACAAACTCATTCCTACTTAAACCTTGCAACAAAATATTTCTAGCCTTAGCATTTGCTTCAACATCGAGAGTATTGTTATTGGTGATCACAGCAGGACTTCATAAGGAGCTTCTACCTACGCCAAATAACATTACCTTGAGCTTGCGTAAAAACTTCCATCTGAGTCTTCCAATAGATGTAATCTGATCCATAGAAATACGGTGGCTTACCTGAGAATCGATCTCGATCTGATGCCATTGCAACCTCGCTCTGATACCACTTGTAGGATCGTAATGTCAATCAGAAGGGGGGGGTTGAATGATTGCAGCGAATTGGCCCCCTAATTCAAACTTCTTCTTGTGCACAAAAACTCCAGAAACTCTGATGACTCTTGTGTAGCTTCACAACAGAGACCACCTCAAAGCATGAATGAACAAACAAATCAAAAACAAGATGAAGCAATTATGAGCTTTATTTCTTAATTTGATTTGTGTCTACAAAGTGCTTAGCAAGCACCCCTCAAAGCCACAATTCGAAAGACCTCTCAAAACCTCAGTAAAACAGCCATAGCTCTGCCAGCATGAAAAGCTACAAGTCAAAAACTTATCTCACGAAATCGTAACATCAAAAAACCCCTACACAAGGCGCACCCTCTGCCTCTTCTTATAGCCTAGAGTCCTATCCATATCCAACACGACACCAATACGGACTCTATCTCAAAACAATCAGATTTGGAACTCCTTCCAAATCTGTCTTTCCAAAAAAACTCCACGCCGTAAGCCTCCAGGACTCCATCCCGTAGCTTCCAGCGTGCACCCCTTGATCTCCACGTGCTCCAGCGCGATCCAAACCACCTCTTGACATCCATGACTTCCAAGACCTCAGATTCCCCATCCTAGTCCGAGTCAATCCCGTCACCGACCGTGATTCGTCCTCAACACCTAACCTGCACATGCAAAGACCAAGGAAACCAATTCTTGGCACAAGTTATCCAACTTGACCATCCATTAGCTCACTCACACTCATAAACACTATCATGCAACATGCAACAAGATATAGCTCACGAATTTAACATATCCTCAGTCAAAACCCCAAAACGACAACTTTCCAGAGCATAATCGGAACTACCGTCATTATACGTCCGGTACTACCACACATGCGGTCATACCGCTCAAAGCACTGCGGAACTACCGCTCATTGAGAAAACTCAAGATCTTCCAAAAACATGCTCTCTGGAATTTCCATACCGCAACATTGCGGTCATACCTTTGTCTTGGTATTACCGACGCTCAAAGCGCGGTCATACCGCTTTGCGGTCGTTCGCTCCAAGACTCCAGATCATCCGATTTTCATTTAAGCTGCACTGTCGAAGCTTTCTCTTTCGAAAAACCAAGTGCGATTACTACCTCATTAACACACGGTACTCTTAGGACAACACAGTACTACCGCGTTCATTAGCGGTATGATTTTTTTGCAAAACTTCTCACAAACCTCAAAGCATTTATTGTTCAAGGTCCGAACGTTCCCGTGAATATCAACCGTTGGATTTCAAAACAACGACTCACAAAGCTTTCTTCTCGGATGGTCCGAACGTTACAACAATAACAGCCGTCAGATTTCAGATCAAGGGCTCACATTCCTTGAGACGTTCGGACGGTCCGAACGTTCATCTCAATATCAGCCGTTAGATCAAGATCTAATGAACCGAGCAAAATGCACCGGAAAAATGACTTGCGGTACTACCGTAAACTACTCGCGGTACTACCGCAAAGCGGTAGTTTCGTGAAAACAACGCCGGTATTGCCGCAAGACGAAAAAACTCAAAAACTTCAGAACAAAGCCCTTTTTGCCACGTGGACGCTCCAGATTAGGATCTAATGATTCGAGCTAAAACACGTTCGAAAACAAGACTCTGCAGTACTACACGCACACCATGATCATCTTGACGCCGGTAGTTCCGCATGTACAAAGCCGGTACTACCGATAATCCTGACAAGAACTGATTTTCAACAAAAACTGATAGAACTCAAATGCAAGTCAGTTGAAGAGCACAAACAAGTTCCAGAGACAATGTATTCATCATTAAGTACTAAGTCTAGCTTATTGTCAATGTGTTCATCATCAAATATCATGACCAAAAACCTCTTAGTCTTACAGGAGGTCTGCCAGGACCTCCCAGGAGATCTCAAGACCTCCTAGAGGTCTTGGACTTTGTGCACTGAGTTAGTCCCATGATCAGCTAACTCGCACATAGACACATTGGTGTGATCAAATCCATACCACAACAAGCTGAAGGAAGACAAAAAGATAAATTATCAAATATTATTAAAGACCAAACGGTCAAGCTTCTTACAAGAGCCACAAGGGCTAAAACACAAGAGCACCTGCAACAGGAAAACATAACACCAACGCGTGAGTCCAACCAATCAGCCCACCGGCTATCGAGTGGAGGACGTCCCTAGGTCGCATGGTCTCCAAAGACCTCTTCAACACAGAGCTTTGAGCTCCCTGGAACTTCCTTGAGCTGCTGATTTAAACAGAGGGCAAAAGCCATGAGTACTTTTGAATGTACTCAGCAAGCCGTGGGGAGTGTATGCAATACTACTTATGCAAGGCTTGCCAAAAGAGAGCTGTATGGTTAGTTGCAAAGAGCAATATTTGACAGTAAATAACATAGTAGATTGCAATGCAACAAGTTAAAACAATAATACAATATTACCTTTGTTTCCAAGGAGGTCGTGAGCACCCACTCACTTCCAAAACCACTCTGGAGCACCCACTCCAAAGCTTTCCAAAAGACCAACCATGGGAGGTCTGGCCACACCCATGACCAAGATCTCAACCACAACCACTCTGGATCACCCACTCCAGAGTTCCCAACCAGCCCCTGGACCTCATCTCGAGCCAACCATGACCCCTCTAAAGCCGGCCAAGGTCTCTTCGAGGCAAGGCCATAGTCTCTCGCAGACGCGCTCAGGGACACAATTTCACAAAAGCTACCCCTTGCACCCCTTCTCCGGGAGATGTACATAACCAAGGACTTGGCTATTCGAATAGATTTTACGCTCTGCAGATGTGTACAACTTTACCCACAATCCACGATTTCTCTAACGGGGCGGGTTCCGAAAAGACCCTTGCTCACTTCCGATGGTGAGCAGTCTAGAAAGCGTAACAAGCCTTTACAAAGCTTTGATTTGGCTCGGAGTTGTCCGCTAAGGTTTTGCTTCCGAATGGGTTGCAAAGCCACCGGATTCGTGCCCCCTCTTGCGCCGTTGCAATAAAACTTGCTCAACCACAACAGCACCAAGCCATCTCATTGCTAATTATTCGGCCTAGGCCATCCCCATAAAATGACCTTGTGGTTGCACTGATTACCCGGATCCACAGACACAAAGTTAAGTCCTTAATTGCTGCTCAGGCAAGACTTCCACAAACCCAAAGTGACTCCTCTAGGGACCAGCCCCAGAGCACCCACTACTCACTCCCGGCCTTCTTGCCCAAGCATAAAACAATTTGGGTTCAACCCGGCCACTGGACCACCCAGTCCTGGCACAGCAAGTTTTAAGGTGGTCTCGCACCACAATCAACACAACTTATGGCATTACACCATAGTCGATTAACAATGGCACCAACCAGAGATTCCATAGTTCATTAGTCAAAATTATTAATTGATGAAGCATGATTCACAAAACCCACGGTTCTACAGCAAGGCTAAGCATAATCTTACGGTCCCATGTTGGCATTAACAAAAGGTACCAACTAAATATCCATCCTATGGTGTCCAAAGGAGATCATGTCAACATGTCAAGTACCCAAGCCCAAGGAGGCATAGTGTCAAATAGGAGAATAGCTACTGCCCAAAATAGTTCTATAAAAAAATAGCCATGCAAGTTTAACAAATCAAAATATTTTTGTAAAATGGGATCAAGATGATCAAGGTCCACGACTTGCCTCTGTTGAAGGGAAAAGCTTTGGTTGATGTAGCTTGAACCACGAGCTCCTCAGCAATCAACCAAATCTACACGTGCGCAAAGAAAACCAAATAAGCAAAGAAACTCCAAGAAATCCAAAAGAACTTACTTAAAGCAAAAGAGAGGAGGTCCACAAGGAAGGGAGGTCCGAGAGGGAGATCCAGCAAGAGGGAGGTCTGAGCCCAAGAGGTTCAGACCGGGGAGCTTGAGAAGCTCACCAAAACCGAGAGAGCTAGGTGAAGAGGCTGAAATGGAGAACAGGAACAAAGTGGTTGCCCAGAGTGCTCTATTTAAAGGAGAAAGGGAATAGAAGCACCACAACAACGAGGTGACCAGGTTCAAAGCATTGGTACAAGGGCACACTGCCAAAGGTACGAAAAAGGATTAGATTATAAGAAGGAGGGGACAAAAGTAGAATTAAGTACAAAGGAAAGGACAGCACTTTAATGTGACTTCAACCCACATCAAATGCACTTTAGAACCTGGGGCAAGGGAGTCAGTCAAAAGGGTGAACATAAGGTCAAAGGGAATGGTCCAAGGAGGAGGTCCTGCGAGGAGATCCAAAGAGGAGGTCCTACGAGGAGGTTTGAGGACAGGAAGTCCTAAGACAACCAAGGAGGTCTTGACTACAGAGGTCCAAACACAAGAAGGGGGTCTAGACCACAAAAGGGGGGGGTCCAAACACCCACAAGAGGGAGGTCTGAACCTAAATGAGGTCCAAACACACACAAGAGGGAGGTCTAAGAGAACAAGGAGGCTCAAAGGACAGGGAGGTCCAAAGGAACGCAACAAAAGGGAGGTCCTAGGGTTAGGAGGTCCAAAAGACACCACAACGGAGAGGTCCTATGCACAGGAGGTCCAAAAGACACACCTACGGGGAGGTCCTATGGACAAGATCCACAAAGGGCAGGTCCTGGCGGTCAGATCCTCAAGGGGTAGGTCCTGACGGTCAAGATCAAAAACAAGGGGAGGTCCGCGGAGGCAAGGATGCGCGGGAGGAACAAGGGCCGTCAGATTTTGATCGGACGGAGCAAGGCAAATGGGCCGTTCAGACCAAGCCAACGAGCCAACGAGGCCAAGCCATCTGGTGCAGATCAAACGGTCCTAAGGCAAGAAAGGTAAAACTCAAGCGGTACGACCACAAGAGCCAGCGGTGACTCCAAACGCTAGGGAGGTCTGGACCTAAAGGAGGTCCAGGCCTTATGATCCCAACAAAGAGGAGGTCTGGATCGTTAGATCAAGCAGCAGAGAGGTCCGGACCCTTGGATCAAACAGAGGAGGGATCTGGATGGTTAAGATCTCAAAAGGGGAGGTCCTAACGGCCAGATCTGATCAAGGGGAGGTTTGTGCGGTTAAGATCTCCAGAGAGGGGGTCCTAACGGCTAGATCTGATCAAGGGGAGGTCTGTGCGGTTAAGATCTCCAGAGAGGAGGTCCTAACGGCCAGATCTGATCAAGGGGAGGTCTGTGCGGTTAAGATCTCTAGAGAGGAGGTCCTAACGGCCAGATCTGATCAAGGGGAGGTCTGTGCGGTTAAGATCTCCAAAGAGGAGGTCCTAACGGCCAGATCTGATCAAGGGGTTTTTATGTGACGAAGACCATGCTCAACCGGTAGGTCCGACCAAGCAAGTGGTAGGTCCGACCTGAGGAAATCCGAAAGACACAGAAAAGTCCAAAGGAGTACAGAGAGGTCCTAAGGACACAAAGAGGTCCTGAGGGTTAGATCTCTCAAGTGACACCCCAACGGTCAAGATCAAAGCAAAGGAGAGGTCCGCGGAAACAAAGATACGCGGGGAAAGCTAGGGCCGTTAGATCAAGATCGAACGGGGCCAAGCGAAGGGGCCGTTCGGACCAAGCGGAGGCCTCACCAGATTAGGGTCGTCCGATCAAGATCGGATGGCTCTTAGGGTGTGGAATGTTCGAACCGTCCGAACGCACCCTCAAGATCGGGCCGTCCAAAAGTATCAACGGTCCTAAGGCGAGGAAGGTTAAACCTAAGCAGCACGACCGCAACAAAACAGCGGTAGTACCGCAAGGACGCAAAGGAGGTCTTCAAGGAACCAAAGGAGGTCCTTTGGACTCTGAGGAGGTCCAAAGGGACAAGGGAGGTCCAACAAGGTTCAAAGGAGGTCTTAACAAAGGCGGTAGTTCCGGCACTACCACAGCGGTACGACCGGAGGTCGGAAGTACCGAAACGAAGAAGGTAAAATCGGAGTAGGGTGTCGCACCTCGAACGGACGGTAGGACCGCTAGAGGGATGGTGGTAGTACCGCAACCCGGACTGAACCATCCTTAGGGGAGGTCCAAAAGGAGCTCCATATGGACATAGGGAGATCCATATGGGCACAAGAAGGTCCAAAAGGATTCCAAGGATGCCCAAATGAACTCAGGGAGTTCATATGAGCGCGGAGAGGTACATGGGGAGGTCCAAAACAGAGAAGGTGGTCTAGATCCAAGGAGATCCAGACAGAGAAGAGGGTTTAGCCCAAAGGGAGGTCTAAACAGAAAGAGATTCAAGCCAACAAAGGGAAGGTCTGGACTAAGGGAAGTCCCAACAAAAGATACAAGGAAAGGTCCAAAGATCAAAGAGGTTTGAAACACAAACCCGAGCTGATCTAAAACCCAAAAGGGAGGACTTAGACCAACAAAGGGGTTCGAGCAAGAAAAGATTTGGAGGAGGACAAAACAAGACCCAACAGAAAACACTAGAGGAGGTCCAGGGGGGCATGGGAGGGCCAGAGAGGAAAGAAAAGCACCAAGTCGAGGCCAAGCATAAGGCAAACAAAGACAAGGGAAGAACTCCAACACAGCTCAAAAGGGCAAAAGCTGATTTTAGTTAAAGTTTGATTTTAGTCAATTAAAGCTCTTCTGAAAACTTAAGTTAAGCTTTGAACTCTCACCGAAACCAAATGGTTATTTTTATTTTAAAAAGCTTAAAAGACTCAGGACGAACGGGACGTTACACATCTGAACCTCATTTGGACCTCCCGGGTCCATAAGGACCTCCTTTGGCTTCATCTTGACCGTTGAGACCTTTCCCATGTTGGTCTTGACCGTCGAGATCTCCTTGATCTCCTCTTGACCATCGGAATCACCTTTGAGTTTATCCTGACCATCAAGACCTCCTTTGGACCACTTTCTGTGGATCTCCTCTGTTGGATCCCTCTCCCCTTGAAACCCCTCCATCCAGGCCACCCTTCGGCTAGATCCGATGGTCCAGACCTCTCCTTCGTTTGGATCCAAGGGTCCAGACCTCCTTCGTTTTGTCCTTCTCTGGTCCAAACCTCCTTAGGTCTAGGCCTCTCAGGTGCTTGGACCTCCCCTGGACCAGACCTTCCCTCTTCAATACTCCTCTGGCTTAGACCTCCCCAGGCCTAAGTCTCCTCCTCACTTATTTGGACCTCCCCGTGTCCTTCAGGACCTCTCCATATCCTCTAGGACCTCCCCTACGTTCACTTGGACCTCCCTCGCGTCCATTCGAGCCTTCCGCTTGATCCAAACCTCTATCGCTTGTGTACCGTTCAATTTGAGTTGGACGGTTTGATCTTGTTGAGACATTCAGATGGTCCGAACGTCCCACCCTCTCTGAGCCCTCAGATCTGTGCTGGACGGTCCGATCTGCAGAGGCATTCGGCCGGTCCGAACATCCCAACCATTTTGGACCATCTGATCTAGTTCAAGGGCTGAGATCTAGCGTTAGCTCCGGAAGGTCCGAACGGCCCAATCACTTTGGTCCATTCGATTGCAATCCAATGGCTCTCATTTCTCTCACTTCTTATCTCGCTATCGCTCACCCCCCCCCTCCTTGTTAGATCTGGCCGTTAAGACCTTCCCTTTGGAGATCTTAACCGTCCCGCATTCTCCCTATTAGATCTGGCCGTTAAGACCTCCCCTCGGAGATCTTAACCGTCGCACCTCCCTTGTTAGATCTGGCGTTAAGACCCCCCCCCAGAGATCTTAACCGTCTGCACCTCCCCCTTGTTAGATCTGGCCGTTAAGACCTCCCTTTGGAGATCTTAACCATCCAGACCTCCCCCTTTGTTAGATCTGGCCATTATAACCTCTCCTTTGGAGATCTTAACCGTTCAGACCTCCCCCTTTGTTAGATCTGACCGTTAAGACCTCCCCTTTGGAAATCTTAACCTTTAGACCTCCCCTTTGTTAGATCTGACCGTTAGGACCTCCCCTTCAAAGATCTTAACCGTTAGGACCTCCTCTTGCTCTCAATCTTGACCATTGGGATCTCGTTTTGGAGATCTAACCATCAGGACCTCCCCGTGGCTTTTGATCTTGACCTTCGAACCTCCTGTGAGAAGGTCTTTTGGACCTCTTGTCCATAGGACCTCCTCATTGTTGTGTCTTTAGACCTCCCCCGTGAGTGAGGACCTCCCTTGACCTCTGCGGGACCTCCTCAAGGTCTCTGCAGGACCTCCCCTGACGCTTTGACTAGCCCCGTTTGGCAGTCACACTCCTCCTTCTTTATCCTTTGACAGTGTCCTTTGCGCATGGGAGTCTCCTCGCATTTAATACCTGTTGTGTCGCATTAAATGCTATCATCCTTTTTGCAGCACCCATGCTATCTTTTTGTCACTTCTTGTATTAGCTCCCATCTTTTCCTCACCTGCTCTTGTCCCCGTGTGCCTTGGACCTCCCAGCAACTCTAGCCTTATAAGCTTGGGCAAGCTCTCTTCCTATGCCTTTCCCTCATTTTAGCTCTCTGGCTCCCACAGTTTGTTTTCTGGACCTCCCTCAAACCTCCAGACCTCCCTTGACCAGCTCTCAGGACCTCTTCTCCAATCCATCGGACCTCCTTCGGCCAGCACCTTGGACCTCCTCCTGAGGGCCCTTCTTAAGTTCTCCTGCTCTGTTCGTTGCTATTTGGTTCGTTTTTGGAGTTCTTTGGATCTTACTTGGTTGCCTTTTTCTGCCTTGCTTTGTTCCCGTATAGACCTCGACGTCGCTGGTGAGCCTGAGCTTTGTGAGGAAGATGACTTGTAAAGCTTTCAAGTAGGAGGCAAGTTACACTCTTGATCATATTGCACCCATTACTTCACCCTATGTATGTTCCATTTTAAATGTTAATGCATGCTTACTTTACTAAGTTATTTCAATACCTGTCTTTAAACTCATAGCTATGCCTATCTCCTTTGTATGGCCAACGTTGAAATTGAACCAAACCTGTTGTTACCCTTGATAAAATCTGGTTGACACAATAGTGTGAACCAGGAGCAATTGTGAAATCTTATGCTTAGTCTTGCTTAGACCAAAAGTATTTGATTTGGGGAAATTTTACCAACATGACCAATGTTGTCAAAATAATTTAAAACCATGGCATTGAGTTGTCATGGAGGTTTTGCAAAAGCTTTGGGAAGCAAAAGGAAAGGAAAATGGATTTGGACTTGGGCGAATTGGTTTGCTTGGCTGGTGCAATGTTTATGCACAGACTCAATCCTGGGCAAGGTTGAGGTCCAGGGGTTTGTGGTGGTCACCCAAGTCAGTTGAGGATCGGTCTTTGAGCCGCAACTTGCTATGCCTATAATGGGTTTTGCCTCACCGTACAACCACATGCTCTAGAATGGGAAGTGGGACCTGGCTGAATAATTTGCAGAGTTTCACCGCGGCTGTTCCACTTTGATGTGTGGGAGGTCTTCTGTGGCCTATGGTCTTTCATAACCTATGTTTCCCACTGGCGCAAGAGGGGGCACGAATCCGGTGGACTTGCAACCCATCCAGAAGTGAAACCTTAGTGAGGAGGGGCTGTGGTGGAACAATGCATTGTAAAGGCTTTGTCATGAACTCTAGACCTCTTACCTTCGGCAGTGAGAGGTGGCATTGACGGATGCCGAGCAAACTAGAGGAATCATGTCGTGTGGGTAAAGTGTACAACCTCTGCAGAGTGAAAACTATTCGAAAAACCATGTCCGCGGTCATGGACATGCTAGCAAAAGCCACTCCAAGTTAGATATTGGTTTTGATTGCAAAAGGTTTTGGATAAACTGATTTTGGGATGTCTATCCCATGGTTGGGCTTGTGACAGGAGGGTATCCTTCACCATCTTGATGATGAATGTTATCCAACTGAAAACTGAGATTTACAAAATGAATTTTAGATATTGTATAACTGCCTTGAAACTTAGTACTTGTATTTGAAATAAACTTGGCTTTATGCAAATCGATCATATTAAGCCTTCCTTGAGATATCCGTTTATGCATGTCATTCTGTTATTTGACGGGTGTAACTTGCGAGTACGGTTGTTGTGCTCACTCTTGCTTGAAATAATCTTTTGAGCAGAAGGAAGCCTTATGATGAGTCAGGCGATGGACCAAGTGGTCCTAGACGACTAGGATGCGCCCTCCAGCCGATTGCCTGTGGTGAATCGGATGGCCTTTATGTTTATCTTCCGCTATGTTCTAGTTTGTTGGCTTGTATGCCTCCCCTTTGTAAACAACTTTGTTGATATTAATAAAGATCTCATTGAAGTGTATGCTACCACTCTTGTATGCTGTGATGAGCTAGCTATTGATCCTTGGGACTAGCTCAGTTGCATAGGGGACCTTGGAGTGCCTGCAGTCCTCCACGACCACCCTCAGGTCTGGTCGTGAGTGGTCCTAGGGTAGTCTCGGCCCTCCACGACCTCCTCTGATTGGTTGTGGGAGGTCTTGAGGAGACCTCAGTTCCCCACGACCTCCCCTGGGTTGGCCGTGGGAGGTCTTTAGGGTGCCCCTTGGCTCCACGACCTCCTCAAGGACTCTCCTGGGACCTCCAGGCGGTCCTACCGGATCTCCTGGGCGGTCTTGGAGGACTTCCGAGAGGTCCTGCTGGACCTCCTGGGAGGTCTTGGTGGACTTTCCGGGAGGACTTGGAGGACCTCTCGGGTGAGCCTCTGGTCAGGTCGTTGCCCAGACTAGGAGACCTCCTGGTTTAGCCTCGACAGGACCTCCTGGGTCCTGTTGCAGCTAGGCCTAGAGACCTCCCAGGTCGGGGTGTTACATGCGCCACCCCGGCTACCTCACTGACCTCCCCCGACTACCTCTAGCTCCACTGACCTTAGCCTCGGCTACCTCACCACCAACACCGACGATGTCGATCGAGGTAAGACAGATCTATTAGTTTGTGCTGTTGGTATTCATGTGAACCGAGTTGCAATGTGGGCTACCTAGCTAGCTTGTTGGTTGATGGTCGGTTTAGACACCCTTGGCCTTACTGTCTTGCTGTCTTGCCCTCTGTGACTGCTGGCTGGATGGATGGATGGATGGATCTGGAGGCGGGGAATGGGGTTGTGTTTGGGTGTGACTACTGGTATGTTCCTAAAGACATTTTTTTGTTTTTGATACGTATGATGCAGGGTGTGCTGCTGAAAAAATACATTGATGCAACCTTAAGAAGTGGCAATCCGAGGGAGGCAATTTGGTTGCCTCCTAGAGAGGATCTTAACAAATGGTTGTCTATTAATAGTAGGTCTTATCACCATCTACTCTTAGGATAAATAACACCATGCATGTAAGTGTTTCATGGATATAGGTGAGTTTCTATAGGTTGCTGCTCTTATCTGCTTGACATGAAAACCGCAAATGTTACTAGTTGTGTTCACTAATGAGATATGAAATGAATCTCCAGGGACAATAGGTATATGAATAATTTTGGAATGAAAGCTTATAAATCTATGGAATCAAAATCCTTGCACATAGTTTAAAATCCTTGCACATAGTTTGCACATATGAATGTAAATAAACTTATACATGGATAGAGGTGAGTTTCTACATGTTGCTGCTCTTATCTGCTTTATAGATAGAGAGTTAACCATTAAAGAAAACTATTTTTTACATCCCAACATGATATCTCCAACTTACCATATATTGTTATCTTATTACCATTCATGTTATTTTTACAGAAGTTTGTGGTCTTCTTATTTAGTATGAAGAAATTTGCTGCTCGGTATTAAAATACTTGAGCGAGATGTGATTGTAATTGTTTAAGTCTTAATTATTTGTTTCAACATATTTTTTATATGTTTCATTAGACTTGTATTCAAGTATTATCCATGAGAGTTTTATCTCAATCCTTGTGAGAGTTTTCCAAACAGTGGCCGCCTGCTCCCCGAGCCCGCCTTCCCTCTTCTCTATTCTTGATCTCTTCTCTACAAAAATCTCTAAACAGTGGCTGCTTTTGCCTTTAAAACCGGCTTCATACACACACACACACACAATTCGTAGCCTTTGTTAGCTAACTCGAGGCCTTAATTCAGCTAGCTAGCTCACTCCTTGGGCGCTCATCCTAAACGTTCAGGTGAAACACAGCCTACTTCGTAGATCCTGACACACTGGAGTGTACAATTTGCTTCATACCTACGATTTGCTAAATGCCATGGAGGATTGGCATGAAGCAAATCATACACTCCGGTGTGTCAAATTCGATGAAGTAGGCCATGGTTCACCTGCACGTTTAGGATGAACGGCCAAGGAGCGAGCTAGCTAGCTGAATTCAGGCATCAAGTTAGCTAACAAGGGACTACGAACTATATATATATATATATATATATACACATACACACACACGAAGCCGGTTTTAAAGGCAAAAGTAGCCACTGTTTGGAGATTTTGTAGAGAAGAGGCTATCACAGATGGTTCCAAATACCAACCATCTGTAATATGTAAGCTATCACAGATGGTTTTATCTATAAACCGTCTGTGATAGTCAGCTATCACAGACGGTTCTGAGTTAATAACCGTCTGTGATAGTGTGCAGACCTCATGTCATCACTAACCCATAAACTTAGACAGCTCACGAAACTGTCTGTGATGACGTTTTTGAACCGTCTGTGAAGACCTTTTCTGTAGTAGTGCTTATCACTAGTTCTCAACCAGTCAATCTCAACTCTCTAGGCTTCAACCCAATATTTCTATGCACTGGGCTCCCACCCACTCTCTCATTCCACCCATAAATTATTTTATAAAAATAGAAGCTATTTCAAGCAAGTTCTCGGTACCACCTATGAACATGGGCACAGCTATCTAGATAGTTTTCTCACTCTGCAGAGTTCGCAATCTTTACCCACAAGAGACAATCAACTTGTATTGTCCCTAACACACTTCCATAGGTGTGCGACCAAGTTGATTATCACAAGGCCTTTACCATTACCCAATGCAACATTATCCGCTAGGTTTCGCTACAGAGGTGGTTTCCGAATGCAATACAATCGCGCCATCCTTTGGACCTCCATCCTCCGGGTAGTTGTCAGCTAAGGCCGTAGTGCATATCACTCCCCGTAGCCCCCTTTTGCGCTGTAGTGGTTTCCTAATGCATTATAGCCGCACCACCCTTTGGACCTCCATCATTCGGGTGTTGTCAATTAAGACTATAATAGATGCCACATGAGCAGGATGATGAAGCAACGCTGAGGCGAAAAAATTAATCAGGCAGGTCATACCCATTATAGACTTGTGGTTGCACTGTTTTTACACGAGAGGTCATCACAAGATCCAGGTCTATAATTGACTTGGGCGGTACATCCATATACCCACTCTGTCGTGCCCCCAGCACCAGCCACCCTTTCCAGCCACGTGAGTCTAAATCTGTTTTGGGTTTTCACTTTTATTTAGAAGTACTTTTCTAGCCAACATACCAGCTATGCTACAACCTCGACTGCCCAATCTCATTTTCAAATGTTTTAATGATGTCGGGGCAAATCATTGCCCACATGTTAATGTATCTAAGGAAGGCTAAGCATGACACTTTGATACAGACTTATTAACTAGTATGTAAACCATTAATTCTGGCGGCATATCTGGTGAACATGAGGCATTCTATGGACATATGCACAAATGCCATCTAGGCCCTTCCTTCTTAAATCGACGGCCGAGCCACCTCCCACCTCCCACTTGTGGTGGCTTTGCGAGAGCCACCACCCTCCCCCCCCCCCCGGCGCGCTTTCATCTTCTTTCTTTCTTCGGCACTAGCAGCAGCCCAAGCTCCCCTCATTCCATTCCCCACCATGCGAGCCTGCTCTCTTGCAATGCCACATCCCTCCTCCCGGCGCCATGTCCGCACCCTCGCCGCCTCCCTCCCAAGCCGTCTGACACCTGCGCTCTCACCTGCACTGAGTCCTCTCCCTCGCTGCCTCCTCCTCCCTCACCCTAGGGCCTCGCTGCCAGCCCCTCCCTCGGTGCCTCGCCCTCCCTCACCGACGACTTCTTCTTGTTTTTTTTTGTTCCATGAATGTAGAACACATGTCCTTATTTTTTTTCTTGTTTAGAGAGAGTGCTCTTGTTGTTCAGATCTAATTCTTGTTGGGGCCGTGAGGGGAGGTGTTGGTGCCCGGCTATGGCATTCTTAGTGATTGTGGCTGTGATGGGAGACCCTAAAGGAGTTGGTGGATGTGGCCATCGTCGATGATGACTCACTGGTGTCGTCCTCTTCCCTGAGCCCTTGTAGTGTTGGGTGAATAGTTGAATGCAAAATGCCAATTGAATTGTTGAAGGAGTTGAATTGTTGAATGCAAAATCTTTCTATCATTGATGAAGAATGTCAATTAAATGTGTTTGTGATTGTAATGGCTCTGCTGTATCTATGTAATGGTTCTTGTTGAATTGTGATTGTGAGAATTTGACTGTTGAATTGAGTGTTGAATTTCTGATTGAGCAATGCATGGTTATGTCTAGCCGCATTTTGTGTTGCTGATTCTGGATTGTAGAACTGTGGATGTATGTCTTGTGATGTTTCTGGATTCTAGATGTTTGTCCCGTATTTGCACACACACACAATCCCGAATTGTTGGTTGTCTTGTAGCAATGGAGTCCAGAATTGTGATTGATGATTCTCTTGTAGCAATGGAGTCCAAAATTGTTTCAGCCAGTGCAAATGACACTCAATTAGCACACACATCATATTCCTTGAACTTAAGCTTGAGCTTTACCACACAGAAGAGCATTTTCAGTCAGCATTTACAGTCAGAAGAGCATTTCCAGTCAGCATTTTTAGTCAGAAACTCCAGAAAAAATTTCAAGATTTTGGTAATTGTGCAAAAGAGAACAACATAAAGGGGATAACATGTTGATGCAAAGCAATGGCATTTACAGATGAGGTGAATCCAATCCATAACTGGATAGCAGCAGGAACACCCAGAAAAGCAGCATTCCACTCAGCATTCAAACATTTCAGTCATCATTCAGTCAGTGATGTAATTCAATCCAGAATAGATATGCATAACTAGATAGCAGCAGGAACACCCAGAAAAGCAACATTCCACTTTGAATATCTTGATGTACGCAATCAAAAAATGCAACATGAGATTCATTATCCAAATGAACTAAGATTTTGGGTTGGGTATCTGGTTTTATGCAAAATGCAGTGTTCGGTACATGCAAAATGCAGATTCTGAAAATGCTACAGTATCAGTCATGGCACTATTCAATTCGGTTCCTTGTTTTCTAATTCAGTTCATACCAGCCTGGTACTATTCATCCACCTAGGATTGAATTAAGCCAGCAACTTGATAGTATTTTGTCAGGTCAAGCAAGTATTTCAAAATCAAGACCATGTATAAGCCAATTCCCTCATTTCATTCATCATTAACAATTTACATTCATGTTGTCAAAATCAAGAGAATAATTCCTTAGAACAAATTCATGAATAATGATTTCACAATCTGTAAGCAACTGTTGCACTAGAATTCCACATTCATGAAACAACAGCAGCAAGCAGCTAGAATTTCAATCAAGCACAAGCTGTTGTTCACATACAAAATTCTTTCAATCATACACTCAATTTCACAATCATACACTCTAACAACTCCAATTCATAATGAAAAAATTACAATACTAGTTTGTTGAACCGACATGGCTCAGCTCAAAAACACTATTCGCCTAACACTACAAGGGCTCAGGGAAGAGGACGACACCAGTGAGTCATCATCGACGATGGCCACATCCACCAACTCCTCCAGGGTCTCTCATCACGGCCGCAATCACCAAGAACACCACAGTCGTGCACCAACACCTCCCCTCACGGCCCCAACAAGAATTAGATCTGAACAACAAGAGCAATCTCTCTAGACAAGAAAAAAAACAAGGACATGTGTTCTCTACTCATGGAACAAAAAAACAACAAGAAGTTGCCGGTGAGGGAGGGCAAGGCACCGAGGGAGGGGGTGGCAGCGAGGCCCCAAGGTGAGGGAGGCGGAGGCAGTGAGGGAGAGGACTCAGTGCAGGTGGGAGCGCAAGGTGTGGCATGGCGTTGGGGAGGAGGCGAGCAGGTGCAAGACGGGCTGGGAGGAGGCGGCGCATGGTGCAAAGACGGTGCAAGGAGGGGGGGCAAGCAAGCGGAGTGCATGCTCATAGGGTGGGGAATGGAATGAGGGGAGCTCGGGCTACTGCTGGTGCCAAAGGAAGAAAGAAGATGAAAGCGCTGGGGGGTTCTCGCAAAGCCGCCACAAGTGGAAGGTGGGAGGTGGCTCGGCTGTCGATTTCAGAAGGAAGGGCCCAGATGGCGTTTGTGCATATGTCCATAGAATACCTCATGTTCACCAGATATGCCGCCATTAATTCTAGGGTGACAAATGATAGTGTCCAAGTTCAAGGATCGAAGTTTATATTCAATTATCATTAAGGTATTAACTATGAGCTAGACTAACATAGTTATAAAAATTATAGCAATGCAATTTCATAATTGAATCAATATAATTTGCATAATCTTAGGAGCAAAATGATCAAAGTGTTGACTTGCCTTGCTCAATGTTTTGATAATCAATTTGTTTAATGTTCTGATAATCATCATGCTCGTTGTTCTGATAATCTTGATCTTGTTCTGTCTCGGACTATTGTTCCATCATAGCTTCAGATTCTATCTATGCAAAATATGATTGAACCCAAGAACATCTGAAAGTAACCAAATGAAATCCAATAAATGCAAAGACATTCAAACAAACAAAAAGACTTCAAATGAAAGTCATTAAAACCAAGAGTGTTTGAAGCAGGTTATACTTTAAATGAAACTAAACATATCTAATGGGGTTTTGAGAGAAGAGAGTACTCCAGATGAAACCAAACATACTCATTTGGACATGATGAAGGAAATACTTCTGATGAAGTATATCCAAGGAAGTTGATGAAGGAAATACTTCAGACGAAATGAAGTACATCTAGAAATATTTGGGATGAAGGAAATACTTTAGACCAAAGTAGATAAACCCAAACTCTATTCGTTTGGTAGTGGTAGAGTTTTGGGTTAATAGCCAGTCTCAAGGTTAGGTAACATGTTTGATCTGGAGCAAGGGCGAGAGGGATCAGGCTCTCGAAAAGTCCGCTGGTGCAAGGAGTTAAGACTCCAAGGGAAGGGGAGAATGTTCATAGGAATATTCCGCATCGGCTATCTAGATAGGAAAGATCACCTGGTTAGGTCGGACTCTTTGATCCTACCTTTGAGTTATGATTTGTCCTTCTACTGGGAACGGATAGTAGTGGATGATAGCTAGAGTCTATCTGATGTTGATTGATGGTGGCTACATTGCTATCATCCACTTGCGAACGTATCATCGCTATCCATACACGGCGCCTAGCTAATCTAGTTATTACTTTCAATTTACTGAGGAAGTTCCATGATAATTAGGTGAGACGTATGCATAAACGAGGGGTTCGCTTTGGGCAGACATAAGTCTCACCGACACATGGGACCTAGTTCACTTAATGGTTTTCTTATCAATTCATATTTATCAAGGATGTTCAATGAGCCTTAGCTGGAACTTCCAAGCATTGGCTAGCCATCGGCCTTACACTGGATCAGGGGGCACCTACGGATTTGGGTTCATCTTTGAAGTGATCTTTGGTTAGCTTCATCACTTGTGTCTTGGTATACACTAAACTAACCTATTACACTAGTCTGATCCTTAGGTCTAACATCTGCTAGTGACTACTTCTAGTTAAGCAGATAACTATCATACCAGGTCCATGGGCTCTTATCTACCATGCCTTGTTTAGTGACCAACCCTATCATCTTGACTACTATTATTGGCATGGAGCTAGGTCATGGCTCCCGCTAACCTTCATTAGGGTTTATCACTACTACACTTTACTTGGCATTTTATTCTAAATGTCGAGGTCACACTCAATCACTTAATCAACTACTAGCATGGTTCTTACGTCAATTGACTTACATGCATATACATGTACTTTTATTCCCCTTCTTATTCTATGTCCTAAGTATATGTGAGCTTATGTCATTATGACTACCAATCTCTTCCTAGGTCATTGGTTTTTTTTGACACAACTGCAAAACCTAGACTACCCTTAATTAAAGTAGCTACTTTACCTAATCAAGGATTTGTAGGGGATATTTGTGTGTGCATGTTTCTATAATTTATTATCTTACTCCTATCCTATTAGTGGGTCACACTTGTTGCTGACACTTTATCGCTATCACCCCTTAGTGTTAATATTACTAATGGTTGGCATTTACACATTACTTGACCAAAGTAATATGATGACCTATTCATATTACCATATCATAAGTCAGTAACACTATATTGGGTTAGTCTCAACCGAAAATCCAAAACAATGGCTTAATGGTTTTAGCATCCTACTGTCATGTAGGCACTTTTTAGGTATAAGATTATTTTGATAATGCCTTGAAGTAACTAGTACTGCCCTAGTAATAATTCTTTTTAACTAACCTCTTACCTTGTTCAAATTTCAAAATAAATGGAACTCAACCATTACTGAGATACTAGCAAAGTTAATAGTTTTAGCTACACCCCTGATTTAGGTTCTTTTCCTTTAAACTAAATCCTGATTGCATTCTATTGATAATCGGTTAATGGCTAATTGCTTGGAATAACTCTTGAATTAGCTTTTAACTAACTTTAATAGAAAGAAAATGCCTGAATTACACTATTCCATTCTAATCAACCATTAATTATCCTTTTAGTTACTTGACTTATTGTCATTATCCGAAAGTGCAATCTGTTAGTTGAACGTCTACAAACTATTTAACCTTCTAATATCCTTAGGCTGATTACTTAAATTAATCACTAATTATCCTAATTAAAATGTACTTATACTAATTTACAATATTGATTAACTCATTACTAACCTAATCCTAGTTTTAGTGCTAACTGGACTCTAAGCCACCTTCTTAACAGAGTGGACCCACATGTCATACACAATACAGAGAGAGAGAGAGGGAGTCACAAAGAGATAGCAACAGGAGGGAAACCACCTGTCAGTTGCCCACACACAGAGAGGGCAACAAAGGAGATAGAGCAGGGAAAAGCAGAGGAGCCAGGGAACGACTTGGGGCTGCACTGGTCGCCAGCAGGTGAGTGGACGGCAGTGCTCGTGAGTGTCAAAAAAGGAATCGAGATGCCGAGGCAATCCCGAGGGCGGTGACAACACGGCCATGGGTGGACAGGAGCGGCCGGACATGGGGAAGAAGGAGGGGCAGCGGCGCTTGGGTGGAAGAGGGAGGAAAGTAGGGGGCACGACCACCAGGGTGTCGAGGGGAACTCACCCATGCGGTTGGTCAGGGGGAGGACCGAGACGGGCCAGCAAAGTGCGATAGGGGCGGCGCGATGAGTTCGCCGTGGGGGCAATGGCAGGGTAAGGTGTTGGCCACCTAGACTCCTGGGACAGGTTGGGGAAGACAAGGGAGTGCTTCAGTGGTGAGGGATTGACCCGGGACTCGCCGGAGGGAGTGGGGCGACGATGGCAGTAGTTTTAGCCGTACGCAGGGAGGATGAGGCCGTCGGCATGCTATGGTTGAGGAAGGGATTCACCTTGTCGGCTGGAATGGCGTGCGGGGGCGGTGGCCGAGCGGGCAACGTGCACCGACCGGGAGGAAGACAAGGCCATTCCTAGTGCTTCGTCCGTGGGGAAGGGAAAAGGGAGGTGGGCGTGAGGATACAGACACCGAGGCGGTGGTGACGATCACGGTGGGGGCACGCGGAGCTCACCGGGACGGCTCATCGGCATGGCGACAGAGCCAAAGAAGCATGCGGGAGTGAGGGCGAACCGGGGCGCAGCTTAAGTAGGCACGAGAAGGAGGCGATGGGTAACATGGACACAGCGGCATGTGCGGCGCATGGCGAGCGGGAGGTGATGGTGTGGGATGGCACCAGGGAAGTGGCAGCATGGCGTTGCAGCGCGGGTGCTGGGCTCTAGATTAAGTAGAGGAAGGTGATGCGCTTAGCGACGGACGGGCGACAGCAAGTGTAACGGTAGCTTGCGGGCTTGGTGCCAGCGCCGGGGTGGGGGCAGGTGCGGGTGACATGGCACCAGTGTGGGTGCTGTCGGGTGCAGGAAGAACAGAGGAAGGGAGGAAGAAAGAAAGAAAGGGAGGCTGGCAGGTGGGCCTGGGAAGGAAAAGAAAGAAGAAGAAGAGAAAAGAAGAAGAAAAGGATTATTTCCTATTTCTTTTTAAACTTAGATATAAATTTAATATCTTTGATTTTCTGATTAGATTCAAATTTTAAATTTTTACTTATTTTCAGGTTTCATCGACTTAATTTAGATTTGTATTTTGCTAACTGATCTCTTGAACTCACATCGACGAATATATTCAAAAGAAATCCCAGAAACTCGAATGTCAGCAAGAGGCTTCAAAAAGTTTTTAAAATCCCACATTTTTAAACAATTGAACTGAAAGTGAAATTTGGGGTGTTACGCGAGTGAATGACGTTGTTCCAAGTGTGTGCTAGCCCTTCCCATGAGCAACGTCGTCAATGGCCACCTAAAAACAATAATAGAGCAAGGGTGAATTCACGACTCAACAAGCACAATAATAAACAATGAGCAATGCTTAATAAATGGTAAACAATATCATCAACAACATCAATTGTTTCTCTTTTCTTTATTCTCATTCCCAATCATTCAATTCTCTTTTCATTCTGTGCATCCCTATGCCACATGTCCACATGCACTTCTTTCGCGTATACCGGTATAGCGTGAGTGAACACTCGCGACAATGTTTACTCTCAAGCCCGTCCTCCTCAAGGATTAGGGACCTCCTTCACTCCCGTGGAGCTGTGATCACCATGATCACCTTCACATATGCAATGATGTTTATGAATGCATAATTATTTATAGATTCATCACTATTAATATTATCCAACATTATCATATCCATCAATACGAATAATATCATGACCATTCACAATGCTTGCAATTAAATAAAGTAAAAGCACAAATAATATAATGGTAATGAGTGGTAAATAATACAGTGCTCAACTAATGAACACGGTCTACCATGCACTTGCCTCTTTGTCCCTGTGAAGTTGGATAGCGAAGCGGCAGCAAAGCACAAGAGACTACACTCCCTGGAAAAATAATTCAAAACACATCTCAAAATCATAACATTGCAGCACCGACAATTTATTCTAACCGTCATCGCACTTCTACACCAAACCAGCCCATTTAATCCAAAACTACCAGACGCACTACCTGCTGTCCCAGAAGTAAAACGGCTCTAATGTATTCATCCGAACTTCAAATTAAACCATACAAGACTTTATGGAATCCCCACAAAAAAACCTATAATTTTCTAGTTATGACGAACCTCTGATTCTATCATTTTCTACCCCATTTCTTTACCCGAAACCTATTCCAGAATCTGTCAGAATAGTCTGTTTCACAATTTTATATCTTTAATTCTAAAACTTGAAAATATATTAACTATACCAGTTCTGGAAGCTACACAAAATTTCCTACATTATTCAAGTTCTCACAACAATCTAATTTTTCCATCTACTAGATGAAACCGATCTTTCTTCACGACATCTGCCAGTTACATCCAAATTCTAAACAGCGACCTTCCCATCGTATCTTTTCGTTCGCTACTCCGATTGTAATGATCCAAACCTTCCTGGAAAGCTAACGAGATTACCTAACTTTTCTATAATTGTACCAACCTCTGAATCTAAGCCTAAATACCCCGAATCTCCTCGCAAGGTTCGATATCTAATCACGACGAACTAGGGCATGCTAAAAATTAAACTTTCCCTTAGCAAAATGACCTACGATCTTAACAGTGACTAAATCATGGTAAATCCTATGGATTAGCAGGTGTTACCCTTGAATATTACAGCGGATCATGGAAACCCTGCAAAAATCCTCTCTTTTCCTTTTTTCTTCTTCCTTCCTTTTCCTCCTTCCTCTTCCTTGTTGGTCCCTTGCGGCACTAGCACAGAAAATCTCGGCAGCAGCTCTTCCCTTAATCTCTCTCTCTCTCTCTCTCTCTCTCTCTCTCTCTGTGGCCAAAGGAACAAGGGGCAACAAGGCACACCTGCATGCAGCATGCAGCAGTACATAGCGCAGCAACAACAGTTCACGTAGAAGGCTACAGCAAGGAAAGAGCAATCATGCAGGTTTGGCAGTATGCATACTACAGCAAACTTGCATGCAAGTGGCAGGAGAGAGGAGGTTGTGGCTGGAGAAAGCAGCAAAGGTAGAGGTGCAGGCAACATGCAGGAAGAGCAGCAGGCGGCAGGGGCAAAGACGCTGGCCTTAGGGGTGGCGGCAGCAGGGAAAGGGCAGGGGCAACTAGCGTTGCACCTCCACCTAGTCCTCTTTAATGCCAGTCAGCCCCCCACATGGGCCACGGGGCCATGGCCGAAGGCCCAGGTTCTTTTGCCCTCCTAAAATTTCGGAAAATCTACTAAATAATTCTATTTATTTTTCTTTTAATCATTTTAGTTTGCAAAGTTAAACGAGATATTACACAATGAGAGTGAGTCCACCACATTCTTACCAATCATGTTTCTTAAACTCCCGTTATCAATGATCAGCTTATATACCTTCTCTTTGATCTTGCAATCAGTTTGAAAGATATGATGTCGTTGTCCCTTCCCAGCAATAATGGTGTTATCACTAAGCACCCTTTGAGCCATAAGCTAATACCAACATCTGGTTCAAAAATGATTGGTTCTAACTTCTCAGATTCATCGGAAGTTTCAAATATTTGTTTTCACTCTCTACTGCATAGCCATCATGTGTAAGCAATACCATCTTCATGTTTGGACAATCTTTCTTCATATGAACCTGACCCTTACACATGAAGCATTCAATGTTGCTAGTACGAGCAGTAGAGAATGCACTATAATCAACTTTAGATGCTTTTTTACCTCCATTGCTCACAGCCTTTGATGCCTCCTTAGAAACAGCCCTGTTTGACCGATGTGTTGTCGCCACTTTAGAATTGGTGCCAACATCATCTCCTGGTGGTTGTGGACGCCTCCACGTGCTGTTGTGGGTAGCGTGGATTCCACAGGCTTGGTGTTTCAAAATATGCTATTCAAAACGCACTGCATGATGCATAAGGTATTGTAGATTGTTGTATTCCGAAGACTTCATCTTCTCTTGCACATCGTCATTCATACCCTCAAAGAATCGAGCCATGGTCGCCTCCTAAGGTTCGTTCACGCCCGTACGAATCATGAGAAACTCCATCTCCTTGTAGTAATCATCCACAGACAAGGAACCTTGACGAAGTCGCTGCAACCTTGTGTGCAAGGTTCTAGTGTAGTGTGCCTGCACGAACCACCTCCTCATGATGTTCTTCATGTGTTGCCATGTGTTGGGTCGTCCTCTGGCACAGCATAATTGGTTCCACCAAACAAGAGCATATTCGGTGAACTCAATTGATGCAGCACACACCTTCTTCTCCTCGGTGTAATTGTGGCTATCAAAAATTTAATCCACGTGCATCTCCCACTCCAAGAACATCTCCGGATCAGTATGTCCATTGAACGCCGGCATGAAAATTTTGAGCCTCCCAATACTATCGTCATCACATATGCAGCACCTCCAAGATGGGGATTGCAGTCCCGCCGCTACCCAAGAGAACCATCCGACTGCATGTCTAGATCGGAATCATACTATCCTCCAAAACCTTGTAGTTGTTTGGGTGGTGGTTGATGTAGAACCCGCGTAGTAGCACCATCCATCAGTAGACGTCACATCAGAAGTTGGACTTCTCATGTGAGATCTTCTATCTCTGCCCAAAGCCAACCCTCGCTAGCCTTAATATTTGTAGTCATTGAAGCCTCCACCTTGTCGATGCGATCATCCAAGGCATCCCGCGTACGATTGATATGGTTCAGAAAGAAGTCACGCGTCCTCTCGAAGTGAAACTTGATTTCAGCAGGAACTTGAGGACCATAAGCAATAGTCTCCTCCTCATGACCAGCACCACTATGATCACCAATTTGTGCACTTCACTCCGACTTTACCATCTTGCACGGTCGAAGATCAGTCGTACAAAATTTGCAAAATTTCAGTATGTACCATGATGAACAGAGGCTCTGATACCAAGATGATACGGATCAACATGTAGTTGATACGTAATGTGGCCCAATCTTTTACGATACTTGAATTTCAATCTTGATCGAAGAAAAATCCTAGCTTTCCTCTTTTTAGCCAAAGCAAGAACATGCGAAGGTTTACACGATCCAAGTCGAATCGATGCAAACCCAAGCAATGAAAACACATGAACCAATCTTGATGAAAGAATCATATGGATGATTCACATGGAATCATGGGTCCTAGAAGACCAGCCGCCCTCCAAAGCCTCACGCAAGAACAAACACTAGATGGGAATTCCCGAAACACATATACTAAATATGCGCCACATAAACATGTGACTTTTCTGTATTTTCTTAAACTTCAAACTTGCCTTACAATAGGGGTAATACCCTGAATATAAGGGGGATCCCACCTTGTGGCCAGCTTGTGTCCTAAATTTTCTTAAACTTCAAACTTGACTTACGATGGTGTTGCTTTGTGTCTGCTGTAGCTATCTTGTTCTGGTTTGGGTGTTGTTTGAGTTCAGCTGATAGGGCTACAGTTGTGCTCCTTTGTGTCGAATATTTGTTTTGAGCTGAGTTGGGTGTTCTAGCCCGCTGTATATTCTTCCTTCCTTAGTGTAATGATGTGCAGATCTCCTGCGTACTCTCAAGAGAATAAATAAATAAAGGCAACATATCAGATACCCACTAGGTTCTAATCAATTTACACCACCTATTTATAAAGTATCAAGTTCAAACTCATTCTATGTTAATTATATTATCTCAACCAAATATACCTTATATGTTACATTTAATTTGCATCCTGGATGAATCTATTGCCCAAAATCTTACGTTTTGCAACCAATATTATGATTCCTGGCAATACATGTTTGCATTCCCTGAAAAAATGTAAGTATATATTTTTGCAAGGGATGTAAGCATGAAACAAATTGAAAATGGAAAATTACAACAATTCCATAACTTACAAATTTTGTGACATTGATATTCATGCGTAAATTTCTAAGCAGCATCTGAGCGAGTTCAAATCTCTTTGGGGTTAGCTAAATGCAGTGGAGCTAAATGATGAAATTGAGGACCACATCACGTGGAAACTCACAACAAATGGAACTTATTCGATAGGTTCAGCCTACAGGGCTTAGTTCCAAGGGTCAACTACCGCAAACTACCTTTCCACAATTTGGAAAGCATGGGCACCACCCAAATGCAAACACTTTGCGTAGCTCGCTATCCAAAATAGACTCTAGACTTCGGTCCGATTGCAACATCGAGAATGGCAAAATAGCGGCAACTGTGTACTGTGCGGGCGATTACCAGAAATAACACTGCACCTTTTTACTTCATGCAAGTACCCTGTACGAGTTTGGACCATGACATCCGACCGGCTAGGGATAGCGGGCCTCCAACGTGCACAGTGGCAGCCCTCGGTAGGGATTCATTAGTGGTGGGACAAAGTGCTACACACACAACCAGAACATAGGAAAGCCACAGCAAGCTTGTTGATTCTAGTCACTTAGGAAATCTGGAAGGAGCGCAATTGCCGAGTCTTCCAAAAGAAATACACTATGACGGAGGACCTTGTACTCAAAATCAACGATGAGGCAACATCCTAGTGTAAGGCGCGAACATGTCACCTGGTGTCCATCATGTCCGGAGAGTAGGGGTTTAAGAGATCGTTTTGGGTTCTTTTTGGCTACTGTCGCTGCAATTTTGGGTGGCATTGCTGGTGTTTTTTTTATCCTGTCTTTCACCAAACCTCGCTTAATCAATGAAAGAGTAGACAAACCTCCTGCTTACAAGTTTCCAAAAAAATGTGACTATAGAATTAGGCGTACAATTAAACATCTCTCGAAAATGTCTTTGTTCCTTGTAAATTGTTGTACAAACTCCCCTGATTTGTTTAAGCCACTCGTGCCAGATAACAGAAGTGAGCTATGAGGAAGCTATTCAAGCCTTTTAACTAGTTTGAGAACCTAGTTCCATTTTTGACACTCCAACTAGACCAGTTGCTCTTAATTAATTATCCACTGAGCTAATCTTTCAAGCCACACCATGAAGCCATCAACCTCCATATTTAATTCAACAGTTCGAAATTTAGGGCACAAGCTTGATGTTCAACAGATTTAATTCAACAGCTATTGATGCCTCAAAGTACTAAAAGTCCAACAGATAATAATCATATGACCACCACCGTGGCTTTTATGGGCAGCAAACCCAGATTCAACATCCAAACATCACATCAATGGACATGATTGTTACAACTTAGGCCAATCAAGGGGCAGCAGGGTCGGATGGGAAGAGCCAGCCAGCTAGTTGATGAGCTAAAGAGTTTTGTGGTTAGGCTGGGCAGTCAATGTGGAAGATATCTCTTTCTAGTTCAGAAGTGGGTTTTTACCTTTTAAGGGGACATGTTTCATCCACCGTCCAATTTGATCCCTTTTATCTCGAGATTCGTGCATGCGTACTTTGTCCCGGACGCTTCGGGCGCCGGTCGTTTGCTGCTACCGCATGGCTCCACTCCTCCTCCTTCTTAAGGTGGCTCCTCTCCTCTTCTTCACCTAAAAATCAATGAGCAATCTACCCCCTTTTTGGTTCTTCTTCTCCCCCAATTTGGCTACGGATTTTGGGGCTTTGGAGCTGCTACGCCGCCGTGGTTGGACCCAGTGTCGTCGGCGGTGAGGACCGGATCCTCCTCCATGCGCATCTCGGTTCTTCTATTGCTCCATCTTCTCTGTTGAGGTTGCGGTGAGGGGTTTGGACTTGCGCCGATTGGAGGTGTGATCCAGCCAGCTCTGGCTTGATCTTGGAGTGGAAGAAGGCTTCGGTTTTGGTGATTGGTACTCTGTGGGTGCATTTGGCCGGTGCATCTTGGTTGGCTCTTGTGCGGCATTCTCTGTACCTTGACTTCGCAAATTGGTGTGTCCCGGTTTGTGAATTGGCAGTGTATCTCTGACAACCTCATCCGTTCTTCGCGGCACAACGGGGGATTGCGTTTCTGATATAGCACATTCGGTGTGCCTAGCCCGGTTTCTACTCGGTGGCGTTTGTAACACCCTGATTTTCAAAGCCTTTTTGAATTTTCAAAATAAAAAGAACCATTTTGTTTTGATGAGAATTCAAAGCTTAACTTGAAATTTTAGAATGGATTTCAATTGACTAACTCAAACTTCAACTAAAACTCTTGAATGGTTTGTTGGGTTTGTTGGAGTTTTGGTGATCTCTCCCTTTCTATGCTTGATTCGTTCCTTGTTGGTCCAGACCTCCTTAGGACTAGACCTCCTCCTTTTATTCTTCTTTGGCTTAGACCTCCCTAGGCCTAATCCTTCCCCGGGTTCATTTGAGTTCCTTCTACACTCTCTCGAACCTCTCTGTGTTCGCGTGAACTTCCTCTTTGCTTTGATCCATATAACTCTATCTAGAAGTCCCCTTCTCTGCCAACCCGGTATTACCACCCCCAACTCGCAGTATCAATGTCCTTCAGGACCTCCCTGTGTCCTTTAGGACCTTCCTCTCGTTCATTTGGACCTCCCTGTGTCCCTCGGGACCTCCCCGTGTCCTTCAGGACCTCCCCATGTCCTCTAGGACCTCCTTTTTGTTCATTTAGACCTCCCTTTTGTTCGTTTAGACCTCCCTTGTGCCCGAGCGGACCTCCCGCTCGATTTTGACTTTCATCGCTTTTGAACCGTTCGATTTGTGTTGGACGGTTTGATCTTGTCGGCACGTTTAGATGGTCCGAACGTTCAAATCCTTTTGGACCCTTTGATTTCTTTCGGACGACCTTGATCTGACGTAGCGTTCAACTGATCCGAATGGCCCAATCGTTTTGACCCGTTCGATTGTGATCCAATAGCTCCCACTTCTTTGTGCCTTATCTCGCTACTGTCCAGACCTCCTCTTTGGAGATCTTAACCGTCCAGACCTCCCCTTTGCTAGATCTGGCCGTTAAGACCTCCACTTTGCTAGATCTGGCCGTTATGACCTCCCCTTTGAAGATCTTAACTGTCTGCATTCTCCCTTTGTTAGATCTCGACCGCTAAGACCTCCCTTTGGAGATCTTAACCGTCTGCATTCTCCCTTTGTGAGATCTGGCCGTTAAGACCTCCCCTTTGGAGATCTTAACCGTCTAGACCTCCCCTTGATTTGATCAGACCGTCAGGACCTCCCCATTGTTGTGTCCTTCGGACCTCCTGTTCGCAGGACCTCCCCTGACGCTTTGACTGGCCCCATTTCGCAGTCACACTCCTCTTTCTTTATCCTTTGACCGTGTCCTTTGCGCATGGGAGTCTCCCCACATTTAATGCCTGTTGTATCGCATTAAATGCTTCTACCTTTTTGCAGCACCCGTGCTATCCTTTTGTCACATCTTTTGCCTGCTCCCATTGTCCTTTTTACTAAGTCTTGAACACGCCTACCCTTGGAAATCTTGGCAGCCCTGGCTATATAAGCTTGGGCAGCCCTTCCTCTTCACCCTTTGCTCATTTGCACTCTTTGGCTAGAACCAATCAGCTCTTGGACCTCCTCCAAAGCTCTTTGGACCTCCTCTCCTTAGCTTTGGACCTCCTCCAGCGAGCTCATTGGACCTCCCCCTGATCACCTAGCCTCTCCGTTGGTTTTATTTCAGTGTTTTATTGGAGTTTCTTTGGATCTTATTTGAGCCCTATTTGATTTGTTTTGTTTCCACCGTGTAGCGTGCGAAGGCACCGAAGAGCAGGAGTTCTTAGAGGAAGAAGAAGACACCCAGGCCTTTGAGCAAGGCAAGTTACACCCTTGACCATGTTGCACCCATTACTTCAAATTACTATGCTCTGTTTCAAGGTTTATGCATGCCTACTTTACTAAGTTACTTCAATACATGTCTTAAAATTCATAGCTATACCTAAATCCTTTGTACGGCCACTGTTGACCTTGAACCGAACATTTTGTCACCATAGGGAAAACTGGTTGATACATTAGTATGAACCAGGATCATTTGAAAAACTTATGCTTAGTCTCGCTTAGACCAAAAGTATTTGATTAAGGATGTGTGTAGACTATAGGTCACTTAATGAGGTCACCATTGAGAACAAGTATCCATTGCCTAGGATAGAGGACCTCTTTGACCAATTAAAAGGAGAAAGTGTGTTCTCCAAAATTGACTTAAGGTCTGGTTACCACCAATTAAAGATTAGACCAGAGGACATCCCCAAAACTGCTTTTATCACAAGGTGTGGGCTATACGAGTTCACTATAATATCATTTGGGTTGACAAATGGACCAACTTATTTCATGAATATGATGAACAAAGTATTCATGGACTTTCTGGATAAGTTTATAGTTGTATTTATTGATAATATCCTTGTCTACTCTAAGAATAGGGAAGAACATGATGACCACCTTAGAGCTGTTTTGGAAAGGCTTAGAGAGCAACAGCTCTATGCCAAGTTTGGTAAGTGTGAGTTCTGGTTAAGGCAAGTAGCCTTCCTTGGTCATATAGTGTCGGCCAAGGGAGTAGTTGTGGACCCTTCAAAAGTTGAAGCTGTATTAGAATGGAGGCCACCCAAGACAATAACTGAAGTGAGAAGCTTCCTTGGACTAGCTGGCTATTACAGAAAATTTATTGAAGATTTCTCCAAGATTGCTAGACCTCTCACTCAGCTTTTGAAAAAGGAAAAGAAATTTGAATGGACTGAAACCTGTGAGCAAAACTTTCAGGAATTGAAGAAAAGGCTTGTCACAGCCCCTGTCTTAGTCCTGCCAGACATACGCAAAGATTTTGAGGTATTTTGTGATGCCTCTCATCAAGGTCTTGGATGTGTGTTAATGCAAGAGGGAAGGGTGGTGGCATACGCATCTCGATAGTTGAGACCTCATGAAGAGAACTACCCAACACATGATTTGGAATTGGCCGCAATTGTGCATGCTTTGAAGATTTGGCGACATTACCTTATTGGTAATCGCTATGAGGTATACACAGATTACAAAAGTTTGAAGTATATTTTCACGCAATCAGAGCTTAACCTCAGGCAAAGGAGATGGCTAGAATTGATTAAGGACAATGACCTTGGAATCCATTATCACCCAGGCAAAGCCAATGTGGTGGCAGATACCCTAAGTCGAAAAGGGTATTGCAATACTATGATGGTGCAAGAGTAGTAGCCACAATTGTATGAAGAGCTAAGAAATCTTAACTTGGAAATTGTGAACCAAGGTTGTGTGAACACTCTGAAGGTTCACCCAACAATTCAAGATCAGATTAGAGAACTTTAAGGAGAAGATGAAGACATTCAAGAGATCAAGAAGAACATGAGAAGTGGTAAAGCCCCAGGTTTCTCCGAAGATGAGCATGGGACAGTGTGGTTTGGCAGCCGTATTTGTGTGCCAGATCATCAAGAGATCAAGCAACTGATCCTGAAGGAGGCACATGAATCACCTTATTCTATTCACCCAGGCAGCACCAAGATGTATCAAGACCTCAAAGAGAAGTTCTGGTGGGTCAACATGAAGCAAGAGATTGCTAAATTTGTTGCTCAGTGTGATGTATGCCATCGTTAAAGCTGAACACCAAAGATCAGCTGGCTTATTGCAGCCTTTGCCCATACCCGAATGGAAATTGGAGCAAGTAGGCATGGACTTTATCACTGGACTGCCTAGGACCCAATCGGGATATGACTCAATATGGGTGGTGGTTGACCGCTTAACTAAGATAGTACACTTCATACCAATCAAGACCACCTATTCAAGCAATATATTGGCCGGCTTATACATGGCCAAAATTGTTTATTTGCATGGGGTGCCCAAAAGGATAGTGTCAGACAGAGGATCTCAGTTCACTTCAAGGTTTTGGAAAAGCTTACATGAAGCTTTAGGGACTAAGCTCAACTTTAGCACAGCTTATCACCCTCGCATGGATGGGCGAGATAGAGAGTAAACCAAATCCTTGAAGACATGCTCGTGGCTTGTGCCCTAGATTTTGGAAAGAAATTTGGGACAAAAATTTGCCCTATGCTGAGTTCTCATATAACAATAGCTATCAAGCTAGTTTGCAAATGTCCCCTTTTGAAGCACTATATGGTAGACCTTGTAGAACACCCCTTCTCTGGGATCAAGTTGGAGAGCATCAACTTTATGGCCCCGACTTGATCAGGGATGATGAAGACAAGGTAAAGATAATAAAAGAACGATTGAGAGTGGCTCAATCCCGACAAAAGAGCTATGCAGACAACCGTCGCAGGGACTTATCCTTTGAAGTTGGAGACTTTGTCCACCTCAGAGTGACGCCACTTCGGGGAGTTAGAAGATTTCGGACTAAAGGGAAGCTAGCACCAAGGTTTGTTGGACCATACAAGATTGTGGACAGGATGGGTGAAGTGGCCTATCAAATGGAGCTACCAGAATCTTTATCAGCTGTCCACAATGTTTTCCATGTTTCACAGCTAAGGAAGTGTCTTCGAATGCTAGAGTGTAACATCCCGAATACCTAAACAGGTGTTTGTTCAAATATAATTAAATGTGTAGAAATTAAAACTTTTTCTCACATCTTAAAAACCCCTAAACTCTCATGAGATTCTTGTCCAAGAGTTGTGTAATCCAAAAACATAAGCTCTTGTTGACCAAAAGTCAAACCCATTTCCCATTCGTCACAAATCTTGTGCCAAACCCTTGGAGATATTTTTCCTTGGTCCTAGAAATGTTGTGGGACCCCTCTGAAAAATATCATGAGTTATAAAACTTGTTTGATAATTTTTGGAGGTAAAACAATTTCTTGAACAGCCTTCATGAATTTCCTGAGAAAAATGCATAGCATAATAATCTCTAGAAATTTTATGTAAGGTTAATCATGATGTCAGCAAGCTCCAGTTAAAATTTCATAAATTTTGGAGTTCAATTGCTATCTCAAATAATTCTGCAAAGTCTCAGCTGTTAAAAACTAAATTTAAAATGGTGCATTGTTCCTTGGGCTAGCCGCTTTGCAAAGCTGGTCCAACCCAACCTCGTTCGCAACCCATCAGACCTCCCTTCCCGCCTTGTTGAGGTCGCAGCCGTTGGATTTACATCCAACCGCCTCGATCTCCTCCGCGGTCAACACCGCAAGGTCCTCTCCCAACCTCATCTGGTCATTGCCCTTGGATCAAAATCCGATGGCCATGACCTCCCCTTGTTATCAAACCTCAAAGTCCACCTTCCACCTTGGTGAGGTCATAGCCCTTGGATTAAGATCCAACAGACTCATGACCTCCCGAGTGTTAAACCACTAAGGCATCCCACCTACATGAGGTCACACCCTTGGATCAAAAATCCATGGCCATGACCTCCCCTGTTTTTAAACCTCAAAGACCTCCTTTGCACCTTGTTGAGGTCGAGCTGTTGGATTTAAATCCAAAGGCCACGACCTCCTCCTCAAACATTCACAAGTGAGGTCCTCCACCCATCGAGGTATTGTGCCGCTGGATCAAAGATCTATGGCCATGACCTCCCATCGCTATCAAACCACTCCGACCTCCTCTCCACCTTGTTGAGGTCGTAGCCGTTGGATTTAAATCCAAAGGCCACGACCTCCGCTGCAAATCATCGCAGCCCAAGACCTCCCGCTTCAATTGTTGCAGCGCGTTGATCAAATCCAACGACCCACAACCTCCCAGCGATATCCGGCAAGACAAAACCTCCCCCATCTCATGTTGTGCACCGTTGATTAAGATCCACGGTCATGACCTCCTCCTCGCCTTGTGCGATCGGACCTCCCGGCGCACATGAGGTCGTAGCCCTTAGATCTAAATCTAAAGGCCATGACCTCTCTTGTGCGCTATGCAGCGTCTAAGTCCTCCCTATTCATTATGTGCCCTTGGATTTAAATCCAAAGGCCATGACCTCCACATTTTGGGTCAGAAGCGTGCCCAAACGTTAAGTCCTCAGAGGTCCGACTGCTGGATTTAGATCCAACGCCTTGACCTCCCTGCCTTTTCCTTTGCGCATCGCGTTAGGAAATCGGAGGGCCACGACCTCCCGTCCAAGATCGTGTGGTGGGACCTCCTCCCGATCACTTAAAACATAACGGTTCTAAAATCACATCCGATGGTTAGGACCTCCCAAGTCTTATCCAACGGTCAAAATGATCTCCCTGTTCTTCTCCTTCCTCATCACGCATGCGTGCTCGGCAGGAGAAAAGGGCATGCCTCATCACTTGTGTACCTTCAACGACTCTTTGTCGACCAAGATTAAATCTTTGGTTAGCCTTCCGCCTCTCCGATCAAGACAGACTGTCCCCATGTCGGCTCCACGCCTTGTCCAAGCCACGATCGAGCCATGGGCTAAGCTCACCATGAGCTTAACTTGACTCATGTGCCCTGCTTATCCAAATTATAAAACCCCCATTGGGTTCCTCCCTTAGCTTCTTTGGCACACTTCCAAGCTTTAGCTTGCACCTGTGTCTTTTGAGCTTTCTCCTCCACTGACCTCCCCTTTTGGCCGCCATTGTTGAAGCTTGGAGCCCTCGGTGGCACCATTGTTCCAGTGGCTCCCTCTTCAACTTCTTGCTCATTTTGTGCTCCCCTTGCCTTCTGGTGTTGACCCTAACCTTGTTTAGGTTGACATTTTCAGAGGAGGCCTCACCGAGTGGAGCATTGGCGTGGAGCAACCCCATCTTCTCCAACTCCGGTCCTCCCTCCACGACCTCCTCAAGATCCTCTGGACCCCTGTAATCCCCTGGTAGTCCCTAGGCTTGGCACCCGCTGAATGTCATTGCGGAGCTCAAATCTTGCTGCTTGTCTTTTGGCCCGTGCTTGTCACCTTGGCCATCTCCGGCTCGCCGGCGTTCAAAGCCGTCGCCGCCGTCGAGAGTGGTCCCACTGTGTGCGCAACACTATTGCGCACACAATGGTGCCCTTGGATGTCGCCGGCAAGGTCTACATCGTCGGCGAGGACCATTTCTTCGAGCTCGGGTTTTTGTCGGACATAAACGGCAGCGCCGTGTCACCTTCGGACAAAGATCCTCCCCCTTAAACGCGCCAATCATTGCTTAACCTTGGTAATCTTGGGTTTAGCTTTTAATGCCTTTAATCTTGTCCCTTGCGCGCATTTAAGACCTCGCGCGCGGACCTCCTCGTTGTCCCAAGACATTAACTCGCCGCAGCAGGCGTGCGTGAGAGTCGAGGTCGTGGGCCGCCCATCTCGCAGATCAACGGTCACGACCTCCTCCTCTCGATCGCAAGATGAGATCCAAGGCATGAAGCTTGCTGAGATCTTGAGGTCATAGCCGTTGGATCCAACATCAACGGCCACGACCTCTATCTCATGCAGACAGCGTCTTGCGTTCATTGGGAGGACAAGGACCGTGGGATCCAAGATCCACGGCCCATGTCCTCTGGATCTCATGGCCGTGGCGTGCAGGCAATCGGCGCTGGGAGGTCTTGAGCCGTTAGATTCAAAATCTATGGCTCATGTCCTCCCAGTTCGTTCTAGTCCTTAGGACCTCCCGTGAGGTCTTAATTATAAACTGATAAAGGTATGAACTTTAAATATTGCATAACTAAGTCAATTTAAATCCAAATAGGGTGATTCAAATTTTGTTAGCTCTGGTTTGACCTGGGCTCCAATCTAAAAATGGTTATGAGCCCAGTTCAGCTCCAGAACATGGTTTTGCAAATAGGTTTTAAAACTAACTTTAAATGTAGTGTTTAACTTATAAAATGCATAGGTAATGCTCTGTAGATTATTTTTGAGTGAATCCAACTTTGTTGGTTTCCTCTATTAATGAACTTACTGGGAAAATTAGTTTTGAGCAGGTTGCTTTTGTCAAAAAGAATTCTTGTGCATTATAATTTTGTTCAAGTTCTTGTTTTTGAAAAATTATAGAAAATGCATAATAGCTCCAAATGAGGTGAACTCAATTGTGTTATTCATCTCATGAGGTGCTGGTTTTACTGTAAAAATCTCAGTATCACCACCCTTCTAGAAAATGTTGCCTAATAATTAAATTAGTGAATAGTGGCAGTTTGGTATTTTTAGGGCTGAGCAGATTTGTTTTGCTCATAACTTTTGCATTGAGAATCCAAATCAATTGGTTCTTGTTGCTTAATTCCCTAAAAATTATCCTCTTGCTGCTGTAGAAATTTCAGAGTATTTGGAGTTCGTTTGCTGTGCTGTCTTTGTCGTTTTCATCGTTCTTATCGTTTCTTTTCGTCTTTTCGATTAGGTGTTGACGAGTGTGTTGATTCCGTGAGCGATCCTCAGCAACAATTTGACCAGCAACAGCAAGGCAAGCAGTTTGATCATATCCTCTCTGTCGTCCCATTACTTTAAAGGTTAATATATTGTTTTACTTGTATGTATGCATGCTACTTTGTGTTAAAGTATCGCTAGCAAGCCTATAGTTGCTTAATCTGTAGGAATTGTTTATCCTCTACTACCATGAGCCTAGGTTATTTTCTGTGGTTTGGGCTCGTTGGATGAGCTCTTATCACTTAGTAGTTTCAATTTTAATTGCTTAGACATGCTTAGTTATCGGTAGTAATGGGCGATCATCGATTTATTCGATGGTCTTGATCACACAAATCTAATTATTACTCCTTTATGTCCAGCACTTGTGCTTTGTTATTTTGTAAAGTCAAAATCTGAAAATAAAAGTTTGATTTGGACTTGGGCATATTGGATGGATGGTGTGGTTTTTGGAATGTGGTAGTATGCCTGAGTCATTAAGGACCGAGTTACTTGCGCCACCGCTCTGAGCAATTTTGCGTGCTAACCACACGAGGGGGATATGGGACCTCTCTTGACTAAGTACTTTGGGAGGTGTTAATTATGAGCTGGTTGGTAGGTATGTTTAAATAAAATGTGTGTGTGTGGTGTTGGGAGGAGCATTAGCGCACCGGTTAGGCTGTCTAATGTGTCTTTATCCCGTGGGTTGCGTGCTCGTAATTAGCATCATCCATTGGAAATGTCTCGAGGACTTAGCCGTGCAGGCATACCAAAGGAAGTGTGCTAAATCATGTGGCAAAAAGGCGGTCTGACGTGTGGGTACATTGGTATACCCCTGCAGGGTTAAAACTATTCGAATAGCCTCGTCCTAGGTTATGGACACGCTCGGATACGCCCCGTGAGAACTAGACTACAACCTTTAATTAAAACTTGACATGGGTGGTATGAATGGGTAATTCATGCTATTGTTGTGGTGGCTATTGGGTTAGTCACTTCGGTGTTGTTCATGTGTTGTTATTATGTTATTATCTCGTTGTTACTTCAACAATTAAAAATACTTTGCCAAATTGCTTTCAATCTATTAGATTATTGCAAATGAAAACTTGCTTTATGCTAAAAATGAGTCCAAAGCCTCATCCACTTAAATAAAGCTTGCATGTAGTTAAACTATAGTTCGTTATACTACACGTCGGTCTTATGAGTACATTTTGTACTCATTTGTTTTGCTTAATAACTTTGTTGCAGAGGAGGTAGAGCCCAAAGGGCTTTACTTTTGTGAGTTGTGCGGTGGTTGGGAAAGCGACTAGCTTGGCGGTCATGTCGATTGCCTTGTGGGTGAAGGCACCTTTGGTTGGCTCTTGTTTTGGGCCATCTCTATGGCACTTTTGCTTCGCTGTTATCTTTGTAGTCTTGTTGTTATTTGGCGGTCGGCCTCTCTTTTTGTAATTACTATCCTTTATGTATATTAACTTCGGTTTGTTGCTTGTTCATTCTATGTGTTGGAATGGAATTGATGCAATCTTTTGTAATGAGTTGTGTGTCTTGCATTCGGGAAGTACATATATCTCGAGGCACGGTTTATTTAGTTGATAATACTAGGGTCAATTGGATGACTAAGTATTATGAGCCTAATAAATCGGGGTCTCACAAAAGTTGGTATCCGAGCCATCCTGACCGTAGTAACCCAAGCTTGGTCGCCTTTAGGATATTTTGGAGAACTTATTTTCAAAGTATCAAAGAGTTTATGAAAGCTTAAGTAATTCTCAGATTTTACTCCTTACCTATCTTAGCTTTCTATCTCATCTTGCTCTAGTTTGAGATTTAAAAGATGTTTTCCTCTTCTTCCCTCAAAATTAGTTGTTATCGATTAAATTGGGTTTTTGGGTAACTTATGAGAGTTCTAAATTTGAAGTCTTGGCTGTCTTTTGGTGAAGAATGGAAGTATTTGGAGATGGAAATCAAATCTGGAAATTTAGGGCAGCAAGCAAGCATTTTAGGGCAGCAAGCTCAAGTTAGTGATTAAGGTAGAAAATGAGAGGCTAATTCAACTAAAACTTGCGGGAATAAAAGGGTAAGATGTGATACTAGTTAGCTAAGTATCTAACACGTATCTCGCTGATTTAGCATTGCTCTTTAGTAGCATTAGATCTCACCTTACAATCTGATTTTTATCTTCTCGATCAATTACTCGTTCATTCAATACGGGTTAGTTGTGTTGAGAAGTTGAGCCTTGTTTTTGGTGATCATTTGCTGTTTTTAGAGTCTTTTAGAAGCTTTTTAAAGTTTAATTACTCGCTGTTTTTGGCTTTCGATTTGGGCGATATTCCATTCCCCTAGTCGTTAGCTTTTGCCTTCTTTAAGGCTTTGTTTTTCGGGTTTAGTTGCTAACCAAATTTCATTATAACAGGATGGCCGGACGCACTCATAGCGGCCAAGGCCAAGTAGCTAGTCCGGACGAGGAGCTTCCTCCTCCTCCGACCATGGCCGAGGTTCTTCTTCAGATAGAGCGCAACCGTGCGGATGACAGGAGAGTTCTACTGGACGTCATCGCGCAACAACACCACGCCTCTTACCGAGCTTGAGGATCCGGGCAAGGGAATGCCCATCACCGCGTGGAGGACTCGCGGAGTTTCTTCGTACTTCTACCCTACCTTTTCGGTCGAGGACCCATTGGATGCAGACGATTGGCTTCGTTTGGTGGAGCGGAAGCTTCGCATTGCGCAGTGCCAGGAGCACGAGAAGGCGCTGTTTGCATCGCACCAGCTTGAGGGTGCAGCTTTGTCATGGTGGGAGAGCTTTCTCGCCATGCAGCCCGCAGATCACACTGTCACCTGGGAGGAGTTTCAGTACCGCCTTCCGTCGATCTCATATCCCTGCCGGCTTGATGGAGATTAAGAAGCGGGAGTTTCTTGCGCTCAAGCAAGGGCGTAGCTCAGCCATGGAGTATGTCTACGAGTTCAACCATCTAGCTCGTTATGCTCCCCGAGGATGTGGCCACCGATATGGCTAAGGTGCCAAGTTCAGCGTGGCTTGTCCGAGGAGTCAAGGACAAGCTATCCATTGTCGACTTCCTTGATTTTCAGACCTTGGTCGACAAGGCCATCGTTGCTAAGCATGCGGCTCGAGAGCTTATGGATTCCCGCACTAGCGCAAGTGAGAGGCCCACAAGTCATCCAGGCGATTCCTTCCGCCCCGTTTGAGCCTCGGGGTACCGATCTCGATCTTGGCGCCCGAGGTCACCGCCTCGTCCCTCGTTCATCGCAGTCGTGTCCATCACGTGCGCTGAAGTCACAGAGCGGCCCCATAACCCGGCCGGGTCACTTGCTTCTCTTGCAACCAGAAGGGGCATTATGCGAACCAATGCCCTAAGAAGACAGGAGCAGCCCCTCGTCCTAATGGAGGACACGGGCCAGGAGGTGGTTCTTCTCAGGACCAGAAGATCGTCCCGGCTACCCAAGGCGTGGGTAGTGGTCGCGTCAACGCCATCACCGCAGAGGAGGCTCAGGAGGCACCCGAGTCGTGCTAGGTACGCTTTCTGTTAACTTTCATCCTGCTACTGTCTTGTTTGATTCAAGAGCATCTCATTCCTTTGTTTCTGAGTCTTTTGCCGCTGTTGGTGAGCTTCTTTTCTCTCCATTGTCGGTCCTGCTTCTCATTCGCTCTCCTGGTTCGGAGTTGAGAGCTGAATCTGAGTGTAGGGATGTCCCTATCGAGATCGAAGGGTAGGATTCTTAGCAAACCTTATCCTTCTCCGCTCAAAGCAAGTCTAGATGTAATTCTTGGCATGGATTGGTTGTCTCAAAGACATGGGACAAATCGATTGCGCCAGAAGCTCATCTCTATCTAGTCCCTCCGGCGAAAGGTGTTCGCTTTTCACCGAAGTCGCTAGGTCCATCTCTTCAAGGCTTGAAGCGAAGCCCGCTCTAGATATTAGCGAAGTCCCAACAGTTTGTGACTTCGTTGATGTCTTTCCCGCAGATCTTCCGGGATGCCACCCGCTCGAGACCTTGAGTTTGTCATTGAGTTGGCTCCTGCACCGCCCCTATCTCAAAGAGGCCTTATCGGATGCCACCGAACGAGTTGGTAGAGTTGAAGAAGCGATTAAGTGAGCTGCAAGAGAAGGGTTTCATCCGCCTAGCTCATCTCCTTGGGGTTGTCTAGTAATCTTCAGAAAGAAGAAGGGCGATACTTTACGATGTGTGCGTTGATTACCGCCCACTTAATGAAGTGACTAGAAAGAACAAGTATCCATTGCCCCGCATTGACGATCTCTTCGATCAATTAACTGGAGCTCGAGTTTTCTCCAAGATTGATTTGAGAGTGGGATATCATCAGGTTCGGATTCGACCTGAGGATATTCCAAAGACGGTGTTCTCTACCCGCTACGGCTTGTACGAGTATACCGTCATGTCTTTCGGCTTAACCAATGCTCCTGCCTTGTTCATGAACCTCATGAATTCGGTATTCATGGAATATTTGGATAAGTTTGTCGTGGTCTTCATCGATGATATCCTTATCTACTCCAAGAACGATGAGGAACATGCTGAGCATCTGAAGCTTGTGTTAGGCAAGCTGCGTGAACACCGGCTGTACGCGAAGTTCAGCAAGTGTGCATTCTGATTGAAGGAAGTGGCTTTCTTAGGCCATGTTCTTTCAAAGCAGAGGCGAGCCATTGATCCTAGCAAGGTCGCGATGTTCTTTCATGGAATTGACCCACCGGTCACCGGCGCGGAGTTTTCTTGGTTTAGCGGGATACTATCGCCGCTTTATCGAGAACTTCTCCAAGATCATGGCCGATGACGGAGTTGCTCAAGAAGGACAAGAAGTTCTTGTGGTCCGATGCTTGTGAGGAAAGTTTCAAGTACTCAAGAAGCGGTTGACCACGGCTCCGTTCTCGTTCTTCCCGATGTCCATCGAAGCTTCGATATCTATTGCGATGCTTCTCGTCGAGGCCTCGGTTGTGTCCTTATGCAAGAAGGCAAGGTAGTGGCCTATGCATCAAGGCAATTGAGACCTCATGAACTCAACTACCCTACCCATGATTTGGAGTTGGTCTTTGTGATTCATGCACTTAAGATTTGGCGACATTACCTAATCAGAATCGTTAGAAGTGTATTCGGATCACAAAAGCCTTAAGTATTTGTTCACCCAACGACTGAACCTCGGGCAAAGGAGATGGTTGGAGTTGATCAAGGATTATGATATGGGTATTCACTACCATCCGGGCAAGGCTAATGTCGATTGTCGATGCGCTTAGTCATAAGCGCATTGCAATGCCTTGTTGCTCAAGGAGCTTGACCCACTCTTCTAGAAGAATTTCAGCGCCTCAACTTGAGTTTAGTTGAGCATGGTTCTCTCATTTGCCTTGGTTGTGCAACCAATCTTGGTAGATCGGATCAAGTCCGCTCAGCAGTCGGATGTTGGAGTGAGCCACATCAAGGAGAATGTCAAGAACGGAACAACCAAGTGCTTTTCTGAGGATGAGCATGGTGTTGTGAGGTTCGGGCAACGCCTTGTGGTTCCAAAGGACATGGAGTTGCGGAATTTGATCCTCCGCGAAGCCCATGATTCGCCTTTATCCATTCATCCGGGGCCACAAAGATGTATCAAGATCTCCGCCAGAGATTTTGGTGGACCCGAATGAAGAGGGAGATTGCGAAGTTCGTTGCCGAGTGCGACGTGTGTCGTCGTGTCAAGGCCGAGCATCAGCGTCAGCAGATCGCTTCACCTTTACTGTGCTTGGGAATGGAAGTGGGATTCCGTTAAGATGGACTTTATCACCGGTCGCCCCGAACACAAAAGGAAGGATTCCATTTGGGTCGTCATTGATCGGTTGACTAAAGTAGCACATTTCTTGCGGTCTTGGTAAGATTTACTGCTGGTCAATTAGCGACCTCTATGTTTCCGCATCGTGTGCTTGCATGGTGTGCCCAAGACGATTGTCTCGGATCGTGGTTCTCTTTTCACCTCTCGCTTTTGGCATAGTTTGCAAGAGGCCATGGGAACCCGTCTTATTTTAGCACAAAGATATCATCCCCAAACCGATGGTCGACCGAGAGGGTCAACCAAGTTTTGGAAGACATGCTTCGTGCTTGTGTCCTTTCCTATGGGAAGCATTGGGAGAAATGCTTGCCATTCACCGAGTTTTCTTATAACAACGACTTCAAAGCCGGTCTCGGCATGGCACCTTTTGAGGCCTTGTACGGGAGAAAGTGTAGAACCCCGTTGAACTGGTCAGAGACCGGTGAAAGACCTCTCTTTGGCCCGGACTCAATCAATGAGGCTGAGCACCAAGTCCAGCTTATTCGTGAGCGTTTACGCACAGCTCAATCCAGGCAAAAGAGCTATGCGGATCGCCGTCGTCGTGAGTTGCGTTTTGAGCCTAATAACTTTGTTTATCTCAAAGTCTCTCCTTTGAAGGGCCATCAACGTTTCGGCGTCAAGGGCAAGTTAGCTCCTCGATATGTCGGTCCCTACCGCGTTATCGAGAAGAAGGGAGCTGTTGCCTATAAGTTGGAGTTGCCAGCTGCACTTGAGGGGGTACATGATGTGTTCCATGTGTCCCAGCTAAAGAAGTGCCTCCGTGTTCCAACCGAGGAAGCTCCGTTGGAAACTCTCGATGTCCAACCCGATTTGACCTATCGCGAGCACCCTGTTCGCATACTCGAAGAGGCTGAACGAAGAACTAGGAATCGTTCCATTAAGTTCCTTAAAGTTCAGTGGTCGAACCATTCCGAGGATGAGGCTACTTGGGAAAGGGAAGATCGTCTGCGTGCGGACTATCCATCTTTCTTTACCGAGTGAGCCAAATCTCGGGACGAGATTTCTGTAAGGGGGGGAGATTTTGTAACATCCCGAATACCTAAACAGGTGTTTGTTCAAATATAATTAAATGTGTAGAAATTAAAACTTTTTCTCACATCTTAAAAACCCCTAAACTCTCATGAGATTCTTGTCCAAGAGTTGTGTAATCCAAAAACATAAGCTCTTGTTTACCAAAAGTCAAACACATTTCCCATTCGTCACAAATCTTGTGCCAAACCCTTGGAGATATTTTTCCTTGGTCCTAGAAATGTTGTGGGACCCCTCTGAAAAATATCATGAGTTATAAAACTTGTTTGATAATTTTTGGAGGTAAAACAATTTCTTGAACAGCCTTCATGAATTTCCTGAGAAAAATACATAGCATAATAACCTCTGGAAATTTTATGTAAGGTTAATCATGATGTCAGCAAGCTCCAGTTAAAATTTTATAAATTTTGGAGTTCAATTGCTATCTCAAATAATTCTGCAAAGTCTCAGCTGTTAAAAACTAAATTTAAAATGGTGCCTTTGTTCCTTGGGCTAGCCGCTTTGCAAAGCTGGTCCAACCCAACCTCGTCAAGAACCCATCGACCTCCTTCCGCCTTGTTGAGGTCGCACCGTTGGATTTACATCCAACCGCCTCGATCTCCTCCATGATCAACACCGCAAGGTCCTCTCCCCACCTCATCTGGTCATTACCCTTGGATCAAAATCCGATGGCCATGACCTCCCCTTGTTATCAAACCTCAAAGTCCACCTTCCACCTTGGTGAGGTCATAGCCCTTGGATTAAGATCCAACAGCTCATGACCTCCTCGAGCTGTTAAACCACTAAGGCATCCCACCTACATGAGGTCACGGCCCTTGGATCAAAAATCCATGGCCATGACCTCCCCTGTGTTTTTAAACCTCAAAGACCTCCCTTTGCACCTTGTTGAGGTCGTAGCCGTTGGATTTAAATCCAAAGGCCACGACCTCCTCCTCAAACATTCACAGTGAGGTCCTCCACCCATCGAGGTATTGTGCCGTTGGATCAAAGATCTATGGCCATGACCTCCCTTCGCTATCAAACCACTCCGACCTCCTCTCCACCTTGTTGAGGTCGTGGCTGGATTTAAATCCAAAGGCCACGACCTCCGCCGCAAATCATCGCAGCCCAGACCTCCCGCTTCAATTGTTGTGCGCGCTGGATCAAATCCAATGCCCACAACCTCCCAATGATATCCGGCAAGACAAAACCTCCCCCATCTCATGTTGTGCCTTTGTTGGATTAAGATCCACGGTCACGACCTCCTCCTCGCCTTGCAAGATCAGACCTCAACAAGACATGAGGTCGTAGCCCTTAGATCTAAATCTAAAGGCCATGACCTCTCTTGTGCGTTGCGCAGCGTCTAAGTCCTCCCTATCTGTTATGTGCCCTTAGATTTAAATCCAAAGGCCATGACCTCCACATCTTGGGCTGTAGCGTGCCCAAATGTTAAGTCCCCCAGGAGGTCCGCACCGTTGAATTTAGATCCAACGCCTTGGACCTCCTGTTCCCTTTTCCTTTGCGCATCCGCCTTAAGGAAATCGGAGGGCCACGACCTCCCCGTCCAAGATCGTGTGGCTGGGATCTCCTCCCAGTCACTTAAAACATAACGGTTCTAAAATCACATCCGATGGTTAGGACCTCCCCGAAGTCTTATCCAACGGTCAAAATGATCTCCCCTGTTCTTCTCCTTCCTCGGTCACGCATGCGTGCTCCTGGGCAGGGAGAAAAGGGCGTGCCTGTCACTTGTGTACCTTCAACGACTCTTTGCTGACCCACATTAAATGCTGGTCAGCCTTCCGCCTCTCCAGTCTGCACAGACCTGTCCCCATGTCAGCTCCACGTCTTGTCCAAGCCCTGGACCGAGCCATGGGCTAAGCTCACCATGAGCTTAACCCCAGATCATGTGCCCTCCTTATCCAAATTATAAAACCCCCATTGGGTTCCTCCCTTAGCTTCTTTGGCACACTTCCAAGCTTTAGCTTGCACCTGTGTCTTTTGAGCTTTCTCCTCCACTGACCTCCCCTTTTGGCCGCCATTGTTGAAGCTTGGAGCCCTCGGTGGCACCATTGTTCCAGTGGCTCCCTCTTCAACTTCTTGCTCATTTTGTGCTCCCCATGCCATCTGGTGTTGACCCTAACCTTGTTTAGGTTGACATTTTCAGAGGAGGCCTCACTGAGCTAAAGCATTGGCCGTGGAGCAACCCCATCTTCTCCAACTCCGGTCCTCCCCTCCACGACCTCCTCAAGATCCTCTCGACCCCTGTAAGCCCCCGGTAGTCCCTAGGCTTGGCACCCGCTGAATGTCATTGCTTGACTCAAATCTTGCCGCTTGTCTTTTGGCTCGTGCTTGTCACCTTGGCCATCTCGGCTCGCCCGGCTCAAAGCCGCCGCCACTGCCGAGAGTGGTCCCACTGTGGCGAACACTATTGCGCACACAATGGTGCCCTTGGATGTCGCCGGCAAGGTCTACATCGCCGGCGAGGACCATTTCTTCGAGCTCGGGTTTTTGTCGGACATAAACGGCAGCGCCGTGTCACCTTCGGACAAAGATCCTCCCCCTTAAATGCGCCAATCATTGCTTAACCTTGGTAATCTTGGGTTTAGCTTTTAATGCCTTTAATCTTGTCCTTGCGCGCATTTAAGACCTCACGCGCGAACCTCCTCGTTGTCCCAAGACATTAACTTCGCCTTGCGTGCGTGAGGTGCGAGGTCGTGGGCCGCCCATCTCGCAGATCAACGGTCACGACCTCCTCTCGATCGCGCAAGATGAGATCCAAAGAATATGAAGCGTGAGCTTGCTGAGATCTTGAGGTCATAGCCGTTGGATCCAACATCAACGGCCACGACCTCTATCTCGCGCGGACGCGTGCGCGTTTCCGCTGGGAGGACAAGGACCATGGGATCCAAGATCTACGGCCCATGTCCTCTGGATCTCGCGAGCGCGCGTGTGCGCATCAGCGCCTGGGAGGTCTTGAGCCGTTAGATTCAAAATCTATGGCTCATGTCCTCCCAGTTCGTTCTAGTCCTTAGGACCTCCCGTGAGGTCTTAATTATAAACTGATAAAGGTATGAACTTTAAAAATTGCATAACTAAGTCAATTTAAATCCAAATAGGGTGATTCAAATTTTGTTAGCTCTGGTTTGACCTGGGCTCCAATCTAAAAATGGTTATGAGCCTAGTTCAGCTCCAGAACATGGTTTTGCAAATAGGTTTTAAAACTAACTTTAAATGTAGTGTTTAACTTGTAAAATGCATAGGTAATGCTCTGTAGATTATTTTTGAGTGAATCCAACTTTGTTGGTTTCCTCTATTAATGAACTTACTGGGAAAATTAGTTTTGAGCAGGTTGCTGTTGTCAAAAAGAATTCTTGTGCATTATAATTTTGTTCAAGTTCTTGTTTTTGAAAAATTATAGAAAATGCATAATAGCTCCAAATGAGGTGAACTCAATTGTGTTATTCATCTCATGAGGTGCTGGTTTTACTGTAAAAATCTCAGTATCACCACCCTTCTAGAAAATGTTGCCTAATAATTAAATTAGTGAATAGTGGCAGTTTGGTATTTTTAGGGCTGAGCAGATTTGTTTTGCTCATAACTTTTGCATTGAGAATCCAAATCAATTGGTTCTTGTTTCTTAATTCCCTAAAAATCATCCTCTTGCTGCTGTAGAAATTTCAGAGTATTTGGAGTTCGTTTGCTGTGCTGTCTTTGTCGTTTTCATCGTTCTTATCGTTTATTTTCGTCTTTTCGATTAGGTGTTGACGAGTGTGTTGATTCCGTGAGCGATCCTCAGCAACAATTTGACCAGCAACAGCAAGGCAAGCAGTTTGATCATATCCCCTCTCTCGTCCCATTACTTTAAAGGTTAATATATTGTTTTACTTGTATGAATGCATGCTACTTTGTGTTAAAGTATCGCTAGCAAGCCTATAGTTGCATAATCTGTAGGAATTGTTTATCCTCTACTACCATGAGCCTAGGTTATTTGCTGTGGTTTGGGCTCGTTGGATGAGCTCTTATCACTTAGTAGTTTTGATTTTAATTGCTTAGACATGCTTAGTTATCGGTAGTAATGGGCGATCATCGATTTAATCGATGGTCTTGATCACACAAATCTAATTATTACTCCTTTATGTCCAGCACTTGTGCTTTGTTATTTTGTAAAGTCAAAATCTGAAAATAAAAGTTTGATTTGGACTTGGGCATATTGGATGGATGGTGTGGTTTTTGGAATGTGGTAGTATGCCTGAGTCATTAAGGACCGAGTTACTTGCGCCACCGCTCTGAGCAATTTTGCGTGCTAACCACACGAGGGGGATATGGGACCTCTCTTGACTAAGTACTTTGGGAGGTGTTAATTATGAGCTAGTTGGTAGGTATGTTTAAATAAAATGTGTGTGTGTGGTGTTGGGAGGGAGCATTAGCAGACTGGTTAGGCTGTCTAATGTGTCTTTATCCCCGTGGGTTCTTGCTCGTAATTAGTATCATCCATTGGAAATGTCTCAGAGGACTTAGCGTGCAAGATACCAAAGGAAGTGTGCTAAATCATGTGGCTAAAAGGCGGTCTCGACGTGTGGGTACATTGGTACACCCCGCAGGTTAAAACTATTCAATAGCCTCGCCCTAGGTTATGGACACGCCGGATACGCCCGTGAGAACTAGACTACAACCTTTAATTAAAACTTGACATGGGTGGTATGAATGGGTAATTCATGCTATTGTTGTGGTGGCTATTGGGTTAGTCACTTCCGTGTTGTTCATGTGTTGTTATTATGTTATTGTCTCGTTGTTACTTCAACAATTAAAAATGCTTTGCCAAATTGCTTTCAATCTATTAGATTATTGCAAATGAAAACTTGCTTTATGCTAAAAATGAGTCCAAAGCCTGATCCACTTAAATAAAGCTTGCATGTAGTTAAACTATAGTTCTGTTATACTACACGTCAGTCTTGCGAGTACATTTTTGTACTCATTTGCTTTGCTTAATAACTTTGTTGCAGAGGAGGTAGAGCCCAAAGGGCTTTACTTTTGTGAGTTGTGCGGTGGTTGGGAAAGCGACTAGCTTGGCGGTCCGGTCAGTTGCCTTGTGGGTGAAGGCACACTGGTTGGCTCTTGTTTTGGGCCATCTCTATGGCACTTTTGCTTCCGCTATTATCTTTGTAGTCTTGTTGTTATTTGGCCGGTCGGCCTCTCTTTTGTAATAACTATCCTTTATGTATATTAACTTCTGGTTTGTTGCTTGTTCTGTTCTATGTGTTGGAATGGAATTGATGCAATCTTTTGTAATGAGTTGTGTGTACTGCATTCTGGGAAGTACATATATCTCGAGGCACGGTTTATTTAGTTGATAATACTAGGGTCAATTGGATGACTAAGTATTATGAGCCTAATAAATCGGGGTCTCACATAGAGGATCATACCCTCTTGGAGAGCATTGATCTTCAGGAAGACCTCACTTATGTGGAGCAGCCAATCAAGATCCTTGACGTTGCAGAGCGTGTCACTAGGAGCAGGACCATCCGATCATACAAAGACCAGTGGAGCCATCATCCAGAAAGTGAAGCCACATGGGAGAAAGAGGAAGATCTCAAGACTAACGATCCCTACCTCTTTGCTAGCCAAGCTTGAATCTTGGGGTCAAGATCCCTTAAGGGGGTAGGTTTGTAACACCCTGATTTTCAGAGCCTTTTTGAATTTTCAAAATAAAAAGAACCATTTTGTTTTGATGAGAATTCAAAGCTTAACTTGACATTTCAGAATGGATTTCAATTGACTAACTCAAACTTCAACTAAAACTCTTGAATGGTTTGTTGGGTTTGTTGGAGCTTTGGTGATCTCTCCCTTTCTTTGCTTGATTTGTTCCTCGTTGGTCCAGACCTCCTTAGGACTAGACCTCCTCCTTGATTCTTCTTTGGCTTAGACCTCCCCAGGCCTAATCCTTCCCCGGGTTCATTTGAGTTCCTTCTACACTCTCTTGAACCTCTCTATGTTCGCGTGGACTTCCTTTTTGCTTTGATCCATATAACTCTCTCTAGAAGTTCCCTTCTCTGCCAACCCGGTATTACCGCCCCCAACTCGCGGTATCAATGTTCTTCAAGACCTCCCTGTGTCCTTTAGGATCTTCCTCTCGTTCATTTGGACCTCCTTGTGTCCCTCGGGACCTCCCCGTGTCCTTTAGGACCTCCCCATGTCCTCTAGGACCTCCTTTTTATTCATTTGGACCTCCCTTGTGTTCGTTTGGACCTCCCTTGTGCCTGAGCGGACCTCCCGCTCGATTTTGACTTTCATCGCTTTTGAACCGTTCGATTTGTATTGGACGGTTTGATCTTGTCGGCACGTTCAGATGGTCCGAACGTTCAAATCCTTTTGGACCCTTTGATTTCTTTCGGACGGCCTTGATCTGATGTAGCGTTCGACTGATCCGAACGGCCCAATCGTTTTGACCCGTTCGATTGTGATCCGACAACTCCCGCTTCTTTGTTCCTTATCTCGCTACTGTCCAGACCTCCCCTTTGCTAGATCTGGCCGTTAAGACCTCCCCTTTGAAGATCTTAACCGTCCAGACCTCCCCTTTGCTAGATCTGACCGTTAAGACCTCCCCTTTAGAGATCTTAACCGTCCAGATCTCCCCTTTGCTAGATCTGACCGTTAAGACCTCCCCTTTGGAGATCTTAACCGTCTGCACTCTCCCTTTGTGAGATCTCGACCGTTAAGACCTCCCTTTGGAGATCTTAACCGTCTGCATCTCCCTTGATTTGATCGCACGGTCAGACCTCCCCTTGTTGTGTCCTTGGACCTCTGTCCATGCAGACCTCCCCGACGCTTTGATCGGCCCCATTTGGCAGTCACACTCCTCTTTCTTTATCCTTTGACCGTGTCCTTTGCGCATGGGAGTCTCCCCACATTTAATGCCTGTTGTATCGCATTAAATACTTCTACCTTTTTGCAGCACTCGTGCTATCCTTTTGTCACATCTTTTGCCTGCTCCCATTGTCCTTTTTACTAACTCTTGAACACGCCTACCCTTGGAAATCTAGGCAGCCCTGGCTATATAAGCTTGGGCAGCCCTTCCTCTTCACCCTTTGCTCATTTCCACTCTCTGGCTAGAACCGATCAGCTCTTGGACCTCCTCCAAAACTCTTTGGACCTCCTCTCCTTAGCTTTGGACCTCCTCCAGCAAGCTCCTTGGACCTCCCCCTGATCACCTAGCCTTTCTGTTGGTTTTATTTCAGTGTTTTATTGGAGTTTCTTTGGATCTTATTTGAGCCCTATTTGATTTGTTTTGTTTCCACTGTGTAGAGTGCGAAGGCACCGAAGAGCAGGAGTTCTTAGAGGAAGAAGAAGACACCCAGGCCTTTGAGCAAGGCAAGTTACACCCTTGACCATTTTGCACCCATTACTTCAAATTACTATGTTATGTTTCAAGGTTTATGCATGCCTACTTTACTAAGTTACTTCAATACATGTCTTAAAATTCATAGCTATACCTAAATCCTTTGTACGGCCACTGTTGACCTTGAACCAAACATTTTATCACCATAGGGAAAACTGGTTGATACATTAGTATGAACCTGGATCATTTGAAAAACTTATGCTTAGTCTCGCTTAGACCAAAAGTATTTGATTTGAGGAATTTTACCAACATGACCAACTGCTGTTTAAAGGTTTTAAGCTATGGCATTGGGTTTTCATGGAAGCTCCTAAATATTTTTGAAAAGCAAATGAAAGGAAAAATTGGTTTGGACTGGGGCGAATTGGTTGCTTGGTTGGTGCATGCCCATGCATGAGCTCAACTTGGGTAGAGTTGAGGCTCAGGGGTTCCGTGGTTGTCGCCCTAGCCATTTGAGGACCGGCCTTTGAGAGTCCCTTTGCTATGCCTGTAATGGGCTATGCCTCAACGTACAACCACATGTCTCCAGAATGGGGCGCGGGACCTGGCCAATTAATTTGCAAAGTTCCACCGCGGTTGTTCCACTTTGATGTATGGGAGGTCTTTTATGGCCCGTCTTTTATAACCTATGTTTCCCACTAGCGCAAGAGGGGGCTTTTCCGGCGGGTTTCTATCCAATAGAAGCGAAACCTTAGCGAGGAGGGGCTGTGGTGGAATGATGCATTGTAAAGGCCTTGTCATGAACTCTAGACCTCTTACCTTTGGCAGTGAGAGGTGGCATTGACGAATGCCAAACAAACTAGAGAAATCATGTCGTGTGGGTAAAGTGTACAACCTCTGCAGAGTGAAAACTACTCGAATAGCCATGTCCACGGTCATGGACGTGCTGGCAAAGACCACTCAAAGTTAGATGTTGGTTTTGTTTTCAAAAGGTTTTGGTTAAACTGTTTTTGGGATTTCTATCCCATGGTTTGGGCAGGGAGCCTTGTGACAGGTGGGTATCCTTCACCACTTGATGATGAATGTTATCCGACTGAAAACTGAGTTTCGAAAATGCATTTTAATTATTATAATTGCTTTGGAACTTAGTACTTATATTTGAACTAAACTTGGCTTTACGCAAATCAACCATATTATGTCTTCCCTTGAGATATCCATTTATGCATGTCATTCTGTTAATTGACGGGTGTAACTTATGAGCACGGTTGTTGTGCTTACTCTTGCTTGAAACTAATTTTTGAGCAGGAGAGGACTTCCTTGATGATGACGATGACCATATCAACTAGGCCGCACCCTCCAGCCAATTACCTGTGGTGTATTGGATGGACTTGACTTTTGTTCCGCTGTGTATTTTGCTATTGTCGGTCTGTAAGCAGACTTTGTAATCAACCCTTTTGCTGCTAATAAAGTCTCTCGTGGATGTATGTTACCACTCGTGTTTGCTGTGTGAACCAGCCATTGATCCTTAGGACTAGTTCGGATCACAGGAGGGTTAGGACTTCTCCAAGTTCCATGACCTCCTTGGGTTGGTCTCTGGACCTCCCCCGGGTCTGGTCGTAGCTCTTGGGGAGATCCTGAGCCTCAAGACCTCCTCGGGTCAGTTCCCTAGACCTCCAGAAGGTCTAGCTGGACCTCCTGGGAAACCTGGGAGGACTGCCCGAGAGGCCCTTGGGTCCTCCTGGGATGTCCTGGTGGACTCCCAGGGAGGTCTTGGAGGACCTCTCGGGTGAGGCCCCTGGCCAGGTCGTCACAGCTTTGAGTGCCATCTGCGTCATGAGTTTGCTAATTTTTAGTTTTGTGTTACTTTGCTAAGTGTGTCGTGCTAGTTGAATTACATTTATATTATTGTCTAGCACTGGGAGACTTTGCTTAGTGATGTTGTGGACTCGGTTGATGCTCAATGATGAAGTGATGTCAAATTGAGATTGAATGTGACAATTGAGTATAAATTGGTCTTGAGATAGAAGATTACTTGTTGTTTTCTATTGTTATGTGCAATTGGTTCATTCGGTTATATACTTGATGTCCACTGTGATTCATTCAGTCAATACTTTTTGTTTACTGTGATTCACTGTGATTCATTCGATCCTGTCTTCAGTTCACTGTGATCCTTTTTCGGTCACTCTTATACATTATTGTCAATTGATATCTTGAGTATTAGAGTCAATTGTTTGTTGTCTAGTGAAGTCAGATTTGCTGGTTTGTATAAACATGACTGATTAGACTAGCAAGATTTTATTTTGAGCTCAAGGCCTAATTTATTTCAAAGTGATTGTTATATTCAATTTGTGATTAAATTTTTGACACAAGTGTCGTGAGGGCCAAGATTACATCTTGTGCAACTCGACATTTGAGAGCAAAAAACAAACATTTAAATCTAAGTATTATGCTGATTTTGTATGCTTTCTAGTCCTATCTTTTGAGTATATTATCATGTTTAAGTGACATGGATATATTACATGTTTATATGTCATTTTTGTCATTTTGTGTGCTGGAAATATGCTTTAATTATCATAACTGTTGCTTGAATTATTTCTGAATATTTGCTAAAACCGCTAATTTCACAACAGTACTTTCCCCTTTTCAATTCTCTCATGTGCACATGAATACGTAAGACAAGTTCTCTTTATGAATATTTCTTGGATACATGAGGAGGTTTTTTGCTATTGAATTTATAGCCGCTGATCAATTATGAATGTCCTTGCTTGAACATGAAAATAAACTTTCGAGTTTTGTGGTCAGGCTGGCAGTCAATGTGGAAGATCTCTCTTTTCAGTTCTCACATGCGCACACAATGCCTAATAAGTTAGGCAAGTTTCTTAATGAATATTTCTGGGATACAGAAGGAGATTTTTCTTGCGATTGAATTCATAGTTGCTGATCAATTATGAGTGTCCTTGCTTGAACATGGAAATAAACATTGATGTGTTGAAAGAAGAATCTCAATGTGTAATTGATGTACCCATTCGACACACTGATTGAGATCTTTATTGCTGCCTTCAAGTATAGTTCGAGCCAGTAGAATATGGATATTGCCATACCGTAGTTTAAGTAACTTAATTGAAAGCCTGAATTTCTATGAGCAAGTAGTGGTTCCTTTCAAAGAGATTAAACATTTCGTATGTCTTAGATATGTTGAAATGCTTTCCTAAAATCAACAACTCTAAAGCGCAATTTTTATTGATTAACTTGCAGTTACAAAGCAGAATCCGGATGTTGGTAATTAACTACACCGTGCATGCTCGTTGCGAGATACAAAAACAATTCATTTCTAGTTAAGTAACTCTTATGTTTATTATATCTAGTTAGGCCTCAAGACATGGGTGGCATTATTATTTTCATGGCATAACTACTTCTTTAAATAGTTTACAGGGTTTGGATTGGTAAATTAACTATTACCTTCAAATATGTGGCATCATTGTGGCTAAGAATTACGAGTTGGACAATTCAAATATGTTTTGCTTAACTCAGAAGAGTATGTCACGATTCATGTTTTAATCTTTAAAATAAGTAAAAAAACAGAGTTGATAGGTAGTTGTTTACCATAAGCTCATATATTACATATACAAATATACATAGGGGTGGAGCTAGGCGTCGGGCCGCTGGGGCAATGGCCCGAGGTCCAGGATCAAAAGATCATGTAAAATTCTTTGAAAAATTAACAAAAAAAACTTCGACCCAAAAGTAGCTGGGCCAACCTAAGGCTTAGCCCGTGGCCAGCTCCGTCCTAAATATACATACATAAATCATTTATGGTCTAGTTCTGTAGCTTTGCACGGGGCTCATGCACAGTGCATGGATATTTCGCTATAATCTTAATGATGGGAAAATATTTTGGAAAATTTTAGTTCTTTCAAGGATACGTTAGGATAAGTTTACACATGATTACAATGACATTCTTCCATTCTTGGAAGGATTCTTTCGCACATGAGTTCTCTCCATGTAAGGAGTTTACTCCGAAATAAACCATGCGACGACGACTAGCAATAGACAACAAGACGACATTGTAAGGTAATTAGTGGCTTCCATTCTAGCAAACACACTTTCATTATCGGTGGCCGAGAGCTTCTGCAAACGCATGGGCTAACGACTTCAAAGGCAGTCTAACTGTTCAAGCTCCAACCAGAAAGAGAACATGCCATTCAGTGGAAATGGACTCGATCGCATATCTATTCGGCCACACCAGCATACTCCGCCTTCTTCGGGTCTATTCAATCTGCGGGCCACAAGCAGATTCGGAAAGCTTGAACACCTCTCAAATGTAAATTCTGAATGACATATTCTCTTATTTGGAAAGCTTGGGCTAGCACTTCAAAACTGGTGCTGGACGGCATATCGTCTGCAACGGAGAGGATTGGCTAATCACAGCAGTTGCAAATTCTGCTCTGTGGTCCAAGAGAGCGCAGAACACCTTTTTCTAGGCTGTCTATGGGTGCGACAATTCTGGATGCACATCCTTCGCAAATTGGGACTGGGACGTGCCGCGCCGCGATGCGATATGATTCTTGTCTCTGCGACTGGTGGATGCGTGTTAGGAAGCATGTCCCAAGGAGTAGCGCAGAGGGCTGGATTCCATCGTCATTCTAGCGATATGGATTATCTGGAAGAAGCGGAATTCCCGTGTCTTCGAAAACAAATTCACGGATCTATCTGGAGTTGCAGCAAAGCTGTGGCAGGAGTTGGCCATCTCCCAGCAAGCAGGTGCGAGAGGGTTGAATGATTTCTTAACAGGAAAGTAACATTAACTAGTTTGTAGCAGCTTCAAGCTGTCTAGGGAGAAACCTCCAGTCCATTTGTCTGATGTTTCCTTTCCTTTCGCTAGCTCTGTATTTCTTGTTGTAAAACTCTCTACCTTAATAAAAAGTAGAGGCGGCCAGATGGGCTCTACCGACCGGGCCGACCTGAGGCACGATGTTGTTGGTCTGGCCAAGGCACGGCACGGCCGCACTGTTCATGGGTCAGGCCAACATGGCATGACAGCTCAAAGCCGTGCTGTGGTCCGTGACTGCATGGCACAAACAAGACTAGGACGCGTGCAGCACAAAGACGCAAGCCCAAAGACGCACGGCGCCCATCTGTCGAGAGGGCAAGAAGGAGACGGTAGGGTGGGCGAGGCCAGTGCCGATGGTGAGGAGGAGGAGGCCGGGGTGGGTGCATGGTCGGCACGGCTGCAGCAGGGAGTGGCCGACGTCGAGGAGGAGGAGGAGGTCTGGCGAAAGGCAGGCGTGTGGGCCAAGCAGCAGAGGGCGGTGTGGGCATGGGTATGCATGCACGGAGGATAAGAAGAAAGGGCGTGGGGAGAAGAAGAAAGGGTGGAGGGAGAAGAAGAAAGGGCAGGGGCGATGGGCGGCTGACGGCCTGTGAGGGAGCACGGCCAGCGCAGAGGGAGAAGAAGAAAGGGCAAGGGCAGGGTTGGTGAGGGCGCTGGCGTGCGATCGACACGGAGGGAGAAGAAGAAAGGGCGGGGAGATGAGCGGCCGGCGCGAGGGCGAAGAGGAGACAGGCGAGAGGCAAGGATGGCATGGCCGGTGTGCCGCAGTGCCACTGCGGCACTACCGCGTGCAGTAGGCACACGGGAGGCATGGTGAGCCATGCCTGGCACGGCACGGCCCGGGCGAAAAATGTCTGTTGGGGCACAATTAGGCACGGTGGGTGGTGCCCAGCCCAGCCCGTTTAGCCCGGTAACGTTCGTATTTTAAAAAAAAAAATCAACTTTTTTTTACCGTTTGGAGCTTTAAAAAAAGCAAAAAAAAACAAACAAACCTGAAATTTTTTCTATAAATAGCCACCATACCTCCCTCATTCAGCACCCGTCCATTCCTTGTTCTCTCTTTCGAATTGTGTTATACAAATTGAGATTCCTTGTGTGATAATTTGGCAAAATTCAAAAAAATATGCCAAAATTGGGAAAATTCAAATTCCGACAGCAAGTCAGTAAAAGAGGTACAATATTATTTTTTGAATATTTTTTATTATTATTTGTATTGCTAAGATGAAAAAATAATAGTGTAAATTTCGATTTTGCAGTTTTCGTTATGAAAAATTATGATAGCTTTGCTCTTGATGATTATGGACTTTCACCGGAGGAAGTTGTATCCATGGAGAATGCAGCTGCGGCTGTCTCAAACCAACCAGAGTTGTTACCTGAAGGGCAAGAAGGAGTTCACTCATTAGGCTCTACGACAGCATCTTCGTCGGTGACCACCGGAGTAAAGAAGTTGAGGTCGACTACATCGGGAGTCTGGGAGAATTTCGACAGGACAACCAAAGAAGATGCACAAGGAAATCAGGTACCATATATTGTTTGCAAGATTTATCATCATGAATTGTCTATAAAGTCTACAGGTGGAACGAGTCACTTGCTTAGACATGCTACAAGATGTTAGGCCAAGAAAGGATTAGTGATGAGGCAGACACAGCTACAGTACAACCTCGATGGTACGATACGTAGTTGGACTACAATCCTGAGGTAGCCTGTCAATCTCTCTGTCGTTTAATTACTTCTGAGGATTTACCATTAGGCTTTGAGGAGGCTACTGCTTTTCAAACTTACATTAGGACTACGCATAATCCTATAATTTCTACCATTTCTAGATAGACAACAACTAAGGATCTAGTAAAATACTACAATGAACACTGTGATAAATTATAGGATCTACTTAGTACTGCACATTTTCGGTGGCCATGACCTCAGACATATAGAGTGGTCAGGTTAGGGAGGATTATCTTAGTGTAGTTGCTCATTATGTTAATGACGACTAGGTAATGGAGAAAAGAATTATAGGTTTCAAAATAATTGATGTAGCACACACAGGTGAGAATATTACGGACTGTATTATCAAAGTTGTGGAAGACTTTTGTCTTACAAATAAAATATTCTCAATTACTTTAGACAATGCCGCTTCGAACTCTAGGGCCATAGATATCCTTACTGTAGTATTGAATACATACGTCGACTCCTTCTTACTACATCAACGATGTGCTTGTTATATTATTAACCTTATAGTCAAATGTGGTTTGAATAGGTTGATTTCGTATATTAAAGCTTTTTGCGATGTGATATCTTTCTTGAATAATTCTCACATAAGAATAGCAGCTTATAAGAACTTCTACAGGGCAATAGGTGTACGTCCAAGAAAGTTTGGTTTGGACATGCCAGTAAGACGGAACTCGACTTACTTGATGCTTAAGAGTCTTTTACCATATAAGAGCACTTTTCTGTTTTTATTCAAACGCACTATCAGAGAACTGGCGGTATTGTACTATTGACTAAGCAACATTGGTTTGTTGCTGAGAAGATACTTAAGTTTTTAGAAATTTTTTATGGGGACACTGTCGCTTGGTCTGCTGTCTATTATCTAACACCTCCTATTATTGTGCATAGTATTTTACAAATTGCTAGTCAATTAAAAATGTATGAAAATGACACAGTTTTATGAGAGACTATTACTACTAACTTGCTATGAAAAAATAAATACCTTAAATATTGGAAAGAAATCCCTTTCCTATATGCATTTGCATTTATTTTAAATCCTAGAGCTAAAATTCAAGGATTTACAAATGTTCTTGATCTTCTTAGTGATGCTACAGGGCTAGACTATTCTAACTATTTTGCACATGTTCGTTCTCGATTACATGAGGATTTTCAAAGATTTGAAAATAAGTTCCAGAGAGTCCGGTTGCAACGACCTCCACTAACACCCACCTCAAGTAACAAGACAAATTTATAGGGCAAGATCTAGGGTGCAGGCTCTTCCTCCAGGTCCAAGCCTTTCTTCTTCTACAATGGCACCTTCTCAACCCAGACCAACCTCTCACCCAAGGAGTGAGGAACTATCCGCCTATCTGGACAGCGATACGGTGGATTTCAACTCGGAAAGCTTTAAAATTTTTGCAATGGTGGCATAGCCATAAGTTAACATATCTTGTGTTATCCATACTTGCACGTGATGTCTTAATTGTTTCCGTCTCGACGGTTTCCTCTGAGTCTGCTTTCAGTCTTTCTGGAAGAATATTGGAGGAGAGAAGAACACGTCTCACGAGTGAGATGGTGGAGATACTTCTAACTGTGAAGGACTGAGAACAAGCTGATTCACGAATACAACACTCTGTGGAAAATCCAGAGTTATCAGAGGTGTTCAAAAATTTGTACGTAGACAACGACACTTAGAATAAGGATGTATGTAAAGCTATAGGTTGTACTCTTTTTTCCTTTACCAAGGTTTTCTCATGTTAAGTTTTTACTTAGCAAAGGTTTTAACGATACAGCCATTTGAACATTAATAAAGTTCTTTATTACATTTTCAATATGTTTGTCTCATTTTTTTACAATTTTTATATATATTTCTGAATTCTACATGTTTTTCTGAATTTTTTTAATTTTCCAGCCTAAACGGAATAATTGGATCGGTCTTGGCTCGTCGGGCCAACTGTGCTCGGGCTGGGTAGCACAACACGAAGTGCTGACGGACCATGCCTAGACTAGCTCCCCGGCATAGCACGGCACGGCTGATAATTTCAAGGGCCTCAACAGGTAATGAATGCACTGGCCCAAACCGTGCCATGCCATCCGCCCATTTGGCCACCACAAATACAAAGGCACGTAGGTCTTTTGTATATTCCCTGAAAAATTTTGCCAAACAACCTGAAAATTTTTCTCGCATGAGGACTTTTTGACTAACCTTTTGCCTTTAGTTCGTACTCTGCACCATAAAGTTTTACCATCCGGTAACTGCTATAGGATTGACAATGGCAAATTTGTTTTGTGTTGACTAGTATAAAGTATAAACTGGTTGAGGTATAGCAGGCTCAAATAATTCAACCCACGCGGTGCCATACTGCCATATATTCTCATCTCACGTAAAGCACAGCTAATCTGTGCGACTCGTCTCAAAAGATTAGTCTGCAGTTTTAGTTTGTTCTTTATAATCGGTTGAACTTATTTGGAGTCAGTGGCGAAGTTAGGATAAAAATAAGATAATTTTACGGTACATTTTATCGGCAATATATGATGGTAGTATAAATCAAATCTGATCATTGATTTGTGATACAGGGGAGGTCCGATCTTCTCAGTGAGGAACCGTTGATAATTGATGCGAAGTAGACGATGTCGCTAGCTGAACACTCACGCTAATGCACAAACTCTCAACTCTTTGGAATACATCCAAAACACACTGGATAATTGTTCGTCGCGAGACTACGAACGACGAACGCCATGTCCCCAATTCCCAATGGAACGATGGCTTGACCTTGAATTGCAGAACGAATCAATTGATCGTCTAGTCCTCTCTCAAAGTCCTCGCATGAACTCTAGTTTCGAAAGAATAAGCAATAGCTATGTTTCAATCTTTTACATAAACTGGTCTGCTGAATACATGGGAGGGGCAAGGGTACTTATGGCGCCCTCCACGACTCACGCACGGCCTAGGGCCGGCTGGACATGCCGAATCAAACTCCAATTCGGCTAAGACCCAAAACACACAAAAAAAAAGGAAAACCTAATTTTAAACTGTCACATTGTTTCGACCATAGCGGTGCGACCGTAAGTCTTCTGAAGCTGGGGCTAGATCCCTTGCATGAGCCTTGAAATAAGCTTTCCAACAAGCCCAAGAACACCTTAATCGGACTCAGTATGTGAAAGTTGTGGCCTTTTTATTATGGGTCTGTTGGGCTGTTCCGAACCGAATCCGAATTAAATTTTGAGTTGATTCCGAGTTTGAATTTAGTTGGGCTTGTGGAAGCTCCGAATTGGGCTTGGATTATTGAGCTTCTCTCCCCTTGTTTGACCCACATGAGCTTCTCCTCCATTGCTTTGGCTCCGGCCTCCCTCTCCTCCCTCTCGGTTCCAAAGGCTTCACAATGTTCAAATATGAGAATGCACAAAATATTTGCATAAGGTAGTACCCAATTCTCATCAATGACATTAAAAGATTCATTAAGAGACAAAAGCACATGTTGATTTAGAAGTTTAGCTCTTGCTCTAGTCAATGGACCAACATGCACTTCTGCACTTGTATTACTTATAGCTTCACTTATGGCTTCCATCTCAGTATGTGCATCACTACCAATAGGAGAAGATGTATAAATGTTAGTGATGCCCTCATCAATTTGTTTAGGGCATAGTAAATTTTTCTTTGTATTTATAATTTTTGTGAGGGTATTATGAGCTTTTCTAACTAGGGATAGAAATATTAATCTTATGTCATTTGATCCCCACATAGGCAGTTACAATTCTACCCCCTTAGGATTCTACTACTCATACTATCAGGTGTAGTATAACTAAATCCTAACTAATTTAAATCATTGGATAAAAAGAATGGACGGACCGTGTTAAATTGAGTGTATCGTAAAAGAGCTAAAAAATAAAGGATGAGCTCAAAAGACCAAGCTAAATTAGCACAAATATAGTTTTGTACTCTTGTACAATCCAAATTCATATATGAATAGAAGAGAAATTTATGGACTACGGTTTCAGCTGTAAATGGAACACTATTGACGTGAACAATCCATGACCCTTTTACAACGTGTTGTATCTACAAACACAATAAGATATCACAGAAAAAGTCATGCAATAACCAAGACTTTGTTTCGTATATTTATTCTTTAGTGCGGTAGGAAAAATCATTATTTGCACACAAAAAATAGAATAGACACAGCGTATTATTACCCTATTTAATAGCCGGAGGGATTCGCGAGCTCCCGCCCCAGCCACGTCTGTAATGCAGTAGAGAGGTACAGGGAATGGAAGGGAAATTGAGAACATATTTACCGATTCACCTCCCCACAGTAGAAGGAAATCAACAGGAGCGATAGAGAGAGAGGTGGAGAGAGAGGTAGAGAGAAAGAGAAGGAAGATAAGACCAAGCTACAGCCCACTCTCTCCTCCCATTCCATTTCTTACCCACCGAAGGCAACCAAGAGGAGGCAAGGCGGCAACCACGGACGGCAGTAGGAGCCGAGGCGAGGGCAAACCGGCGAGCCAGGTAGGTTCCTCCATCCCTCCACCTCTTGTCTATCCCAATCGAACCAGTAGGGCATAGCACTAGGAAGCACAAAGTGAAAGGGGGAGGAAGGGCAGATCTTACCCGGGGTGGAACTTGGGCGGCGGCGCTTGGGGAGGCGTGTGGCCGGAGGCAAGCAAGGAGAGAGGAGGCCAGAAGAAGACTAAGGGAGGCGGCCAAGGACCTGGAGGCCAAGTCGGCCAAGCAGTGGCGTGGGTGGGAAGAAGGCAAGGCGTGACGGGCTAGGGCTAGCCCGGCCGGGCGGCGTAGGAGAACCGAGCTGGTGCAGGGGGAGCCGAGGGTATGGGCCAGACCGTCGGCGGCGCCGGTGAGGACCACCGAGAGAGGAAGGGAGAGGGAGTTGGGGAAAATGAGCCGAGGGCTTGGGAGGCATCGGCCAGAAAGAAGAGGGGAGGAGGAAAGAGGATGCGCAAATAAATTTTAACCGTAAGATTAGACGATGCGGTCCCTAATTCAATATTAGTTTTGGCATCAGATCAGCAGGATAGTGCCCGGAGGGAAGGGGTTCGTTGTGTCAGATTGCACGCATGTTTAGGTCACCCGTGTGTGTGTGTGTGTATTGCCAAATGTATTGAGTCTGGTTGAATGCCTGTTCAGGTGGAGGTTCGGGAACGACGTCGTCCGCACGTTACTCTGCTCCGCTTGGTTAACAAGCAAGTGCATAGTAAAACGATAACCTGTAAGTGCTAAAAAGAATGTGATGTTCGCGTGATATGATGATGTTCTCATGATGATGCTTATGTGATGATGCTTACATGGAAATGTTTACATGATGATACTTACTTGAAAATGTTTACATGATGCTGCATGCTGATGGTTACATGATAATGCGTACACGATAATGTTTATATGGTGATGCTTACATGATAATGGTTACATGTTGATGACAATGATGAATCATGATAATGACAATAGACATGTGCATTCGCATCATGACAAGAATACATGAGCCAGGTCGGTGAGAAAGTCATGTAACTAATCCGGTAAGGTCAGTGAGAAAGTTGCATGACTAGTCCGGTGTGCTCTAGATGAAGTCTTGCATCTGTAGGGACTAAATGAAGTCCTACAATGTAAGGACCCTATCCTAACGAAAATGGGGGAATAATGTATCATCGACAGGTGAACATTCCGCGATACCAGTATCAGCTGATGAGATGCATAGGAGCATAAGCATGATGGTGCATTTACATACATGGGCAATGCAATAAGCAAATGAGTATGTAGAATGGTGGTGCATTGCACTAAAGGAAAGTTATGTTGGAAATAATGAAATGGTTGTGTTTATGTTTGAGTGGCAATGATTTATCATTTAATTATGTGCTTACTGAGTCTTCGAACTCACCCTTGCTTGTCAATGTTTTTTTAGGTGATCGTTGCAAATGACGTGCTTCAGGAGAGAGAATAGATCACCCACGTCACACATAGTTCTCACGAAAACCTTTCTCTCAAGATGTTTCACTTTTGTGATTGTATTATGTTTAGTTATTAATCCGGCAACTCTTTCTCTTTAGATAATCCATCTTTTGTTGTAAGATGTTTAACTGTCAAAATAGCTGTGCAGTTTTTTTGTATTATATTATGTATGATGATAACATTCCAGACCCAGGTGGCAGGTCGGGGTGTTACAACGTCGCTCCGAAAAAACGAGCGGTCCGATCGCCTACGTAAGCGTGTGCGCCCGCCCGATCCGACCACACGCTCTTCGTGCGTTCCACGCGCTGCGGCTGGGACACGCGCCTGGTGGGCCCGCAGCCTCGCGCGTTCGCTCGCTGCCCACCGCCTTCACTTGCTGCCCGATCCTCGCGCGTTTGCTCGCTGCCCGCTGGGCTCGTCGAGGCCGCGTCGATCGTGTACGCGCCAATGGCGCGGGTACCATTCCAGTATCTTTTAACATTCATGAGGTTCGGTAATCATGTAAAGTTGGAGCAAATCAGAGTTACGTCTTCGAATAGAAATGGAGCAAACCAAATTGTCTCACTAGAATCTTTGTAGGAGACTAGTAGTGGCGTAGAGAACTTTTATAGAACCAAATGCGTAGAGAACTCCTAATGCCTCCCATGTCTATGGACTATGGATGACATACAACTAGATGATGGTGTTCTCAGTATTTGCCCCACTTCTGTCTACCACTGAAGTTAGTAGTTCTCCAGCGCTCTCCTTTCCCAAGCCTGGCTCCAATTGTACGGCAGTTCATTCAGTTCCCACTAGCCCACTACGCACTGACTCCATTGTTCCTTCTAAGCCTTGAAGTCATCCTGACTTTTAAAGACATTGTTTGGCCCATAACCACTGAAACAATGTTAGAGGAAGGGTTTTTTTAGACGAACAGGACATCAAAACCGATGCCCCTGTCCCAATAATATTGAAACTGAGTTTTCAGGCAGTTTAACTTAGTACATTAGCGATTACACATCTCTCTTTGAGTTCCTTTACTCTTTTGTTCTATAGCTTTCCAAAGCAATATAAAGCATTACATCTGTTGGAATTAATATGGACTAGGCCTAAATATTATATTCTAATTAATTCCTAGTAAATCTCAAAGGCCCATGTGCAAGTGCTAAAAATGTTTAGTCCCACATGAAGGGATTAAGGGGAGTGACACCAGTTTAAAAGGTAGAACGTGGTAGCCCCTCTTGTGGAATTGGAAAGAGACAACACACGCCAAGACGCCGCCGCCTCGCCGTCTTGCCGTCGTCGTGCGTCTTGCGTGCCGTCTTGGCGTGATTTTCTTTATCTATTCGAAAATCGAAATGCACTGACATTGAGGGTGACTGTTGGTCTCTGGTCTCTTTGTTTTGGCCATTAAAAAGAACAGTCTTGGTCCTTGATGGTGATGTTGGCCATTGCTCTTTCGGGCGATCGTCTTTAATGGTATTGTTGGCCTTTGGACCTCTTGGCGATCGTGTTTGATGGGTTGATGGTGGTGATGGTCTTTGGTCTTCGCGACCTTTGGGCTCTGTCTTTTGGCTATATAAGGAGGCCGAGAGAACTGCTCGTCCGAAGTTTTTCCACTTCCACGATTCGAAATTCCACAGTGCTTGTTCTTTGTCTTTGGCGATCTCCATCTGGCGAGGCGTGTACGGCCAAGACCGGGAGAGCGAGCCTCCGGAACCTCGTCCTTGAAGGCTTGCACGCGCGGACGAATAAGGTTTTTGGGGAGCGCTTCACGATCGCCGCCGCCACGCCTACATCAAGTGCACGACTACAACTCTCGCCACGTTCTACCTCAACTGCACAACTACGCGACGTCCACTACATCATGACAAACAACGACATTATCAAGAATTCTGGCGCTACTTCTTCTTCTACTAAATCTGGGTATGTTACTTGGTTTACTTTACTATTTGTTGTTGTGATGAACGCTGAGATAGATATGCTAGTTTCTGTCTTTCTAGAAATTAGTATGCCTATAGTGTTCATACATACCTGCTTTGTATTTGTGAAAATAGCTAGAGTATTTTTCATGTTTTATCTAGCTTATTTCTGGATTAAAGTAATTCAAAAAATGCTTATGTACTCAACAATCCAAAAACCTTATTCTAGGCATAGGCATTTTTCACCAACTGGCTTTGCTGCTGTGCTCAAACCCTCTGAATTCGATGGTGCGAATTACAAGAGGTGGCGCACCAAGATGGTGCTTTGGCTAACTGCCATGAACGTTTTCCATGTGGCAAACGGCAAGCCTGAAGGAGCACTTACTCGTGAACAGGAGCAAGAGTTCGAGGCTGCTGATAACCTTTTTAAAGGTGCCATGGTTAGTGTTCTTGGTGAGAAATTAGTCGATGCATACATGGTGATTAAAACTGGAAAAGAGATGTGGGATACACTCGAGGCCAAATTTGGGGTTTCGGATGCAGGCAGTGAATTGTATCTCATGGAGCAATACCATGACTACAGAATGGTTGATAGCCGTTCTATAGTTGAACAGGCTCATGAGATACAATCTATGGCCACAGAACTTGAGTACTTCAAGTGTGTATTACCGGACAAGTTTGTCGCGGGAGGCATTATTGCCAAACTTCCTCCTTCTTGGAGGAATTTTGCTACTTCTCTGAAACACAAGAGACAAGAGTTTTCTGTTGAAAATCTCATTGGATCTCTTGATGTTGAAGAGAAGGCGAGGGCAAAAGATACACATACTAGAGGTAATGAGGGACATTCTAGTGCCAATATGGTACAGAAGAAGAATGGCCAAACTCAAAAGTTCAAAGGCAAGAACAAGAGTGCACAAACAACAAGCTTCAAGAAGAAGAAGAAGAACACAAAGAAGAGCCTTTGCTTTATCTATGGTGAACCTGGTCATTGGGCCAAGGATTGCAGCCAACGCAAGGGTGGGAAGAATCAGCAAGGACAAAATTCCAAGTCTGCCAATGTTGTTGTCGGTACTACTGAGACGAGAACTTCAGGGTATGGTAATTTACCTACTGTTCTTTCCGTATGTTAATCTACCGATTGGTGGATAGACACTGGTGCTAATATACATGTGTGCTGATATTTCATTGTTCTCTTCTTACCAGGTCACTTGGGATTCAGCTGTTCTAATGGGGAATGGGTCACATGCCACTGTTCATGGTGTTGGCACGGTCGATCTGAAGTTTACTTCGGGAAAGATTGTGCAACTGAAGAACGTGCATCATGTGCCATCGATCAATAAGAATCTCGTCAACGGATCTCTTCTGTGTAGAGATGGTTTTAGACTGGTATTTGAGTCCAATAAATTTGTAATGTCCAAGTGTGGACAATTTGTTGGTAAAGGCTATGTGTGCGGAGGCTTGTTCCGCCTATCTCTTTCAGATTTATGTAATAATATTGTGAACCATGTTTGCAATAGTAATGAGACTACTATTTGTCATTCACGACTTTGTCACATTAATTTTGGTTGCATGACGCGGTTAGTCAGTTTAGAGTTAATCCCGAAATTCACCCTTGCCAAATGTTCTAAATGTCAAGTTTGTGTACAATCAAAGCAGCCTCATAAGCCTCATAAGACTGCAGAGGTAAGAAACTTGGCACCATTAGAACACATACATTCAGATCTGTGTGAGATGAATGGTGTGTTGACAAAAGGTGGTAAGAGATATTTTATGACTTTGATTGATGACTCCACTAGGTTTTGTTATGTGTATCTTTTGAAAACTAAAGATGAAGCTTTTCACTACTTTAAAATCTATAAGGCAGAAGCTAAGAACCAACTTGAAAGGAAAATCAAAAAGGTTAGGTCTGATCGTGGTGGAGAGTACTTTTCAAATGAGTTCAATTTATTCTGTGAGGAATATGGTATAATCCATGAGAGGACGCCTCCCTATTCACCCCAGTCAAACGGGATTGCTGAAAGAAAGAACCGCACTCTAACTGATTTGGTTAACGCCATGTTAGACACAGCGGGTCTTTCCAAAGCATGGTGGGGGGAGGCAATATTGACTTCATGTCATGTCCTAAATAGGATTCCCACAAAGAATAAAGAGATAACCACATATGAACAATGGGAGAAGAAAAGACTATCACTTTCATACTTGCGCACTTGGGGTTGTTTGGCGAAACTCAATGTGCCAATTCCTAAAAAGCGTAAGTTTGGACCAAAAACCGTTGATTGCGTCTTTCTAGGCTATGCTCACCATAGCGTTGGATATAGATTTCTAGTGGTGAAATCTGGAGTACCTGACGTGCATGTTGGTACAATTATGGAGTCCAGAGATGCTACATTCTTTGAGGATATTTTTCCGATGAAAGATATGCCTAGTTCATCGAGTCAGGAACCTGATACAATTCCTGAACCTGCCATTCTAATGGAATATTTTGAACAAACCCTTGAGCAAATTCCTGAGGAGGAAGACAATGAAACTCTAAGGAAGAGTAAAAGACAAAGGACTACAAAGTCTTTTGGTCCTGATGAAAAGCATCTAGGCCCCTAAAAATTGTTTTGGTAATTAATGACAATATGTGATTATGGGATTAACAAGTTTATTGAGTATTTACGAGGTTAAGTCCCATTGGTGAATGTGTTAACGCAAGGATGCATGCCAAAGGAGAATATGAAGATCCACAAGACTCAAAGACAGGTACAAATAGTCTAGGTTCCTCTTTTTCCATTTTACCGGTCTTAGGAGTTTGGTTGGAAGACCGGATTATAGGTTAAATGCCGTACTATTAAGAGGGATCAAAGCTAGTAGCTTGACAGCATGTTCTTGTGGCATATGGATCAATTTAGGATCATGCATGCATTTGAATTTGAAATTTAAATTGATTTGAATGGTTTTAGAACTTGTCCACAATCGGTCGTACCGTCCGTGGTATCGGTCGTACCGGGATGCGGTCGTTCCGAATTTTGTGTGGCGGTTAAATAAAACCAGTAGCGCTGCAAATCTGACTTAAACCTTCTCATAGAAATCGGTCGATCGGCCGTGCCTATGATCGCATCGCTTTTGCGGTCGTTCGATTTTTATGAGCCGTTCAATAAAAAGCAGAACAAGTGTAAAATCTGCTCGAAACTCCTTTGGAAATCGGACGTTCGCTTTTGGGAACGGCTGTATCGCTCGCGGTCATTCCGATTTTGTATGCGGTTCAATATTTCCGAACCATTGCGAATCTTGAGCGATTCGCGAAACCTCACGATCGGTCGTGACTGTTCAGATAATCAGACGACCGGGAAATCGGACGATCGCGACTTTGCTCGCGGTCGTTCCGATCGGGCGTTCAACGGCTAGTAAATCTATTTTTAGTATCTCTTTGAGCCGTTGGCATCGCGTTGACCGAGGATGCGACCGCTCCTTTGCTCATGGTCGTCCGATTTTCCCTGAAAGTTGGGAATTCGTCTCCAACGGTCTCTTTTGTTGGTGTGGGCTATATATACCCCCCAACTGCTCTAGACACAGAGTGACACACTTCATTGAACATCCATAGAGCCTTGTGAGCCTTGTGCACCCACTCAACACTCAAAACCTCTTATGCATTTATTGTGAGTTGGTTGAGATTCATTCAAGTGCATTCATACTCCTAGTTGATCCATTTGCACTTGAGTGCCGTCAAGTGAAGACCGGTGATCTTTTACTCTTGGAGTGTTGCCGCACTCCTAGACGGCTTGGCGGAGAGCACGGTGATCTTTTCAAGAAGATTGTGAAGAGGCCCGGTGCAAGATTGTGAGTGGTTTGGTGTTCGCCATCTCCTGAGCGGAGGAAGAACAACCATAGTAATCGAGGAAGGCTTAATCAGGAGCCGGCTTGAGGTGTCAAGCTTCCTCAACGTGGACTAGTGAAGACCGGCAAGTCTTCGATACCACGGGAAAAACATCATCGTGTTCTTGTGGTTACTTCTAGTCTTTACTCTTCCGCATTTATATTTCTAGCTTGTTTATTGTGATTAAATTGCATAGCTAGAAGTATAACTTGTTTAGACTAAGTCATTATTTCGATAAAATTGTTAAATTGTTAAAAAGTTTAAAAACCTCCTATTCACCCCCCTCTAGTCGGTTATCCTTGATCCTACAAGTGGTATCAGAGTTTGGTCTCTCATTGATTTAGACTTAACCGTCTAAGAGAGAAAAGGATGGCTAGTGAGGGAATTGCTATAGGAAAGGCTCCTTTCTTTGATGGCTCAAATTATGCTTATTGGAAAATTAAAATGTCAATTTATTTAAAGGCCATGAGTCCGAAGATTTGGAAAATCGTAAATGAGGGTTACGTTATGCCTCTTAATCCACTACTCCCCACGGAGCAAGAGGAGCGTAATGCTCATTTAGATGCCCAAGCTATGAATGCTCTATTTGGCGCTTTGAACGCGGATGAGTTCAATTGAGTGAGCAACTTGGAAAACGCTCATGAAATTTGGACCACCCTCTCGGAAATCCATGAGGGAACATCCACGGTCAAAGAAGCCAAATTGCATAGGCTTCGGATTAAATATGAGACATTCATAATGTTGCCTAATGAAAACATCAATGAGATGTATTCAAGACTCAACAACATTGTGAATGAGCTCAAAGGCCTTGGGACTAACCTTCTTGATGTTGACATTGTTCGCAAGATGCTTAGGGCTCTTCCGGATAAGTATGAGACGTTGGTGACATTATTTCTCAACTCACCCGAGTTGCCAAGGATGACACCAACGGGGCTTTTGAGCAACCTCATCACAAATGAGTTGTTCAAGAAGGACAAGGAAGAGCTATTGGAGACATCTTCCTCAAAGAAGAAGATTACCGCTTTCCAAGCCAAAGCGGAATCAAGTGATGATGAGGATAAAGAAGATGAATCCGATGAGGAATATGCACTCCTTGTGAGAAGAATGAAGAAGTTCATGAAGAAACGCCCAATAGAAGCTATAACCCGACAAGTTCAAGAAGGGGCAATCCTCAAATGACAAGAAGCGTTATAGCAACATCCGATGCTATAATTGTGAAGAGAAGGGGCACATTGCTTCTCGGTGTCCCGAGAAAAAGAATGGCAAGGACAAGTCATTCAAGAAAAAGGAATATAATGGCAAGAAGAAGCTTTTCAAGAAGCTTTACAAGGATGGCAAGAATGAAGCCCACATTGGAGAATGGGATTCTAATGATGAGTCAAGCGACTCCGACTCCGACTCCGATGAGAATGAGTCCCACAAGAAAAGGGGACTAGTTGGCATTGCTATCAAAGAAGCTCCTTCGCTATCACTCCTACATGTCTCATGGCGAAAGGAGATAAGGTAAAATCCATTGATAACAATGAACCTACTTATGATGATTTAGTAGAAATGCTTGATGAGCTAAATGAATATCTTGGAAAAGAAAAATCAAAATATAAGATCTTAAGTAGAGAATTTATTTCTCTAAAAGATTCTTATATGGAGCTTAAGGAAACTAACAACTTGCTTATCCAAGAAAATTCACATAAGTCTTGTTCTAGTGTAGGAATTACATGTGATATTATTGATAAAATGCCTAGTATAGAAATTGCTAAGACTAGTGCATATACTTCATGTGATGACCTACTTGCTATGCCATGTTGCTCAAGTGATGATTCAAATGTTAATTTAGCAAATGCTGTGATCCTTTGCTCATTGTTGAAAATCATGAACTAAAAGAACAAGTGACCAAGCTAAGCAAGAGCTTGGAAAGATGTTTCAAGGGTAAGGCCACTCTTGACAAACTTTTGAGTGAGCAAAGGTGTTCATTCAACAAGGAAGGTCTTGGGTATGTGCCTAAGAAAGGCAAGAAGCCGGTAAATAAGCCCACAAGTTTTGTGAGGCAAAATGGTAAGTATTGCTATAAGTGCCGGGAAATAGGACATATACAACAAAATTGTCCTAAGGATAAGGTTCCATCTCTTGGTATATATGATTCATGCTATGTGCTTAGAAAATCTAAGGATGGTAAAGTAATCGCTCATTTTGTTGGCACTTCAATTATGGGCGCTAAAAAGAATGCTATTTGGGTGCCTAAATCCTTGGTTACTAACCTCCAAGGACCCAAACAAATTTGGGTACCTAAAAGAACTTAACTCTTGTTTTGTAGGTGAACTATAAGACCGTGGAAAACATTGGGTGCTTGATAGTGGGTGCACTCAACACATGACCGGTGATAGAAAAATGTTCACCACATTCGAGAATGGAAAAGGAGTAGACAAGATCACTTTCGCGATAATAGTAAAGAAAAGGTATTAGGTTTGGGTAAAATTGCTATCTCAAATGACCTTTCCATTTCTAATGTTTCTCTAGTAGAATCATTAAACTTTAACTTACTATCCGTTGCTCAAATTTGTGATCTTGGACTAATTTGTTCATTCTCAAGTGAAGGTGTAACCATAACTAACTCTTTAGTTTTCAAAGGCTTTAGACTTGGAAATCTTTATTTGGTTGACTTTAGTTCAAGTGAATCGTGTTTAAAAACTTGTTTAATGGCAAAAACCTCATTGGGTTGGCTTTGGCATAGAAGGCTAGCTCATGTTGGAATGATTCAACTTAAAAAGCTTTTCAAACATGATTTAGTTGTTGGCTTGAAAGATGTGAAGTTTGAGAAAAATAGACTTTGTAGTGCTTGTCAAGCCGGTAAGCAAGTCGCTAATTCTCATCCCTCCAAAAGTATCATGTCAACTTCTAGACCATTGGAACTCTTACATATGGATTTGTTTGGGCCAACAACCTATAAGAGCATCGGGGGTAATAGCTATTGTTTAGTCATTGTGGATGATTACTCTAGATATACATGGGTATTCTTCCTAGATGATAAAAGTGAAACCTCCGGGATTTTCAAAAGATTTGCAAAAAGGGCTCAAAATGAATTTGATTTCAAAATAAAGAAAATCCGTAGTGATAATGGTACCGAGTTCAAGAATACTAAAGTTGAAGACTTTTGTGATGAACTTGGTATAAAGCATGAACTTTCCACAACCTACACTCCGGAGCAAAATGGAGTAGTAGAAAGGAAAAATCGTACATTAATTGAAATGGCTAGGACAATGCTTGATGAATATAATACTTAGATAGTTTTTGGGCGGAAGCTATTAACACCGCTTGTTATGCCATAAATCGTCTTTATTTGCACCGTCTTTTGAAAAAGACTTCCTATGAGCTAATTGTAGGAAGAAAACCGAACATCTCTTACTTTCGTGTTTTTGGTTGCAAGTGTTACATTTTAAAGAAGGGTGTTCGTCTTTCAAAATTTGATAGTCGTTGCGATGTTGGTTTCTTGCTTGGTTATTCTTCAAATAGCAAAGCTTATCGTGTCTTCAACAAAAACTCCGGTTTAGTTGAAGAAAGGCACGATGTGCAATTTGATGAAACTAATGGCTCTCAAGAAGAGCATGAGAATTTGGATGATGTAGGAAATGAAGCCTTGAGGAAAGCAATGGAGCATATGCAAATAGGTGATATCAAGCCCGAAGATGATCCATCATCTTCCACTCAAGTTGAGGCTCCAACCTCTTCCACTAATCAAATACAAATTATTGAAGAGGACAACAAAGAAGATGATCAACCATCCAACCTACCACCAAGAATTCACAATGCAATTGCGAAGGATCATCCAATAGACCAAATATTGGGTGGCGTAAGTAAGGGTGTCCAAACTCGCCTCGTATTGCTTCTTTTTGTGAACATTACTCTTTTGTCTCTTCTATTGAGCCAAAGCATGTAGAAGATGCACTTGAAGATCCGGATTGGGTGAATGCTATGCATGAAGAACTCAATAACTTCACCCGGAATGAAGTTTGGTCATTGGTGGATCGACCCAAGGAACACAATGTTATTGGAACTAAATGGGTCTTTAGGAACAAACAAGATGAAAATGGTTTGGTTGTTCGAAACAAAGCAAGATTGGTCGCTCAAGGTTTTTCACAAATTGAAGGTTTGGATTTTGGTGAAACTTTTGCTCCCGTAGCTAGACTTGAGTCAATTCGGATATTACTTGCTTTTGCATCGTGCTTTGATATTAAATTATTTCAAATGGATGTTAAAAGTGCATTCTTAAATGGTAAAATATCCGAACTTGTCTTTGTTGAACAACCTCCCGGTTTTGAAGATCCTAAAAATCCAAATCATGTCTATAAACTCTCCAAGGCGCTCTATGGTCTTAAACAAGCTCCTAGAGCATGGTATGAACGCCTTTAGAGATTTTCTAGTCTCAAAAGGATTCAAAATCGGAAAATTGATTCAACTTTATTTACTAAAGTTTTAGAGGATGATTTCTTTGTATGTCAAATTTATGTTGATGATATCATATTTGGTTCTACTAATCAAGATTTTTGCGAAGAATTTGGTGATATGATGTCTAGGGAATTTGAAATGTCCATGATCGGAGAATTGAGCTATTTTCTTGGACTTCAAATCAAGCAACTTAAAGATGGAACCTTTGTGAGCCAAACCAAGTACGCAAAAGATTTGATCAAGAAGTTTGGCATGGAGGATGCAAAACCGATCAAGACTCCCATGGCAACCAACGGTCATCTCGACTTAAATGAGGGAGGTAAATCGGTAGATTTAACGCTTTATAGGTCTATGATTGGTAGTTTGCTTTATCTTACCGCATCTAGGCCCGATATCATGTTTAGTGTTTGCATGTGTGCACGATTTCAAGCAACTCCAAAAGAGTGTCATTTGATGGCCGTTAAAAGAATACTAAGATATTTAAAGCATTCCTCTAGCATTGGCCTTTGGTTCCCGAAAGGTGCTAAATTTGATTTAATTGGATATGCCGATTCTGATTATGCGGGTTGTAAAGTGGATAGAAAAAGCACCTCGGGTAGTTGTCAATTCTTAGGGAGATCTTTAGTATCATGGTCATCCAAGAAACAAAATTCCGTAGCCCTATCCACCGCCGAAGCCGAATATGTTTCCGCGGGAAGTTGTTGTGCTCAGTTGCTATGGATGAGGCAAACATTGATGGACTATGGAATTACATTTGATAAAATGCCTCTCTTGTGTGACAATGATAGTGCGGTGAAAATTGCTAATAATCCTGTTCAACACTCAAGAACCAAACATATAGATATCCGTCACTATTTCTTGAGAGATCATGTGAGCAAGGGAGATATTGAAATTAGCCACATAAGAACCGAGGACCAATTAGCGGATATTTTCACCAAGCCTTTAGATGAAGGCCGCTTTTGCAAATTGAGGAATGAATTAAATGTCATAGATCTTTCAAATGTTGATTGAACTCTTGCCTTTATTATGTGCTTCATTTGATGTTAATTGAGTATTTTATGAAAATTATCTTGAAATTTTTATTAAAAATAGCTATGATCATAAAAATTATATTCCTATATAGACAATAGTCTATTCTTTGCATAATGATCCTTAAAGTTAGTTAATTGAGTGCAAAACTAGGGATCATTTGCAAAATAATCTCAGTTCCTAGAAAATTCTGGAAATCCCAGGATAATCGGAACGACCGGAGTTGTAACAACGATGCGATCGCCAGAAGCGAACGACCGGGTTATAACAACATGACGTCCGAGTCTTGGATCGACCGGCGGCTTGTGGTTTCAGACGACCGCTGTCGGTTTGGGAAAGAAAACTATAACTCCTTTGCAGTTATTTTTCTTTGCCTTATACCCGAACGTTCGTCCGAGAAGCGTTTTGCCTCGCCTCTCTCTCTCTCTCCGCACTGCGCGCCTCAAAGCCCTTCCTCAAATCTTCTCGAATCTGCGTCATTTCTTCAAAACCTTCGTGTTGCAAGCCTCCTCAGGGTTCAACTCCTTCAAATCCCAAGATGCCTAGGATGAGGTGTTCGACAAGAAAATCGCATGGACCTCCTCGAGGCGATCTTCGCCTCGATTCTCTGCAAGACCTTCCGAGTCTCCTCCACGTCGTCAGAAGGCAGCTCGCCAAGCAGCAGACTCGGTCGATTAAATCGAGAAGGTTGTTCAGGGAAAGGAAAAGCGCCAAAGACCGCCTCTCGAGATCAAGCAAGTGAAGAATATCGTTCAGATGATGATACTCATCCGAGCATGACTCTCCGTAACGCATGAAGGCACTTTTGACAACTTAGGAACTCCTCCTCCATCTCCTCAGGATCTGCGACTCATGACAGCGGATGACTATGCTATCAAAAGGCATGTCAATCAATATCTTCGCAAGGCCGACTCTGTCAATCCAAGATTCCACACTACTTTTCAAGAGCAAGTTTATGAGCAACTTTATGATAGGAACAGAAAATTTGCTGATCATAAGTGGATTAAGTGGACTTACTTGAATGACTTGGATAAGTACAGTGGAGTATATCAGATGTTCCGTGATGTAGGTCTTCATGACCTTGTGAACTTAAAGCAAAATTATGATGATGAACTTATTCGACAGTTTTATGCCACTGTTCATGTTTCAGCTGATCTTCAATCTCGAGATGGATTTACGTGACTAGAGATTTGCAAAGTACAAAGGAAGAATTTGAGCAAATCTTAAATGTGAGGTCCGGCTCTTGGGAGAAAATATTTGATAGTCCGACTTTGCTTGCTCCTTGGTGCGAATATTATGACTCCAATGTCAAATGCAAGCTAGGAACCATCACCGGACTTAAGCCATTGCCAAGCATTATCAACAGGATAATCAATCACACCTTTTATCCTAAGAGTGGCAATTTTGATGCTATCAGGGGTCACGCCTGGAACATAATAGATCACATTATGCGAGGCGTCAAGTTTGATGTTGTGGATGTCATTCTCCAAGGCATAGTGTCATCCAAGAATGATAGAGTCAAGAGGATCTACTATGCACCCTATATAATGGCCTTGATTTCTCAGAAGATAACTTTTCGTGGTGGTCTTGGTTCAGTTCATAAATCATATAGACCACGAGACAGTGTTCCTCCTCGACCACCGCCGAGGATGACCACTGTCGAGGCCGTGTTTCATCGCCGATCCAAATTCTGTGAAGGTTCCATTGCTCAGATTCTTGAAAACCAGCAACTAATTCTCAGTAAACTGCATGATATGAAGCTTGCTCAGATGCAATTTCAGAATGAGGTATCTAATAAGTTGGCTGATATGGAATTAGTTCGGGAGGACTTTCATAATGAGGTTCATAACAGGATGGCTGCTATGGTAGACAGTATCAGTGACATTGAGAAGTTATTGCAGGCTCCTTATCGATTTTCTTACACTCGTCGCCATCATACTTCTGCTACAGATTCAGCTCCTGTTACTCCTTCAGCTCCAGCCACTCAGGATCCTCCTCCTGCTCCAGTCACTCAGGATCCAGCTCCAGCTACAGAGTCTGCATCTTCGGATCTGGCTCTTGTTGTTGTTTCAGTTCCTCAGGATCCATCTTCAGCTCCTCCTCCAGAGCAGGTCACCACTTCTCAGGGTCCCGCTCCTTCGGCCCCAGCATCTCAGGATCCCTCTCCTGTTCCCGCTCGACTCGGCTCAGATCCGCTTCTCAGGATGACGTCCCTCCTCCTCAGGATCCCGTTGTCTGAGTTGCTTTTGGTACTTTGATGCCAAAGGGGGAGAGAAGAAGTGAAAAGAGATATAGAAGACATAGTTTTAGGGGGAGCAAGCGCAAGCTTTTGCTACTATAGTTATATTTGGACTTATATGTATTAGTTCTGTTGAACTTGTGTGCTTGTAATAGTTTTTATTATGTCTTTCAGCTTGTGGAACTTGTGGATGATGTCTTGTTATTATCTTAAATGCAATTTCAGATTTCGTCATAATTATCTATTGCATCTCCTTAAGCTCATAATTGTTAAAGAAGCTCGCCAAAATTTCATAATTTCACTTCATGTGCTTGCTAATCTTTTTATCTCTATATGCACATGTTTAGGGGAGCTTTTTTAAAGTAGACTTAACAAGAAAATAATTCTCATCATTCATTTGTGCTCATTGTAAGAATTATGTTTTTGTGAAGTCGTCAATAGAATATACATTCATGTTATATTCAAACCAATCTTTTCACAAATTGTTTAGGGTTGTCATCAATTACCAAAAAGGGGGAGATTGAAAAGCATCTAGGCCCCTAAAAATTGTTTTGGTAATTAATGACAATATGTGATTATGGGATTAACAAGTTTATTGAGTATTTACGAGGTTAAGTCCCATTGGTGAATGTGTTAACGCAAGGATGCATGCCAAAGGAGAATATGAAGATCCACAAGACTCAAAGACAGGTACAAATAGTCTAGGTTCCTCTTTTTCCATTTTACCGGTCTTAGAAGTTTGGTTGGAAGACCGGATTATAGGTTAAATGCCGACTATTAAGAGGATCAAAGCTAGTAGCTTGACAAAGATGTTCTTGTGGCATATGGATCAATTTAGGATCATGCATGCATTTGAATTTGAAATTTAAATTGATTTGAATGGTTTTAGAACTTGTCCACAATCGGTCGTACCGTCCGTGGTATCGGTCGTACCGGGATGCGGTCGTTCCGAATTTTGTGTGGCGGTTAAATAAAACCAATAGCGCTGCAAATCTGACTTAAACCTTCTCATAGAAATCGGTCGTACCGGCCGTGCCTAACGGTCGTACCGTTTTGCGGTCGTTCCGATTTTTATGAGCCGGTTCAATAAAAACAGAACAAGTGTAAAATCTGCTCAGAAACTCCTCTGGAAATCGGACGTTCCGTTTTTGGGAACGGCTGTACCGGCCTGCGGTCATTCCGATTTTTGTATGCCGGTTCAATATTTCCAGAACCATTGCGAATCTTGAGCAGTTCGCGAAACCCCACGATCGGTCGCATTGTCAGATAATCAGACGACCGGGAAATCGGACGATCGCGACTTTGCTCGATGGTCGTTCGACCGGGCGCTCAACGGCTAGTAAATCTATTTTAGTATCTCAGAGCCGCTGGCATCGCGTTGACCCGAGGGCGGTATGACCGCTCCTTTGCCTGCGGTCGTTCCGATTTTCCCTGAAAGTTGGGAATTCGTCTCCAACGGTCTCTTTTGTTGGTGTGGGCTATATATACCCCCCAACTGCTCTAGACACAGAGTGACACACTTCATTGAACATCCATAGAGCCTTGTGAGCCTTGTGCACCCACTCAACACTCAAAACCTCTTATGCATTTATTGTGAGTTGGTTGAGATTCATTCAAGTGCATTCATACTCCTAGTTGATCCATTTGCACTTGAGTGCCGTCAAGTGAAGACCGGTGATCTTTTACTCTTGAGTGTTGCCGCACTCCTAGACGGCTTGGCGGAGAGCACGGTGATCTTTTCAAGAAGATTGTGAAGAGGCCGGTGCAAGATTGTGAGTGGTTTGGTGTTCGCCATCTCCGAGCGGAGGAAGAACAACCATAGTAATCGAGGAAGGCTTAATCCGTGGAGCCGGTTTGAGGTGTCAAGCTTCCTCAACGTGGACTAGTGAAGACCGGCAAGTCTTCGATACCACGGAAAAACATCATCGTGTTCTTGTGGTTACTTCTAGTCTTTACTCTTCCGCATTTATATTTCTAGCTTGTTTATTGTAATTAAATTGCATAGCTAGAAGTATAACTTGTTTAGACTAAGTCATTATTTCGATAAAATTGTTAAATTGTTAAAAAGTTTAAAAACCTCCTATTCACCCCCCTCTAGTCGGTTATCCTTGATCCTACACCTGATTTCATTGTGTACCTTGTGGATGATACTCCAAGTACCATTTCTGAAGCATATGCTTCTCCAGATGCGGAATACTGGAAGGAAGCAGTCCGTAATGAAATGGATTCCATTATCTCTAATAGAACTTGGGAGATCACTGAGCGTCCTTATGGTTGTAAACCTGTAGGATGTAAGTGGGTGTTGAAAAGAAGCTTAGGCCTGATGGTACTATCGAGAAGTACAAGGCACGTCTTGCGGCCAAGGGTTATACCCAAAAGGAAGGCGAAGATTACTTTGATACTTATTCACCTGTGGCTAGATTGACCACTATTCGAGTACTACTATCTCTGGCTGCCTCACACGGTCTTCTCGTTCATCAGATAGACGTTAAGACGACTTTCCTAAATGGAGAGTTGGACGAGGAAATTTACATGGATCAGCCAGATGGATTTGTAGTAGATGGTCAAGAAGGAAAGGTGTGAAAGTTGTTGAAATCTTTGTATGGTCTTAAACAAGCACCTAAGCAGTGGCATGAAAAGTTCGACAGAACTTTAACATCTGCAGGTTTTGTTGTGAATGAAGCTGACAGATGTGTGTATTATCGCCATGGTGGGGGCGAGGGAGTCATTCTATGTCTGTATGTTGATAACATACTGATTTTTGGGACCAACCTTAATGTGATTAAGGAGGTCAAGGATTTCTTATCTCAGAATTTTGAGATGAAAGATCTGAGAGTAGCTGATGTTATCTTGAACATCAAGCTGTTGAGAGGTGATGATGGTGGGATTACATTGTTGCAATCCCATTATGTGGAAAAGGTTTTGAGTCATTTTGGTTATAGCGACTACAAACCCTCTCCAACACCTTATGATCCTAGCGTGTTGCTTAGGAAGAATCGGAGAATAGCCAGAGACCAATTGAGATATTCTCGGATAATTGGTTCACTCATGTATTTAGCTAGCGGTACAAAGTTCGACATCTCGTTTCTTTGTGAGCAAACTAAGCCGGTTTGTTTCAATCCGGAGATGATCATTGGCATGCTCTTGAGAGGGTAATGCGCTATCTAAAGGGTACTATGAGCTATGGCATTCATTATACCGTACCCTGTGGTACTAGAGGGTTATAGCGATTCAAACCGGATATCCGATGTCGATGAGATTAAGGCCACAAGTGGATATGTCTTCTTACTTAGAGGTGGCAATTGTTTCATGGAAGTCTTGCAAGCGCACCATCTTAACGAGGTCAACAATGGAAGCGAACTCACAAAGATTAAATCGCCATTGTTGAAGCCGAATGGCTTCGTGAGCTCTTGATGGATTTGCCGGTGGTTGAAAAACCAGTACCAGCTATTCTGATGAATTGTGACAATCAGACTGTGATTGTCAAGGTGAACAATTCTAAGGATAATATGAAATCATCAAGACATGTGAAGAGAAGACTGAAGTCTGTCAGGAAAATGAGAAACTCCGAAGTAATAGTTTTAGATTATATCCAAACAGCTAAGAATCTGGCAGATCCCTTCACAAAGGGTTTATCACGAAATGTGATAGACAATGCATCAAGGGAGATGGGTTTGAAACCCACGTGAGTTATACCATAGTGGTAACCCATCCTATGTGATCGGAGATCCCGTGAAGTAGGATTGGCGAAACAAGCTATTGGTTAACTGGGAGGAGAGTACCTTTATAAACCCACTCCATTGGAGATACAATTCTCTCCTAAATCTGTATGGCAGGTTGATTTTTATCTTAATGTGTTTTGTGGCTTATTAAAGCGAAGATGTTGTCCTACAGAGCAGTCTTGAAAGAACACACCTATATGAGCCCGACTGCTAGTCACAGTCTATGAAATAGGTTAATTTCTAGGAAGCTCATGAATAGGCCAGGAGTATGACTTATATGCTCCAACCCGCGGGGATGCCTGGCAGCCTAGTATCAGTTAAGGATTTAAGTGAAACTTATTCACACAAAACTATCAATTCAAGGCTTAGTCCATTGTGCAGTTGTGGATAAGTGTAGCTTCTGTTCCAGGTGGATGTTCAACCTTAACCGATCTCCATCAAAACATTGGTATATTAAAACAATACTGTGGATCAAGGCATTTGATGTGTGCCCTTGAGATCTGGTGGGGGATTGTTGGAATTAATATGGGCTAGGCCCAAATATTATATTCTAATTAATTCCTAGTAAATCTCAAAGGCCCATGTGCAAGTGCTAAAAATGTTTAGTCCCATATGGAGGGATTAAGGGGAGTGACATCAGTTTAAAAGGTGGAACGTGGTAGCCTCTCTTGTGGAATTGGAAAGAGACAACACACGCGCGCGCTCGCTCGCCGAGTCGTGCCGTGCGTCTTGTGTAAAGGCAGCGTGTCTTGCAGCGTCTGACGCAGCGTGTCGTTTCAAAAGTGACGCGATTTTCTTTATCTATTGGACTACTGGCGACTGTCCTTGATGGTGACTGATGGTCTTTGGTCTTCTGGCGACCTTTGGGCTTTGTCTTTTGGCTATATAAGGAGACTGAGAGAACTGGCTCTGGTCCGAGTTTTTTCCACTTCCATAGTTCAGAAATTCCACAGTGCTTGTTGCTGTCTTTGGCGATCTCCATCCCGGCGAGGCGCGTGTACGGCCGCACCGGGAGAGCAGGCCTCCGGAACCTCGTCCTTGAAGGCTTGCACGAGCGAGGACGAATAAGGTTTTTGGGGAGCGTTCGTCTACATCAAGTGCACGACTACGACTCTCTGCTACGTTCTACATCGACTACACGACTCTCTACTACGTTCTACCTCAACTGCATAACTACGCGACGTCCACTACATCATGACGAACAACGACATTATCAAGAATTCTGGCGCTACTTCTTCTTCTACTGAATCTGAGTATATTACTTGGTTTACTTTACTATTTGTTGTTGTGATGAACGCTGAGATAGATATGCTAGTTTCTGTCTTTCTAGAAATTAGTATGCCTATAGTGTTCATACATACCTGCTTTGTATTTGTGAAAATAGTTAGAGTATTTTTCTTGTTTTATCTAGCTTATTTCTAAATTAAAGTAATTCAAAAAATACTTATGTACTCAACAACATCCACATCCTTTTTCCACCCACTCCCAATTCTTGGATCTTCAGGCTTGATATGTTAAAGGAACGTCAGGTTATGTCATGTGGTACCAGCTAGCTAGTGGAAGATTCAGTGACCGGCGTCCAGGCTTCCAGCTACCTCACTCCTTGCTATGCTACTTCTGCCTGGTTGAGTAAAAATGCCAAGCAAAGCCATTCAACCTAACTTTGTGTGTCAGGAACAGAGATGACGACTGCATACTTCCAATGCCTCCCATGCCAATGCATGATACACAACTTAATTAACTGTGTTGTTCTCATTACTTGCATGACCATTGACTACCACTGCACGTAGTTGCTATTTCTTCGCCTCTCTTTTTCAAGCCTTATATATATAGTATTTGTGTTGTGCTTCATTCAGCTCTCACTAGTCACTACACACTGAAGCTATTGTTTCTTTCTAAGTTGCTTGCCATGGAGTCATCCTGACTCTTGAAGATCTTGTTTGGTTCATCAAAGTTATTGTTGTGCACATGCTTCTTGTTGCATCCTCTGTTTCACACCAAACACCAGATGACTCCTTCCTATCATCCATTTGCGGGCCTACCACTGAACATGGTATAAGAAAAATATGTTATAAAGATGGAATAATCTATCCTGATTAAATGAAAAATCATATATAATTATAATAACATATACAATATATATAATTAAATGAACACTAGTCAGTAACACTAATAACATATATAATTAAGCAAGCTAAACCCCCTACACATAATTAAAAGAAGATTTCATCTCTGTGCCCGCCCTACTGCCTCCGCGGCACTGCGGCGGGCAAGCGCTGCGGCGGGGGACGACAGAGAGCATCGCGTCGGCGCGGCGCCGCACGTTGTCCTTGAGCCGCTGCAGCGCCCTGGCGAACTCCGGCAGCTCCGCCTCCCCGAGCGCGTCGACGTTTGCCTCCCACTAGAACCAACCACCTCCCCGCCTTCGCCTGCATCGCCTTCTCCGCGACGGCGTCTATCCGAACCTTCTCCGTCGCCACCTGATCCTTAGTCTCCTCATTCGCCCTCCTGATCACCGCCAGCGCCTCAGGCTCGATCAGGATCGTCATCATGAAAGTCGGCGTCGTCAACAGGGGCGGCGGCGTCGCCGGGGAGGGGGACGTAGCGGCTGACGATGGCGTCGACGGAGGGGCTACCAAAGGCGTACACGCGGCCGGCCTGGGAGAAGACGACGAGCGCGAGGCGGGCGCCGCAGAGCGCTGAAATCTCGGAGACCTTCTTAAAGAGCCCAGCGGCGCTTGGAGAAGGTCACCTGTCGGCAGTCGCCGTCCTTGATAGGGTAGATGAGTGGATCTCGATGCGCTGCCGCCCCTTGCTCGGCGGCCGCACCATCGTCGTCGCAGTTGATCGATCTTCCGAGCAAAGAAACGCGGCGGCGGTTACTCTGCTTTTCGTTGTTCCTCTGCATCCATGAAACCTCAATGTTGTTCCTCTGCACCCATGAAACCTTAATGTTAGTCAGACCATATGTACGGGCAGCGGATTTTTCAGTTTTGGAATGCTTTGGAAATTCAATTGAGCTCTAGCAAATAGACAATGAACATATTTAAAAATCTATAAAAATTTAGAGAAGCTAATTTGAATATTTGGAGATCAAATAAATATTTCCAACTGAAAGTAAACTTTTAATTAATCAGAGTAAATCATTTTGATTTGTGGGAAAATAAAAAATAGGTTTTACAATTCAGAAACATCACAAAAAAATAAAATCGGGAAAATAATAATTTATATTAGTTTTCTCATAATTTCGAAATTTTTGGTATGTTACAAGGGTGGATGTGACATTATGGAAGGTTTATTATCTAACCTTTGCCATCCTTTGTCTGGTTGATCAACTAGTTAAACCATTTTTTGATAAATTGCGACAGTGGAGGAAGAGATCTAAGTGGAAATAAGCGAACAAATAAGGAGCAGTCTTCCGATCATAAGTTTGAGAAGCTTAAACGCTACTCTACGTCATCAGTTGCTTAAATGGCTATCCCGTCAGAGTTGGACGATAATGTTCTTACTGAGCTCATACTCAAGAATATTACACCGCAAAACTAATATTGTATATCAACAAATCAATGTTGCGATATATTAATTATCTATTGTATAGTTGTGCAACCATGATACTTACGGTAAGATTTATACACGTACCATGTTCTTATCATGGACTATTTTATAGGGCTGCTTTTAGCATTGTTCTTCTGTATCAACGATCAACCTCCTTGTCTCATCTCTTTTTGGTTAATCTCAATTGTTCTCACTAATGATTTTATGTGTGACGATGTTATCTTAAAAGGTCCCATAAAGAGAAGCGCTCCGTGTATGCTCCAGAGCAGGGGTGGAGCTGGCACTGCGCCAGGCCTTGGGCCGCCCAGCTAGATCTGTTCATGCTCTATTTGTGTCCAAGATAGCTGGTCTCGTTGCTTTGGCATTTTAACGTTGGGCCTTAGGCTATTGCCTCGGAGGTCCGAGGCCCAGCTCTGTCTCTGCTCTAGAGTTTGGTGTTAGGTATGATGGAATTTATAGGATTGAGCAATGCTGGCGGAAGATTGGAGTTCAGGTGTTTTGATTTCCTTTTGCATGGGCTGGAATTTTGTAAGGACTTGGCTGGGGATGTACCTGAAAGTAATTTTTTTACTGTCTAGGCTTAGGTTCCTACCCTCCCTGCTTCTCCTTCCCCACCTCTACTACTACCTTCCTTGGATAAGAGTAATTGATATATTAACTGATTTGATTCATTCGTGAAGTCTGTGACTACGAAATCCATCTGCGTTGATGGCTTGATGCCAGAGGCGGGCGCAGGATTTGGATCATGGGTATTTAAAATTGCAGATGGCAAGAAAAAAAATTTGACAACCTAAATTATAGTTTTATAACACAGAATTAAGTGGCAAGATCATTGATTAATAAAATTGATCACAACTTGAAATTGTCCGCTACTAATGATCAACATATCAAAGTGGCAACATATGAAATAAATAGAGGATAAAACAGCAAAATGGTAACAAAGCTTACAACTTACAAGTTACAGGACAACTTTCCGATCCTTAATGTTTTGAAAATGAGCGATGATGTCCTTATCCTTAGCTTGCATGAAGAATTCCCTTTCAATCAATGTGACCAAACAACCATTCAAATATTTCGCCCCATCTTGCTTCTTCTCTTGTTCTTTATCAAATTCATTATAGAAAAGACCCTCTCAACACCAAATAGCTTGCAACAGGAGAACAAGCACCAATTTGAGAAGTTTATAAACAATTTCATACCGAGCAACCTTTCCTTGTTTAACTAGCATCATAGACAACTCTGCTAGACTTCTCAAGTTTTTGAAGTTTTCATCATTTCTGACATCATTGATATAGTGGTGCAACCGAAAACGGTTGGTTCATTTGTTCAAATTCAAAGTCATGTGGATAGAACCCAACAAGCTTAACCAAGTTCTCAACATTAAAAGCAAAGAAATGAATTGATGGATTGAATGATGCCATGCATCTAAGTAGCTCTGTGTTTACCTCATCAAACCTATTATTAAGCTCTTGAATCGGCGCGCCTCCGCTGTGAGGCCGTGGCGAGTGGGAGCCGGGAGGCCGAGTGGGCCAAGACGCCGAATGCCTGAATGGGCGGTGGACTGGTGAGCCTGTGAGGCCGTGGCGAGAGGGATCTTCATTTTTTTTTTGCCAGAATACACTATACATATGATATACCTAGAATACACTATATATATATGAATTTGTTTTGCAAAAATAATAGGTATTCAACTGAATACCATTGAATACAAGTGGGCCCGCCTCTGCTTGATGCTAAGCTAGCTAATTCATTTGTTTTTTTTCTCTACTACACTTATGACGCCAAGATGCAAAACTGAGTGCTTATATGTGTCAATTTTCTTTTATCTCAATCCATGGCTTCTGTGGTTCCTTTCCAGCTGATATGATGTGTGCATCTGTTGCTACTGCAACTATGAGTTTAATTATGAAATGAATTAAGATGCATACATGTACTTGTGGTTTGTTTCATCAATTCTACTCTGTTCTATGATGTTCTCATTCCTGACATGGGTCAAACATCACGTTTTACGGCAGTAGCAAGGAATTGGTGAGCTAATTCAAGGAAAACTGTAAATACCTTAATTTGTTGACTTGCTACTGCTTGGCCGTTCAAGGATGCTTGGTGCAACTTCCTGATGCAAGAAGCCTTGTTGTATGTGTGTGTACGTGTGAATATATGAATGGACGAGGAATTGAGGATGCAAGGAAAAATAAGATCGATTGCTGGTGCCTGTGCTTGATCCAAGCAGCTTGTATAATTCTCTGATGCAAGAACGTGTGCTGTGTTTGTGAGTGGAATGCATGGATAGAGATGGTGCAAGGGAAAAGGGAAAGTCGGTTCCCTGCTTGTATTTGTTATATTCCCTCCTAATGACTATACTTAGTCTTGTAATTAGTTTGTGATTGGTCCTAGTGTCCCATTGCTGCTACGTGGTGCTGTCCTGAGTAGCCAGCAGCTTGCATTTATGGTGATGCTTCGTAATGTGCTGAGGGTATTTGCATAAAGTTTCGGACCGACATGCAATCTATATAAAATTAAGGGGCTTTCTGTAAAATACAGTCCCCCTGCTGCGCTAGACCGAATTCCATGCGGGCTGAATCTGTGTATATGGGCTTAGTCTCTCTCCTTGGTCTTTTCATATATCCAGAATTATGTTTATAAGTTGAGTTTCAATTATGTCTTTCAGTTTTCCACTTTCTCTAAATATTGCACATTTTTATCTTATGAAAATTTCAGAGTTCCCATAGTTATTCGATTCAGATTCGACATCAATGTGCAGGTTATCATAAAGCTGGTTATGGTAATGTTTTCTCAAAGCAAAATATTTCAGAAGATTAAGTTAAAACTCCAGAAGGTTTAGAAAAACTTAGCCAAAAATCCAGAAGGTCCAAGGACATTTAAGAAAACTATTTGAAAGTTTAAATTTCAAGATATTGCAAACAAAACCTTTTCCCTTGAAAATTTGAGAACCTTAAACACAATAACCTCAACAAGTGACCAAAAAAGTGATGCAACAAATAGAAAGCACTCGTGCAACAATTCATGACAACCACCACAACAACCAAGTAGCTTAGGCTCAACACATTAATAGATCTTTGCAACAAGTAAACTCTTATTGCAACAAATGGAAAGGTCTATTGCAACAATGAAAACCTATTGCTCCAACATCACCGTCCCGGTCGCACCGATACTCGCCGACAACAATTCTCAATCGATGCCTTGTGCAATCGCCGCAGACCAAGCAGGGCGAGGCTAGCTCACGTTGTCGCCTCCTTGCCCGTTGTCCACCGATCCGTCGATGAGGGTAGCACCAGGAGGAAGAGGATAGGGAATAACGCGGTGGAAGACGATGATGTCTTGCTGTAACATCCCACTTAAACATAAAACAAATAAGTGATTAGTATTGAAATTAAATAGAATTAGAGAAGGAATTGGAGGTTTTAGAGGGACATTTTTGCTTTTATTAGAAAACCTGGGCCGTGGGCTTTCGGCCCACAGTGTTTGGCCCAAGTGGGAAGCTATTTTAAAAGGGGGCACCAAACCCTAGTTGGTACTGTAGCACGTCGAGGTACTGTAGCACTGCCTCCCCTCCGCTGCTACTGGCCAGGAAGAGGAAGATCAGCAAGGGGAAGGAAGAAAGGAAGAAGAAGGAAGGAGAAAGAAGGGGGGGAAAAGGAGGAGAAGAGGGATCACGTGGTGATTTCATCGTTCTTCAGCGGTTCTTCAAGGGTAATCCCGATCCCCATTCGATTCGTAGTGTAATTGAGTAATTAGGCGATGTCGGTATTAGATCTGTTTAGGACAGTCAGGTTTGCCCGACAATTTTGATGAAGTTAACTGCAGAATCTGTCCTGGAAGCCTCCTAGATAGTTGTAGGAGACGTCGATACCTTTCCGTAGAGTATTAGATCACATCGTTTGGACGAACGATTCAAAAGTTATGAATTGTTTAGCGCTGCTGTCCTGCGGTTCTGTAGTAGTTTTGATAGTTGTTAGTAATCAGGCTTAAGCGGATAGTTAAAGGAATATCTGGAAGGTCTCACTATAACGAAAGATGTAGATAATTCACTCAGATTTCCAGAAAGCTAAAGAACACAAAATTTGTATAACTGTACTGAAAGATATGATAGTTTTAATATTGTTGTCCATAAACCCGACGTGAATTAGATGCTCTGTTAATCAGCTTGGTAAGGGTAGTAGATGGCCAAATCTGGAAGGCTCACCAACTAGGTTTAGTTGGAGAATTTGATAAGATTTCCAGAAAGTCCAAGAACACCCCAATTGGACCTCTGTACTAAAATATATGAATTTTGATTATGATTGTCTACAGATGGGACAGATTGATAATTAGGAGTTTGGGTTGGGATTGCGCTAAAGAGTAGAGCGAGTTCGTATTTACTTCTAGTCTTGTTGTTGGTCCAGGATTGTTATCTTAGAAATTATGCTAAACTAATTCAGGTGTGGGATTGGTCCCGGGGGCAGCGCCCTCTTCGCGTCCTCTGTTCTCGCACGGTTGAAGCAAGTACTTTGATTGGTAGACTATTTATGATTGTTTGATTATGGATGCAAATATTTTGAGTATATGTGCTATTCATGGATGCTGGAAAGTTATACATGTCAATGATCATGAATGATAGATGTATGAATAAGTTTATCCATGAATGATGCTGCTGATATTACATGTTAAAGATGTATAGAGTAATTGTTCATGTGCATGACATATTTGAGGCTTGGTCACACAATGACTAAGCATTTAATTGAGGTCCCAGTCATGTATATGATGGGCTTGTGGTCCCCTTTACTTGCAGAGTATTGGGCTCTTGGTCCCTGTGCTTGCGAGCACATGCATGGGTATGCATCGACGGTTGCATACCCTGCATTACCGGTAAAAATGCAAAAAGAGTTAAAGAGAAAAGATGCATTGGCATTGCATAAGCACATGATATGTTTATTGTAAAGTTTTGAGAATGAATGCTTGATGTTATAATTGTGCATTATAATGTCTTACTATTTGTACTTGCTGAGTCTGTAGACTCATTCTTGCTGTTGTTTGTTGTTTTAGGTACCCTTTACAGGAACGGCATGCATGGGAGGGAGTAGTCATATATTTGGACACACACCGCCACGAATATTTTATAGATGATTAAATTTTAGATCGTGCCTTAATAAATGAGCAAACCGCTTAAAGAATTTGTGTTGGTTATGCTCCATGCATTGGATTACTTGTAATAGTGAAGAGTAGCATTTTGGATATCTTTGATTATGCTTTAGTTGATTAGCATATTTTGAATGCCTATTGATTATGCCGATGTTGGATTTTTAATTATGATATATTTAATCGTTGGAACCTCTGTATAGTTAACTACACAATGGAGGTTCTGCTGAAATTTAGTAAAATAACTTAGTTTTTAATTCGTTATTTGTTAGTTTAGTAGCATTCCAGGCTCATGTTGGGCTAGAGTGTTACACTTACGGTGGTGGTGGTCGTGGCGGAGCGTGCTGGAGCCCGGAGGGGAGCTTCACAATGCCATGGCAGCACCTATGTTTCTCATCGGAGCGAGCGTTTTAGTAGCTGCAACCAACAAAGTCGCTCGACACCGGGTGGCAAAGTGGCGGTGTGGCTAGGTAGATCTCGCTACTAACTAGCTACGCGGAGCTCACTGGAGTAGATGGGTGGATGCTCAGCAACTGACTTGATGGAGCAGCAGTGGAGGAAGTTTTGGGGACACGAGTGAGAAATGGTGGATTGGGAGGCGAAGCATTCGATGTAACCGGGCGTGAGCTTACAAGTGGACTTTGGCTGGATAAAATTTTGCATCCACTGCAACACATTGTGAAGAATGTGTGCAGTGGCCATCCACAAGAATGTGTGCAGTGGCCAGTGGATGGCCGTCGATGCGAAAATGGGTGTCCCGATCTTTCGATGAGAATGATAATTCGATTTAGGTGAAGATGACTCTCATGATTCGATTACCAATCGTACACGACTAATAAGTCCAGCAATTGCTGAACCAACTCCGTGATTGTTATCAACCTTACTAGAAGCACGATCGACGTGACCAGGAAGGTCTATTCCTACATGCAATCGAAGAATATGCAAGAACAAGATAATAAACAATCTAAAATTGCAAACTCCGTTATTGTTATCAACTCTTAGGACACATCCGTTTGTGTTCTTAATGATCCGTACATCTTATCTCCTCGAAAGAGTGTGGAAATGCCTTGCTATAATGCTATTCTCAAGTGTCATCTGGTAGCAGCAGCAGCTTCTTGTTTGTCATCACGCGCAGTTTGAGATGGCTGGTGCAGTCTGAGCCCATCCATCATCTATCTATGTACAAACTATTTCGTTCGGTCGTTGTAGGGTGTAATCTTATTGAAGGCCTGATTAGGGATGGCAATAGGGCCATTCCACGGTGGGGAGTGGTAGACCATCCCCATCCCCGTGATAAGAAAAAAAATCCCCGTCCCCATCCCCGTCCTCGGGTACTATTCTTCCACGTTCCTCGTCTCCGTCAGGTTATCGGGGCCCTGCGGGGACCCAGACCCGAAATTCGATACTGTCATTTCTGGATATGAATCTAACACAAGTACCATAAGCTCATATACACAAATCTGGATATGAATATAACATATGCTCATATACACAAGCTCATAGTCATATATACAAGTACCACTACCAACAGAACCTCATATACTAGAGATCGACGTCGGGCTGTTGGGGAGGAAGACTGCGTGTGCGTCGGTGTCTGCGTCAGAGGAGGTCGGTGTCGACGTCGGAGGAGGCATCGGCTTGTCATGGGGAGGAGAAGGGAGTGTAGGATTGTCATGAGCGGGGTGGTTGGGGTCATGGGACTTGGGGGCGACGACTAGGATGGGAACGAAGGGAAATGGGGACCGGAGAGGAAAAGTGTGGCGTATTGCTAGGGTTATGCAGATGCACTTTGTTACATGCCTTAAGGAGTGGGTCAGAATTGTGTTATGAGGGGGGAGGCGGGGGCATCGGGTATGCAGGATGAGGAGCAAGGGAATAGCCCTGGCTCCGTCTCACCTGATTGGGAATGCTTTTTTTCATATTAGCATCCCCGTAGAGAAAGAAATAGTCTCAAACCCGTCTCCTAATAGGTGAATTCCCCGTCGGAGAATGAGGAATGGGGCCATTGATTGTATATATACGACAGTGTTTGGTTCGGTTGTTTTGCTCCGTAATCAGAAGACTAGATGGGAAAAATTGCATTGGAATGTGTTTGGTTCAGATGGACCGTAATCACGGCACGTAGATGGCCCATTCCACTCGAAATCGGGTGTAATCCGAAACCAAACGGGCGTGGCAAGGCATTCGCGAATCGCGAGCCCTCCTCCCAACGCGACGCGCGACGTAGAAAAAGAAAAGGCACCCGACTCGATCCTCTCTTCCTCGCGCGAGGCTAGGGCTTAGAATAGGTGACGGCGCCGGCTGGCGCAGATCGGGATGGCGGCGCTAGGGTTAGAGCGGAACCATGGTGGAGGTACGGGATCGGCACCGATCTGCGGCGGCAGCGGATGAAGTGCACAGCAGCGCGGGCGGCTGCCGGGAGGAGGGTATGCGGTGTCGCCGAACGGTGCTCCCCTCGCCTCCTCTCCCACTCTGCCTTCTCTCATCTTTCTCCCTCCAGGTGCGATGAGTTGACAATGAAGGCCACGCTCTAATCTACTGCGCACCTTTGATTTGCTCTGGACCAATTTTGTTTCGAATCTTTCATCCAATCCATTCTTTTTTTAGTTTTTGATCTGTTCTTTCAACCACTTTTCTTTTGGTGACTTTGATGCGAATTTTGAATCTTCCATCCAGTTTGTATTTTTTCACTTTTGGATTACACTTTTGAATTATGAAATTCGATTGGTGCTCCTTCCTCTTGAATCTGTCTTCTTTTGCTAGTTGATCGTTTTGGGATTTGACTGCAAATGTAGCTTCGTTTTGGGGGGGTTTTGTTCTTGTTTGAATCGGTCAGTTTTTAGTTATTATAACTGCACGCAAGTACGCCTTTGAAGAACTTGCTTGTCGTGACTAGGGGTGATAATGGGCTAAAACCCAACCCAAACCTACCCTAACCCACTTTTATGCATCATATCAATCCAATCCAAACCAACCCACTACTCCACCTCCAAAACCCAACCCAACCCATCCCACATGCAACTTCAACCCAACCCAACCCAACCCAATTCTCTCAATATGGGTTCAACCTGTTTTCAACCCATTTTCAACCCAAATTTAGATTTCAGAGCACAAAAAAGTAATTTAGATTTCAGACTCTAATCCGTATACAATCTCCATTATAATCTCCATTATTCAGACTCTAAGCAGTTGGGGCCGCACTTGCAGCCCATGTTCTCGGCTCCAGCGACAGCGGCGGCCTCGAATCCATCAGTGTGGCTGCAAATAATCAAATATGACAGTAGGTTAATTAGATTGTTAATATGCACATTTACACCAGTAAAGAACACTACTGAACATGGTGTGCAGTTGCCAGTTGGTGAGGTACGGGTGGAAATAATTTTTGGATTGTTGCTATGCAATTTCAGTACAAGACAATGGAAAGGCCAGCGGTTTCTTCCGAAAGAACACTACTGAACAATGGAAAGGCCAGCCGATAGAGGACGGACCGTATCAGAAATCCACGGGTTGAACCGTTGAACCCACTGTACAAAATCCACGGGTTGAACCCGTTTGAACCCGAAATTTTAAACCCACACCAAACCAACCCAACCTGTTTTTACTTAAAACCCAACCCAACCCGTTAATTACCTCAACCCGTTTCCACCCACCCAAAACTAACCCAAATGAAAACCCAACCCATTTAACCCATTTCAACCCGACCCATTATCACTCCTAGGTGGAGGGCTCCGGCCACCAACGTATCGAGTGCTAAAGGTATCTATCGGCTTCACTTGCGTTGGGCCCTTGTGGCCGGCTTTAAGCCGCTTTTGTCGCTTTAGCGCTAATACAATTTAGTAATATACTTACTAACCCCCCTTTTTACGCTTCAGCTATCTTTCGTTTTTGTTTCCTGCGTACCTGGTAACTAGGACTATTGCTGAATATATATTGTTTTATTGCCTGCTTGTAAAGCAGGAATTCAAATAGTTTTAAATAATTCTCATTTTGTTGACAATATCATTACATCAATTTTGGATTTTAAAACATGTATTACCAACTTTTCTCAAATAGAATAATAAAAATGCATAAAACCGAAAATCGAAAGATTTTTAGAGAAAAACATGTTGCAAATAAAGCCCTATAAAAATTACACAATAATCTACACTATGTCAAGAACTTCCTCTAAAAATTTTATAATTTTTGGAACTAAATTACTATGTTAAATAATTCCCTAAAGATCTCAGCCCTAAATAATGCACTTAGGGGCAAAATCGTCTTTTCACCGCCGAGTTCACGGGAGTGGCAAAAAAAGAAGAGAAGTTGAGAACGAGTGGCAAAAAAGGAATAAACAATTTGACGATAGTATTTTGGGGAGCTAGTCAACTTTCAATGGTAAATAAGAAATTAACCCTATAATATATAGAACGGTGGGCACTAATTTGCATAAAAAAGACGGGTCTTCACAAGTAAACATGTACATGGGCTTATTGTTTTGTGATAGTATAAACTAATGCTTTATTTTGTAAAAAAAATTAAAATGATTCCTTGGCTTACGGCAATACAAAGTTTGCTGGGGTTAAGCTTAAAAGTAAATAAGAAATAGTAAATTTCACAAAACCATACTACTTTGACAAAACTATTCACAAAACCATACTACTTTGACAAAACTATCATAAAACCATAATTGTAAGCATCGATTTCACATAACTACGCTTCTGCGTAACGTTTCATAAAACCGTACTTCTAAGTAATGTCGTTGTTGTGACATAGCAGCAGCAGCACGGATACTTGGAGATCAGTAGTAGCGGCCGGCTGGCAAGCGTCCAGGAAAATACGAAGTTCAGTTAGATACATCAAGATGTGTTCAGTTCCGTTACCTGGAGTCCAGATTGTAGTAGTCCAAGGAAATCAGCAGTTCAGCACGTGTAATCTATTAGGAAAGGGTCTGCCCTTATCCTAGTATTAGGAAAGGCTGCACTTAGATACGAGTTGGAGCCTGTCTGTTAGGAGGCAAATCATCCTCTATAAAAGGATGCTGTGTGCGCCAGGTTTGAGGCAAGCAAGAAATAAATTAAGCTCCTATCTTCCAATTGCTATTCACAGGCCTTCTAGTTTCTCTCTCTCTCTCTATCCCCACTACCCTTGTTCAGTCATCACAGTACCAACATGCCGGCAGCGACCTCGCCCTCCGGTATCCCATCCCTACAACCTACGCAGCAACTCTGCACACAACAATTTGGTATCAGAGTAGATCACAAGCATGGCTTCTGACGCAGACAAGAAGGCAATGGACGATTTGAAGGCGATGATTGCTGACATGAACAAGCAGATGGAGGAGGGCTTTGACGAATTCGACAAGGAGTTGGTGGCTGTTCGTCAAGGCCTATCTGGCATTGATACGCTCACCAACAACCAGTGTTCACCTAGGCGCTAAGCAGAAGGCAGGCGGTGGGTGGCCACCTAGTGCCTAGGGTGCTAGGCCACGCCTAGGTGGCCGAACACAATAGTAAGCATCAGCATCCAGCCTAATTACTAATTATCCACTAATTCTCCAACAAGTTGGCATTTCTCCAACAAATTTATATGAAATTTACATTTTACAATCGAGCAAGGATTTAGCTTTTTCAACAAATCCAATAGACGGCTAGCGAAAGTCAAATCTGACGACACAAACACCATTTATACCAAAAAACAGTTAGCTCCTTCACAGTCGAACAGTGCCAGTTTAACTTTTTTTTAAAAAAAAAGAGCGGCAGGAGCAGTGTTCCCCAGTGCCGCCTAAGTGCTCGGAAGATTGTATGTATCAATAGGTACAATATCTTAAGTGAGATTGTATACAATATTGCACCTAAAGGGAAGTTGCAAATAGATATATATGTTCCCATATATATCATAACTTTTTCAAATACTAACATGTTACTGTGTTAATATACTCATCTCACTGGTACAGTTGGAAAGCCCATGTCAGTTTCCCTATGCTGTGTCATAATTTTCTTAGAAAGTTTATATTGTCTTGTATTCATGCAAAATTTTAGCTTTAACTAGATACCAACAAGAATATAGCTATGTGTCAATAGGTACAATATACTCTGGACTTTCCTTGGTATGCAAGCTTGCCACGTATAGAAGCAAGAACATATCTTGATCAATACAGGTAAAGTTTTACTACTGTGCTTCAAAATCAAACATTGGTCCGTGGCATATATCTTCAACAAAAGTAATATTAATGTTACCCATATGTGATGGATGGCTTCTGGCAGGATGCCACTTGTGAATAACAATGCATATTTAGAGTTGGCAAGACAGGATTTCAACCGTTGCCAAGTTCTACCTCAGCTTGAGTGGCATGGTCTACAAAAGTATATGTTAATTCCATAAATTGCATTTGGTTACATCGCATTTTCGTACATGAACTTAGCTTAAACATGATAAGATTCTTGAGCATCATACATATTTAGGCGGTTTATTGAGGATGGCCTAGAAGCTTTTGGGATGGCACCAGAAGATGTTTTGAGATCTTATTTTCTGGTTGCCGCCTGCATTTTTTAACCAAGCCGTGCCACTGAGCGACTTGCATGGGCCAGAGTGTCGGTGCTTGCCAACGCTATTTCTTCACACCTTTTTGTAGTGATATATCGAGACAAAAATAGGATGAAATGTTTCATGCACAGCAGTCTATGAAGAAAATGGTGATGCATCATGGTGAGTACTGTAACCAAGGTTGATTGAAAATTCTGATCCAGTTATGAATCATGTGACGTGATAATGGTTTACATGGAATGCTTTGATGTTTAATTTGTTCTCTCAATAACCAAAACGGCAAACTAATACGAGTATTTAGGCAGATGAATTCCGCTAATAGACAGTTGGAAAAAATGATATATCAAAGCCAGTTATTGTAAAAGTTCAGATTTCGATACTGCATAGACTTTGTTTTACTTTGCATGAGGTCACAAAATGTCTTTAAACTCTTTAGAAAAAGGCTGTATTCCTAGTATTTTATCGGAAAATTAGCATTACTTTCTATAATAATTCATCACTTACATGGGAGGAGGCCACATTTAATATTGCAAACCTAAAAAATGCATTCTGTTTATTTCACTTATGTTGTACGAACCCGTGCTCCATTATAACCCTTATTCATACTGAATATTGCATGCTGCTACAGCATAAAGCAAGGAACAAGTTTGTGCAATAAAATAAGAAATATCCATTCGCTTATTTTTATTGTTGAATTCAATACCTGACTAACCGATTCATTAAATGAAAGAGAAGGATCTAACTTTGAGTTTGATCTATCTGTTCGTGCCTATCGCATGAACAGCAGAAAACGCGTGTCAAATGTGTTCGGGGGACAGAACGCTTCATAATCTCTCTTTTTATAGTAGTATAGCTTTAGTGCAAAACACCATTTTAAAAGAAAGTTGTTGCTCGAAATAACTTTTGCAGTGATAAATATAATAGAATAAAACACAATATCCATTTGATCCAAAACAATTGCCCTTGAAGTTACCCATAGGTTTTAGATTTTACAAAAATAACTTTCTCATGATGCGACAGAACTTTTGCTGTGCTATACGGCTCCAGTGGCTATATCAAGCAAAAAAAAAAATAGTATGAGGGAGGCGTGAGATAGATGGTGATGCGGGTGTCGAGGGGAATGGAGCTCGCCAGCAAAAATGGCAACTCGTGCTTGCTCACGGAAGATTGTAACACCCCAGCCCAATATGGAGCCCAGAATGCCGCTAACTACACTAACTATCAATTTTAACATCATTTATAAAATAAAAATTACAGCAAGCATCTCAACGATAAAACTCGTCCACGGGTCACATGTAAACAAGAATAATGATATAACAATCATAAATATTTGATCTCTAGAAAGCATAGCAAGATATTAATACACAAACAACACAAAACCAAGCAAATAAAGTCTATTGATTGAATATTCAACTCCAACCTATCATCTAAGGTTACTCAACACAATCATGTCCTAAATATAATTCATTAGGTTATAATGAAAGTTTTCTCATGTCCAAAGAATCGAATAATTGGGTGTAGGTTGTGATTCCAAGTGCGCTAACTCTTCCCGAGTGAAACGTCATCAACGATCACCTAAAAACAACAATAGAGCAAGAATGAGTCCAAGACTCAGCAAATACATAATAAAATCATAAACAATAGTTTATCAACCATAATTAAGGTTATCATCATCATCTATCTAATTAATGCCATTCTCGTACTCAAACAATCAAGCCATATTCTGTATAGGTAAAGTTGTATATCTTAACAATTTTACTCATATATGCGAATGCACCATCATGTTCATGCTCATATGCATCTCATCAGTTGATACCGGTATAGCAGAGTGTTCACCCGTCGATGACACACTCTATCCTTCACTCTTATGAAGTCCCCACCAAGTAGGATTTTATCTAGAGCACTCGGACTAGTCATGTATCTTTCTCACCGACCTCACCGGAATAGTTACATGACTTTCTCACTAACTTGGCTCATGCAACTCCTGTCATGATGACTGTAAATGATGCAACATCTTTAAGTATTTATCAACATCATTCATCTCATTAACTCAATATCTCATTTTTGTTAATTCAATATCGTAATCTTATTCACTCAATGTCATCAATATCATGCATAAGAATAAGCTTAACAAAAGCATAACAAATAGCATGATAAGTAATATCAATGACAGTGGTGAACAACTCGTTGTTCAACAACCCGTTGTTCACCACTCTATCATGTACTTGTCTCTTATCCTTATGACGCTTGAGAGCGAAACAGCGGCAGCGCACGTGAGACCACACTCCCTGGATAAACAATTCAAAACACATCTCAAAATTATACATTACAACTCCTACACTTTATTCCAACCGTAATCGCACGCCTACGCCAAACCGACCTTTTTACCTGAAACTGCCAGACACACTATCCGCTGTCCTAGTACTAAAATTATCATAACTTCTATTCTACTCGCCCAAAAATTATGTTCTTGGGCTCTCTGGAACGCTTAAGAAATTATCTATACTTTTCATGTAGAGCAAATACACTAATTATCTCATTTACTAATTTTAATTTACAGATTAACACGCACTGCCAAAAGACGATAGTTCCTCCGGACAGCAGACTTACAAAATTCATAACTCACAATCTAATCATCCGATCAACATGATTAAATATTATACGGAAAGCTACCAAAATTCTTAACTAGTAGATGACATCCTCAAAATTCGTCATTAAGGTACTCGAATTAATCGTACAACAGAATAATAGACTAAACAGATCTAGTAATCGGTTTCCCCCGACTGGATAAATTCTAAAACCCCTCTCTAATCTCGATTCTAATATCTAATTAAATTAACAAAATAGAGAGAGAAAACTAGATCATTACCACATGACAAAAAAGCCGGATCCCGACTTCTTCCTTCTAAATTTTCTCTTCTCTTTCTTCTTTCTTCTGGCTCTATTCCTTCCTCTCCTTGGTCAATAGTAGCACCAACAGTACATGCATTAGAGAAACATGCATCTACTTCCCCTAATCTCTCTCTCCCACTACTGGTTGCTAGCAAGCATACACGTATCTATGCAAAGCAAGAAAACAACTAAACTAACTAGCAGCACACAACTTGTATGCACACATGTATGCATGCAGCGGCAACAACTAGCGGCTGCAGCCGTACAGCCACGCAGTAGCATGCAGCGGCAACAACTAGCAAAAGCATGCAGGCCGGCAGCGGCAGGTTGCAGCAGTAAAAAGCAAACATGTAGGCGGCGGCAAGGCAAAACCAAATTCACCAATCCTTCTTCCTTTTCTTATTTTCTCTCTCTCTCTCTGGTGGCGCAGGATGCAGAGCATCAGCACAGCAAGCGGCAGAGAAAGCCAAGCATGCAGCGGCAGCAGGAGAGATCGGCAAGAGAGAGAAAATTCGCATGCTTTTGCAGGAGAGATTGGCAACACACGCAGAGATGGCAATAGGGAAAAGATGGCAGGGAGGAGCGGCGGCTGGGGAAAAAGACTACGGTTTTGGTTGGCCCTCCCCTTGGGCTATGGGCCAAAGGCCCACTTATTTTTCTCACAAATTTTTGAATTTTAGCTCCCAATTTTCCATCTGCTAATTTCTTACTCTTAATCATTAATAGGGATATTACAGACACTTGCGTCCTTGTGGAACCAAAGAGTGAGGAGCTCTGGCTCTTAGAGGGAGACGAGGGCAGCGATCTGTGGTGGACATGACACGGTCGATGGCTTATATACTGAAGAGATGATCACGAGAAGATGGTGAGAAGATTTCGGTCGTTGTGAGAACTTGGCACTTATCGGTTCTACGCCCGCGTGGTCAAAAGGTTACAACAACGGGTGGTTGGTGCCTGTAGCATTAGGAGGGTGACGGCGAGGCGAGGCACAGGCGATGGCCATGCTGGTCGCGGAAAAATTAGAGCGATGATTGAAACCCTGGCGGGCTGGCAGCACGTTGTCGAGCAGGGCCGAGGCAAGATGGAAGAAGGGTGTTAACGGGTGGGGCCGATGCGTCAGCGAGAGGGGGAACGGGGGAGAGAGGCAAGCTGCGTGGACCACAATGGTGTCAGGCTGGAGCGAAAAGAAGTGGGCGTCGCGTAGGCTTTCGGCCCAAAGAGTGGACGGGAAAATGAATTAGGTTTGGAAATTTTTGAAAAGGCTTAAAGGTTTGAGGAATTTCTAAACATAGTAAACGAGGTCAAAAGATTATGAATTTTTTGTGGAGGTTCCTAAATTTATTTAGTTTTTAGTAAAATTAATCCCACTTTTTCTCAGCTTTCATTTTCCCTTGAAAATTGTTTTGTTGCTGCAGTTTTTAAGAAAAACTTTTAAGCAATTAGTAGAATCAAGAAAAGTTTAAAATCCATGCCAAAATGTTTTCAAGCACTCGCAAACAGGAAACTCAAATTTAGGGTTGTTACAAAAAAACCAATCAGGAAAACAAAATCAATCTCAAAACACCACAAATAATTGAGAGATTTATCATAAGCAATATAGCAGGAAGCCTACGCGAGAGCATTATCGTGTTTATAACATGTTAAAGTCTTAGGGTCGCATTGAATAAAGCATTCAACTCATAGACAAAAGTAGACATGTAGACAAGATGTAGTCATGTAGCCTTTTCTCAACTTTATTGATATGTGTGTACGAAAGGCATAGCCCTAGCCCCACTTATACAGGGGTCCAACTAGACCCGTTCAAATTCTAAGCTGGGTTCGGAAAAGCTCGGCCTTGACATGTTATGAAAATTGTGTTTTTTAATATAAATAATATTATTTTAATTCTTTTTAGAATAAAAATTAATATTTAATTTATTTTAATAATATAAAACTTTATTATTATTTTTATTACCATTGCCGGGCTTCAGCCCGAGCCTTCCGAACGAAAATCAAGGCCAGAGCCCACGCTGTGTCGCCTATGAACAGATATAGGTCCAACAAGAATTATTCCTCTAGGACCAAGCTGCAAGAAAGGTATAGGACTCTAAATTAAGTCCATGTTTAGGCGCGTGTCCGCGTAATAATACGAAAGAGGAATTTTCTTTCTAACACCCATCACCATCTATATCCGTTTCGATGCCAAATCCAATAATACTCCCAGTGTAAAAGGTATTTACGCGAGTAGCGGCAAAAAGGAAAATGCGTTGCTTGCAGCGGGCCACGTTGAAGGAACTTTTTATTTTATTTTTGTTTTAAAGTTAACTTTCGCGAAGCTTTATTTCCATTTCGATCCTTTAACACGCGTCCATCCGTAGCGACAAAACAACATCACACGCTTATAGAATAAGTCTGCTAAATAACACTTTTGGTCACGACACTGGTCGTGGCGTGACCAAACAACAATGTCACGCCACGGGTAGTGGTGTTATAAGAGATTCCTCAAATACGGACTAACGTGACAGCGTTGTTTTGTCACGTTACGGGTGATGGCGTGGCCAAAAGAGTCAAAATTGGAAATAAAGTTTGCCGCGGTTAACTTTAAAATAAAATTAAAAAGGGTTAATTAATATAAAAAATCACGTTCAAGGGCGCCGGTCCCTTTGGGCAAAACGTGGCAGCGTTGTTTTATCACATCACGGGTGATGACGTGATCAAAGGAGTCAAAATTTGGAAACAAAGTTCGCCGAGGTTAACTTTAAAATAAAATTAAAAAGCGTTTAATTAATTAAAAAAATCACGTTCAAGGGCGCCGGTCCCTTTGGGCAAAAGCGCGACAAGCAAACTATTTGACCGATGGGGGGTGAAGGCAAAACTGAGCTGTTGTTGGACTGTTTGCTGTCCGCGTCCGGGGGTTCACCATCCACGCGCCCATCGACTGCCGACGGATCCTGCCGCGGCACGCACGTCCGCTTCAAATCCTCGCGAAAAAGCGAAAGTACCGCACTATCTCTACATACGCAGCAGCAGCAGCAGCTTTGGTGGGAATAGGACCCGGTGCGCGCGCGCGTTTCAGCGCTTGTTCCCCCTCGCTTTGCTTCTTTCTTTCTATCTATCCAGCATGGACGCGATGGCAACCTGCTCGCGATGAGAGACGGATGCGCGCATGCATGGCCTTTACTTTGTGCTAGCGCTCTCTCTCCCTCGTGTGTTCTTTTGCCTTACTTTTGTGCGAGCTCTTGATTCCGTGTGATAATGGGCATCAGTTAATTAAAAGCTAAACGGGAAAAAGTAGATGGGTTTGATCGCCTGGGATTCAGCGATCTTACGGGCGAACGTGGTCTCTACTGGCCCAGACATCTCTTGCCTTCGCTCCCTTGCCGAGTGCCGAACGGTGGGGGCAAGGATTCTTTTTCGCAGTTATGGCTTATGAGCAAACTTGCCTAGCAAAGCTAGCTATTTTTAGGAAAATGGCTCACACACTACACATTCAATCATAGAGATGATTATATCGCTTCTATGTTTATGAACTTTTGAATAATATGTTATTTCGTCCCTTGAATGAAATATCATTTATATTGATTGACAAGTTTGTGTTTTGTTCGTGAAACTCTCTATTTATGTTTATGGTGGCGTTATAAAATATTCCTAATTTTATGTTATTTGGGATACTTATGATTTATGGATCAGCACATGTATTCACTGATGACCATGTTTCACAGACCATGAATATGAGATATCAAATCAATAATGTGGACATATGTTAGAGAACATAGTGTTGGATTGACCTGCCTTGAAACACTGCAAGAATTATTATATTCTTAAGTGTTATCAGTTGGTCTCATATGGTGTATGTGAGATTCTTATACCTGAGGTCGTCAAGGTTTCCTAAATGTGTAATAGTTTACTTAGGGGGTGCCAAATGCTACTTCGGAAATAGGTAGTCATAAAGGTAGCTTTCGTTTTTACTATGGAACATGTGGAGAAATGTGAGCGATCAAGATAGAATTTGCTCCTCCTCTCTAACAGGAGCGATATCTCTGAGCCTCTCGATATGGTTGGATTAAGAAAGTGCATGGCTATACCAAATATGGTTGGTTGAGGAGTCAACTACAACTAAGTAATCCACTACAAGATCGAGCTATCATAGGATGGTACTCATCTCACCTTGAGTTCGATCCGGTGTTGTGAGACGAAGGATCAACATATGAACTTTTTAAAACTTAAATGCGATATAATCTTTATGTTTATTCAGAGTCGCTATGTCCTCACACACTTAATAAGTTGGAACAAACTAGTTCGGATTGGATCCGTTAGCGGCTTAAATCGGATTATAATCATGACGTGGTTATGCGCCCCTAATGAGTTTCTAAAGTAGGAATCTGTTAGGGGCACTTTATAAGGGAGGCATAGGGCTTTTGGAATGTTGTTGCATCATCCATCGAAACCCTATCTACCACCTTCCCGAAGGCCCTATCGTGCACTTTGGTTCAAGCACACCAGTGCACGGCGTTCCACCTATGGACATGTGGATATCATATAGGTGCTATTGCAATTCTTCGTTACTTGATTAGGATGACCGCGACGTTAAAACGTGAGGGGTTCTTTGGAGGAGACGATCGGCGGCCAAGAACGTTAGACGATCAACTACTTCCACTACATTGACCCGCGCGACGTTGGACCGAGCTACTCCAAGTCTTCTTCCACTGCACTGCGTGTCTAGTGGTAACGATCTATAACCTCTTACTCGTATGGCTTTCTGGTTTACACGGTAGAATTTTTTTACTGCGAGCTAGTGTAGCCTACCCGTATCCCAACAGTACACACGTTGTAACACCCTAGCTATGCGGAAGCCAAGATGATACCTAAAGGATTAACATACAACAACAATACGGAATAATTTCAACAATCTTTCGACTAATGACATAAAAAAATCAACATCTAACAGAATGAATATAAGAATTGAACCAGAATTCAACAACATATCAAACTCTAATTACCTAATCAAATTGAATCATCTATGATAATCCTATCAATATGCTATATGAAGATCTTAGACAATTACTAATTCAATCGTATCTTAAGGAAGGTTAACCTCAACCATCAAACTCCATTTATTACAATCCAAAGATTATCGAATGAAAAGGTAATAATAAGTTCATCTAATTAACAAGTAGATAATGTGAAGTGAATGAATGATTCGTGACTATTCCCTCCCAAGCATGTCATCTTCAATGTTTACCTAAAACAAGTAAACATGGCAAAAATGAGTTCACGACTCAGCAAGTACAACAGAATAATATGAACTATACTGAATAAGAACATAATAGAATGAACGAGTAAGAACATATCATCACATAATAGAATTCGAATGTAGAATGAATGAATAAGAATATTACATCACATAATAGAATTCGAATGTAGAATGAACGAATAAGAACATAACAATCACATAATAGAATACGAATTTAGAATAACAAAAATCATATGAATGAATGAAATGCATGAACTCCACTTCTGCTTATACCGGTATAGCTAGTGACACACCCGTCGGTGTTCACTTAGGCCTGCATTTATCAAAATGCGGGGATCCAAGGCCCGTATGAAGAACGTTTCATGACGGGGATCCAATTTGCCCACATTGAAATGGTGGGTCTTACGTGCCCAAACTGGAATTGATGGGTCTTTACATCCCACTCCCGTGGGTGAATCATGAATAATGTATGAATGAATATATGAATTTGTAAGACGAAAACTCAGAAAGTATGATTCACATACATGGAACGAAACAGAAATCAATAAAACCTACTCATAGACCATACTACTCAGTCATGGCATGAACATAAAACACACTGAACAATCAACAGCAGTACCTTACAAAATGTACTTGCCCATATTGGAATAATGGGACTTTAGTACCCACTCTCGTGGGTGAACATGAAAGAAGGAACGAATGAATATATCGAACGTAAATATACTACCGAATAATCATGGTATTGAAGGGCTACGGGTAGGCTACACTAGCGCAAATTAATAAAAATTCTACCCGTAAACCAAGATCACTGCAGATTATAGATCACGGTCTTACCACTAGACGCCAGAAAGCGGAATTGATGCAAAGACGTCAGGCAGAGTAGTCGTACTAAGTTGATGCGAAGACGTCGGGTAGAGTAGTCGTACTACTTCCTCGTCCTCGTCGCGGCGCCCCACGTCTGACTCCTCTCTTGCGGTTCGTCCAAACGCCACAGATCTGGCGCCTCAAAGGTATCCACACGTCACGGGAGGAAGCGACGACGCCGGACTACTAGATCCGCACGGCGACTAGGGCGTGGGAGGGTGGCGGCGGGGTTTGAGGATGTCACGAAAAACTCATCACCAATCGTGCGGCGCTTGCCCTCCTTTTATAGACGATCCTTACAATGGGCTTCTACTAATAGAGGCCCATTAGGACCTAATGCTCATCTAATTCGGATCCAATCCGAATTAGGCTTCAAATTTCTTAAGTGTGTGACCCTATAGGTTCACGATGTTTAGACATGACGCAGTATACATACTTGGTCAATAGTTGGTAGCGGCCTCTAGCAAGGCGTGCCAACTCCTAAACGATACACAAAGATCATATCGGACGAACCATCACAACGTTATGTACATGCCAATCCCTTTGCCTCACGATATTGATTGAGCTCCAAGTCGACCACTCTATCCCGATCCTATGATCCGGAATCCCTTAGTAGGTTAACTCTTAACCTTAAGTAGCATGGCCATGCATTTACGGATCCGATCACTCGAGGGCTCAGAGATATCTCTCTCGGTAGAGAGGGCAAATCCCATCTCGTGACCATGCCTCGCAAAGATGCTTCATGACAAACCCAAAGCTACCTTTATAACTACCCATTACGGAGTAGCGTTTGATAGCCCCTAAGTAGGTCGATTCACATCTCAAGTACATGCGACAATCTCAGGTCTAAGGACAAGGCGTACACATTGTGTAGAGAGAACCATAAGTATAATTGTTATGTCTCATGTTGGGTCGGTCCAACCCCATGTTCTAAACATGTGTCCACATTATTGGTTTGACATCTCCATGTCTATGACCTGTGAAACATGGTCATCAACCGATACATGTGCTAATCCATCATTCACGTGTGTCCTCACATGAACTCCGGCTAGGGACAACTTTAGAATAACCATATAAGTAAAGAGTTTCACAAACAAGTCACATACTTGTTAATCAACACAAAGGTAATATTCAGGAACATTTATTAAATCATGGATACAATGAAATATCATCATCTCTATGATTGCCTCTAGGGCATATCTCCAACATCTCCCACTTGCACTAGAGTCAATCTAGAAGATATCTAATACCCATAGCTCTTGTGTGTGCCTCATGCTTAGGTCGTGAGAGAGGCTTCGTCAAAGGATCTCAAATATTCAAATCCGTGTGTATTTTGCATATCTTTAAATCTCCTCGATTGAGGATCTCTCGAATGAGATGAAACCGCCCTTGATATGTGTTTGTTCTTTTGGTGATTCCTCGGCTCCTTGGCTTGCTTAATGGCCCCTTGTTATCACGATAAATGTGAGCACCGGATTTATTAAGCTCATAATACTTAGTCATCCAATTGACCCTAGTATTATCAACCAAATAAACCCGGTCTCGAGAGATGTATACTTCTCGAATGCAGATACATACCTCACAACAAAAGAATGTATCAATTCCATACAACACATAGTACATAAGCAACAAAACCGAAGTTAATACTAATAAAGGAATAGGTCATTACAAAAGAGGGCCTTACGGCCAAATAACAACAAGACTACAAAGATACACAATGAAGCAAAAGTGCCATAAGATGGCCATAACAAAAGCCAATTAGTGTGCCTTTACCCACAAGGCAACTAACCGGACCGCCAAGCTAGTCGTCAAACCCGAAGCACATCTCGCAAGAGTGAAGCCCTTGGGGCTCACCTCCTTCCTCTGCAACAAAAGCCACAAAAATGCCACAACCACGGGCAGATGAGTACATAAAGTACTCCGCAAGACTTACGTGTAAGATAACAGAACTATAAATAGCTACATGCAAGCTTTATTTAAGTGGATGAGACTTTGGACTCATTTTAGCATAAAGCAAGTTTCATTTGCAATAATATAATAGATTGAAGGCAATTTGACAAAGCATTTTAATTGTTGAAATTCAACGAGGTAGATAACATAGTAACAACAACAAGAACAACCTAGAAGTGACTAACCCAAGTCACCACAACAATAGCATGAACTCCCCGTTCATACCAACCATGTCAAGTTTTAATTAAAGGTTGTAGTCTAATTCTTACGGGAAATAACCAAGCGTGTCCATAACCTAGGACGAGGCTATTCGAATAGTTTTATCCCTGCAGGGTGTACCACTGTACCCACACGTCAGACCGCCTTTCCTTTAGGCACACTACCTTTGGTATGCCGGCACGGCTAAGTCCTACGAGACATTTCCAATGGACAATGCTAATTCGAAGTCGCACAACCCACGGGAGAAGGAGACATCACACAACCTTCCCAGGAAGCTAATGCTCCTCCCACATCACACACACATTTTATCTTTAAAACACACCAACCAAAGCGACCCCAATTAACACCGCCCAAAGTACTTAGTCAAGAGGGTTCCATATGCCCTCGTGTGGTTATACATAAAATTGCTTGGATCAATGGCGCAAGAATTCGGTCCTTGTTGACTCGGGCATACCACCACATCCAAAAACCACACCATCCATCCAATATGCCCAAGTCTAAATCAATCTTTTATTTTCAGTTTTTGATTTTACAAATTAAATCAAAGCACAAGTCTTTGGACATATAGGAGTAATAATCGTTTTGAGTGATCAAGACCATCGACTAAGTCGATGATCGCCCATTACTACCGTTATCTAAGCATTGCTAAGCATGACACCGTAAAAGCAATAAAAGAGCATACTTAAATCACCGGCTCTAATTCACCAGCGATATTAGTAACTTATGGTTTGTGGCAGGGTAACAATTTAGGGCAACTATGCAATAGGAATAGCTACCTCTAAGCGATAAAATACTTTGACACAAAAGCATGCATACATACAACTTAAACAAAATATTAGACTTTAAAGTAGTGGGACAATGATGGAAATGATCAAACTGCTTGCCTTGCTGTTGCTGGCCAAATTATTGCTGAGGATCACTCACGGGTTCAATACACCGTCGGCACCTAATCGAAAAGACGAAAAGATTCGATAAGAACGGCGAAAACAACAAAGACAACACAGCAAACAAACTCCAAACACTCTGAATTTTCTACAGCAGCAAGAGGGTGATTTTAGGAATTTAGCAACAAGAACCAATTGATTTGGATTCTTAATGCAAAAGATATGAGCAAAACAATTCTGCTCAAGCCCTAAAAATACCAAACCGCACTATTCACTAATTTAATTATGAGGCAACATTTTCTAGAAAAGTGGTGACACTGAAACTTTTACAGCAAAACCAGCACCTCATGAGATGAATAACACAATTGAGTTCATCTCATTTGGAGCTAGATTGCACTTTCTACCATTTTTCAAAAACAAGAACTTGAACAAAATTGTAATGCACAAGTCCTCATTTTTATAACAGCAACGAGCTCAAAACTAATTTTCATAGTAAGTTCATTAATAGAGGAAACCAACAAAGTTGGATTCACTCAAAAATAATCTACTGAGCATTAGTTATGTATTTTACAAGTTAAACATTAGTTTGGGTGTATATTTGAAGTTAGTTTTAAAATCTATTTGCAAAACTGTGTTTTGAGCTGAACTGGGCTCTTAACCATTTTTAGATTAAAGTCCAGTCAAGCCAGAGCTAACAAAATTTGACTCACCCTATTTGGATTGAAATTGAATTAGTTATGCATTTTTAAAGTTCCTACCCTTTTAGGTTTACAAATAAGTGCCATGGAATTTCTAAACTTCCAAAACAGAGGGAGGACGTGAACAGATTGATTTAAATCCAACGCCCAAGACCTCGAGAGGAAGAGGAGCGCGCAGCGCTGCAAGCAGTCCAGAGAACATGGGCCGTTGATCTTGGATCCAACGGTCCATGTCCTCCTGCCACATTGCAAGAACGGAGGGGGAGGTCGTGGCCGTTGATCTCGCATCCAACGAACCACAACACATGAGGAGGACCGGATGGTTCAGATCAAGCGAGGGAGGTCTGGCGGTGAGATCTTCCAAAGGAAGATCTAAACTATCAAGATCTCCCCAAGGAAGATCTACAGTCGGTCAGACCTCTCGAGGAGATCTGGGACGGTCCAGATTTTCCAAGGGAGGACCTTAATGGTCTAGATTGTCCTAGGGAGGACCTTAACGGTCAAGACAACAACAAAGAGGTCCTGGGCGGTTCAGATCCACTTGGGGTGGTCCTGAACGGCCAAGATCTAACAAAGGGAGGTCCTAAGCGGCTCAGATTTCCACTAGGAGGTCTAGGCGGCTAAGATTTACCCGAGGAGGTCCACAAAGGTTGAGAGGACCTCGGGGAGGTCCTACACGGTGGAGATCAACACAGGGAGGACCTTAACGGCTAAGATCTCCCACAAGGAGGTCCTAGCGGTCAAGATCGCAAGGAGGGAGGTCCTAGGGGTTGTCCTTACAAAAGACCAGGGGTGGTCTTTTGCAAAGAGGACCCCGAGGAGGTCCAAGATGGCTAAGATGGCCCGAGGAGGTCCCCGTGAGACCTAAGATGGGCGGCACAAGACCTCGCGACGCAAAGACTAAGGACACATTAAAAGCTACAATGATTGGAGGTGATTAGCCAAAATGGGGAGGTCTTTGTCTTAACGACAAAGGCCGCGGTGCCATGGTCGTCCGACAAAATCCCGAGAGGCTACCAAGGCTCGACGCGGCGATGAGGACTTCACCGCGCCATCCAGGACACCAACGCAGCGCAATAGTGTTGCTGACACGCCAGACCATTCCCGGCGAGGTGGCCTGAGCGGCGACGAGCCGTAGATTGGCGGCGCAAAACACACGGCCAAAACACAAACAATGATAATGAGCTCCGCAATAACATTCAAGCGTGTGCCAAGCTCGCAACAACATACATGCAAGTGCCCGAGCTAAAGGACTACCAGAGGGTTACCGGAGGTCGCGTGGGGTGCCAAGATGTTGGGGGCGTGGAGGACCGGAGTTGGGAAGAAGGGTTGCTCCACGGCCAACTCCAAGCTCCAAGCTCCAAGTTAGGCCTCTTCAAAATGTCAACCCAAATGGGGTTAGGGTTAACTCGGGAGGTGCTGGGGAGCACAAAGTGAACAAGAGGTTGAAGAGGAGCCATCAAGCCTCGCCACCGAGGAGCTCCAAGGACTTCAACAATGGCGGCCAAAAGGGTAGGTCGGTGGAGGAGTTGCTCACCCAGTAGCAGCAAGGCCAAGCTCAATGGTGTGTAAAAGAAGCCAAGGGCATCGGTGGGGGTTTTATAGCTAGGGCAAAAGAGGTCTGGACCACGGGTTAAGCTCATGGTGAGCTTAGCCCAAGGAGGTCCACGGAAGGTCCATGGAGTTGGACAAGATGGATGGGACAGAGTAGGTAGGTCGAGCATGGGCTAGGGCGGAAGGCACCGACATGCATTAAATGCGACAGCATAGAGCCGTTGGACAAGACATGCCATCGACCTCCTCATCGCCATGGCGGCGCGCCAGAGCTAGGAGAAGAACAGGCATGCCTCCCAACCGTTGGATAAGAACACGAGGAGGACATGACCCTCGGTTTGATTTGAAGCAGTAAGGTTCAAAATGGAAGGGAGGAGGTCACACCACCCGATTTGGAAAGGGAGGTCGTGGCCCTCCGATTTCCATAACGCGATGACAAGACGTGGAAAAAGGGGACAGAGGTCCAAGGCGTTGATTTCAATCCAGCGGTCACGGACCTCCAGGGAGGACTTAACGACGGCCTTAGAACATGAGGGGAGGTCATGGCCTTTGGATTAAATACAAGGGCACACAACCAAAGGGAGGTCTCGAGGCTTTGCGTGAAGTGCGAGGGAGGTCAAGACCTTTGGATTTTGATCCAACGGTGGTGATCAAAACAGGGGAGGTCCTGAGCCTCGCACGTGGCGCAAAGGAGGTCTTGGGCTTGCACAACACACACGGGAGGTCATGGCCATTAGATTTAGATCTAAGGGCAACGACCTCACGTGCGCGGAAGGACCTAGCTGTGATGTTTTTCAGAGGAGGTCGTGGCCTTTGGATGTAAATCCAACGGCGCACAACATGAAATAGGGGAGGTTTTGTGCGCTGGACATTTTGAGGGGAGGTCGTGGGCTGTTGGATCTGATCCAACGGCTACGACCTCAAGTGAGTGCAAAGGGAGGTCTGATAGTTAGCTTAAGAGGAGGAGGTCAGGAGCGGTTGGATGTAAATCCAACAGCTATGACCTCGCCAAGGTGGAAGGTGGTCTTTGAGGTTCGATAACAAGGGGAGGTCAGGGCCGGTTGGATCTTAATCCAAGGGCTATGACCTGGACAAGGTGAGGAGGTCTTTGGGATTTAACACGTGGAGGTCATGACCGTGGATCTTTGATCCAACGGTTCGACACTGATGAGGTGGGAAAGCCTTTACTGTGTTGACCGCGAGGAGGTCTGGCGCCCACGTTGACGAGGAGGTCCACGCGGTCCAAAGGACTTCGAAGGGGAGGTCCTGGGTGCGTTGGTTGAGGGGGAGGTCGTGGCCTTTGGATTGGATCCAACGGCTATGACCTCATCAAGGTGGGGAAGGAGGTCAGATGGGGTTGGGTTGGACCGGTTGCAAAGTGGCTAGCCCAAGGAGCATGTAGGCTTTTAAATTTAGTTTTTAACAAATGAAACTTAGCAGAATTATTTGAGATAGCAAATGAACTCCAAATTTAATGAAATTTTAACTGGAGCTTGCTGACAATGAGATTAACCTTGCATAAAATTTCCAGAGGTTATTATGCAATGCATTTTCTCAGGAAATTCGTTAAGGTTGTTTAAAGGATTGTTTTACCTCCAAAATTTATCAAACTAGTTTTGCAACTTGTGATATTTTTCAGAGGGTCCCACATCAGTTTTGGGACTAAGGAAAATATATCCCAATGTTTGACACCAGATTTAGATAATTGGAAAAATGAATTTGACTTTTGGGTCAACAAGAGCTTTGTGTTTTTGGATTACACAACTCTTGGACCAGAACTACATGAGAAATTAGGGGTTTTCAAGATGTGGGAAAAAGTTTTAATTTCTACACATATAATTATACTTCAATAAACCCAGATTGTACATTTGGGATGTTACAATAAAGATCCAGAGGACTGCACGCACTAGGAACCACACCTAGTTGATTATGAACTTCCTTATCCAAACACCTTCCTTTCGCTTGTGGCATAATGTACTAAACCTCCGTTGTAGAGTCGAAGCAGTCTCTCGCTTGGAACTCTTCCAATCGATCGCACCACTGCTCAAAATGAACACAAAACCCGATTGCGATTTGTAATCGTCTTTGTCGGTTTGGAAGCTTGCATCGGTGTAACCATTTACAACGAGCTCTTCCTCACCTCCAGAGACTAGGAACACATCCTTAGTTCTTCTCAAATACTTGAGGATGTTTTTAACATTGTCAAATGACTCTCAGGGATCACTGTATCTCGCCGTAACACTTAGAGCATAGGAAACATCTGGGCAGTACATATCATAGCATACATGATAGATCCAATGGCGAAGCATATGGAATCTTACTCATGCGATCTCGCTCATCGCTTGTCGAAGGACACCGAAGTCTTGCCAAGATTTATGCCATGAGACATGGGCAAGAACCCTTTCTTTGCCTCCTTCATGTTGAACCGTTTCAACACTTTGTCAATATAAGTACTCTGGCTTAATCCTATTAGCCTTTTTGATCTATCTCTATAGATCTTAATACCCAAAATATATGCCGCTTCCCCTAAGTCCTTCATTGAAAAACTATTTTTTAGTGAGGTCTTAACGGACTCGAGCATAGGAATATCATTTCCAATCAGTAATATGTCATCTACATATAAGATTAGAAATACGAGCGAGCTCCCACTTGCCTTCTTGTAAACACAAGATTCTTCTTCGTTTTTGATGAACCCAAACCCTTTGACCACTTCATCAAAACGAATGTTCCAACTCCGAGATGCTTGCTTCAATCCATAAATGAATTTTTGAAGTTTGCATACTTTTCTAGCATTGATTGATCGACAAAACCCTCGTCAGTATCATATACACATCCTCGGTTAAATTTCCATTAAGGAAAGCCGTTTTGACATCCATCTGCCATATCTCATAGTCGAAATATGCAGCAATAGCTAGAATGATCCGTATAGATTTAAGCATCGCCACAAAGCAGAAGGTCTCATCGTAGTCAACTCCTTGAACTTGCCGAAACCTTTTTGCATAAGTCGAGCTTTATGGATATGAACATTTCCATCCATATCAATCTTCCTTTTATAGATCCATTTGCACTCTATGGTTTTAACACCATCGAGTAGGTCAACCAAGTTCCAAACTTGATTCTCTCCCATGGATGCTATCTCGGATCTCATGGCACTATGCCATTTCTCGAGTCTGGTCCATCATTGCTTCCGTGATAGGTCGTGAGGCTCATCATTGTCTAACAATAACATATCTCGCGACATGGAGCCTTCCGACCTTCGTGGTGGTGGTGCTTCCTTTGCCATGGGTTCTCAACTTGTTCTCGCCACGTGGGCATCATTCGTCGAAGTCTTCCCGATTGGTTCATCTTGAACCTCTTCAAGCCGCACCGCTTCTTCCACTTGTCTCCCTGTTGAGAAACTCTTTTCTAGGAAAACACCACTTGAGCGACAAACACTTTGCCCTCTAGTTGGTTGTAGAAGTAATATCCAAAGGTTTCCTTCGGATATCCCACGAAAATGCATTTATCCGACTTGGGTGTGAGCTTGTCCGATCAGTAGTAAACGACAAACGCCTCACATCCCCAAATCTTTAGAAAAGACAAACCGTGACTCTTCCGGTCCATATCTCATATGGTGTCTTAACTACGGATTTAGACGGTACTTATTAAGTGTGAAAGTGCTGCTTTCTAGAGCGTAACCCCAAAATGATAATGGTAGATCCGATCGACTCATCATCGATCGAACCATTCCAACAAGGTCCGACACACCGCCGGATACCCGTTTCTTTGAGGCGTTAAGGCGGTGTTAGTCAGGAACAATTCCGCAACTCTTGGATGATTGCTAAATTCATGACTCAAATACTCGCCACCACGATCGATCGCAGAGCCTTAATTTTCTTGGCACGTTGATTTTCAACTTCATTACGGAACTCTTTGAACTTTTCAAAAGTTTCAGACTTATCTTCATTAAGTAGACATAGCCATATCTACTAAAATCATCGATGAAAGTTATGAAGTAATGAAATCCTCCTCTAGCAGTCGTGCTCATTGGTCCACATACATCAGTATGTATGATTTCCAACAAGTCTGACGCCCTCTCAAAAGAACCTTTGAAAGGTGACTTGGTCATCTTACCAAGCAAACAAGCTTCACATGTCTCAGATGATTCAAAATCAAACGGGTTAGAAGACCATCATCATGGAGCTTCTTCATGCGCTTTTCACTTATGTGACCCAAACAACAATGCCAAACATAGGTGGGATTCAAATCATTAGGTCAAGTCTTTTAGCATTTATGTTAAAGATGGGTGCATCATCAAGATTTAAAATAAATAACCCATTCACAATGGGCTAAAAGCCACAAACATTTCATTTTAGAGATCAAACAACCATTGTCTTTACTTGCAAATGAATAACCATCTCTCATCAAACATGAGGGGATAAAATGTTTCGACTCATACTAGGAACATAATAACAATTATTCAATTCCATAATAAATCTTGAAGGAAGCTGAAGTTGCATGGTGCCGACGGTCAACGCAAAGAACCCTTGCTTTATTTCCGACGCGAAAATCAACTTCACCTCTTGCGACTCCTCTACTTCTTATTAGCCCTCGTGATCGAGTTGCAAATGTGAGCAAGCGATCCAGATCAAATACCCAAGAGTTAATAGGAGAATCAGCGAGAAAATGTCTAAAACATTTATGACAAGTGTACCATGGGTGGAAGTCTTACTCCCGGCCTTCTTCTTGCATTCCTAATCCGTGTACTTCTTGCAGTTTCTCTTCGGTGGCGATTTCTTTACAATAGAAGCATATCTGTCTCGGCTCGAGTCCAAAGATTAGGCTTAGGCGTTGGCCGAGATCATATCTTTAACCTTGCCCTTATTCTTTGCCCATGGCTTCCTACCCTTTTTCTTGAAGTGGACTTGTTCTCAGACAACCATCACATGGCTAGGGCTCGCACACTTCTTAATGTCACTCTCTGCTTTGTTTTGAGCATCCCACAAAGCTCATTAAGGCCCTTTTCCACCCCATGCATATGGTAGTTCAAATGAAATGTCCATAGCTAGGTGGAAGAGACGCCAAATGAAATCGATTGCCAACTCTTGGCTAATTGGAAAACCAAGTTTATCCAAAGTCGATCAGAACCAACCATTTTGATCACATGTGGGCCTCACGGTGCACCTTCGTTAACTTGCATTCCGTAAAAGCCTTAGAGACATTGAATCGTTCATCTGGCTCAGGTCTCGAACATGTCCTAAGCGCCATGATCATATCATACGCTTCGATCCTCAAACCGCTTTTGAAGGTCGGGTTCCATGCATGCAAGCATAAGACACTAACCTCAAGAGAGTCATCACATGCTTTCTTGTGGCGGTTTTAACAAAGAAGAACAAGACTTGTTAGCGAGCTCTTCGGGATTGGGGTGTCCAGAATGTTTTCCTTTTATATGCCCCGAGAACAATTTCGAGTTACGGACCCATCCAGAATAGTTTGTTCCATTTAATTTTTCTTTCTCAAGAATCGATCAAAAGCAAAAAGGGTGCGCTTGTGGTTGCTAGATGCCATTGATCTACAATAGGAAATGCAAAATACTAAGACAAATAAAACCATGATAGAGTAAACTATATTAAACAATTTAATAGAATGTACTCCCACTAAAATCAACATCCTCTATTGATTCTTAGTGATTCAAGATCCGCAATTAACGAGTCTACTAGTGAGCTTTTGCATCACCGCTAGAGACAAGTTAATTGATAAGCAACACCTTACTAATCATATCTCTATATGACTCTTGTTGTTGGGTGACATCTCTATGCCCTGGCGCCCAACCTTTATGCCCCAAGGCCCATAACCTTTATGATAACCTTGTTAAGTTCACCAACCCTTATGCATGTAGGTATCCGATACAAACCCATCTAGTCAAGGAAAGTCGATGGTGCCCTAATTTTATAGACCCACCATCAATTTACAAGACATGGGATGGTGCAAAGTTTAGTTGGGAGGGCATATGTTTAACTTAACATTTTGTGAGGATCGCTATACTTCTACCATTTAAACATGCATAGGAGTAAAACAAACAGAATAGCATTCACAGTTGTGACTCAAGATGGCCCATTTTCTCATGGTGATCTCCATCGCCATAGAATCTGGCCCACCATGATGATCTCCATCTCCATGGTTAATGTGTGCCATCCTTCCAAGTGATGTGTCCTCCGAGTACTAATATAAGCTATTATTCATAACAAACTAGTAATAAAATACATGGATATAAGGAATCATCACAAGTCGGCACGCAGTAGTTAATACAATACTTTGACAACACAATGGCTCCGGTAGTGTTGCGAACCCACTTACACGCAGTCATGAAAATATTACAAACATGCATCACATACACATTAGGCTATCTTGGTCACATACATCCTGCAAAAACAAGTTATGCATAGAATCGCAATCTACCGGATAAGGGGTCGAGGGGGTTTCCCCCCGCGGGGTTCAAAGGGGCAGCGCCCCGGACATTCGTAAAAAAAACAGAGATCCAATCTATGCAATTTTTACTTAGGATTTTGATCAACAAATCATATTTACCACAAATCGACTATTGTTCCGATTCGACCAATTTGTATTGATCTTCGCATTCCGCAGCCGGTTTTACGTGTCACTATCTACCCCGATGGCGAATCCGACCGGTAGGGGTATGTTGTTTCACGACCTTAGCAGCGTGATCACGGAACATCGATTATCAATCTAGGTTCCGATTCGACCAATCATATTGATCTTCTCATTCCATGACGGTTTTATGTGTCACCGTCTCACCCCGATGGCGAATCCGACCGGTAGGGTATGTTGTTTCACGACCTTAGCAGCATGATCACGGAAACCAGATCAATCCATTACCAGAACTATACAATCGATCACATCGATCATACCGACTTACATATCGCCATATGCAAATCACCGAACCTATAACTTGACAAAGAACCGCTCGATACCATCGAAGGGCTACGGGTAGGCTACACTAGCGCAAATTAATAAAAATTCTACCAGAAACCAAGATCACTCGCAGTTATAGATCACGATCTTACCACTAGACGCAGCAGTGCGGAATTGATGCGAAGACGTCGAGGCAGAGTAGTCGACTAAGTTGATGCAAAGACGCGTCGGGTAGAGTAGTTGTACTACTTCCTCGTCCTCGTCGCGGCCCCACGTCTGACTCCTCTCTTGCGGTTCGTCCAAACGCCACAGATGCGGCGCCCCAAAGGTATCCACACGTGCGGAGGAAGCGACGCGACGGGACTACTAGATCGCACGAGCGACTAGAGGCGTGGGAGGGTGGCGGCAGGGTTTGAGGATGTCACGAAAAACTCATCACCAATCTCATGCGCCCTTGCCCTCCTTTTATAGACGTCCTTACAATGGGCTTCTACTAATAGAGGCCCATTAGGACCCAATGCTTGATCTAATTCGGATCCAATCCGAATTAGGCTCTAAACTCTTAAGTGTGTGACCCTATAGGTTCACGTATGTTTAGACATGACGCGAGTATACATACTTGGTCAATAGTTGGTAGCGGCCTCTAGCAAGACGTGCCAACTCCTAAACGCATACAAAGATCATATCGGACGAACCATCACAACGTTATGTACATGCCAATCCCTTTGCCTCACGATATTCGGCCGAGCTCCAAGTCGACCACTCTATCCCGATCCTATGATCCGGAATCCCTTAGTAGGTTAACTCTTAACCTTAAGTAGCATGGCCATGCATTTACGGATCCGATCACTCGAGGGCTCAGAGATATCTCTCTCGTAGAGAGGGCAAATCCCATCTCGTGACCATGCCTCGCAAACATGCTTCATGACAAACCCGAAAGCTACCTTTATAACTACCCGATTCATTTTGAGTAACGTTTGATAGCCCCTAAGTAGGTCGATTCACATCTCAAGTACATGCGACAATCTCGTGTCTAAGGACAAAGGCGTACACATTGTGTAGAGAGAACCATAAGTATAATTGTTATGTCTCATGTTGGGTCGGTCCAACCCCATGTTCTAAACATGTGTCGACATTATTGGTTTGACATCTCCATGTCTATGACACTGTGAAACATGGTCATCAACCGATACATGTGCTAATCCATCATTCACGTGTGTCCTCACATGAACTCCGACTAGGGACAACTTTAGAATAACCATATAAGTAAAGAGTTTCACAAACAAGTCACATACTTGTTAATCAACACAAAGGTAATATTCAAGGAACATTTATTAAATCATGGATACAATGAAATATCATCATCTCTATGATTGCCTCTAGGGCATATCTCCAACAGGTATATCAACTATAAAAGGAAACAAGAAATACCGGAATTACCCATTTCATAATCACCCATCAAGTGAAACAAACAACAATAAAGACAATTCAATTATACTTGCCTTTCGAACTGCGATGTGTTAGGAGGCAAGGATGAAGTCTCTAATCTCGAATTCCCTCCTCCTACACAATTTAATTGCTTGAATAAGAAACAACGTGAATAGGGCGCTACTCGCAACGGCTAATCTCATATTCCTAAACCCAAGGTTCATATAATTGCTCTATCCGAATTAACCAACAGTTTAGCAGGACATTAAACTGGATAACGGTACTAAAAATATCATATCTTTTGCTCTGTGAATCGAAAAGGAGTGATCTCAGATCCTATGGAAAGGTAACGAAATCCTCCACAATAGTCTAGTTGGCTGAATCCTCTAATTCGGCCAACAACTTAGACTAACAATCAAATGAAAGTCTAATACATAAACTGTATAGCGAATTGGACAAGAGTAGTAAAAATATCATAACTTTTTATTAGATTAACCAAAATCCAAGATTCTTATCATTATGGAAAGCTAAGAATATAACCTTCAAAAGTCTAGTTGGCATGAAACTCAGATTTTACCTTTAACAAAAAGTGGCACAGGTCAAATCTCTTGTCGTAACTCCGACATACAATATGGACAGTCAAATTGAAACGTACATAACTTTTGTTCTACAAATCCAAAAAGGGTGTTCTTTAATAATCATGAAAGCTAATGGAATTACCTACAGAAGTAGTTTTGGGCAAAATCCCTGAATCGGCCTTTATCTAATTTCAATTTATTTAATACCACGACTGCTATAACCTGTCAGGATTTCGGGACAGCAGCAAAGAAACTATTGTAACTTCCAAACCATTGATCCAAATGATGTGATCTCAGATCCTAAAGAAACCTAATTACGTAACCCACAAATCTCTAGGAGACCAAAAACTCTAATTTCACACGGAACTAATCCAAAACTACAGATCAACCGAATCGCAAATTACCGATCCTCAGAATGCTTTCTACCGAACAACGATCTAATAAACCAAATGGAGAAGAAAAGAATGGTCACCCTTGAAGATCGAGATGAGGAGGTGACAACCCAGCAAAATCCCCACGAAATTCCTTCTTCTCTTCCTTTCTTCTTCTTCTCTTCTTCTTCCTCCCGATGGCCGGCAGCACGGAGCAACAAAGGGGGCGACATGGAGGGCGTGGCAGCAGGGGAGAGGGTTTACTACAGTGGCGATGGCGCTACAGTAGCCGCGTGCTACAGTAAATAGTGCCTAGGGTTTGGTTGCCCCTCTCTTAAACCAGCTTCCCACTTAGGCCAAAAAATGTGGGCCGAAAGCCCAAGATTATTTCTCCTTTAAAAAATCTGATTTCTCTTTTTAATTCCTGTTAAATACTTTTCTCATTTCAATTAATTCTCTAATGTTAAACAGAATATTACACACGTACTATGAGATGATCTTCTCACACCCAATCCTACCCATGATCTGCACCAACAACTTTTAATCTACACCATCCAACAAGTGTTATACCCATATACAACAAAAGGTTGGTGTGTATAGCAGTGCCGCTATTTTTAACACTCTAAAAAAATAAGGCTAACTATTTTTATCTTTACGAAATATCTCTCGTTAGGCAAGGCTATAGCTTCCCTTGCTTAAGATCCAACCACTGTACTCGACTTCTAGTCAAGCATGTGAGTGCTCATGCCATTCAACAAGAGATGGGAGCATCTGAACTACATTCACATCCCCTGACGCAAAAGCTAGTCAAATTTTGATCATGCTCGTCTATTTTTTCTGCTTTTCTGCAGTCCTTGCTGCCATCAAAAGGGAGTACCACAGATAGTTCTGGGCATAAGCAATTGCCGGGCTCGCACCATCTCGATCAACTGCTGCAATGGGGCGACAACCAGAAAACGTGGGGTGCTTCATGCTTGAATCCAATGCGGATAAGCTCGTACTTGTTCTTGCCCAACCCCCTCCCCAAAAAAAAGTTTCTCTCGACTCCTCAAATGATGCAGTAATCTCCCCCCCTCCAGAAATGATGTAGTTATTCAATCTTGAGGTACTCCTCGTTGTCGACCGTGTGCTACCATCTGATCCCCTCTGTCATGTACAATCTGTTTTCGCACGTAACGGGTTTGTTTGGTTGGTGTCCAGATTCAATATCGAGAAAAAGTGGTGCGGAGGTAGCGCTAAAAGTAGATGATTTTTACCGACTGCATAAATCAAGATGAGTTGTTTAGTTGGAAACCTATGCCTAAAATTGGTGAATGAAAAATAAAACGTTGAATCGAAACAACGAATGGTGGATGGAGCTGCCTGGCTCCTAGGCGTCTGTTTTTAGCGCCTGGGCCTGGGAAGTTACCTAGCTTGGCTACGGTGCATGAAATCGAACCAAACAGCTTCGCAGCGATCTCTCGACTACATCCTCATCAGCAAGTTGGCCCAGGTAGCGAAGCAAACACGTCCAACGTCTTTGGACATACATGTTTATGTCCCAGGACAGTACACAGAAAATTTCATACCAAGACAACAACCTGATTAGGATACACATGTCGTCCAGCGAGTTCTGATCACGGGCATCTTTCCCTTCCGTCAGCACAAGAAATGCTTCGTTTATTCTTTCTTTTTTGATCTTGTAGAACAGTCATCTTCATTTCCAAAAAGGACACACGTCAAGAATAGAGAAAATCGCTTATAAATAAGGCGTAGATTGTTGGGAATTGGGATGCCTGCTGTTATAACTCCATGCAGCATATCGAGAGCGGATGTGTCGAGAGGGCGGAGTATCCGGTGAAAATGTAAATCGGTCAAAACGATTATGATTATGACATGTAGTTGATAATTTTTCCCTCTCAAAACTATGGACAGATTATAGAAGCGTATCTCGGTGTGATGGCCGCAGAGGAATGTGACACCTGCACCACCCGTTCACAAAAAGCAAACGTCTAAAGTTTTGTCCACTACTAGGAGCACCCCCAAGCAGAATTATTCCCTCTCCTATGACTCTCGCTCTCCTCCATTCATACTCTATATATTCATACACATCCCTCCAAATAATCCATTGCGTTGCTATTTGATTATGAAATAAACTGGATTGGCTGCCCTTGGTTAGTTTGTTGCCTAAACGACACCTTCCCTTTGCTTCATCCCCATCTCCTTGGAGGGGTAATTGACAGATCAACCAGTCCGAGTGTGTACGTGCATTGCGAGGGCCAGCATGCAACTCCACTCGTCGCCGGCGAGGGCATTCGTCCACGGCGGTTCACTGTGGCGCAATCCTTCACTGAAAGGTGATCTCTGTTTCTACCATGTCTTTGTTTGTGCTAGCTTGTTTTGTTTGGCTAAACGCTTCTTCTATACGTGCTACATATATCCAATAGGAATTTCAGACTCTTAGGACGCATCCGCTTGTGTTCTTAATGATCCGTACATCTTATCTCCCCGAAAGAGCATGGAAATGCCTTGCTATAATGCTATTCTCAAGTGTCATCTGGTAGCAGCAGCAGCTTCTTGTCTGTCATCACGCGCAGTTTGAGATGGCTGGTGCAGTCTGAGCCCATCCATCATCTATCTGTGTACAAACTGTTTCGTTCGGCCGTTGTAGGGTGTAATCTTATTGCAGGCTTGATTGTATATATACGACAGTGTTTGGTTCGGTTGTTTTGCTCCGTAATCAGAAGACTAGATGGTAAAAAAAATGCATTGGATCGTGTTTGGTTGAGATGGGCGTAATCACAGCACGTAGATGGAAAGAAAATTTGCTAATAGAGAGCTCTCCATCAGCCGTTGATCGCTCCGGATCACCTCTGAACTGACAGCGGATGGGCCAGGGTTAGGGGTGGATAACGAGCTAGCTCGACTTGGTGAAACTCGTTAAGGAAACGAGCTCGGCTCGGCTCGTTAAGCTAACGAGCAGAATAGCCAGCTCAGCTCGTTCAAACCCATTAGCTCGGCTCGTTAGACTTGTTAGGCTCATTAATGGACCATCGTGGCTAAGCAAAAGAACCCTGATGATCCAAAGTTGCAACTTGCAAACACTGGAACACATAGCAATGAAAATGCAATTCTCTATAATGCACAGCAAGATGGCCAAATAGAAGCTATATGATCATTATCAAACCATCCAACAACCCATACTTACAAAGCTAGGAAATGAAGCAAGGGCAAATGCAAGCTTTCACGGCCAGACTCCAAATCCCCCACAACCTCCGCCTCTGCCTCCGCCTCCTCCTCGTCGCTCTCGACGGTGCTCGTCGCTGAGGCAGGGGAGGGTTCTCAGACCTTCTCCACCTGCCCTTGGGGGACATCGGCGGCGCGCACGAGGTGGGGCCTTGCGCTGCCCTTGTCATGGCACTTTCGGAGGACGAGGAAGGTGGGCGAGGTGAAGGGCTGGAGGCGGAGCGGGCGGGAGGGCATCGCTGTCGGGCCCGGACTGAAGCCGGGGCAGGAGACCGCGTGGCGGTGTGGGCGTGAGGATTGGGGAGTGCCGAGTGCGGCCGTGCAAGTGTGGTGCGGGGAATGCCTTGGGGTTGCACACTTGCGCATAACGACATAAGGGTTAGGGTTGGGCCATTGGGAGCTCGGGCCAACCAAGGAGCATTGCATTGGGCTAGCCTGCTCTAGTGCTCAATGTGTTGGTTTTTTAACGGGCTAAACGAGCTCAATGAGCCACCCGCAAGTCAGCTCAAACTTGACTCGTTAATAAAACGAGTTAAACTGCTAGCTCGGCTCGACTCGGCTCATTAAATAACCGAGTTCGAGTCGAGTCCTTAATGAACCGAGTTAGCTCGTAAGTTTCGAGCCCTTTTTTTTAAGGTCCTCTCCAACTTCATTTTTTTCCACGTAGATGGCCCATTCCGCTCGAAACCGGGTGTAATCCGAAACCAATACGGGCGTGGCAAGGCATTCGCGAATCGCAAGCCCTCCTCCCAACGCGACGCAGAAAAAGAAAGAAAAGGCACCTGACCCGATCCCTCTTCCTCACGCGCGAGGCTAGGGCGAGAATAGGTGGCGGCGCCGACCGGCCGGCGCAGATCGGGTTAGCGGCGCTGGGGTTAGGGCAGAACCATGGTGGAGGTACGGGATCGGCACCGATCTGCGGCAGCGGATGAAGTGCAGAGCAGCGCGGGCAGCTGCCGGGAGGAGGTGTGCGGTGTCGCCGAACGGTGCTCCCTCGACTCCTCTCCCACTCTGCCTCCTCTCATCTTTCTCCTCCAGGTGCGATGAGTTGACAATGAAGGCCACGCTCTAATCTGCTGCGCACCTTTGATTTGCTCTGGACCAATTTTGTTTCGAATCTTCCATCCAATCCATTCTTTTTTTTTAGTTTTCGATCTGTTCTTTCAACCACTTTTCTTTTGGTGACTTTGATGCGAATTTTGAATCTTCCATCCAGTCTGTATCTTTTCACTTTTGGATTACACTTTTGAATTATGAAATTCGATTGGTGCTCCTTCATCTTGAATCTGTCTTCTTTTGCTAGTTGATCGTTTTGGGATTTGACTGCAAATGTAGCTTCGTTTTGGGGGGGTTTTGTTCTTGTTTGAATCGGTCAGTTTTTAGTTATTATAACTGCACGCAAGTACGCCTTTGAAGAACTTGCTTGTCGTGACTGAGGATGGCTCTAACTTTCTCCTTTTGCGATTCAACAATCAGGTTCATGCCGTTTGCGCGGCAAAGATGCTGCCGCTGCCCGGGTGGGACCCCCCGGAGCGCGCGTCGCGGGGTGGAGGGCTCAGGCCACCAACGTATCCAGTGCTAAAGGTATCTTCGGCTTCACTTGCGTTGGGCCCTTGTGGCCGGCTTTAAGCCGCTTTTGTCGCTTACTAACCCCCCTTTTTACGCTTCGGCTATCTTTCGTTTTGTTTCCTGCGTACCTGGTAACTAGGACTATTGCTGAATGTATACTGTTTTATTGCCTGCTTGTAAAGCAGGAATTCAAATAGTTTAACCTCTGAGCGCTAATAAACATACAAAAATATTTATATTGGTGACATGAAAGTATTGCTAGTTTTTTTGGTTAAAAGTGCTTACATAATATTGTATTTTTATAATATTTGGTAACATATAAGTAGAAAAATTGATGCTCAAAGATGGATTAAGGAGCTCCTCAAAGAAAATATGTATTATGGAGACAATGTCCAAAATGGCATCTATTTAAATTGAACTAGCCAAATTTCTCGTGCAATTGTGCGGCTAGATAGTACAATGCATCTGTTTGTATCAAAACATAGAGTTGTACTTGAAATACACTTCTTATACTTATAATGGGAATACCGTTTTATTCTGTACCTCTGATCTCCACCGTTATAGTCTGAACCTACAACAATCGATGGCACAGATCTAGCCCTTGAGAGCAAACATGGTGGTGGCTTCTTTTTTCTATTTTAATAATATAATATATAGAAGGGTGGGCACTAATTTGCATAAAAAAGACGGGTCTTCACAAGTAAACATGTACATGGGCTTATTGTTTTGTGATAGTATAAACTAATGCTTTATTTTGTAAAAAAAATTAAAATGATTCCTTGGCTTACGGCAATACAAAGTTTGCTAGGGTTAAGCTTAAAAGCAATTAAGAAATAGTAAATTTCACAAAATCATACTACTTTGACAAAACTATCACAAAACCATACTTTTAAGCATCAATTTCACAGAACTACGCTCTCGCATAACATTTCATAAAACCGCACTTCTAAGCAATGTCGTTGTTGTGACCTAGCAGCAGCAGCACGGATACATGTATGAGCTGGAGATCAGTACTAGCGGCCGGCTGGCAAGCCTCCAGGAAAATACGAAGTTCAGTTAGATACATCTAGATGTGTTCAGTTCCGTTACCTGTAGTCCAGATTGTAGTAATCCAAGGAAATCAGCAGTTCAGCGTGTGTAATCTATTAGGAAAGGGTCTGCCCTTATCCTAGTATTAGGAAAGGCTGCACTTAGATACGAGTTGGAGCCCGTCTGTTAGGAGGCAAATCATCCTCTATAAAAGGATGCTGTGTACGCCAGGTTTGAGGCAAGCAAGAAATAAATCAAGCTCCCATCTTCCAATTGCTATTCCCAGCCCTTCTAGCTTCTCTATCTCTATCCCCGCTACCCTTGTTCAGTCATCACGGCACCAACACGCTGGCGGCGACCTTGCCTTCTGGTATCCCATCCCTACAACCTAGCAGCAACTCTGCTCACAACAATTTGGTATCGAGTAGAAGATCACAAGCATGGCTTCCGACGCAGACAAGAAGGCAATGGACGATTTGAAGGCGATGATTGCTGATATGAACAAGCAGATGAAGGAGGGCTTTGACGAATTCGACAAGGAGTTGGTGGCTGTTCGTCAAGGCCTGTCTGGCATTGATGCGCTCACCAACTGCCAGTGTTCACCTAGGCGCTAAGCGAAGGCAGGCGGTGGGTGGCCGCCTGGGCGGTGCCTAGGTGGCCAAACACAACAAGAAGCATCGAGATCCGCCTAATTACTAATTATCCACTAGTTCTCCAACAAGTTGGCATTTCTCCAACAAATTTATATGAAATTTACATTTTACAATCGAGCAAGGATTTAGCTTTTTCAACAAATCCAATAGACGGCTATCGAAAGTCAAATCTGACAACACAAGCACACATTTATACCAAAAAATGGTTAGCTCCTTCACAGTCAAACAGTACTAGTTTAACTTTTTTTTTTTGAAAGAGCGGCAGGAGCAGTGTTCCCCTAGGCGGCCGCCTAAGCGCTCGGCACAAGGCTCCCGCCGCGACTCGTTGCCAGTCGGCCACCTAGGCGCTCGGTCCGCCTAGGCGGTCAACACCGGTCCAAGGCGGACAGAGGTGGGCAAAGCTTGGCGGCTGGCGGTCCAGTATGAGCAAGGCGGTCCGAGATGGGGCGGGGTCGGGCGGAGAAAAAAGGTAAGTGAAGACTCACCTGTGGTCCCGACTTCCTCTCCTCTGCTGCTCTGCTCCAACACTTCCTCTCCTCTGCGGCTCTGCCTCCTCCCCGGTTGCACGGCGCGCCGCCTCCACCCTGGCTCCACGATGCGCCGCCTCCTCCCCGGATCCCCTTCGCGTGCCACCACCTCCTCGGATCCCCTTCGTGCACCGCCTCCTCCCCGTCGCACGCAGCCTTCTCCCTAGGTTCCCTTCGCATGCTGCCTCCGCCCCGGGTCCCGGTTGCTGCACCTCGTCATCCTCTAGGTCGGCGCACCTCCTCTGCTCTTGCTCCACCCTCTCTCTCTCGGTTTTGGTCGTGGCTCGCCTCTGCTCTGCTGCTTGTGGCTACTAGCTTGTGCTCCTCTCGCTACTTGTGGCTTGTGCTCATTCTTGCAAGATTTCAATCGGTTAATTTGGTCAATGAGTAGCATGAAGTCGCGCTCAACAGCCAACAAGCCAACAACACAGTGGGCTGTGGCGCTAGTAGAAAGTGCAGACACATGAGCACAGTAGTCAGTAGCACTACTTTGTAGCAAATAGCAATTAAGCCATTAATAGCAATCAACAATTAGCATTTGTATTATGATTATTAATTTATGAATTATGATTGTGCTGTTTAGTAGCCAATTTGGCTTGCTTGTTTTATTTGTGAAAACCGAAAACTATGAGTCTAAGACAATTTGATGTTACTTGTTTGAATTATATTTTTATTACATCAAGTCATCAACTCATGATTCGTGAAGTATATTTAATTTTTACATCAACTCATTAAGGTCATTACATCAAGTCATCAAATATATTTGCATCACACCAAGGTAATATCTCTTCTTACATAATTACACGTATACATACATGTAACATATACATAAGCTTGGACTGATGCTTGCTATTCTGTGTTCATCCCGCTTGCTTGGACCGATGCTGGATGTGTTGATGCTTGCAATTTTGTTCGGCCGCGTAGGCCCCGCCTTGGCACCCTAGGCGCTAAGTGGCCACCCACCGCCCGCCTAGCGCCTAGGTGAACATTGGGCGGGAGTGCTGCCTAGGTTAATTAATAGGAGAATACGATAGAATGTATAGGATTAAATATACAGACCCCACGTAGAGGTTAGTGGCAGTTCAACTGTTGACTGGGAAAGATTGTCAATGTATTATTGATGGTGTTACTATCAGTTTCAGCACGATTGTTTTTTATGCTAAAATCCTTGGTGAACTTTACCCAGTCTCAAGCTATCTATGTATGAATTTTGTCTAGGGAACTTGTTCTCTTTGTACTGCATGTTCTTTTTAGCTTAAATAGCCAGTGGATGATTTTGATTGCCGAATGAAATGATAAAAGATGACCACGACTTGTACATCGCGTGCGTTGTAGATTTGGCACTTGTAACTAACGCTCCAAAGTCAGGATTAGATTGGATGCCAAGATCGCATACCCGCAAACAGAGAATCTTGTAAATTATAGTTATATTTTGAGACATAAAAACCGGGGCATAAATTGGAACAAGTTTGGTTTGATTTTTCCGGCCAAGGTATCTTTACACAACTTCATGTTGCCAGTGAGAGAATTCAGTGGCAAAACTAAATTCACTCTGGCCCAGTGGGAAAAAACAAAATTTCCTCTTTTTATGACTGGGTTTGTATCCAGTGATTTGCACAATACTTGTACGTTGGTAAATTGATATTTTTACGCTTCTCTAACGTAATCTGAAAAGTATGAAAATCTATTAAAAAATGTTGGATCAGAAGCTGGAATGTGATGGCGGTTAATTCACATCAAGGCATTACTACTCCGTTTAAGCAGAATTCATGTTTCTTTGATGTCTTATGCTGCATACATGTCATTCATTTTGTTGTGATGTTTGCTACTACTGAATTACAAGGTGGTGTTGGCAAAAAAAAAACAACAACTGAATTACAAGGTGACTAAATTTCACTGTATCTGCAGGACTGCAAACCAAACATGTCGAAAATGAGACCCATATCACAAAATGGCCTGAGGAACCACGTGACCTTGATGACTACCATGTGATTTCTGAGGTAAACCTCTAATTCCATGGTGATTACATTTTCTTTTCGATTAAGATTTTTTCACAGTTATCATGAACAGTTGTTGATTTGTTACTGACCATGCCTTATGTCATGCACATTTTCATCAGGTTCATGTGACAGACTTGCAGCCACTGATTGATCAAGTCAGAGAGATGCTAAGGTCGATGAATGACGGGAGATCAGTATCTCAGCGCATTTACACCGCCTGGGTCGCCATGGTGCCAAGGCTGGACGGTGGTGAGGGCCCCCAGTTCCCGACCACCATCCAGTGGATCATCAACAACCAGCTGCCTGACGGCTCCTGGGGTGATGCAGCCTTGTTCTCTTCCTACGACAAGTTGATAAACACCCTTGCCTGTGTTATAGCACTGACGAAATGGTCTCTTGAGCCTGAGAAATGCAAGAGAGGTAGTGAAAGTTACAGATACACAGTTAGTTCAAAATGAACCAACATATGGCTGATCTTTGCTGAATGCATGCTGCTTTGTTGCTGAGCGTTTAGTTTTTAGGACTCTCTTTTCTCCAGCAGAACATGTGGAGGTTAGCAGAGGAAGAACCAGAATCAATGCCCATAGGTTTTGAGATTGCATTCCCTTCTCTCATAGAGGTAGCTAGGAGCTTGGCTATTGACTTCCAATATGATCACCTTGCTTTACAGGGCATATATGCTAACAGAGAAGCCAAACTAAAGAGGTACATATCCTATAGAATATGGCGCTGCACTTTTGCTTTTGTTTACATTGGGAAATTTTACTAAGTTTCCTTTCTAATTTATTTTGGTGACATATCGTAGGATCCCAAAGGACATGATGCATAGAATTCCAACATCAATTCTGCATAGCCTGGAAGGAATGCCTGGGCTGGACTGGCAAAAGCTTCTGAAGCTCCAATGCAGTGATGGATCCTTCTTGTTTTCTCCTTCAGCTACTGCTTATGCTCTCATGCAAATTGGTGACAAGAAATGCTTCAGATATATCGACTGGATAGTCAAGAAATTCGATGGAGGTGGTAAGAAATCCATGACATTGCACTGATGACTGTTTGTGATGCACCACAATGGATTAGATGGCATTTTGTGCCTCCAGATCTCAGATTGTTCATCTTGACCATTTCAGTTCCCAATGTTTACCCTGTCGATCTTTTTGAGCACCTCTGGGCTGTTGATCGATTAGAGCGCCTTGGGATCTCGCGATACTTCCAGCGAGAGATTGAACATTGCATGGACTATGTGAACAGGTTTTTCTTTTACAACTTTTCTTTGCTAGCACATTTTTCTTTCAAGACACAGCCAGGAATGCTAAGTTTGGGCACTAAACTAGGAATGTTCTTTTTTTTACCTCTTTTCTCATTCTGTACTTCTGTAGGCACTGGACTGAAGAAGGAATTTGCTGGGCTAGGAACTCCAATGTAAAAGATGTGGATGACACAGCTATGGCTTTCCGACTACTACGGTTGCACGGATATAATGTCTCCCCAAGTACAGCGCCATTTTTCCTTTTGAATTAACATATAAAATATATATTCTGGTAATATTCCGTTGTGCATACTCTGTAGATTGTATTCATTTGTCGCATCACGAACTGCTGTTGTTTGCAGGTGTGTTTAAGAACTTTGAGAAGGATGGGGAGTTCTTTTGTTTTGTGGGACAGTCAACTCAAGCAGTCACCGGGATGTATAACCTCAATAGAGCCTCTCATATAAGTTTTCCTGGAGAGGACGTCTTGCAGCGTGCCAGGATTTTCTCATATGAGTTCCTGAGAGAAAGAGAAGCCCAGGGCACCCTTCATGATAAATGGATCATTGCTAAGGATCTACCAGGCGAGGTAATCCACTCCATGCTTGCACTTGATGACCATAGATGGATTGGAAAGTGAACATAATTGCCAGTTGAATTGTTTCTTGATTATTTCTTAGGGTTTTATGCCTTCTTATATTTGTAATGTTTTGTGCACTAGTTAGCATGGTTCTATTATTCATGTTGCAGAAATAATATAAAAACATTAAGAAGTTGAAAAAAATGAGCGCTTTTAGGGTGCACCAAGCACTCCTCTGGAGGTAAGAGCTATGAATACATCTTGACCGTTGGTCATTGGACGTTTTTTCACCAAGATGAAAATATTAACCGGCTCTGCTGGTTACCATTCACGTGAATAAAAGTAAAGTATTAAATGGGATTTATTGCACGAAGGAAGGGTACATAAGCTGGGCATGCAAATCCATTGGAGAGTCATCTCTTTCCTTTTCTCTGACATGCATGAGACTAATCTCGTAGCAACATTGATCCACAAAAATATTAAATGGATTGAAATTGAAGACAAATATGGCTTTCAAAAAGTAAATGAAGAATCAGACGTGAAATTGGATGCTTCAGTGGCCCTGTTGTACACACATGTTGACTACATACATGAACAATATGACGTTTTATGCGCCAACAATTATGAAAAATGCTCATGCATGCACATTTTATATGTGGAATAAGCCAACAATTATATAGATGTAAAATTTTGGTGAAAAATGTCAAGTATGCTCACGTATGTTACAGGTATGCACATGAAATTGTTGATGCATATTCATGGTTGTCACGACGTCGCCATGGCGTCGCCTAGTCGACGATGTCGTCCAGTCGGCCAGTAGTGGACAACATGGTTGCTTGCCTAGACTAGGAGTGGTCTATGAGAGAGTGTGGCTCAGATCTTGCTTCTAGGTGACACCGAGAGAGAGGAGAGAGGGCTCAGCCCGAGGAATCCCTAGTTGCCGCCACGGTTGTCAACCCTCTCCACCAGATCCAGATCCGCCGCCATCGTCCTGCAAGACATCGCCGCCTCCTGCCTTCCTCCATCGCCTCGCAGTACTATCTCCTCTCCTTTCTTCTTCCCTCCTCTCTCTTGATCCGTCTGCCGCTTGTTGCCCATCGCAGTCCTCTATGTTTGCTCGGTGTCTCCTCGCGCAGCTCGGGATCTTTGGATGAGTGGATGGTCGCCGCCCTCCTTTGCTACCCACCCATGGACGGGATGAGGTGGCGGCCGGTGCTATTAGTACACGGGAGGAGGGAGTAAATGCCTTAGGGTGCGTTTGGTTGGTGGGAGGAGATTGAATGGGATGGGATGGTACAGGTAGGATAGGATCGTCCAGTATGAGATGGTACAGTCAGTTTGTTTGGTTCGTTGTATGAGATGATACATGGTTTTGTTTGGTTGGTTGTATAAAATAATTCTAGATGGTTCAAGATGTTGTTTGGTTTGGTGGATGAAGTTGGATACGATATTTGATGACATTTGACGATATTTGACGACATTTAACGATATTTGACGACATTTGACATTTGACGATAATTGACAACATTTGACGATATTTGACGACATTTGATGTTATTTAACGATACTTGACGATAATTGACAACATTTGACGATATTTGACGATAATTGACAACATTTGACGATATTTGACGATAATTGACCACATTTGACGATATTTAACGATATTTGACGACATTTGACGATAATTCACGATATTTGACGATATTTAACGATAATTAACGATATTTGACGATATTTAACGATAATTGACAACATTTGACGATATTTAATGATGTTTGACGACGTTTGACGATAATTGACAACATTTAAGGACATTTAACGATATTTGACAACATTTGACGATAATTGACGACATTTGACTATAATTGGCAACATTTAACGATATTTGACGATGTTTGACAATATTTGACGATATTTGACGACATTTGACGATATTTGACGCAAGTAACTAAAGTTGGAATACAACTCATAGTCATTGTTTAAAGGATTAAACTTCTTCTGAATAAGAAGTAAACACTACTGCTAAACAATATCAAACTAAATACTGAAAGTAAATCAAGCAGCAAACTGACAAACTACTGATCTAATATCAATCAAGTATGCACCAATCATCAAGGAATCATTCAAGCAATTCATCAAGTATCAGGTCATCCAAGCAATTCATCGAGTATCAGGTCATCCAAGCAATTCATCGAGTATCAGGTCATCCAAGCAGAGAGAGGCCCGCCTGTCATTGCCACAAAGAAGGACAGAGAGCTCCCTGTTTCAACCCGGCAGAGGAGGAGGCAGCGACGCGATGGCGAAGCGGCGCCACAGAGGGGCGACGGTATGGGTCAAGCAAAATGGATCCGGTGAGGGTCCATGGTCTCTTAAGGTGGCGGCCTGGGGCGACGATGGCAATGGCTGGCGGCACACGCGGCGGCCGTAGGAGAGGGAATGGCGGCGACGCCTGGGTGGAAGAGGGATGAGTCGGGGAGCATGAGCACGTGGGGACTACAGGAGCTCACCCATGCGGTCGGTTAGGACCGAGGAGTTTCGGGAAAGCTGGCCGGAGCCACAAAGCACATGCAAGGCCGATCATGGGCGGCACTACGGGAGAGGAGCCTGACTGGAAGGTGGGGAAGGTAGAGAGAGGCCGGGGTGCTCAGAGGAGGAATCGACCGGAGGTGCACCGGTGAAGAGGGCGGCTGAGCGGTGGTGTCGGCTTTGGGAAGACGGAGCCGACGGCGGCTTTCCCAGGAGGGGTGAAATTAGGTGAGGAAAAGGAGCGAGGGTTGGGAACGCTTTGACGCCGATCGATTAGAGAGGCTTACCGTGGTGGCCGGAGCAATGATAATGCAAGCAAGCGAGGAAGTGCAGATGAGAGCGAGAGAAAGCGCAGGCGAGGAAGTCGAAGCTGGTAGTTTCTCAAGGGCTCTGCCACCGGGGAGGAGCAGAGCGCCGGGCTAGCTGACTAAGCAAGCGAGCGATCCGCGACGCAAGACAGTGAGCGAGCGATCGCGGGCTCTCAAGTGACGAGACGGTTGAACCGCGTGGTTCGCTCGATTTCTTCAAACGAGGCGATACAAAGATATCGGCCGAATATTTGCGTCAGGAACGGAATGGGTGGGACGGCCGCTCAATATAGCCAACCAAACGCATAGCATGGCCCATTTCCCGAACGGGATGGTACGGGATCATCCTATGTAGTGAACCAAACGGACCCTTAGATGGGCTTTTGGGCCTTGAGTGGGTAGTGGCCCATCTGTTATATATTCTTTTTTTTCCTGTTATATGTGTGTTATATGCGCTGATTTGCCTAATATATGTTTTCGTCGAATCACCATCTAGGCGCCTGGACGTCTTGGCGCGTGGGTCGCCATGACCGCCAAAGCGCCATGACAACCTTGTGCATATTGTACTCACAGATATTGCATGTATGAACATGTTTTTTTTGCGAAAGATGTATGAACATGATTGAAATTGTTGATTAATGCAAATTGTGCCAGGTTAGTCACAGGGCTATATTTCCATATAAATAATTTCAACATTCCAAGTTTAATATTTCCCATTATGATTAATGTCCAAATAAAATGCATTAATGCCCATTAATAATCATGATGACCTATTACCGTGGTAATAGTTCACCATGTGTTAATCTGAGCCCTTGAATCAATTTAGATAGACAGTTCATATCAAAGTTGGTGTACCTTAAAAAATCCCACAAAAATTATTAAATGAGAGGAACTGATAGAATACAAACGTATTAGTTAGGAATGTCCATCCTGTTCAATTTACACCAGGATAAGTGGGTTCCAAGGAATCCAAACTGATAATCGTTGGTGTATGATTTTCTACATGCTTGGATTTTTGTAAGTGATATTACATCTGTATAAATCCAATGGCTGTGGCCTAAATTAGAGGTCATCACATCCAAGTCAATCAAATTAATGAAATCAAGCCAAGGTAAAAACAATTGGGATATACAAAAGGATGGATGTTCATTTTCTTGGGTTTACTTGTTTGATCCTTTAAGGCAAGACGTAACATTAATCTAATTGAACATTACCCATTGAAAGCTTGGAGAGCCAACAACATTTCAGTCAATTGCTTCTTATTGGAGAGCTGATTCTAGAGTCATGATGTGGATATGTTCTCTGTGAAATTTTATGCTACATGGATTTTGTTATTACATCTTGAGTCTAGAGTGTAGACTGTAGTTTGCATGTTGTTACACGAGCCATCTTGACAACTACACAAAATCAACTATAAACATTTTCCTTAAATGTCCATCTTGATGGTTGTTGGTAGAAGTCATTTATTACATTCTCCTCGGTAATTTCAGTGTGTTGTTGGGTAGATTGGTTATATCTTAAGTGAGATTGTATACCATATTGCACCTAAAGGGAAGTTGCAAATAGATATATATGTTCCCATATATATCATAACTTTTTCAAATACTAACATGTTACTGTGTTAATATACTCATCTCACTGGTACAGTTGGAAAGCCCATGTCAGTTTCCCTATGCTGTGTCATAATTTTCTTAGAAAGTTTATATTGTCTTGTTTTCATGCAAAGTTTTAGCTTTATCTAGATACCAACAAGAATATAGCCTATGTATCAATAGGTACAATATACTCTGGACTTTCCTTGGTATGCAAGCTTGCCACGTATAGAAGCAAGAACATATCTTGATCAATATGGTGGTAACAATGATGTCTGGATTGGAAAGACACTCTACAGGTAAAGGTTTACTACTGTGCTTCCAAATCAAACATTGGTCCATGGCATATATCTTCAACAAAAGTAATATTAATGTTACCCATATGCGATGGATGGCTTCTGGCAGGATGCCACTTGTGAATAACAATGCATATTTAGAGTTGGCAAGACAGGATTTCAACCGTTGCCAAGTTCTTCATCAGCTTGAGTGGCATGGTCTACAAAAGTATATGTTAATTCCATAAATTGCATTTGGTTGCATCTCATTTTCGTACATGAACTTAGCTTAAACATGATAAGATCCCTGAGCATCATACATATTTAGGTGGTTTATTGAGGATGGCCTAGAAGCTTTTGGGATGGCACCAGAAGATGTTTTGAGAGCTTATTTTCTAGCTGCCGCCTGCATTTTTGAACCAAACCGTGCCACTGAGCGACTTGCATGGGCAAGAGTGTCGGTGCTTGCCAACGCTATTTCTTCACACCTTTGTAGTGATATATCGAGACAAAAAAGGATGAAATGTTTCATGCACAGCAGTCTCTATGAAGAAAATGGTGATGTATCATGGTGAGTACTGTAACCAAGCTTGATTGATAATTCTGATCCAGTTATGAATCATGTGACGTGATAATGGTTTACATGGAATGCTTTGATGTTTGTTCTCTCAATAACCAAAACGGCATACTAATACGAGTATTTAGGCAGATGAATTCCACTAATAGACAGTTGAAAAAACGAGGATATATCAAAGCCAATTATTGTAAAAGTTCAGATTTCGATAGTGCATAGACTTTGTTTTACTTTGCATGAGGTCACAAAATGTCTTTAAACTCTTTAGAAAAAAAAGGCTGTATTCCTAGTATTTTATCGGAAAATTAGCATTACTTTCTATAATAATTCATCACTTACATGGGAGGACACATTTAATATTGCAAACCTAAAAAAATGCATTCTGTTTATTTCACTTATGTTGTACGAACCCGTGCTCCATTATATCCCTTTTTCATACTGAATATTGCATGCTGCTACAGCATAAAGCAAGGAACAAGTTTGTGCAATAAAATAAGAAATATCCATTCACTTATTTTTATTGTTGAATTCAATACCTGACTAACCGATTCATTAAATGAAAGAGAAGGATCTAACTTTGAGTTTGATCTATCTGTTCTTGCCTATCACATGAACAGCAGAAAACGCGTGTCAAATGTGTTCAGGGGACAGAACGCTTCATAATCTTTCTTTTTATAGTAGTATAGCTATAGTGCAAAACACCATTTTAAAAGAAAGTTGTTGCTCGAAATAACTTTTGCAGTGATAAATATAAAAGAATAAAATACAATATCCATTTGATCCAAAACAATTGCCCTTGAAGTTACCCATAGGTTTTAGATTTTACAAAAATAACCTTGTCATGATGCGACACAACTTTTGCTGTGCTATATTACAGAAACAAGTACCTGTCAAGGTACAGGAGCACGCTAGAGGCTTGGTTGTAGCACGACACTTTCCATTTTAGCATTGCATGAGCATTTTTGCAAAGTTTCGTAATATCGGTTAGTTGAGAATTTTTATTTACATGTTCTTTATTTATAAGAAAGACCAATGATCATCAGACATTTTATGGGCTTCACGTTCAATCTTGGCAATAGAAGGTTATGAAAATGTCAATAGAAACTAGATCCATTTTGTGTACACAATCAAAATATGATATAATTAACAAGTAATTGATTATTGAAGTTCTTGTATCCTATTTTCATGTTATTCCTCCCAGATCCATTTACCTAGTGTATCAGGCAAAACTTACTAGTCAAATATTTATCAGCATGAACCAAAAATATTTGATAGACTTATGAACCAGATGCCATTATATGTATTCATTTAATGAAGAACCAAAATAATTTGTACAGCGGCAATTCTATTAATTAAGGACACTTTCTTGTAAGTAAATATTTCAGCTAGAGCTAATTGCGTCCTTGGTACCTTAAACTTGCACTGTTTTCTCACTTTAAAATCATGTTGCCGTTATTGTGTAAATTAGCACTATTATTCATTAGTTACTACTTAGATATTATATTATATTATATATAGAAAACATTTAAGATGGCATGGCGTGCCTTGAGGTACACATCGTAAGGTTCATTATGGATGTATCCAGGATTAAAAATCGCCGGTAACCTTTAATCCTGCGGTAACCGCTACGGAAGGGGCGGATACGGATCTCGGCCGGTAATCCTGGGTTTTTCAAATTTAAATTCAAATTCGAATGATTTTTAATCAAATTTGAACGAATTTTATCCGGGAAATAACCGGTTTGACCAGTAACCGGTCTCGACCATTCAGCGGGAAATAGCTTGGTAATGGTTCTTTGATCCTTCGATGTATCTATGCAATTTGTTATGCCACCTACTATGAAATATATGAAATTCAGTAAAGACATTTCTCAGTGCTCTAATATAAATTGTGCATTCAGGCTTAAACAAAATGCAAAAGATGAAATTCTTGTGAGGGCACTTCGACGACTTATTGATTTATTGGCACAAGAGGCAGGTACTCGTGAAGGACCAAAATACATCCGCAATCTCTTACGATGTGCTGTAAGTTAAACAAAGAACTGCACCTATTTGAAAGTTATTACATTTTTTATTAAATAAACATTCTAATATCATTCGTTGAACTTCTAGTGGATCGAATGGATGAGGCAACAGATAAATATAAAGGATGATAGATATAGTAAATCCAGTCTTATGCAACCAGGGTCATGCATGGTTTATGACAAACAAACATGTTTTCTTCTAGTTCAAATTATTGAGATTTGTGCTGGACGAATTAGTGAGGCAGCATCTATCATAAACAATATGGATGGTGCTTGGTTTATTCAACCCATATCCTCTATTTGTGACAGTCTCTACCACAAGATGTTACTTTCAGGTAACCTCTCTGTTTCAATAATTGTCTATCCTCCTTTTGTATGTAGCTATATGATGGCTGATGCCATGATTATTTTATTTTTTCCTTTGAATAAATGAATCCGATGAGAAATCATTAAACTTATTTTACCTTTTGGGTAACTTAACTGGAACGAATGCCCCTCCATGTGTAAAACTCATGCATACCTTTCGTAGAAACAAAATCCTTAATATCTCAAGCAACTCTCAGATTTAAGTGTTCTGTGTTTTGTTACCTTAAAATTTTCAAGATAAAACTTGATTTAATTTGAGATAAATAGAAAATCACAAGCAATAGTGCTCAACAATAGAAATTCTTATTTAAATTTATCTCGGACAGCAATTGAGTTGCTCAGGAATCTTTGTTGAGTCAAAAGCCATCCATTACTCTATAGTCAGAAACTGTTTTAAACTAGCGAGTGCCCGTGCTTTGCAACGGATCTCAAATAAACATATATAAGTTCTAAAATTGAAAACCAATATGTATTAGGTAATTATCTGTACAACTAAAAATTGCATACATGATCCACATCTGATCAATAAGCCACACAGTCTTTTCATAAACCATATGCACATATGATCTAATTGTTGATAGAAAATCCTTGTAGTAACATATACATGTATATACATATCTATCTACGAAAGCTCCCACCAACCCAAGAGGTGAGCTAAATGGCAGACTCGCCATCACCACCAAGTCCTTTTATAATAGTAAGATTACATATATAATCCACATGCGATCAACGAGCCACACAGTCTTTTCATAAACCACATGCACAAATAATTTAATTGTCCACAGAAGATCCTTATAGTAATATATGTATGTATGCATATATTTATGTACAAAAGCTCTTACCAACTCAAGAGGTGGGAAGGTAGATGACAGACTCACCATCACCACCAAGTCCGTTTATAAGAGTAAGATATTTATGTCATGTTTATATGCAAAGTTAACATTACTTTAGACCAAAATAAGAGATTGGTTTGATTTTTCACCTTTTAGTATGTTACCACAAACTGTAACTCCAAAACTTTGACTTGGTATAGAAAATAATAATCAATTGCACTTCGTTTGACGATTCATGTATTATAATATAATAAATAAAATGAATGATACTTTGACTTGGTATAGAAAATAATAATCCATTGCACTTCGTTTGACGATTCATGTATTATAATATAATAAATAAAATGAATGATTCTTAGTTTGATTTATTGCTCATAAATTTGTTAAATCTTATGCTAGTTGGTATATAAAATACAATACATTTCACTCGGTTTTTGGCGTCGCCTAAGCGGTAAGACGCTGTGGGTCAGGCGTCGCCTCGCCTTTTGTGCATGCTTGGGCGGTCGATTTGGCGGGGGAGGGGGCAAGAGGTATAAAAGCAAGTCGGGTTAGGGATTTAAGGTTAGCACCTTGCTTGAAGCTTGGGAGGTGGAGTCCGCCGTTGCCGCCGCCGCCGGTCCAATCGACCTTCCCCCGGCCAAATCCACCTCCTCGCCGCTAGATCGACCTTTCCCACTGTCAATTCCTCCTCGTCATCGAGTGGGCCACCTCATGGCGGATTTCGCCTCCCCCGCCGATTCGGCTGGCGCCGCTTGCCTTCAGATCATTGGTGTCCGGCCCACCGGATGGGGAGAGAGGGATGCAGAGGTAGAGAGAGAGAGAGAGACATGGGAGATGGGGAGAGGAGATCGTCTAGGGTTTGATTGAGAGAAAACCGAGAAATGAATATACGGTGTTGGGTAGTTGGGGATGAGCTGGTTGGCATGATGGGTGGGCAGCCACTTTCTCTTTACCTTTCTTCTCCTTCGTTTCATTTTTCTTTTCCGTTCTTTCCTCTCGTCTGTAACGCTTTCATCCCTTTCTTCCTGCTTGGTATGGCGTCGCCTCAGCGCCCAAGGCACCGCCTAGGCGTCTGGCGGTGCCTTGGCACCTCGCCTCACCTTAGCGCCTTAATAGCCATAGTTTCACAATTCATGTATTATATTATAAATATAATGAACTCTTATGCTAATTTCATCAATAAAATCTCATGTCATAATTTTTAGAGGGAAAAAAGTAGGAGAGGCTCCTACTTCACTATATTAATAATATAATAATACAAAAGAAACATACGTGCAAGGCATCGTCAAAGAAAAGGAAACCAAACAGAACAGCTCACGAAGAGTCTAGCCAATAAAAAGTTACAGGACAAAGACTGTCCTTCACTCAGCGTATGCAGAGCTACTTCCTCTTTAAAAGCTCTTTTCCAAGCATCCAAGTGTAGGTTTTTCTGCCTCTCGTGTTATAATTATACCCGCCTCACTTCATATGAGTCGTTGAATTGAGTATGTAACTTTCTACCTTACCCTCATTTGGCAGATTAAGAACTTCTAAATACAAAGGAATTTAACATTTGTATTAACTTTTTTGTTTATTGTGTTCAGTATATTTCTCTGTTATACTTCAGAGTTGGGCTTACAGAGCTAAGGGAATAATATTTTTGTTATAGGATACTGAGAAGAACAAGGCAATAATAAGACACATTGACAAGAAAATTGAGTTGGATATTTGTATTAACTTTTTGTTTATTGTGTTCAGTATATTTCTCTGTTATACTTCAGAGTTGGGCTTTACAGAGCTAAGGGAATAATATTTTTGTTATAGGATACTGAGAAGAACAAGGCAATAATAAGGCACATTGACAAGAAAATTGAGTTGGATATGCAAGAACTTTCCCAATATATTCTTCAAAGATATGATGATAGAACAAGTAACAAGACGAAGCAGACCTTCTTGAATGTTGTCAAAAGCTGTTACTATGCTACTAATTGCCCGTCATATATGGTAGATAGACATGTTTCTAAAGTTATTTTTGAGCGTGTTATTTGAAAGGAAGTGTACCTCAATGAATCAATTCTATGAAGAAATAGGACACCGATATAAGGAGTCCAGTTTGGGTGGGCATATAGGCCAACTGAAATGAAGATGGCTATAACTACAAAGCTGAAGAAATCGTCGAGGGCTACAATTTGCACTATGGACTACAAAGCCGTTGACGCTAGGCATGGCCTATGCCACGCGATCGCCTCGGCCCCAACGCGGCGCGCAATAGAGCTTCGCCCTAGCCCTCGTTAAGGAATAAATTTGTTAGAAGTTAATTTATTTGTTGGGCGCGACTAGCGCTCGACGTATAGTCCGAGTGCTAGCGCCGTATGCTCATATTGCAACATGTTTTTTACCTGGCTGCAACATATATATATAAAAAATTATATGCAACATTATCTCTTCTTCGTGGGGAGAGATTAGGGAAGAACATGAAGTATACGAGGAGAGAGATTAGGGAAGAATAGAAAGTATAGTCAGAATATAAGAAAAAATATTGCAATATCACCATGAACAGGATGCAACATTTTTTTCAACGGGTCACAATATCTCAAAAGACAGTATGTAATATTTTTTTCAACGAGTCACAATAGCAGAATTAGAACACAACAGAGTGAAAAACCAACACAAGGGACGCAACATTTTTTTCAGTCGCAAAAAGAGGTTGTGCATTGTTGTAACAAATCAAAACAAAAGGAGGAAAACGACAGAGGCGAGTCGCAAGGGTGCGGCCATGGCGCAGTCTGGCGGTGAGATATGGCCTGCGTTCGGGACCGGCGACCGATGGGAGAGCCACAACGCACGGCATGTTGCCGAGTTGGGGAGCAGGGGAGAGGCCGAGAGGCGTCTCAGCATTCGAGCACAAGCGGCGGTGGCCTTCTCTTGGGGCTTCGTTGCAGCGAGAGAGGTATGGAGTCGAGATGAGGAGCACGAGCTCCATCTGGCGAATGGGATAGAGAGAAGGGGAAGATAAAATGAGCAACCAGCAAAGAGATAAGGAAGAAGACAACATTACTCATCTCACACCGTGCAATAAAAGGTAGCACCGAGAGCATTGCTCTCTTTCCATCAGCACCAGCACTTTTCCCAAACAGACAAGAGAGAACGTGTGGGAAGTAGCAGGGAGAGGGCAAGAGAGATGCGGTCACGTGGACTAGAACGAGCCACCACTACGTTTAGAGTGGAGGAATTGAATGTGGTCACGTGAATGAGTGTACGGAGTTTCCTGTGCGCTCGAACGTAAGAATCAAAGCATTTCCCTTATTTGTTTCACAAGTGTTTTTAGAGATTTTATAGGAGGTGAGAGGAGTGGGAGGGGAGAACGTACCACTCCACCGCCATTCACCAATTGAATATTTTATATTTGGATAGAGTCATAGAGATACATCAACGAGGATTTCTGATAAAGCTCCAACCTCTTTAGGTAATATTCTAAGCCTAAAAATTCCCTTTTAAATGTTTCATTACAGAAATTTTTTACGTACTACATACATTGTTAGGACCCAGATTTACACATTCGAAACCCTCTATGTATTCTAAACTAGTCCTATGATCAAGAGCTAGCTTATATAGTGAAACATTGATGAAATACTATCAATTCAACGAATGAACTAAAAAAAGTAGCAAAACAATAATAAATAATAATAACTAAATTTTATGATCAACGTTTACTTAACTTGCTACGCAGGGTTTAAGAAACAAATAAAACTCTTGCAGTGAAAATAAGATAACTTGTGATGGTCATTTGATATGTCTGCAGGCAATCGAGTGGGAAGCACATTCTAGTCCGTGTAGACTATTGAGTAGCTTGATCTTCTTCAACTGAGGAACAATGTTTAAAGCCGTGAGTACGTAAAGTACTCAGCAAGTCGTAGAGAGCAGTATGCAACTAATATTCATGCAAGGCTTGATCAAAGGAACAACCACATGATTCTTTTGCAGAAACCAAGTATTGACAATAAATACAGTAAGTAGTTTGTAAAGCGTAATTGAAAAGACCGTAAATAAATAGAGTAAACAATTGCTTTGGAACAACTAGTGAACCTCTCATTCACTTCCCAACCAAACCATCAAGTGAATATCTCATCCACTAAGTGAACATCACATTCACCAAGTGAATCTCTTATTCACCTTCTAACCATTTTTATAAAAACTTTACCCCTCATGTGAAATCCCTGGGCATTGTGCATAACCGGGGATATGGTTGTTTAAATAGTTTTAACTATGCAGATGTTGTATAGCTTTACTCACAAAGATAAATCAACTTATAATGTCTGTTTACACTTCCATATGTGCGTGACTAAGTGATTATCACAAGGTTTTTACAAAGCTCTTTTTCAACTCAATTCTGCCCACTAAGGTTTCAACACTAAATGTCATCATGACCACACATGCCCCCCTCTTGCGCCATGTAAGTATACATCCATCCCGGAACTCACATCCACCAAAAACAGAACTAAAATTGAGAGATTGCTAATTAATTAGCAGGTCTATCCCATACTGGACATGTGGTTGTATGGTAAGGCCCAGTTCAATGCCGCACAAGATTAAGTCCTTGACAAGTACTCAGGCGAGTCTACCTCATCCCAATGTGAACATCACTATCTTTACTGCACGTTCACTTGCCCGAGCGAAAGCCATTTGTTTAACTAAACCAATGACAATATCTGCCATGGCATACAATTTTATAACAGTGACATCGCACCACAACTTGTACAACAGTAGCATTTCACCACGGTTGCACAACAGTGACATCACACCACAATTCCATATATCAAATCAAATCATCATTATTGATCATGTGACATGAGCCCGTCGTATAACTAAGCATGGCTAAACAACTCTACGATAACCCATGTTGGTGATACAAATATGTCCAACTAGTAATGACCATCCTATGGTAATAGAATTTATGGTATTCAAATAATCAATGGTGGCATAATTACAACTAGGTAATTAACTACTCTCAAAAGCAGTTGATATAAAAGTAGCATGCAATGTGATATAAAACAAGATACTTTTGAAAACATAGGTTTAATATGATCAAATGATTACAACTTACCTTGGCTTTACTCAGTTATCACACTTTGGTCTTCAAATCTTGCTTCTGCTCCTACTCCTTGAACAAGGTTGTCTAAATAAGAAAGAGAACAAACGAAAAACAAATAAATCCAAAATAAAATAAAATCAAATCCAAAACCAACAAAACTAGCTATAAAAGAGAGCTCGATTTTAGATGAATTTAGGAACTTGAACGAGCTGAATTGAAGTTCGAACGAAGGAGAGTGGGCTCTTAGAAGATTTAAATCTAAGAAAAAGAAAGAGAAAACACTATTTTGGGATTTTAGAATTTTCTTTCTAAAGGAAATTTTGGATTACTGCGTCAGCATGATGTCAGCAAGAGAAAAAGGATTTTGGCCGGAATTAAATTTCTAAAGGAAAAGAAATTCAATCACTAACAGGTGGGCCCATGGTCTATAGACCAAGTCCATGGGAAAGGGTTCATGACGCATGGTGCACCTCTATGGAACAGGGACTGACAAGTGGGGTCCACGTGTCGACGACACGGTGCACGGTGAACCAAGTTCATGGAGACTTGAGTCTAGGGTTTTGCTCGAGATGACACGCAAACAACATGTGGCTGCCACGCGACTGCTAGGGCTGACACGACACTGAGGTGGAGGGTAAGGTGTCGTGATGGGGCAGGCCACATCAGCTCGGCGGCAGCGGTGGTGCACTGGGACCGAGGGACGACGACGAGCGGCGGTGCTACTCTGGTGATGGCGGAGCAGTGGGTTGGGTAGAGGAGACGACGATGAACTTACCGGGTCTTGCGCTGGGACAAGAGGACAACAGAGACGACTGACGGCGAGAGATGAGCGGTGACAAGCTTTGGTCTTCAACGGCGATGGAGCTCCGGCGACGCTCCGGCGAAACGGACGGAGTAGATCTGGACGACGCGATCCCGACGACAGCGACAACGATGCTTGGAGTCCACTGACGATGGCGGAAAACGAGAACGAAGTTGGCGACTTGAAGCTTTGCTCCTGGTGACTTGACAACGATTCTAAGGGCGATGGCTAGGGATACGGAAGCGGAGCGGCTCAGAGATGCGATGACCGAGGGAGCGGTGAGCTTAAAAAGGTGGCGACGAGGAGTTTGGAACGAACGTGACGGCGAAGCCGTGTCGGAGACAAAACAAGAAGGACTCAACTGACAGGTGGGACCCACACGACAGCGACAGCGGCGCGCGGGCGCGACGTGTGGTAGTGGCGGGACCGGTTGGGTGACAACGCGAAAGCGAAGTTGGTCACAAGAAAGCAAACGGGCAGCAAGTGTAGGAAGGAATGGGCCGGCAGAGAGAGATTTGGCCTGAAAGAATTTTCGGAAAAAGAAATGATTTCTAAATTCCATAAATTGGATTAAATAAAACTGAGCTCAAATGAATAGCAAATAAACTCCAAAAATTTCAAGAAAATTCCAGAAAATACTCCGGAACTCGAGGAACTCAAATAAAATGGTTTTGAATTTAATTGAGGTTTAGATTATTCATATTAAATGGTTTTAATTTCTAAAAATTCAAATTAAGTTTTAACTTAAACAAGAAAATTCAAATGGTTATTTTTATTTTGAAAGGCTTCAAAAGAATTCAAATTTTGGGATGTTACATACATGTACCCATATAGAGTTTTTTTTCTTATAGATGGCATAGGCTTGGACCTCTTTTTTATCTCATATGTTCCTTTCTCAAGTGGCCAAAAGACGATATTTGAACTTGAGACTAGTGAGGTGGTCAACCTGTAATAAAAGAGTAAGAACTAATAAGTGCCCAAGGGGAACGTAAATTTTCGCCATAGCGGGGTGGAAATCATGATCTTGTTTCCTAGCCATTATTATTATTATCCACCAACACTTGTGCCTAATCTTACAAAGATATGACTTTAGGGAGTAACATAGTGCCAAAAGGTCTAGGTTGGGTGTCGGGACCCAGATTTCTAAATCTGGAACCCTCTGTGTACATCTGCACTAGTCCCTGGATCAGTAGCTAGTGCATACAATTACATCATTGAATATCAACACATAACTTTCAAACGTCAAACTATTGTATAATATTGAACAAAGAGTAATGACCTTATGGTCGAAGCTTACAATTACTGCCCTTTCAGGCTAAACAACGCGAATAAATTGCAGCGGAGGAAGATAACTCTAAGTGATGGTCCATCCATATGCTCATAGGGAATCGATGGGGGAGCGGACCCTAGTTCGCAAGGTCTTCCAGTACTCCTCCTCGGCAACTTTAAAGGCTTCTGAGATTTATTTTTAGTGTAGCATATGAGTACATAAAGTACTCCGTAAGTCTTGAGAAAATGCATATGCATAGCTTTAACAAATAAGACTTATATGGTTCTTTTGCACAAAGCAATATTTTAAGTTTCAATAGTTTTTCATAAAGCACATTTGACAAAAATTAGCCTCAATAAATAAATTAATTACAACATAAGTGGAGGTTCTAGCTACCAATCACTAGTATCAAGGCTCTGACCGCCAAGGTTCAAAGGATAGGGCTCAAACCGCCCATCTGGCTCTAGCTGCCAGAATACTATCGAGAGTCCTAACTGCTTCCGGTTGCCAAAATTTACTCTTTTGAAATCAAAACCAAAATCTGCCATGTGAAAACACACCTTGCCCGCCCTTGACCGTGGGCACGGCTATTCGAATAGTTTTACACTCTACAAAGATTGTACAACTTGACCCACAAGAGATAATCAACTCATAATGTCCGTTTCACACACTTTTGTAGGTGTGCAACTAAGTGATTATCACAAGGCCTTTACAATACTTTATCCTTACATTAGCCCGCCCGATGAGTTTAACCCTAAGTCATGGACATCAATTATCATCGTCTGCACTACCCAAGAAGGAACACCTATCAACTACAGCCTGCGAGCTTAATGCTTGGACTCGGTAAATTAATCAGCCAGGTCCTTCCCATTTAGGATATGTGGTTATACGGTAGTGCTCAGTTTGGATAGTCACAAGTGTCGGTCCTTAATATGACTTAGGCAACTTCCAACAAAACCCTGGTCTCGATCATTAAAATAAATCGATCCCGTGCACCCTTGCACCAACATTAACAACCATTTCGCCTAAATCCAAACAAATTTTCACCATTTTATTTTGAAAATCAACAACAATACCTATTGCCATACATTTCTCAAGCTGATTTGCATAAATGGTATTAACAATTCCCACCCATAGGATAAACATGACCGATATAGCTTGTCTAAGCAGTTCTACCATTTTATATTAAACTATCAATAATGTATTTACATAATCTAACAATAATGTTGCTCTATAATCCAACAATAATATAATTTTGAAATCCCAAAGATATAATACTATAATCCAACATAGATATATTCCTTTGACCTAATAATGATATAATCCGATAATGATGTATTCCAATAATCCTACAATGGTATATTTGTATAATCCAATAATGATATGTTTCCATGATCCAATAATAATGTATTTCTATAATCCAATAATGATGCATTTCTATAATTCAACCAAGATTTATTCCTATAATCCAACAAAGATATATTCCTATAATCCAACAAAGATATATTCCTATAATCCAACAAAGATATATTCCTATAATTCAACCAAGATATATTCCTATAATCCAACAAAGATATATTTCTATAATCCAACCAAGATATATTTCTATAATCCAACAAAGATATATTCCTATAATCCAACAAAGATATATTTCTATAATCCAACCAAGATATCACTACTACAGAAAAGGTCTTCACAGACGGTTCAAAAACGTCACCACAGACGGTTTCGTAAGTCGTTTAAGTTTTTGGTCAGTAATGACATGAGGTCATCACATACGATTTTGAACAAATCATGATGCATACTATCACAGACGGTTATTAACTTAGAACCATCTGTGATAGTTGACTATCACTGACGGTTTTTATATAAAATCGCTCAGTGATATCCGATGTATCGCGCAGGTTGTAGATGAAACCGCTCGTGATAGCCGATGTATCACGATAGTTTGTAGATGAAATAAATGCGTGATGATCTCTTCTCTATAAAGTCTCAAGGAATGGCCGGATGTCGATATATTATGCCACTTCTCAGTCGAAGTACCTGCACGTCCATGCCACTTTCTAAATATAGCGACGTCCAATTATCTATTGACGACATCTAGGTAATTGGATGTCCACGCGCTCTCTTAGCAGCCATGCATCTTGAACTTGCAGGCTCGATGAAGCAGGCTGTGGCTGCTGTCTCATCCTCACGCTGCGTGGACGACCCCTCGACAAAAAATCATGCTTCGTGGTGGGCTGGGTTGCTTTCTTAGGCATACTCGCGTCAGTAGTACTTTCGCCGCATATCGTGACAGATCTAGACTACAGACGGCGAGTACGCCTAAGAAAGCAATCAAGCCCACCACGAAGCACTTCACTGTATATGATGTGTAACTGTAACATCCTAATTTTTTAGGCCTTTTAGAAAAATTTTAAAATAAAAATAACCATTCGATTTTATTGAATTGACAAAGCTTAACTTGTAATTTTAGAATTAAAAGCAATTTAATATGAGTTAATCAAACTTCAACTAAATCCAAATTTGGTTTATTTTGAGTTTATTGGAGTTCTCTGGTATTTGAAGTCCCTTCTCTCTGTTTGTTACGAATTCTCGTTGGCTCATTCCTTTCGACCAGCTTCTTGGTTTAGACCATTCTCTTAGTTTCGACCATCCTCTTGGTCTCCACCATCTCCTCGTTGTCGACCACCTCTCATTGTCGACCATCCTTTTGGTTTTGAACAACCTCTTGGTTTAGACCACTCTCTTGGATTAAGTGAATGATGTCATGGATTTAGTTAAGAATTTTAGAGAAAGCAGTTGCGTGAGTTTCCATATCAAATCATGATGTTGATTTTGGTGGATTAGGTTAAATCAAGGAGTATGGAACTAATTGGGTATGCTGGTCATGCTAGATCTATTGGATATGACTGAATAAAGAAGTTGGATTTAGAAGAAATCTTTGTTGGATTATAGGAATGAATCTTTGGTGGATTATAGAAATAAATCTTATCGGATTATAGAAATGGTTGGATGTTGGATTATAGAAATATTATTGTTGGGGATTGATTATAGAAAATAGACTATTGCTGGATATTGGATTATGGAAATAGATTATTATTAGATTGTTGGATATTGAATTATGATTCTAATCTTGGTAGTTATCTTACTGGTATTGGAGTTGGTCAAAATAATTGTTGCATAGATGGTGATAAAATAATTTAGTGGATTAAAATTGAATGATTGAATTTCGAGCGGTCGTTTGGAAAGCTCTATAATGAAGGCGTTGGATTATATAAAGAAATTCTGGAGGATTGCGATTAATAAATATGCTTGAGAATTAACTGAATGATGTCATGGATTGAATTAAGAATTTTGGAGAAAGCAATTGTGTGATTATAATGTTTGGGAGATTTTTTGTTTCAAAAGTGGATATAGCGAAGTTAAGCATGATCTTGGAGTTTGCCGGATTGAAAGATGCGACTATTGCAATTAGATTTTGTGGGATTATGAAGTGGAGAAATTATGCAATCAAAGTGGTGAATCTATTGGATTATTTAAGCTTATGCCGAAGAAGGATTTGTGAATTATGCTGGTGTATCGATAAAATGTGAGGTTAATTAAACGATTGGATTTTTCTTTGGGTGACTTTATGTTATGCTGGAATGGTGGATTTCAATAATAAGGAGAATTGGATCCAGCAAATTGGAAGTCAAATTTTAGCTCTTAGTTGGCATTCTAGTACATGATGATGAGCCAGCAGTTTGGGCATTAGCTTACCAAGATGGAGCTACCACCACAAGCTATCGAGGTATGCAACATGTTCCTTTGTGCCATAATAGAAGGAATACCTCGGGATACCGAAAAACAATGCATAAATACAAAAGTTTAGGGTTGCCAATGCCTTAAGGAACAACTGTGAACGGCCCGACCGAATTTTGTGCTCCAACACATCCATTGGAGGCTCATCACAGAAGAACTCCTCTCATGCCGTAGGAACCACGTATTTCAACTGCCATAAGATGGGTCACTATGCCAACCATTGCCCACTGAAGAAAGTTTCAACATTAGATGGTCCCCTCTCAAAGGTCATTTGCTTCAGGTGCCAAAAGACAGGCCATTATGCTCACGGTTGCCCGCTAAAGAAAGCCTTGACGTTTTTCAGGCCTTTTTGAAAATTTTCAAAATAAAAATAACCATTCGATTTTATTGAATTGCCAAAGCTTAACTCGCAACTTTAGAATTAAAAGCAATTTAATATGAATTAATCAAACTTCAACTAAATTCGAATTTGGTTTATTTTGAGTTTATTGGAGTTCTCTGGTATTTGAAGTCCCTTGTCTTTGTTTGTTCCGAATTCCCGTCGGCCCGTTCCTTTCGACCAGCCTCTTGGTTTAGACCACTCTCTTTGTTTCGACCATCCTCTTGTCCTCCACCATCTCCTCATTGTCGACCACCTCTCGTTGTCGACCACCCTTTGGTTGCAACCAGCCTCTTGGTTTAGGCCACTCTTTTGGTTTCAACCTGTTGGGATACGGGTAGGCTACGCTAGCTGACAATTCAAAAATTCTACCACATAAACTAGGATGCCAAGCAAGTAGATGATCATAGATCGTTACCACCAGTCGCGCAGAGCAGCAGAAGAAATGTTAGAACAGCCAGGTCCAACGAAGTGCGCGTCGATGTAGTGGTCGTACTCGATCGTTCACCGTAGTCGATCGCCCTCAGCAGTGATTGTCTCCTCTGGGAACCAATCGAGTTCCTTGCCAAGGTCGCGGATCGTCCTTAAGCGCAATAGCAACCGCGGTAGCGCTGTGCCTCTATGGTATCTACACGTCCAGGGCAGGAGCGCCGTATGCCGGTGTGCTAGCACCAAGTCGCACGGGAAGGCTCTCTCAAGATGATGGCGGCTAGGGTTTTAGAGGAACAACTCAACTCATGACTTTTATGTGTCTTGTCTGTTACGTTAATCTCCTCTGCCGTGTCGCTCCCGGCCCAACAGCCTCAAGCATCTCCTTATATAGTGTCCGTGGCGGATCCTATCCAAACACGTTTGACGAATCATATCCGTACTGGTTTGTTCTAACCTGTTAAGTGTGTGACCCTGTAGGTTCATGCGTAGTTCGGTTGTGACTCAGAAACCTTTTCCGACCATGAGTCGTCAGTAGTACCTAGCAGGACATAACGATTCCCGAATACACACAAATTATGTTGGACGAACCTTAATGCAATATGATCTACGACTAGGTCCTTATCACTTACGACCAGCTCGTATCTAGTTACGACCAGTCCATAATTAGTTATGACCAGTTCGTAACTCCTTACGACCAGTTAGTACTTAATTACGACCAGTTCGTAACTCCTTACAACTAGGTAGTGATTATGTTCAACCAGTCTAAGACCAGCTTTGACTAGTCTACAACCAGCTCGTATCTCTATATGACCAGTTTACGACTAGCTTCGACCAATCTACGACTAATTCCAACTAGTCTACAACCAGCTCGTTTCTCCATATGACCAATTTACGACTAGCTTCGACCAGTCTACGACTAGGTGATATCTGGTCGAACCGAACGACCTGCTCATGTATTCTCCCTTTGCCTCACGATATCTGGTTGAACTCCAAGTGAGATGTTGTGTCATCATGGATTGTTCAATACTTTCTCGATCGAGTGTCAGCTAACATCATGTGGTCGAACTCTTCAACCACTAGTGGTATGACCATGCACTTTCTTTATCTGACTACATCAAGGGGCCCAGAGATATCTCTCCTGTTATGTTAGGAGGGGCAAATCCCATATCCGACAAGTCACATCCCTTCGTATGTTTCATAACATACCCGAAAGCTACCTTTATAATTACCCAGTTACGGAGTAGCGTTTGGCAACTCCTAAGAGTGCTATTACACATGTAGGGAACCATGCTGATCTCAGGTCTAAGGATCATACATCATCATTGCTTGAGACCAACTGACAACACATAGAATCATAACAATCTCAACAGTGTCTCAAGGTGGGTCAATCCAACACCATGTTCTTTAACATGTGTTCACATTATTGATTAAATATCCCTATATCCATGACCGGCGAAACATGGTCATCAATCAATACATGTGCTGGTCGTAGAGTCAATAGTGTTCTGACCAGTGGCATTCGACCAAGGATACATTTAGAATAACACCATCATAAGTTAAAGAGCTTCACCAACATCTCCACCATCCCCTCGTTGTCGACCATCTCTCATTGTCGACACCCTTTTGGTTTTGACCAGCCTCTTGATTTAAACCACTCTCTTGGTTTCGATAATCCACTTGGTCTCCACCATCCCCTCGTTGTCGACCACCTCTCGTTGTTGACCACCCTTTTGGTTTCAACCAGCCTTTCGGTCTCGACCATCTTTTCGGTTTCAACCATTCTCTTGGTTTTGACCATCCTTTCAGTTTTGATCGTCCTCTCAGTTGCGACCACCCTCGCCTCGAAGCGTTTTCCCCTCTCCCTCTTTTTCCGCAGCGACATACACATTAAATGCCATTGTCTCCACAACGACGTGCGCATTAAATGTCGTTGTCTCCACCGCGACGCGCGTATTGAATGCCGACATCTCCACCACGTCGCTGCAAATACTGCCGCTCCATCTTGTTGCCCGACCCCCCTCCTTCCTCTATAAATAGAGCACCAGGGAGCCCTTTGCCTCCTCTTGTTTTCCCCTCAACTCTCCCTTTCTCTCCCTCTCTCTCTTGCCCTCGTTTCGTCGTGCTTCGAGTTTCGTCGCCACCGGCTGGAGCTCGCGCCATCGCCTCTAGCACCGTCGCCTCCACCGCCGACGTGGTCTTCGCCATTGGCTTCACAAGATCATGGCCTACCCAGTACGTGCCTCCTCGCCGCCACCTCCGTGCCGCGTCGGTGCCACCTTCGTCTTCACTGCTGTCGTACCAAGCGTGGCGACCAAAGGCAGCCCTCCTCTTCTACCAACGTCAATTTGTGCCCCTTACTCAATTTCAGCTTTGTTTCACAGGAACTCATGCATGTCCTCTTCTCCTTCAGTCCCAGCCAACCCCTTCATCGCCGTCCTTCTTCGCCTTCGACCGCGAGCTTCCCCTCCGCCATTCGCCGTCCACCGACCTCCTCCGGTCTCTCTCTCGGTCTTGGTGAGTTTCCCGTGCCCTATTCTCTCTCGTGTTCTTTCGATCGCGTCGAGTAGTCGACTCCTTCTTTCGACCGCATTGAGTAGTCGACTCCTTCTTTCGACCACGTTGAGTAGTCGAATCCCTCATTCCGACCACTTGTAGTCGAACCTCCTTCCGATCAGGTAGTCGAATCTCCTTCCGAGTAGGTAGTGGAACCTCCTTCTGACCACCTGCAGTCAAACCTCCTTCCGACCACCTGTAGTCGAATCTCCTTCCGACCACCTGTAGTCAAACCTCCTTCCGAGAACTCGTTCTCCTTCGTTCAAGCTCCGATTCGAGTGATCCAAATTTCTAAATCCATCTAAATTTAGTACCTTCTTGTTGGTTCTAGTTTGGTAATTTTTGTATTTTATTTGGGATTATTTTGTTTATTTGGCTCTTTTAGCACGATAGATTCCGGCGTTTGGAAGAGTTCTTGGACCCAACAACCAAGCATCTCAACACTTCAATAAAGATTTCGCTTCTCCGAAAAATTCTCAGTAAATCGTCAATAAACAACTCAAGCCTTCAACGAAAGCAAGACGAGACCTCGATCATGTCGTACCCAATTTATAAAATTATATTGTTTGATATAAACAAGCACGACTAGTTGTGTAAAAATGGTTTTGGAAATAGTTAGATGCCTACTTGACAGTAAACCTCCTTGGATAATTGTGAATGACATGTTGACATGTACCCTTGGACACCCTAAGTTGGGTAATCTTAGTTGGACATTATTGTAATACCAACATGGGTGCGTATTATGCTTAGTTATGCGATGGTCTCTCGATCACATGATTCAATGATGATAAATTTGACTTAATGATATATGGCATTGTGGTGTGATACCACTGTTGTGTAACTGTGGTGCGAGGTTACAGTTGTGTAAATTATGGTGCGATGCCGCTGCTATAGAATTTTGTGCCATGGCGGGGGTTGTCATTGGCTTGGGTGAACGAAAATGATTTATACTTCAAGCGAGTGGGCAGTGGTAAAGGTAGGTGCGTAAGCACATTGGGATATGGGAAGTCTCACCTGAGCAACCACTAAGGACTTAACTTTGGGATGCGGTACAATCACTTGTCTAGACAGGGATAGACATGGCCAACTAATTAACAATATTTTGGTTTGGTTCTGTTGTGGTGGTGTGTGGATTCACATGGCGTAAGAGGGGGTCTAGAATGACGAAACCTTAGCGGGCAGAATCAAGTCAAAACGGAACTTTGTAAATGCATTATGACGTGCTCTAGACCGCTTACCTAAGGTAGTGAGCGATGGTATCGATAGATGCCAAACAAACTAGAGAAGTCATGTCATGTGGAAAAAGCTATACAATCTCTGCAGAGTATAAACTATTCGAATAACCATGTCCCTAGTTATAGACAATGCCTGGTAATTTCACACGAGGGGTACATTTTCTCAAAATGTTGTCGTGGATGGTTACGAGTAGTTGGTTTGGTTGGGAAGCGATCGATCGTGGAAGCGATCTAGTCGTGGTCGTTGGTTGGGAAGTCAACATGGTGTTCACAAGTTGTTTTAAAGAAACTTGATTACTTATGTATTAATTTTTAAAATTGTGTTTTACAATCTACTTACTGTATTTACCGTCAATACTGCTTTATGCAAAATATCCATAAATGCTGAGTACTCTAGGTACTCACGGCTTTGCGCCATTTGTTGATTAGTTGCCGAAGAAGACCTGGGGAGCCCCGAGTTCTATGAAGAGGAGTACTTCGAAGACTATGTGAACTAGGATGCATTTTCCACTCGATTGCCTGTGGGCATGTTGGATGGCTTCCACGAGCTTGTTTTATTCCGCTGCAAGTTTACTCTGGTTGTGGACCTGGTCGTAGATCTGGTCGTGGATCTGGTCATGGACCTAGTTGTGACTTTAGCCCTGCGTGGCAAGCTCTGTAAAACCTTGACCATAAGGACCTTTTGCTACCAAGTAATATTAATTTTATCTACTTCTTAGCTACCTTGATGTATCGATATGATTTTCATCGATGTTGAAAACTGTGTCGACTAGCTATTGACCATGGGACTAGTGATCATGGGACTAGTTCGGAATACACAAAGGGTCTTGGAGTTGCATATCCGGGGTCCCGACAGTAAGTTCCGATCGATCAAGTGAAGTACTTCTGCTTTCTTCGTTGATCGATCGAAGTTACACATCAAAGATAGTGAAGTTGCACATACGGAACAAGGTACCTACCGAATTACATATCTTCGCTTTTTTTGTTGGAAATCAACTTCGACCACTTTAAAAGATCAATCCCGAGGAACTGGTCAAAATCGACTAACTAGTCATTTCTCATTACAGACGGTTCCAACAAATAACTGTATGTGAATTTAGTAATAGCACAAACGGTTCTTAAACATGAACCGTATGTGATACTTTGCGCACGGTCTTCAACATGAACTATCGTGGTATTTCCTCTTCATGCATCGCTTTTAACGCAGCTAGTAACACAGACGGTCGCAAAACCAAAACCGTCTGTGATTGTATTTAACACTGGTGGCTTTGGTCAAGCATCTGTGATGAGGTGTCCAGTATTAGCCTTTTGTAGTAGTGTATATTCTTATAGTCCAACCAAGATTTATTTCTATAATTCAACCAAGATATATTTCTATAATCCAGTAAAGATATATTTCTATAATCCAACCAAGATATATTTCTATAATCCAGCAAAGATATATTTCTATAATCCAACTAAGATATATTGGTTACACCAAATTAACTTTATATTTATTCTCAACAATCTATATAATCCACAAAGATGTCCTTGTTCACTGTGTTCATCTAATTCAGTAATATCATATTCCCATTATCCGACAATAATGCAATCATTACGGAGGGTTATATGTACTAGGGCGACAATGATTCAAGGATAAACAACATCAAATGATGACATTAACAAAGTTAGGATTAACTAACAACCTAGGATTTGAACTTATCATTTTATGTAAATAGCAATGTATATTAGTTTTGAAACTTAAAACACATTTTGGAAAACATAGGTACAATATGGTCAAAGGAGACTTGCCTTCATCGAAGGTTGAGGTCACACTTTTCGGTTGGTCCAAACTTGCTTCGGCCGACAAGTCCAAGAAAGATTCGAAAATGCTAGAATCTATACGCGCAAAAAGAGCCAAATAAATACAACAAATCCTAATAAAATCTAAAAATTATAAAATTAGTACTATTAGAGAGATTAATAATTTATATGAATTTAGGAACAAGAATCGACGGAATTGGAGTTCGTATGAGGGAGAATGAACGTCCGGAAGTTTGCAATCGCATGAAATGATAGAAAAAGAAAAGGAGGGAATATTCCTGGAATCTTCTTTTTCAGGAATTAAAGATTAAAGGAGAGGCTTACGGCTAGCCCCACATGAAAGTGAGTGAGAGAGATGGAAGAGCAAAGGAGTATGACATGTGGGCCCCTGGTGTTAGTGACTCAAAGAGGAAATCACAGGGCACAACAGAAAGAAGAAGTAGAGGAGGAGCTTGGCGGCTCGGGTCTTGTGGTGGCACCGGCGAGGGAAGAGATGGGGTGGCCGGCCGAGGGGAAAAATGGGACCCCGGCGAGGTGGCGGTTGCACAGGAGGTGGCGGCGCGGCCAGAGGGGCACGGGGCCGGCGGTGGCAGTGGCGGCAATGGGGTTTCGACGAAGAGGGTGGAAGAATGATGTAGAGCACCACGGCGTGAACTTGATGGTGGTGGTGGCTCGAATAGACGACCTTCGATGGCGATGCAGTCCAACAGAGAAGGAGCTTTGGCGGCGCGCAGTTGTCGACGAAAACGACGATGCTCTCGGGACGGGGGCTTGGGGCTTTGAGAGAGGAGGCCGATGCGCACCTCGTGACGTGGGAGGCATGGCAAAATGTTGGCCGAGAGAGAGAGAGGTGGCGGTCGGCATTGGAGAAGAAAAGGAGGCAAGGCTCTGGCTCTGGCGGGGAGAGAGAGAAAAGGGAAGGGAAGGAGAGAGGAAGAGGTGCGCGCTTTATAGAGGGAGAGGGCAACAGTGGTAGGCAGGGTAGAGAGAGCAAGGCGGGGTGTGAAGCGGCCTTGAGTGTGGCCAAGATACGTGCATGCTTGACAGCGGGATAGGTGGCGGTCTGGGCATAGTGGGAATCCAGGCGAGATAAATAGCAGGTGGCAGAGGTGGTAGGAATTCGGGCGCAAGGCACGCTCGGGAAGAAGAACAAGCAGAGAAGCTAGGAAGAAGAAAGAAGGAAAGGAAAAGAAAAGGAAGAAAAGGAAGAAATGAAAAGGAAAAAGGAAGAAAAAGAGAAAAAGAGAAAAGTGGGAAAAAAGGAAAGGAAAAAGAGATGGGCCAGAGAAATTTCAAATTTCAAATTTTGAATTTGGAATTCTTGACGACGAGATTGAATTTGAGAAATGAAATTTGGATTTTGAGTCTTTGGACTCGGATTTAAATAATTACAAAAATCCAAAAGAAATCCAATACTTTTAAAATAATTAATTTAAATTAAATTTTACATCAAAGAAAGGAAATTTTGGGAAAAACAGAAAAGGAAAATAAATTAAATTGAACTCCAAGAAAATAGCAAAAGAACTTGGAGAAAAACCAAGAAAGTCTAGAAAATCCAATAAACCCATTTTGAATTTAATTGAAGTTTGATTTAATCATTAAAAATGTTTTCATTTTATGAAATCTCAATTTAATCTTTAATTAATTCAATAAGATTCAAATGGTTTATTTTATTTTTGAAAATTTCAAAAAGTCCCAAAAATTGGGATGTTACATTGGGAGAACTATGATATCAAATAAATTTAATCTCCAACTGGATATATTGAATGGGAACCCAACCTTAAAATTAACATCTTGCTTTCAATATAAAAGGAAACAAGGATGGCGCTTATTACATTTGTGGAGCTATATATTGCTCCTTGGGAGAACTTTCTATTTTGCCCTCTTTACCGAGATCAGTGTTAGAAAATTGGAAGCCAAACAACAATCCATGTCGACAAGGGTGATGGTGTGGTGACATGTAGGGGTGAAAACGGATCGGATCTGACGGATAATGGCTCGCCATATTTGTTTTCATATTTTTTTCGGATCCGGATCTGAATTGAAACGAATACTGATCATGATATTTTTCAAACAAGAAAACCCTTAAATTGTATGCTTAAATTAACGAAAACATATAACTAGTTTATTTGATGCAAACATTCATGAATTGTTTATATTTTCAGCAAACACACATAACATTGGCACTAGTAAGTTGCATTAACTAGTTCATAACAAACATAACACTTAGTTTACCATATTTAGCTCATAAGTCATAACTCACAAAGTCACAAGTCATCACACATTCACACTTAGTTCATCACATACATAAAACTTAGTTCACACTAACATCAATCAAAGTTGAATGGTTAATCAGATGCATAAATGATCTGTAACATCCCAAAGTATGTTACCAAAAATAAAATTAATAAAATTATTATTTTATTGGATTTTTGGAGATTTAAAAGAGTTTTCTTAGTTAAAAAGAAATAATAATAATAATATAAGGCCAATTATTTAATTTCCTAGTTTTTAATGTCAAAAAATATTGAAATTTCTAGGATTTTGTTGGATTTAAAGTGAAAAAGAAAAAAGTAATTAATTTCTTGAATTTTCTAGATTTTAAAGGCTTTTCCTATTTTTCAGAAATTAAAAATAGGTTATGTGCAAAAATAAAAACAACTTTAACATGAAATTAATTTTATTAAGTTCAAAATAATTCAAGGAATTTATGTGATTTTTTCTAGAATTTTTGAACTCTATTGGCTATTTTCTAAAAGGCTATTTAATTTGTTGCATTTTCTGAAATTTAGAAATCAATTAAAATCTCTTTTGGGCTGAAATCCGGATATCAAGACTTGGTCTTATCCGGATAATCCGTATTCGTATCCGTATCCGCCAGATAGCATGCCTACCGTATTTGTTTCCGACAAAAAAAAACCGAATTCGCTTCCGATCCGAAAATTATCCGAGAAAAATCCGATCGGAAACAATCCGAATCCGTTTCCGTCCGGATCGGTCGGAAACTATCCGATCCGTTTTCATCCCTAGTGACATGCACCAAATGGTCAAGGTTCTTTTTGTTTCTTAAAAAATGCAAATTAAAATGAAGCGAAAGTTAGTACGTGTTAAAAGGTATGATGATCATCAACAATACTAAAAAATAATAATTATAGTGTTAATAATTTAAGATTGGATGGATATTCGTGCCATCTCTTTTACCACAAGAAAATCCTCAGGGAGAGCCTACAGGCATGGATAGGGCTATGCTACACGTACTTAAGGCCTGTTTGTTTAGGCCCGGTGCCATAATGCCTTGTCGGGACTGCTCTTGAAGGCTGTCGGTCAAGTGTTTGCTTGCTTCCCAGGCAGGTCACCAGGCTCAGGCATAGGAATTGAGTGCCTGGGAGCTAGGAGGTGGGCTGCTCGATTTACACTGTTGATGCTTGATCCAACGGTATATTTTTCATTCACCAATTCTAGGTACAAGTTTTCAACCAAATAACTCATCTTTAGGTTTACCTGATCAGACAAAAATTATCTACTTTCCAAACACCACTTTTTCTCAGACATAAAATCCAAATCACCAACCAAACAAGCCCTTACTCATCCTCATTTTCTCGTGAGGAGCCCGGCCAAGTGCACTGCAGTGACGAAGATATCTTAAAATTGAGGTGTAAGGTGTCATAAACACCTTCCACCAGCTTGCACAATCCAATATCATTCATCGTGTACAAACTCGCCAATGGAAGGAAAGGTGTGGCTTGATCAAATTGAAACTAGAGGGCCACACGTCCAGGATGATAAGGTTTTGCTATGCATTGGTCAGTGGTCAAAGTAGCGTACCTTCATGGAAGCCTACCACGACGAATGGACATAAAAAAGGCCCTCGTGTATAAGTTAATTGTATGGATCCCATAAAATGTTGGCATGCTTACAAAAAAAAGGTCATGTGGTTCATCACAACTATCTCGATTTAGGGTCCTCAACACAGTATTTACCATTGCCGGCTTTTTCGCTGAATGCTTATTTATTGTTAAGAGTATATGTAATTTAACAAGACTATGAGAGATAACATATAATTATGATTTGTAGCTGATTTCTTCCTTATCTCTAGTAGATTGAGATGATCTTTAAGTCACCTTGTACTCTATATATATGCCCTCTGTGGCTCAAGCAATACCAATCTAACTATTTCTAGAGCAGGTTCGCATCTAGTCCTATTCATAGTCACCACCAAAATTCCACTACACATTGCCCCTGGGAGAGACGACCCGATCTCCATGATCTAATCTCTTGGTAGTTGCGCAAGATGTTTCTTTTTGTTTTTCTCCGATCAATAGACCGGTTTTCCTCCCTCTCCGATCAATAGACTGGTTTTCCTCCCTCTCTGATCAATAGATCGGTGCTGTCCTCTGATCAATAGATCAGATTTGCTTCTTTTTGCCGGCCATGCCTCTTCCGTCCGACTCCCTCGGCCTGGCCACGAGATGCCGGCCATCTCCCACTCTGCACTCGGCTCGGGCGACGGACGGGGATGACCTGGCCATGTCTCGACCGTTCCTCGTCACGCCCCTGATGGCCTCCGGCACCAAAGGGACAGACGTCCATCCTAGCACTGCACACAATGAGCTCCCCCAAGCCACCCAGGTGGCCGATCAACTGTCGATCAACCGCCATGCTAAGCAGCACAGCCCCCTTGCGGGACAAACCAAGGAAGCGAGTACCCCCCAACACACACAATGCGCCCACGACCCCGACATTACCGCATTTGACGACTCACGGACCCATCTCGAATTTGGTTTGATGTGGATCCAACTAGCAAGCTAGCAGGATCATGTTGTTTGGCCCTGATCTTTCACGGTACTCCTTGGCTGGTCGCCTTCTCCTTGCCTAGTCTTTGTGCAAGCACTAGAATAGCACCTCCTTTTGATAGAACTTTCTCCCACGCGCACCTCAGCTTGTGAACGAAAGGTAGGGAAACTGAAGTTTCAGCGAGCAAAACCCAACACCTCAATTGGATTCAACACACTAAAGAGCAATTCCTCGCGGAAATCTCAAGAACACGCCAACCTTGCCATCAAAACCATGGTGATTTTTTGGTATCTATTTCTTAACTCATATCATAACTTGTCTACCTCCAAGGTGCGGCCATAGGGGGTTTATATAGCCTCCCACGCAAGCACAAGAGCTTCGGATGAACATTAACCGGTTCGGAATAGTGCACGTGAACAATAATCCGAGTTGGATGAATAGTCCTCGCGAACAGTAATCCGATTTTATCTCCTATTGCAAACTCCTACTTTAATTGGAAATTTAAACTACTCTAATTGCTAAAAATGGATTTAAACTATCCTATTACAATTCCGACCCACTTTAAATGGAAACAATCTTAGAGATAGAAACTAACTCACGGATTGATTCTAGTTTAAAAGCCTTATTCCTATTCAAACTGAACCAACATAGAAACCATGAGCTTGGTCGTCCTTATAGGGCACAGTTACCCCCTTTGGCGCTTGGCTTTCCTCCTAGCTCGGCTCCCCTTTTGGCTTTCTTCCTGGCTTGACCTTCCTCCATTGTGGCGCACGACTGATTCGTTTTCCCAACTCCTTATGGCTTGGAATGTGGTGTCCTAGCCTCACACACCAGACGGAGAAAGTGAGATCACGTGTTTCCTTCTCAAGCCAGCACTGCTTAATGGGCAGATGATTTTGCAGACAAAACAGTCTCTGATACTTTTTTTGGGCGGGGAAATGAAAATTTGGACTTAATGGGCGGGTTGCCGAAACTCGCTTTATATTAAAAGCCACCCTTATCCACTGCACACCTCCATCTCCTCCTCTTCCATCTCTCCTCTCCCCAACCCTAACTGAGTGCCACCGCTTCGCCCTGACCTTGCGCCCCGGCCTCCCCCGAGTTCATCGCCCGCAGCCTCCTCCACCTCGCCCCAGCCTCCCCCGAGCTAGTCGCCCGCAGCCTCCTCCACCTCGCCCTAGCCTCCTCGTCGTCGGCCTCCCCCGACCTTATAGCCCATGGGCTCCCCTGACATCGTCGTCCTCGGCCTCCTCCACTTCGTCGCCCCGGCCTCCTCCACCTCGCAGACTGACGAGCAGATAGAGCGAGTCAATCAGTGCCTTGAAATGTATCTGCGTTGTTTTGTGCATGCTTGCCCAAAGAAATGGTTGGATTGGATACCATTTGCAGAATTCTGGTACAACACTTCATACCATAGTACTCTGAAGAAATCCCCCTTTGAAGTTTTATATGGGCACAGTTTGAGGCATTTTGGAGTAATTGATTCTTCCTCTTGTGCATCGGCCGACTTGATAGTCTGGTTGCAAAACCAGGAACTGATGACAAAATTGCTCCGACAACATCTGAATGGAGCAAATTAGAGGATGAAGTTTCAAGTTGATAAGAAATGCGTCGAAAGGAATTTCGCCCCTCAAGACTGGGTGTACCTGAAATTACAACCGTATGTTCAATCCTCTGTTGCATCGCGAGCTAACCACAAAGTAGCTTTTTGGTACTTTAGACCTTTTTAAGTGGAACAGAAGATTGGATCAGTGGCGTACAAATTGAAATTACCATCCTCATGCAGCATTCACCCAGTCATTCATGTGTCACAATTGAAGAAGGCGCTAGCTCCCGACGAGAAGATGCAGAACGAGCTGTCTAGGTCGGAGGGCGACAGTGTGCTTGAACGGGTGTTGCGCCGTTGCCTCCATCAAGCTGGATCAGCTTCAGGAACACAAGTGCTAGTACAGTCACTACTACAAAAAAGGCTAATACTAGACGCCTCATCACAGACGGCTGACCAAAACCGTCTGTATTACATGCAATCACAGACGTTTCATATTGATAACCCTCTATGTTACTGCTTGCGCTAAAAACCGTCTGTGAAGAGGTAATATCACAGGCGGTTTATATTGAAAACCGTCCGTGAAGTATCACAGACGGTTCTAAACATGATGCATTTATGATAATTATAGACTTTACAGACGGTTTTTAATTATAACCTTCTGTGATAATATCGCTTCAACTCCTCGGTGAGTTTCTTCGTCGCCCGTTGAGTTTCTTCTGGGAAGTGGCTTTTGTTGGGTCACGGGTAGGCTACGATAGCAACAAATCAAAATTTTCTACCACGTAAACCAAGAAGCCAAGCAAGTAAATGATCACAGATCGTTACCACCAGACGCGCAGAGCAGCGAAAGAAGGGTTGGAGCAGCCTAGTCCAACGTAAAGCGCGTCGATATAGTGGTCGTAGTTGATCGTCCAGCGTCGAGCACGTCGGTGCGGTGGTCGTGGTCGATCGTCTCCAGCGACCTCTGCAGTTCCTTGTGAAGATCACGAATCGTCCTCAAGCGCAACAGCAACCACAGTAGCGCCTCTACGGTATCCACATGTCCAGGGAAGGAACAACCATACGCCGGTATGCTAGCACCAAGTCGCACGGTAGAGCTCTCAGGAAGATGGCTGCTAGGGTTTCAGTGGAACAACTTAACTCACGACTTTCGTGTGTCTCGTCTGTTATTTTCACCCCCTTCCAACAACCTTATGCATCTCCTTATATAGTGCTCGTGACGGATCCTATCCGAACACGTTTGACGAATCATATTCGTACTGGTTTGTTCCAACCCGTTAAGTGTGTGATCCTGTAGGTTCATGCGTAATCGATTGTGACTCGGAAACCCTTTCCAATAACGAGTCGTTAGTGGTTCCTAGCAGGACATAACGATTCCCTAATACACACAAATTATATTGGACGAACCTTAGTGCAATATGATCTACGATCAGGTCCTTATCATTTATGACCAGGTCCTATCTATATACGATCAGTTCCTATTTGGTCACGACCAGTTCGTAACTCTTTACGACCAGGTTTCGACCACTCTATGATTACCTTCGACCAGTCTACGACCAGCTCGTATCTCCATACGACCAGTCCGTAACTGATCGAACTAAGCGACCTACTTGTGTATTCTCTCTTTGGCTCACAATGTCTGGTTGAACTCCAGGTGAGATATTGTGTCATCCATAGACTGTTCAATACTTTCTCGATCGAGTGTCGGATAACTTCACGTGGTCGAACATTTCGACCACTAGTGGCATGGCCATGCACTTTCTTTATCTGACCACAACGAGGGGCCCAGAGACATCTCTCATGTTATGTTAGGAGGGGCAAATCCCATATCCGATGAGTCACATTCCTCCGTATGTTTCATAGTATACCCGAAAGCTACCTTTATAACTACCTAGTTACGAGTAGCGATTGGCAACCCCTAAGAGTGCTATTACACATGTAGGAAACCATACTGATCTCAGGTCTAAGGATTATACATCATCATTACTTGAGACCAAATAACGACACATAGAATCATAACAATCTCAATAGTGTCTCAAGGTGGGTCAATCCAACCCCATCTTCTCTAACATATGTTCACATTATTGATTCAATATCCCTATATCCATGACCGGTGAAACATGATCATCAATCAATACATGTGCTGGTCGATAGAGTCACTGGTGTTCTGACCATTAACATCTGACCAGGGATTCATTTAGAATGACATCGTATAAGTTAAGAGTTTCACCAACAAGTCACATACTTGTTAATCTTCATAACCAATGATTCATTCAAGGAACATGATAACATATTATCCAATATTATGAACATAATGAAATATAATCATCTCTATGATTGCCTCTAGGATATATTTTCAACAGCTTTATGTATCAGCAACCAACCATTCCTTGATGTTAAGTCCAATTACCTATCAACGATATCCGTAATTGTATATCCACGCTCTCTGGCGGCCATGCTTCTTGAACTTGCGGGCTCGATGAAGTTGTTCGTGGTCATTGCCTCATCCTCCTCACGACCCCCGAAAGTGGCTAGGGGACTACGAACAATAATATATATATATATATATATATGAAGCCGGTTTTAAAGGCACAAGCAGCCGCTGCTTGGAGACTTTATAGAGAATATATATCACAGACGGTTTTATCTACAAATCGTCTGTGATACATCAGCTATCATAGACGGTTTCACCTATAAACTGTCTGTGATACATTAGCTATCACAAACAGTTTCATCTACAAACCATCTTTAATAGACAACTATCACAGACGGTTCTGAGTTAATAACCGTTTGTGATAGTATGCATGTGATGACCTTATATCATCACTGATCCATATACTCAGACGACTCACGAAACCGTTTGTGATGACATTTTTGAACCGTCTGTGAAGACCTTTTCTGTAGCAGTGAGTGGTCCGGGTCTTCACCGACAAATGCTACCTGGGAGGACTTCAGTGAATTGCGCACTCGCTTCCCTCATGCTCCGGCTTGGGGTCAAGCCGTGACTGAAGAGGGGGGGGGGGGGATGTTACAGAACCAGAGGAATCACATGATGGTGAACAGGAGATGCGCCCGTGCCGGCAAAGTAATGGAAGCGGTAAGCGCCAGTGCAGACCACTCGATCGCTATCCAACGGCAGAATGACTTTCGTAAGCGCTGCGTTTCAGCTGAAAGGAATATGGAACCCCACCTGCTAGTTCCGGATGCGAAGGGGTACTTATCGGTCTAGTCCTGGGTTGTGTTGGGTTGTGTAGGGATTCTGAATGTATTCGCTAGAGGCCAACTCTGAATTTCCTTCCTCCCGTTCATCTATCTCCCGGTCTAGTTCCTCCTCTCTACCTCCTCTCCTCTGAACAATCTGTATTACTATCATTAGAAGTTATATTCCCAAGTGGATGGAACACATGGCTTGGACTTCCGTTTAACTCGACAGAAGTAAATCACGTAATCGTTCCCGTTTACATGGGCGCCTCCTGCCCTTTAATAGTGCACGCAGGCACATGACTCGGCTAAACTTCTTATGCGACTTGATCACAAATCCTACAACCAAAACAACTCGGACTAAAAATATAGAAAGCAACTGAATAAAACAAATATGATATTATTTCTATTCAGATTGAATAATAGGAATCAGTAAAAAGTCCCTGTCCGAACAGAATAAAAAGGAGCACGCGTGGATTTTATTCCTGGCTGAACGGTTCCTTTCCTGGCTCTTTATTTTGGCTTGGTTTCAGCTCGTCATATCCAGCCCAACGCACTACGCACTGCTTATCCCAGGTGCAGCAACACTTGTCCCTCTTATGCCTCTCTCAACCAGTGTGTTCTTTTCTCATGCGGCATTAGGCACGGCACACAAGACTTCTCTGCCATCTTTTTTTCATTGCCATGGCCTTCCGTGCCGTCCTCCTCAGCTCCCTCTCGGCATTAACAAGTATTTCGCCCACTACGAATGAATTATCGACCAAATCAGCACTAACCTCTTATCTGATTTAATAGTACAAAATGATACGGTTTTCGTGGTCCTCCCTCAAATCCTCTTACAGTGTTTCCTAAAAAAACAATTTTAATGTTGACTTGGCTTAACGTGGAGTCTGATTGGATAGTTAACTTTAGGGTAAGAGGATTTGTACTCTAGTTTTATCTTATCCAATCAGATAAAGCATAGAACAAAAATATGGATCTGTCTATTCGGCACATGTAACCGCACCCACTTGACACCGGGTGTAGCACATGAACCAGCTCGGCTTCTTCAATGGATCCTTCTCGCAATATTCCATATCATAGCCCAAATACTCCATTGCAATCTGCCCTCAAAACAGCCGCACAAAAACAAATCAAACAACACCTATCGTGATGAACGGAGGCTCTGATACCATATGATATGAACCGACTAGACAAATTAGTCAATGTGTGTTTGTGCCCTGTCTTTCACAAAACTAGAATTAAGATCAGCAGTACTCTGAATTTTCCAATCAAGCAGAAACATATAAGATGTATGTGTGTGCGGGACAATAAGCAATCCAAGCTTCGGTTCAAGAGAATAACCTCCCTGGAATTCTATATTGGAAATTTGGAACGAAACATCAGGAACACTTGATTTGATAACTAGGGCAGTACTCAACTCGAATTATACAGCAGCGAAAAACCTGAACTTCTCAACATGCAAGAAGCAACCAACGGTAGTTGGAAAGGACTCATGTAGCAGTTACCGAGTTTTTGGTTTATTTGGTTTCTTTTAGAATTGAAGAGCAAATCTAGCCTCTTCCCCTGATCAAAATAGCAGGTCACCTACCATGCCCTCTGTGCGTGGCAAGGGACATACCACTCCCCTATGTGCAGAACACTGTTTGTGCACGATTTTTCGGGCTGCTGCGCACGAGCATGGTAGGTGACCTGCCTTGGTGTTCTTGCATGATAGGAGACCATTTTTTATATTTCTTTCGTCAAAGAGAAGACTATTTTTGCTATTTCGTCGCGAAACAGCATCATCTTAGAGAAAAAAAACAAAAACTAGCAGTTACCGAGCCGCAACAGAGATAAATAAACAGTTCGGCCAACAGTTTTGACGTAGATTCAATCCGCAGCCGAACAAATCCTCCAACCCGTGAGCACTGAGAGTGAAGACCATGAATTAGATGGTATGAATCACCAAGATTCAGACGCGCAATTCAAGTACACCAGCACTTGATCCACGCAGCAACAAGATTGAGCCCTAATCAGCACAGCAAGAACATGAGGTAGCAGATGAATTCGCCACCATGGCTTGGACTGGCGTTGAACTCGACAGAAATAAATCACGTAATCGTTCCCGTTTACATGGGCGCCTCCTGCCCTTTAATAGTGCACGCAGGCACATGACTGGCTAAACTTCTAAGAGCATATATAATGGACTTATGTCAGTCGTATATAGTCACTGTCATGTAAAATTTTTGCTGATGTGGATGAAAGAGAATGTAGAGAGAGGAATATGCTGTCTACAATCCTGTAACCAGCTATAGTACAAGAAACAAGAAAAGTATTAAAAGATTATGTATTCTATAAAGACAACTAAAAAAACAAAGAAATTGTCATGCATTTATTGCATATCTTTGTCTTTGATCTTTCTACATAGGTGATATGAAGAGTTACTCGAGACAACAACTGCTATGCATATTTATCAGACATACCCTTATGCGACTTGATCACAAATCCTACAACCAAAACAACTCGGACTACAAATATAGAAAGCAACTGAACAAAACAAATATGAGATTATTTCTATTCAGATTGAATAATAGTAATCAGTAAAGTCCCTGTCCGAACAGAATAAAAAGGAGCACGCGTGGATTTTATTCCTGGCTCCACATTACCTCGGCTCACCTCCTGGCTGAACGGTTCCTTTCCTGGCTCTTTATTTTGTCTTGGTTTCATCTCGTCATATCCAGCCCCACGCACTACGCACTGCTTGTACCACGTGCAGCAACACTTGTCCCTCATGCCTCTCTCAATCATGCGCCATTAGGCGCGGCACACAAGATTTCTCTGCCATCTTTTTTTTCATTGCCACGGCCTTCCGTGCCGTCCTCCCTCACTCCCTCTCGGCATTAACAAGTATTTCGCCCACTACGAATGAATTATCAACCAAATCAGCACTAACCTCTTATCTGATTTAATAGTACAAAATGATACGGTTTTCGTGGTTCGACCCGTATCAAGGGCCTCCTTACAATGTTTCCTAAAAAAAACAATTTTAATGTTGGCTTAACGTGGAGTCTGATTGGATAGTTAACTTTAGGGTAAGAGGATTTGTACTCTAGTTTTATCTTATCCAATCAGATAAAGCATAGAACAAAAATATGGATCTGTCTATTGGTCATTCGACAGTTTTTTCTCTATAAAAAAAACAGTCGTAATGTTCCTCCCTTCCCCAATACCATCGCACTGCCTTCATCCCAATCGATCCCATCTTGCAGCGCCACCTCACCTCTTGCCTCCTGTGTCCTTCCCCATTTCTGTCACCGTCCACCTTCTCCTCTACTGCCTCCTAATATTCTTGTAATACCTCAGGTTCCAAATTAGAGAGAATATTATTTGGGAGAGGGACACTTATTCACTTTCGATTGCTTCAAAGTTTAGAGAATGAATTTGCTTCAAGTTCTAATTTTTTAGCGCGTTTGGACCTTGAGGCTTTGGGCTCATAGGCTGCAGCCCTAGTGGGCCAGAAAGGGGGGGAGGAGGCACCCAAGTGGGCCAGCCATTCAGCCCACCACCTCCCCTCAAACCCTAACCCTAGCTGCCCCCTTTACCCTTTTCCTCCCACTAGCAGCCACCAAATCCTTTGCTGGCCGAATCACCCTTGCTTTGCTCTTCCACAGCCGCCACCCCCTCCTTGCTCTCTCCCTCCCTCAAGGTAGCCCTCCATTGCTGCCCCCTTGAAGCTCCTTGCTGCTGCTGCCTGCCAAGGAGGGGAGCAAAGTGACCCATTCGGCCAAGGGAAGGAGAGGAAGAAGAAGAGGGGAGGAAGGAGGAGAAGAGTTGTGGGGGGGAAACCAGCAAGTTCTTCAGGATCTTCAAGAGGTAATGAGTGGTTTCCTTGCTGATTAGATTGATTTAGTTGCATAAGTTTTGCCTCACTTAGGGTTCTTCAGTTTGCTGTGTCAAGATCTGAAATCTGTTCTTTTTTTGGGCGCCTGCTTTGTTGTAGATCTGTTCCGAATTTGGGGATTTCGTCTCCTAGAAAGTTGTAGGTTAGGTTTTCAGCTTTCCATAGGTTCTAAGTTCACTGATTTCTAATTTACAGTTTAAAAGTTATGGTCTTTTTGTTGCTGCTGTACAGAATGCGTGGAAAGCGTAAATATTAATGTTAGATTTCAATTTGTTAAAGGCCGATTCAGGGCTGTCCACCACAATGAATGTTGTAGCACTTTATCTTAACTTTCCAGATTGGTAAAGAACACTTTATTTGGATCTGTAGAACAAAATATATGCAAGTTTCAATTTAACCGTCCAGATTGATCGTCGGTTTCCGACAGTAAATTTGATTCGTGTGCCATATTTTATTAAAAGCAGAATCTGGGCATCATGACAACTAGGTTTTTGTATCTTATGCTCTTAGCTTTCCAGATTGGTAAAGAACACTTTATTTGGATCTGTAGAACAAAAGATATGTAAGTTTCAATTTAACTGTCCAGTTTGTTCGTCGGTTTTCGACAGTAAATTTGACTCGTGTGCCACTTTTTTGTTAAATGCTAAATCTTAGTATCGCACCAACTAGACTTTTGTAACTTATGTTCTTAGCTTTCCAGAACGACAAGAAACTTGGGTTTTGGTTAATCCCATCAAAAATTATGATTGTTTCTTTCTGGTACGTCTGAATAGATTTACATTAGCACGTTGTCTAGCTCGAGTAGGTCAGTGTTTAAACTTAGGATATGGGAAAAGCGTTGTAGGCGCTGAGAGTACTATCTTGTTAAGCATGTTGTTTGATGCTTCTTATCATTCTTGGTTACCAGGTGGTGGTGAACGCCGGTGCTAGCTCATTCCGCCTTTTTGTCTTCTGTCTCACGGTGGAGGCAAGTGCAAGTAGTATTAATGAGTTTTTTTATATTTCAAACTTGATGAATGCCATAGTTGATTGTTGATGATTGATGCTTGGTAATGTTGATGAGTATGAGTGCCATAGTTTAATGAGGATGTTTTTATGATAATGCTTATGTGATGAAGCTTACATGGAAATATTTACCTGACGACACATGCTAATGTTTATGTGATGACGCTTACATGATAGTGTTTACATGACGATGCTTACATGGCAATGTTTAAATGATGATGTTTACATAGTAATGGTTTCATGATTGATGGCAATAATGATGGGACAAGGTGAGCATTGAGGCTACCTTGTTAACGATGGCAACGATGAATCATGATAATGACAATGGACATGTGCATTTGCATCATGTCATTTATTTCTGAACCTTGGACTACGTGGTAGCCAAGGGGTTGTTTCCTTGAGGTCCCCGTCAAGCATTGGATGGGTGTTAGGTCCCCATCATGCATTGGACGGGCTTTGGATCCCTGTGCCTAAAGGGCACAGGCCGTGAGTAGGTATTGACATATACCCTACTCGGCATTACCGGTAATTGCAAAGAAGTGAAGTATTGTGCATTCATGTCATGTTCATTGCATTTCTGCATAATTTATGGATTTGTTGTTTAGCATATGATGCTGTCATAAGAGATGGATTGTGGTATATAAGGTTGTTGTTCATGTGGGGATTGTTTAATCCCTTTGACTATTTATGATGCTACCATAAGAGATGGATTGTGGTATATAATGTTGTTGTTCAAGATGGGATTGTTTAATCCCTTTGATTACTTATGATGCTATCATAAAAGATGGATGGTGGTATATAATGTTGTTATTCATGATGAAATTGTTTTTTCCCTTTGACTACTTATGATGCCATGTTTGATTTACTATTGCACTTTGCTGAGTCATGGACTCACTCTTGCTGTTTTGTGCTTTCTAGGTACCTATCAAGACAGCGATATGCATGGGAATGGGTAGATAGGGTGCACATCACATATTCACAGACCACAATGAATAAACCAATTAATATCCAAGATAATTACTTTAGACTCAATTTTGTGACCATCCTTTGTGGTAGGTGATTTTGTCTGTGAGCGTGGACGATCCATCTAAGTTTTTAATTCTTCACCACTTAAGTTCATTTAAATTCATTCGATGGATTAGGTGGTTTGATTTCGATTATTTTATCATTCTCGCGGCTTGATTGGTTAATGATACTTTAGATGTAGCTATTTGGTCTTTATCTACTTGAGCTTAGTAATGTTGGACTGCTTTAACTTAGTTGTTAAAGAGAAGGCTTCATGAATTGATTTAGGTTCAATTGATAGATGCTATGCTTCTATTGAGTCACTTATAGATTGTGCTAGTATTGAATATTAACTTTATGTCATTCATTCATGAATGTTTGGTTGAAGGTTTAAATAGATGTTGATAGTTGATATTATCATTCTTCAAGATATGGTTGAATTAGTAATGGCTTAATGATCTTCGTGTAGACTCTTGATAGTGTTATCATAATTGATTTAATATGATTGGATGATTGAGATTGATTTGTTGACGAATTTTGATTTAATTCTTATATTCATTCTACTAGATATTGATCTTCTGTGTTCTTAGTTTAAAGATGGTTGAAATTATTCCGTATTGTTGTTATATGTTAGGCTTTCAGGTAACATCGTGGCTTCCGCATAGCTAGGGTGTTACAGTTGGTATCAGAGCGGGCTTTAGGTCCGTGGTAGTTGAAATATTAAAATTGACACCATCGTGCAGTAAGATGGGGATGGGTCAACCATTGCATTTACATTCTCGTTATGTCGCTTTGAGCATTGCTGTTATGTAATGATTATGAATACTTATGAGATACCTATATGACTATTATAGGTTATAATAGTAGATGATGAGAGATTCAGGTCGTGGTTGTAACCATGGGTCGCCAGGTTGCATCACCATTTGGGGTATAAGATTAATGGAGTGACTACCTCGAATCAACTAGTTCCAGGTGTTGAGTATGAGTTTCTTTGGGGGGAATTATTGTCTTCCTTGAGTTTGGAATGATTATTCTTGTTTAAGTTACGGTGGGTTAGTTTTCTGGGGTTATTGGTTCATTGCGGCTGAGAAGAGTTCATCGGTCTTTGTTGGTTTCTTAAAGCACACCTTTGATCTCTTGAATGATGAGTTGTTTTGCTATTTATAACCATAGTTGATTTATAAGATTGATCTCTTATTTGGAAGCTTTAATTTGCATGTCCTTAAATGTGAGGAAGCTTCGGGCCCCAATGTATTCTTCTCGGGGTACTTTGAGTATGAACTTTAATGCCTTCGTTTTATGATTTGAAGCGTCAAGGTTCTTTTTGCATTGTCCTACCTTCCTTGTTGAAAAGCGTGATCCGGTGATTTGTTTGGTATTTTGGATAATGGAAATTGCTTTTCACAAACTTCCTTGAAGAAAGTTTTGACTCTACTCATTTCTTTTGGAGTTGTTGGAGTGTTGGAGTTTAGAACTTTTTCTTTGAAAGTAAAGTGTCAAAACCCTTCGCAAAGTTTTGTGGTGTTAAGTGAGAAACTGTAAGTAAAGAAGAGAATTGATAATGTTTATGACATCAAGTTGGGTCTTTGGCATGATGCATAATTAACCTTAACTGATGTCCTCGGTAGCGATGTTGGCTAATTTATTGCTGCCTTGTAATGATTGCATGACGAGATGTGATTTAGAATATATTAATTCCTAATTAGAATCAATAGGGTTACTAAGAAGAGTGAATATTGATATGGAACTATCTTGTAAACTTCTGCTTGATGATCTTACATAGATGCTAGATTTACCTAATTCCTAACATTCTTAAAAAAATGTTGAAACCTGTATAAAGGACTAGATGGATGTTGGTGTGTTAATGTGTGAAACCTTGTTTTATAGAAATTATGTTAGTAAATCATTAATCATGTTTTGAACTAACTTCTAAACATAAGGTAAAATGTTGAATCTATATTTATAAGTGGTTATGTGTTGGCAAATAAAATTAGTATCATATTTACACACATGAGTAATACAATGGTCAGTTGTTATTGAGAGCTGAAGTTTGTGTCGAGCATACCAACAGTTGAGTAGATGAATTTCGTAAGTTGTCTTTGATAGCGTGCCTTGTGAAATTACTATTGCATAGTACGATCTTGTTAAAATAAATTTGTTTCAACCTTGTGGCTTGTGTTTCTTTTAGAAAGCTTTAGAATAAGGTAATAAAGTTTGATGATTCTTGGCACTAATGTATGATATCGATACTATTAAAAATTGCCAGAATGTGATATTGATGTTAATTCTCGTAGTAATTTGATCACTGTGGTGATATTGCTTAAATAAAAATATTTCAAATTTTGCTTTCGTGAACTTTTGGGAGCTCATGAGTTATGTGGTATCTGGAATTATTTTAAACAAAGTGGTGTATTTGAATGTTCTATTGGTTCTTAAGAGATTCGTATGATTTAATCTTAAAGGCTCTTTTGTCTGAGTTGGCAACGTGAGGTTGCATTCAAAGACAAAATTATTTTGTTGATTCCTTTGAGAGGGGAATAATTTGCTTGCTTTTCGTGATATTCCGTAGATGAAAAATGTTTCAAGTTTTGCAGCTGAGATCATTTGGATCTCATGATTTATGTGGAAGTTGAACTGTTATGAGCAAAATGACGTGTTGAAGAATTTTATTGGTTCTTAATTAGTTCCTGTGGTTTGGACTAAAGAACTTATCTTGTTCGTTGTGGCAAAGTGTCGTTATAGTCCAAAGGGTTAATTTTAGTGTTAAAGGAAAGGGAGCAAGAGGGAGTATTTGAGAATTGGAGTCAAGTTTTGTAACTTCGTAGTTATTTGAATCGTGTCTAAACTTTACGCTCTTTCCGCATGAGAGTTGTCAATTTTCGATAGCAATGTCATTTTTCTTATTGGTTGTTACTCTTTTGAGGGTGTACCCTCAACTGTGATCCCAATTTTGTTTTTCCAAGATTATCGTTATTGGATTATTTTTTTTAGTTTCGTGCTTACTATGAGGAGCAACATTTTCCTGTGTGTCGAAACATGTTCTTGTTCACCTCTTCCTTTTGAGAAAGGATCAACCGATTTGTGTTGTAATGTGCTGTTAAGCGTAAGCTGGTAACTGTTTGGTGGTAGCCAAGTAATTGTAGTGGTGAGATTTTGCTACCAAACTATTAGAGGAATAGTAGAAGGTGAATTGGTCTTGACCTATACCTCTTGGAGAAAATTGATTCAAATGGTATGATCGTCGTTGATGAAAAGCTGATTAGTGTTACGACCATGTAGAACCTATGGTAAAGTGAAATTCCAGAACCTTAGTTCATGATGAAATGTTGGGAATTATCGAAGGTTTGGAAACCTTGATCAATTTTATAGAGTAACACAATTGGATTGTATTACGAGATTGTGTGGGTGATTCCTGATGATGTCAATGAGTGAGTATGTTGGAATTGTGGAAATGTCAGAGATTTAATTTGAGAATTTCTCTATCTGTTATAAGAGAAGTTCGTAGTAGGGGTCTTGGATGTTAAATTTGGGCTTTGTATTTTTATGCTAGATCTTTGGTCGCCCAATGATTGTGTGTAGGGAAAATAGAATACTGGTGTATTCTGAGCAGTGGAATGATCATTGATAGAACCCTTCTGATGAAGTACATGAGCGTGTGTATTGAGGATTCTGAATTGTTTATTCTTAAAAGTTGGAGGTGATGCGATTGCGTGAAATCTATTTCGAGGTGCTCTGGGAGCCATCCATCAAATTAGTTTCGTTAGTACAAGCAGTTGTCTAGAGTGTTTTGGTGGGATCAATAGTGCTCTTCCACAAAGGTGTGGATGATGTATTTTGGATTGAGCATATCTTTGAGGATGCTAATTTAAGAGATTTGAACTCGTGTAGTATGTGATGAATTCGAATTCCAAGGTTTGAGAGCAATTTTATTCCTAAAAGAGAAACTGGGGAAAAGAATGTTTCCTCGGGTAGTGAAGAGTTCTCTTGATTATTGCTTGAGTTGTGTGTTTATGTCAGAGGTCATTTGCAATTTGAATTGGCTTTTTGTTGATGGTTCTTTCCGGTTCAGGAAAATAAAAGAAGTGTTTGATTTGGACATTCGATTGACTTCTCTTTTCGCGTACGTGGTGCTTATTTATAAACTACCTAATTGGAAAGTGGAGAAGTGTTCGTGATGAATCTTCGATTGTGGGTTTGACCATTTTGGTGGGGAGTTTGCATTGCGTGGTTGCGATGAGAACTCCTTATTTTCAGTTGGATTCTCTTGGTAAAACAGTTGTTTAAGAATGAGTTCTGTTGTGCATTCTTGATTAAAGGAGGTGCTCCCTGTGAGATGAAGAATTCGATTTTTGAGCATGTTGTGTGTTTTTGTAGCTAAGGGGTAGTTGGCCCAGGTACATTGATTCACTTTCGACAATTGCAGGAATTAGGAAGTTGGCGTATCGCTTTGACCGTCTTGGGCCATGCGTGCACGCATCTTCTGGTTTGTTCTTTCGTTTATTTTCAGCGGTTAGAATTAGGGGTCAAATTACATTAAGGGGTAGAACGTAATACCTCAAGTTCCAAATTAGAGAATATTATTAGGAGAGGGACACTTATTCACTTCGATTGCTTCAAAGTTTAGAGAAGAATTTGGTTCAAGTTCGATTTCTTAGCGTTTGGACCTTGGGGCTTTGGGCTCATGGGCTGTAGCCCTAGTGGGCGAAGGGGAGGCGCCCAAGTGGGCCACCATTGACCCACCACCTCTCCTCAAACCCTAACCCTAGTCGCCCTTTACCCTTTTCCTCCCCCTAGCAGCCACCAAATCCTTTGCTGGCCAAATCCCCCTTGCTTTCCTCTTCCACAACCGCCACCCCCCTCCTTGCTCTCTCCCTCCCTCAAGGTAGCCCTCCATTGCTGCCCCCTTGAAGCTCCTTGCTGCTGCTACCTGCCAAGGAGGGGAGCAAAGTGACCCATTCGGCCAAGGGAAGGAGAGGAAGAAGAAGAGGGGAGGAAGGAGGAAAAGAGTTGTGGGGGGGGGGCAGCAAGTTCTTCAGGATCTTCAAGGGGTAATGAGTGGTTTCCTTACTGGTTAGATTGATATAGTTGTATAAGTTTTGCCTTACTTAGGGTTCTTTAGTCTGCTGTGTCTAGATCTGAAATCTGTTCTTTTTTTGGGCGCCTACTTTGTTGTAGATCTGTTCCAAATTTGGGGATTTCGTCTCCTAGAAAGTTGTAGGTTAGGTTTTCAGATTTCCATAGGTTCTAAGTTCACTGATTTACTATTTACGGTTTAAAAGTTATGGTCTTTGTTTGTTCTTCTTTGTCCAGAATCATCACAACAGAGCGTAAATATTAACAGTTAGATTTCAATTTGTTAAATGCCGATTCAGGCTGTCCACCACAATGCATGTTGTATCACTTTATCTTAGCTTTCAGATTGATAAAGAACACTTTATTTGGATCTGTAGAACAAAAGATATGCAAGTTTCAATTTAACCGTCCAGATTGTTCGTCGGTTTCCGACAGTAAATTTGACCCGTGTGCCATATTTTGTTAAAAGCAGAATCTGGGCATCATGACAACCAGGTTTTTGTATCTTATGTTCTTAGCTTTCTAGATTGGTAAAGAACACTTTATTTGGATCTGTAGAACAAAAGATATGCAATTTTCAATTTAACTGTCTAGTTCGTCGGTTTCCGACAGTAAATTTGACCCGTGTGCCACTTTTTTTTTGTTAAATGCTAAATCTTAGTATCGCGCCAACTAGACTTTTGTAGATTACATTCTTAGCTTTCCAGAACGACAAGAAACTTGGGTTTTGGTTAATCCCATCAAAAATTATGATTGTTTCTTTACGGTTGTCCCGAATAGATTTCTGTTTAGCACGTTGTCTAGCTCGAGTAGGTCGAGTGTTTAAACTTGGGTTATGGGAAAACTTTGTAGAGCGCTGAGAGTACTATCTTGTTAAGCATGTTGTTTGATGCTTATTATCATTCTTGGTTACTAGGTGGTGGTGAACGCCGATGCTAGCTCGTTCCGCCTTTTTGTCTTCTGTCTCACGATGGAGGCAAGTGCAAGTAGTATTAATGAGTTTTTTTATATTTCAAACTTGATGAATGCCATAGTTGATTGTTGATGATTGATGCTTGGTAATGTTGATGAGCATGAGTGCCATAGTTTAATGAGGATGTTTTTATGATGATGCTTATGTGATGAAGCTTACATGGAAATGTTTACCTGACGACGCATGCTAATGTTTATGTGATGGCGCTTACATGGTAGTGTTTACATGAGGATGCTTACATGGCAATGTTTAAATGATGATGTTTACATAGTAATGGTTTCATGATTGATGGCAATAATGATGGGACAAGGTGAGCATTGAGGCTACCTTGTTAACGATGACAACGATGAATCATGATAATGACAATGGACATGTGCATTTGCATCATGTCATTCATTTCTGAACCTTGGACTACGTGGTAGCCAAGGGGTTGTTTCCTTGAGGTCCCCGTTAGGCATTGGATAGGTGTTAGGTCGCTATCATGCATTGGACGGGCTTTGGTCCCCACACTCATAGAGTGTGGGCTTTGGATCCCTGTGCCTAAAGGGCACAGTACGAGTAGGTATCGACGGATACCCTACTCGGCATTCGTAATTGCAAATAAGTGAAGTATTGTGCATTCATGTCATGTTCATTGCATTTCTACATAAGTTATGGATTTGTTGTTTAGCATATGATGTTGTCATAAGAGATGGATTGTGCTATATAAGTTTTTTGTTCTTGTGGGGATTGTTTAATCCTTTGACTACTTATGATGCTACCATAAGAGATGGATTGTGGTATATAATGTTGTTGTTCGGGATAGGATTGTTTAATCCCTTTGATTACTTATGATGCTATCATAAGAGATGGATGGTGGTATATAATGTTGTTATTCATGATGGAATTGTTTTTCCCTTTGACTACTTATGATGCTATGTTTGATTTACTTTTGCGCTTTGTTGAGTCATGGACTCACTCTTGTTGTTTTGTGCTTTCTAGGTACCTATCGAGGCAGCCACATGCATGGGAATGGGTAGACAGGGTGCACTTCACATATTCACAGACCACAACGAATAAACCAATTAAAATCCAAGATAATTACTTTAGACTCAATTTTGTGACCATCCTTTGTGGTGGGTGATTTTGTCTGTGAGCATGGACGATCCATCTATGTTTTTAATTCTTTGTCACTTAAGTTCATTTAAATTCATTCGATGGATTAGGCGGTTTGATTTCGATTATTTTATCATTCTCGCGGCTTGATTGGTTAATGATGCTTTAGATGTAGCTATTTGGTCTTTATCTCGCTTAAGCTTAGTAATGTTGGACCGCTTTGACTTAGTTGTTAAAGAAGGCTTCATGAATTGATTTAGGTTCAATTGATGAGCGATATGCTTCTATTGTGTCACTTATAGATTGTGGTAGTATTGAATATTAACTTTATGCCATTCATGAATGAATGTTTGGTTGAAAGTTTAAATAGGTGTTGATGGTTGATATTATCATTCTTCAAGATATGGTTGAATTAGTAATGCCTTAATGATCTTCGTATAGACTCTTGATAGTGTTATCATAATTGATTCAATATGATTGGATGATTGAGATTGATTTGTTGACGAATTCTGATTCAATTCTTACATTCATTCTACTAGATATTGATCTTCTGTGTTCTTAGTTGAAAGATGGTTGAAATTATTCCGTATTGTTGTCGTATATTAGGCTTTCAGGTAACATCGTGGCTTCCGCATAGCCAGGGTGTTACAATTCTCTTGGTCTTGTTGTCTCCGCCGATCACCACCCACCGCTAATCCTCTACCACTGCCACCACCCACTATTGGTCCTCTGCCGCCTCGGCCTCCCTCTATGTTAGGGGCCTCCGGTGAACCTTGCACCATAACTGGTGAGCCCTGAACCCTAACTGCTTGCTGGAGCACGTCGGAGTGCGAGACGAAGTAGGTGGCGCACGAATCTTCAAGCGTGATCCAAAGTTAGAAATTCGATTGTTTTGCAAAAAAAAAATCCAAAACATTGTATAGCAATTCAATGAGGGAGCTGCTAGCCTACGCTATACCGTTGGAAATGTATTCCAACAGTATAGCAGTTTTATGCAGTTTCGTGAAATTTCTATTACTTAAAAGTTCCAGTTTCGAGTTTAAAGTTTCGACTAGGGTTCAACGCGTTTTGTGAAAAGTTTCAAAAGGTTTGAGTTACTAGTTTGATGTTTCAAGTATGTTTGCGTGTTTTTGTGAAAGTTTCAAAATGCTTTGGTAGCTTTTCATGAAGTTTGAGAAAGGTTTCAAGTAAGTTTCATTGAAAAATTTTGCCGGACCCCAAATTTTAGGATTTGGAATCCTCAGTGTCAAGTCTGTGCTATTCTCTGGATCGAGAGATAGCACACACGATTACATTCTTGGACCATTTCCATAACCAAATAAGCTAAGCGATCCTATAGTCAGTCCATATTTGCGACCAAACTTGATCGAAAAAGGAATTACGAGGCGATCTTGAAGAGGTCTGAAGGTCACCGAGATGTCTGAAGGAATCTGAGGAGGTCTAGAGTTGTCCGGGAGGTCTGAGAGGAACATTGTAGAGGCGTCCCGGGAGGTCTGAGAATACTATCAGAGCGTTAGGGAGGTCTGAGGAACACTATAGAGACATCTGAGGGAGGTCTGAGAAGGGTTGTAGAGACACATGGGGAGGTCTGGGAGTACTGCAGAGACGTCTGGGAGGTCTGAGAACACCTTATAGACGTCTGGGGAGGTCCTGAGAATGCGACAAAAGAGTATAGGAGGTCCCGAGGATACAACAAAAGGGTATAGGAGGTCTTGAAGATGCGACAAAAGGGCATGCAGGAGGTCTTGAGGTTACGACAAAGGGCATAGGAGGTCTGAGGATCGACAAAAGGGTATAGGAGGTCTGAGGATATGACTACACTCAACGTGGTTCGTGCTCGGTGCGACTATTGCTCGTAGAGACAGTGCTCGTATGATCAATTGAGTAAATATAAACACGCAACTTAACACATATATTTATACATAATAGGCCGTGAGGCCAATTGTTTTACAAAAGAGTCATGAAGCAAATCTTACAAGAGTTAGAGTTCAGCATCAAAGATAAGTGCGGAAGCAAAAGCGGGTTCTGATGGATCCATTTACTCGCTTACGCAAGCGATCGGGGTCCCTGACCTAAGCTTCATCATCTTTTGGTGCTACCTCGAGTGGTAGTAGTAGTCGTAGGGTCTTGATCGCTTGGAGTGCGAAAAGATTATATTGGACGAGCCTAAGTACACAATCGTACTCACGAGCCAACACACAATGCAAATCATATAGATCTTGGCGGGGCTAGTCAAAGGAGGTTTTAGAGTTCTTTTATTTGCACAAAGTTAAGGTTGAAATAGATAAGTAGTAGAAAATCACGAGACTTAGCGTTTTTTTAACAAATCTGTTTTTCATAAATGAGTTTTCATTTTACAAAGTACTAGTGGAGGTCCCACCTCCTATACCATTGAGTGGCTCTATCCACCCAATGCTCGGGCTATCCCGTATTTACCACTGATCCCCGACCAGGCCTTTCTCAATTCCCTAGGGCCCACCCCAACCTTCCCTTTTCATCACAAATGGTTTTGTAAAATGAAAGCTATATCAAGCAAGTTCTCAAGCCTTGCTCTTGACCATGAGCACGGCTATCATGGTAGTTTTCTTACTCTGCGAGTTAGCACACTTTACCCACAAGAGGTAATCATCTTGATATATACACACGTTTCCTTAGGCGCGTGAATCAAGGAGAGATTATCACAAGGCCTTTACAATGCTCAACCTCGGCGCAACTCCACCCGCTAAGGTTTCACCGCCCGAGCCACGCTCCCAAGAGGCCCCTCTTGCGCCTGTGTGGTTTTCTGTGGCTCCTTACCCTTACCCACACTACACACCCACCGGTGGAGAAGCCACGCCGAGGCGAACAAATTAGTTAGCCAGATCGTAGCCGTTATGGACTTGTAGTTGCACTGTTTTTGCATGAGAGGTCATTCCAAGATTCGGTCCTTAATTGACTCAGGTGGTACATTCACATACCAACATTTTCTCATGCCCTCGGCACCAACCACTCTTTCCAACCACTCGAGTCGAAAACAGTTTTCAAGTTTTGCTTTGTTTTGAAAATATTCTTTAGTCCAACATACCAGCCAGGCTCCTAGCCTCAACTGACCCAAATCACTTTCAAAACATTTTTAATGATTGTGGTCGAGCAGTTTAATGCCCTTATGACATTGTATCCAAGCAAGGCTAAGCATGACACTTAGATACGGACTAAATCGGCTAGTATGTAATCCATTAAGCCTAGGGTGACAAAGGATAATGTCCAAATTCAAGGATGGGAAGTCTATACACAATTATTTGTTAAGGCTTTAGCTATGAGCTTGACCAACATAGTTTGTTAAAACTTAGCAATGCAATTTCATAATTTAAAGCAACATAATTTGCAAAAGGTAGGTGCAATATGATCAAAGTATTGACTCGCCTTGAGTGGGGGTTCTGCGGATCTTGTCCTAGATCAGCCGAAGGTTCTTGGTCACCGGCTTCTATATCTGTGAAATAACCAAGAGTCAAATAAACCCAAGAAACTCAATTTGAAATCAATAATCAAATAAACTCAAATAAATCCAAATACATTCAATGAAAGGAAACCCTTTGAAAGGAAAACACCCACATCCGAGTCTCGTGACCGGGGAGATCACGGAGGTGTTACGACCCGATGGGAGGTCGCGAAAATCTTGTGACCGGTGGAGGTCGCGGAGTTCTTGTGACGAGGAAGGTCATGAAGTCTTGTGACTGTGGGAGGTCGTGAGGATCTGTGACCAAGGAGGTCGCGGAGTACTATGATGGGAGAAGTCACGGAGTTCTTGTGACGTGGGAGTCGTGGGGAAAACGACAAAGGGAGGTCACGGGAAAGCGATAAAAGGGAGGTCGCGGCCCAAGAGGGTGGTCTTTGCAAAAAGGCCGAGAGGTGGTCTTTGTAAAAGACCAAGGGTGGTTTTGCAAAAGGCCGAGAGGGTGGTCTTTGCAAAGAAACCGATAGGGTGGTCTTGACATGAGGGTGGTTGTGACCAAAGGGTGTCACGACAAAAGAGGGGAGGTCATGAGAGTGTTAAGACCAAGGAGGTCGCGGAAGGTTATGACACGGGAGGTCGCGGAAAAGTTATGACTCGGGAGAGGTCGCGGAAGGTTATGACTGGAAGGTCGCATAAAGGTTATGACTCGGGGAGGTCGCGGAAGGTTATGACTCGGAGAGGTCCGCGAAAGGGCTTTTAAAATGCGTGGTCGAATGGAAGAAGTCTTCAACTACGCAGCGATGAGTCGAAATAAGCAAAGGTTCGATTGCTTTAATGCGATCGAACAAGCTAGTGGAAGAGCCAAAGAAAGAACCAGAGAAACTTGGTGAAAGAACGAGGTAGTTCAAACAAGGAGGAGTATGTCGAGCCATTAATACGGTGTTGAGTTGGGGAAAGCGAACTAGCGGGAGCCGTGGTGACCACGGTGGACGCGACGGTGAGAGGAACTCCGTGCTCTGATGGCGGCTTGAGGAAGGAGAGTGGTCTTCAATCTTCACGGTATCTCCATGGAAGCGGTGGGTGGTCCTTCAGGGCGTCTTGAAATGTCTGGTCGAGAGGCGGACGTCGAGGAATACGGCGGCCGATGGTGTCGGCGATGGCGGTGAGGTGACGGCGTTCATTGAAGCGAGTGCTTGAGCTTGATGGGAGCTCAAGTTCACTTGGAGGAGGAAGAAAGGGAGGCTAACTTGGAGTGGCGAAAAGTGGCACTAAGGGGCTTGGAGCAACTATTATATAGGCACCTGACTGACCGGGGGGAATGGTCGAGTGGTTGGTCTTTGTTTGATATGGGCCACAGTGTAGAGGTTGTGATGGTTTTGAGTGACAGCGATAAATGCCGAATGACAATCCAAATAAGAAGGTAAAATCTGGATCCTCAAAAGAAACATGATCTGACCAAATTACGACTTGAAATGGCAAGCAAGGCGTGCAACAATAGTTCTCACATAAAAAGTTTCAAAAATCCGTATTTTGCCTTTATGAAATTTTGGGCTTTTACAAATTTGCAAGTTTCAAGAAGTTTAAAAAAAAAAGGTTTCAAAGAAGTTTCAATCATGAACGAGACATGATGAAACTTTTGAGTTTCAAGCAAGCATCACAAGTATTCAAAGTTCAAAAAGAATGAAGCTTGAAGTTTTAGATGTGTTTCAAGTTTAAAAAAATGAAACTTCAAGTTTCAAATCAAAAATTTAAATTTCAAAGGTGTTCTCAAGTTTCAATGGTTTTAACCATTACAAATATGAAATAAAAAGCGGAGGTATCATAGAGTTTCATCAACAAAATTGGGCGTTTCCAAATCCATAAGTATCATAAAGTTTCATCAACAAATTTGGGTTCCTAAAATCGGCAAGTATCATAGAGTTTCAAAAAAATTTGGAAGGTTCCACAACCGAGTAACAAAGAGTTTCACACAAATTTGGAGGTTCTAAAGCCGCAAGTATCATAAAGCTTCATCACCAAAATTGGGGTTCCTAAAGCCACAAGTATCATAGAGTTTCATCAACAAATTTGGGGTTCCTAAAATCTACAAGTATCATAGAGTTTTAGAAATTTTTGGACGGTTCCACAGCCAAGTAACAAAAGAGTTTCACACCAATTTTGGAGGTTCTAAAAGTCAAGTATCATAGAGTTTCAACAAGACTTGGAGGTTCTAAAGTTAAGTATCGTAGAGTTTCAACATTTTTTTATGTTCTACAAGCCAAGTATCGTGGAGTCTTGCTTGCATGAAGTTTTGGGCAACTTCTAAAGATTTAAAAGTGTGTTTCGAAACAAATTTCAACAAATTTCATAAAAAGATTCAAAATTCGATCAAATTCACAAAAAGAACAACTTTCACTTGCTTGCAATCCACGGCTGCGCTCAACATCGGACCTCCATGCCTTCGTGGCCGCAAAGCTTGCCACGCCCACGAGCCACCTCACCACGCCTATTTGTAGCCGCCTACCAGCATGACCCCTTGTGACCACAGGCTGCATTGTCATGCCTGTGCTCTCCCCCGCCTCGTCCGCTTGTGAGCTGGATCCTCGCGGCTTTGCATGCCCGCGTACCGCCGCTCGCTGTGCCGCCTCCTCTGCTCGCGGTGATAGTCACATTGCCTTGCATGTTGTCTCTCATGCCCACTCAAATGGCACGATGGAGGCCTCGTCGGTTGATTGGTCTTTGAGATTTGCACCTATTGTCGCTTAATTTTGGAAAGGAGTTGAGGATTGAGAGATGAGATAGAGAAGAGGAAGCGGAAGAGGAAAGTGTGCAGAGAGATTGGGAAAAAGAAGCTTCAGGATGCTGGATTCACGTGGATAAGATCGAATGGCTGGATGAATTAGATCGAATGGCTTAGAGCTATCCCGGTTGAGAGAGACACGCATGTATACCCTTCGGTAGTTTTTCTTATAAAATAAATATACGTGGCCTGCTTAGCCCATGTACCAGCCGTCCAGCCCAATTCCCACCTCGGCCAGGCTGCCAGCAGTGCACGCGGCAGCGCGGCAGCTAAAACACCTCAAGTCCTCAAGCCTCAGGCTTGAAAATTCCAAGTCGCCGGCGCCAGCCACCTCCCTCCACCCCCGCACTGTCGTCTCAAGCCCCGCAGCCGCCGACGCCTCCTCTCACCTAACCACTCCTCCGATATGTCCTCGTCTCAGTCTCTCCTCCTCCTCCCCCTCCACCCTCTCCCAGCCTCCCTCCCTCGCCTCGTCGCCCTCCAACCATCCTGCTCGCCCACCACCACCGCTCGCCACCTCCCCAGCCTCGCCGCCAAGCTCTCCCTCTGCCCCTCGCTGCCTCCCCTCCTGGCGGTTTCAGTGATGGAAGTAGCACTGGCGGCGGTGGCGGTGGAGGAGGAGGCTTCTGGAGGCAAGAGGGAGAGACCCTCCCGACCATGGAAACAGGTGGCGGCAATGGCTCCGCTCCCTGCATCCAGAGCTCCTCCTCCTGTTCTTGCTCCTCCAGTCCGACGCCTTCGCCTCCATCCCGTCCGCCCTCTCTGAGGCCCTCGGCGCAAGCGGCGAGGGCGAGGGCGCGAGCGTCTGGGAGGTGAGGGGCGGTGCGCGCGCGCTGCTTGTGCCGGACCCCACCGGGAGCTCCTACCTTGTTGGGGGAGACGAGAGGCTGAAGCAAGAAGGGGGTGTGGAGAAGGTGGGAGGTGGTCGTGATGATTTGGCCGCGCTGCGGAGGCAACTAGAGCGGTCATGGCGGCGATGCGCCGGTGTTGCTGCTAGGTTGCTGCTCCCCGATGGGTACCCTGACAGTGTGAGCAGCGACTACCTGCAGTACTCGATCTGGCGCGGCGTGCAGGGCGTCGCCAGCCAGATCAGCGGGGTCCTCTCCACGCAGGTATCGTAACGCCTGCGTACAATCCTGTGCAATGCTATCCTCTGGTTCCTACGTAAAATGTAGCGTTTTTATTGAGTGAATTGTGTTTTCCAGGCATTGCTGTATGCGGTTGGGTTAGGGAAAGGCGCGATACCGACGGCAGCTGCGGTCAATTGGGTTCTGAAAGATGGGCTTGGGTACCTGAGCAAGATATTGTTGTCCAAATTTGGCCGACATTTTGATGTTAACCCGAAGGGGTGGCGGCTGTTTGCCGATCTTCTGGAGAACACAGCTTATGGGCTGGAAATTTTGACTCCGGTGTTTCCTCACCTGTTTGTTCCGATTGGGGCAGCTGCTGGAGCTGGCCGATCAGCAGCTGCTTTAATACAGGTCAGGACTGTTACTTCTGATATGGAACTATGGATTATCAGCATTACAGTGTCTCTTTGTTGTGCACACCACTGGGTAAACTTGTCCATTTGTTAGATAGTTCTGGTCTCTGGAAACCATACACATAGTTGCGACTTTCCTGTGAAGATCTTCTGCAGTGTGCTGTTTTATTCTCTTTTGGTCAGTGCAGCTAATTTGACAACATTTGGATCATCATAGTTGTAGATTGTCACGTGTTTTGACATTCATCACAACAATGAAATGAACTTGAAATAAACATTACCCTATGCTATTATTCTACTATTCCAATTCTCGTCATTTTTCATCTGTGATATGACAGACTATCTTGATACTGTTATCTGTTATTGATTTATAATGCAATCAATTTAGTTCTGGAAATTTTCCTATCATGAGCATCTTCTATCGTTTTTATACCTGCAGGCTGCCACCAGAAGTTGCTTCTATGCTGGCTTTGCTGTCCAAAGAAATTTTGCTGAGGTGAAGTCAATCTATCCTTATTTGTGAACATTTTTCACTGAGCATTTGATTTCACATGTTGGCCCTATTAGAATTGTTTCTTTTACTCATGTATCAGTCATTCAGTTTATCAGATTATTGTACGTAGTAGGTGGCTCGCATGATGACACCTTGCTTTTTTTCACCTAATTTATCCATGTGAAATTATATTACAAGATGCTATATTGACTCCTATAAGCAAGATGTATCTATCTCAGATCTTGCTGATCATTTATATGTTTCCATCATTGATGTTAGGGAACATATTGTATGGTGTGCACGGATATTCCTGCTTGTTTTGATATTAGAATTATTTACCACCTTGCAGTGGCATGAGTATACCTGCATAGTACTATTTAATTTTTTTTTCTACTCTGTACTCTTTCCATTTTTAATCTTAAATGGTTCTGCATGTATAACTTGTACCTCTTAAGATGATAAGTCACTTTGCATTTTCACTCGAGTGACTAAAATCAACTGAATCTGACATTTCAGGTCATTGCGAAGGGTGAAGCTCAGGGAATGGTTAGCAAGTTCCTTGGCATAATGCTTGGGATAGCATTAGCTAACCACATTGGTTCATCAGTACCATTAGCTCTTATTTCATTTGCTGGAGTTACTGCAGTTCACATGTATTGCAACCTTAAGTCTTATCAATCAATTCAGCTGAGGACACTGAATCCTTACCGTGCAAGTAATTTTGTTTTCTTCACTGCTGCTTATCTCCATTCTGTCGTGTTTTTTTATTCCTCGTATTGTCACAACATTTCTATGAGTGATATTATTTAATCGACGAGGCTAAAAGTAAAAATGGTTAGCTGGATGGATCAATATATTCATGATGCATAAAAACGTCTTTGAACTTGATTTAACTAGGACAAATTCACACAGTTAATGATGTTTTCCACGGATAATGCTCTTTTCTTTTAGTCCAAAATATCATGTTTTCACTGTATGACACATTATGGGCGTTTTGTTTTACTTTTTACATGTCTGACAGGCATGCTAACATACATGTATACTTGCACATATTATGTCAGCACTTGCTTGCAGCCTTGCATAATGTAGCTTCGCTCTTAATTGCTCCATAACTGATGTACTTCAGTTGTTTGACTTTCATCATTCTATGTTATAGTGACAATGTTCAAGGGATGTGATTATTTATCTAATCCTTTGCCCCTTAGGTTTGGTATTTAGTGAATATCTAATAAGTGGGCAAGTTCCTTCAATCAAAGAGGTTAATGATGAGGAACCACTTTTCTTTAATCAGTCCATTGGTGCTCCACGTAAAGTAAGTCAAGAATACCTTTAATGTCATTTACTGACCATTTTTGCCTTCTCCCCAACTGTTATAATGCTGAGCCCTTAAAGTTTCCCCTTTGGAAGACTTTTTTTTAATCAACCAATACCTGAAACTAACCTCACCCCCATCCCCTCTGCTTTTGGTAATGTCCATGTCACGAACCTTGGTTCATAACGGGGTAAACACCACTGAGAAGAAGGTTGGGAGGTGTCGTCTTGGTGGGATGAGAGATTAGACTATAGACTGGGATGATAGAATCTTGAAAGATAGACTAGACTAATTCATCTTTCTTGCTTGATTGATAATGGATACATGCTATCCCTTTTATAAGGACGACCCGACTTAACCTCTAAAAAACAATCTATATTTCTAAGAAAATCTATCTCTATTAGATAGAATATATCTCTAAAGAAGTGAACCTAACTAACAAGGAAACTAACTATTTTTATATCTATTTTCCAACTACTAATGCACCCGTGGGCTCGGTATGGATAGTGTGTGGCGCTACAGTACCATATGTACTATTTATGCTCATGAACAGTATTCCCGCACGTGACAACTTCTCCCCCTTCGGCTCCTTGAGCTGTGGCGACGGCCATGGTTGAAGCCCTAAGTGATCCTATGTTGACGAGAGGTTGCGATGGCGACATGAGTCCTTGGAGATCATTGTCTCCATGTGCGATTGCGGCAAACTCACCGTTTGTTGCGGAAGGCATGGCAGCAACCCTGGCAGCGCCGGGGTGGCCATGTTGTACTTCGGTAGGGTCGCGACAGGCTCCGGCAACTTCGCAGCAAGACGTGGCAGCACCGCTAAAGGTTTTGGCTCTGCTGCGGCAGGCTTCGGTGACGCCATAGCAGGATGCGGTAGCGGCGCGACAAGTTCCAACACCGCCGCCTCTTGTTGTGCCTTTTTCTCCTTTTGATCTGCAATCATCTTCTCTAAAGTAGCATGCATGTTGAGGAAGATGGTCGCTATCTTCTTGTCGTTGTCATTGAAACTCATGGCATCTTATTGGCGTTAGCCTTTATCATGGCCAACGACTCAGCGGCAGGTTTGATGGTCTGATCTGTTGCCATAACCATGGTAGCAGAAGTCATGGGAAGGGATCGAATGCTCTGATACCAAATGTCACGAACCTTGGTTCATAATAGGGTAAACATCGCTGAGAAGAAGGTCGGGCGGCGTTGATTTGATGGGATGAGAGATTAGACTATAAACTGGAATGATAGAACCTTAGAAAGGAGTCTAGACTAATTCATATTTCTTGCTTGATTGATAATGGATACATGTTATCACTTTTATAGGGACTACCCGACTTAACCTCTAAGAAACAATATCTATTTCTAAGGAAATCTATCTCTATTAGATGGAATACATCTCTAAAGAGGTGAACCCAACTAACAAGGAAACTAACTATTCTTATCTCTATTTTCCAACTACCGATGCACCTGTGAGCCCGGTATGAACAGTGCGTAGTGCTACAGTACCTGACGTACTATTTACGGTCGTGAACAGTGCTCCCGCGCGTGACAGTCCAAGTATATTTTGTGTTGGACTAGTTTGTTTGATTGAGAACACTAAAGTAACTTAGTTGTACATGTTTAGTTCAAAAAAGGAATAAGTCTATTTGACCCTTAAACTCTTGCGAAAGTAGTTTCAATCTTGAACTGTAAAATCGGATGTTTGACCCTATTAACTATCAATACTGTTTATTTTACCCTTCTGAAGTTGATTGAAGGTGGTTTTAGCTGATGTGGCGTCAATGTTGCGGTGGTGGGATAGTTGAGGGGATGACATGCCAACGATCGACAAAATGGGCAAACAAATGAAAAAATATGGTGGGATCTACATGTCATGCTCTAGGCTTTCTTCCACTAGCTCCTCTATCTTTCTCTTGTCTCAGCCTCCCCCATCAAGATCGAGGGGGGGGTGGTGACTCTAGTTGATGCCGACGCCGGTGAGCAGCGCAGTTCTCGGCTCGGCAAGGTCCACACGATGTGGACAAGTAGGCGGTTCCAGCTGCTGCGCTGCTCGGGCCCCGCGAGGAGGAAGGAGGCAGGCAGACTAAGCGATGGTCGCGGGCATCTCCACCAGAGCCCCTTGCTCGGAAAAGAAGGGAGGTCGCGTTGATGGGGAGGAGGAAAAGCGGCGGAGGAGGCCCATCAGCAACCCCGAGGCTTTGTTTGGCACATAAGGGATTGTATCCTGTGGAAATCAACCCCTAAGTGGATTGGTTGATCCTCCCACTCACCCAATCCCTTGGTGGGGAGTATACACACCTTGCAGGAATGACGCTTAGGTGGAACGACTTAGGATAAGGATTGCTTAGTAGGTGAAATTTTTCGATTATTATGAATGCTTCGATCATATGAGCAGCAGCAAATGAATGACTTAGAATTCAAAATAATTCAAAATCCATATATATATATATATATATATATATATATATATATATATATATATATATATATATATATATATATATATATATATATATATATATATATATAAAATCCCAAAAACTACTACAGATATGTAAACATAGAAAATCTATAAGCTTTAGAAAATTGAAAGTTAATTGAAAGGATGTACAAAAATCCACAAAATAGATAATCAACATTGCGTGACAACCTTAACAACATTGAAATGGTATGATTTAGGATGTACAAAAATCCACAAAATAGATATTGAGGAAGATCACAAGGCTTCATTACGTAAACATCATGCACTTTAGTGTAAGATATTTGACAAAAAGCATCTCGTAACCTTCAATCCGAAATTACAACGAAGGCTCTTGAGCACAAAAACAAAAACAATTCACCTTAAGAGCTTCAAAGACAATAACATTTCACCTTTCAAGAAAGAATACTAACATGATTGATGAACGCCAAGTTTCAAAATTGGTAAAACAAATACCAACATTAACTAGTGAATGTGATAACAAAATATAGCCCGATCTTGCTCAAGATGCTTCAAGTTCGCGCTTGTTAAGTCAACAAACATAATTCAGAACAAAATTTCAATGACTCATTGTCCCATGCTAAAATAAGGCTTAATGCACCAAATATACCAACATTAGTTAAACCATGTTTCCACTCATCTCCATGATGTCACTCATCTCCATCTTTAAACTATGTTTCAACATTACTCACCATGTTAGCAAAGAATTGTGTTGTAGTGTGCAGAGGCAAGTGAAAAGATCTCGAGATATCTATTAGAGAACAAAGACGTAGTATGAGATTATATTCTAACAAAGAAACATGGGTACTAATAACAGTTACCAATTGAAACATATTACGTGCACAAGCTCCGCTTGACCTCAAATTTACATATCCTGTTAATCGGATGAAAAATGACAATAAGCATTTTAGAAGTGATAAAACATGATGTGAAGCATTAGATGATAACATGTAGGTATAAGCAAAATAACTACAGAGAGTGCAATCCTAAGGACAATAAGAAATAATGATTTTTGGGCACGCTACATTGCTACATGTCAAACTACAATAATTATGTCAAACTCACAAGAAAGCATTTGATGCTTAAGAACTTACCATCACACTTTTCAACCACAAGAGACGAGTAATGTGTTACGCACTAATGAAAATCTCCTATTTTGAGCATCCTTGAATACACCAAAGGCTTTGACTTTCTCTTCATTTGATAGATCTTCCATTGTGTTCAAAACACTAATGCGACTCTTGATGGAGAAATCATCAACACATCTTGCATCACTGCTCCTCGGCTAGCTCAAGCCTCCTCCTTAGCTTGCTTTGTTCTTATCTCTAGGTATCTTCCCATCATATCGCCTACACTCCCATCTTTGCTTGCGCTTTTATGACCTTTTCTCCTTTATCTCTTTGAGTTAGTATTAGTCTTCTTCACAACCTTTTCTCCGCTATCACCGAGGTAACATTACTCGCCTTTGATGAAGTTCATGTTGTATTGCACTCACCGTGTGTTGACTTGGTGAACTCATGTCATTGCAATCATCATAATGCAAGTCCAGGAAAAAGGTTTTCGCTTCAACATAATCATCAACATTGTCTACTTGTGTGAGAATAACATGTTGTTTGGCTCAAGAGATGTGAAGTTCATGTTACCCTCACTGCTTGTCATATACAAGAAAGTTAAAATTTACTAATACGGAGATAAGCTAAATAGAATATGTTTCGCAAAAAAGTTTACCATCATATAGATCTCCCAAAGCATCGAACAGGGGAAAGGTTTATCATGAACTTCTTAGCTTTAGGATATGATTGCAGAATGTACAAAATGAGATAATTAATTATGACATTACCACTATTCACACAAATTGGTGTAAATATATTACCGTGATGATGTTGGCCCGGATCGGTGGATCAAGAACTATCATGCAACAATTGTCATCCCAAGACGCACCACTGCTTTTCTTGCATCTTTGATCATCTTATAGTCTCTTTTCACCTCCTTTTCTTTATCTTGTATTTGTTGCTTTTTCAAATTCACATATGGATGCTTCTCACGAAATTCTTTGACAATCTTATTCCATGCTTCACTCGACCATCCGTTGTCGCCTCAGAAGAAGGGTTGTTGAGCTCATGGAGCGATCAACTAAAGCCTTTTCTAACCCGTGATTCCACGAGGCTCTAGACTTATCCATTGTGAGGCAAAATTGGATCAAAGTAATAAGAAAGTAGGCTCAATTATAAGCATAATTGCATAAACTATAAAGTAATACCTCCCCGTGTCAGCCCCTTTGGTGATGCTTTCTTACATGCGTTTCTAGCTTGCAAAGAAATTGAATTTTGGAGATCCTCTTGCAAACATCATGATCAGAAGTAATGTCTCGATTGAATTTATTCAAATAAATAAACAAAGAACTCCATGTGCATCTCCATGTATAGTATGAGGGAATAAATAAGCAAGAAAATTATATACTAAAAGAAAGATTGCATACTTAACACAAAACAAAGAAAAATACACCACCGGATGTAATCTGAGAATGAACCATGTAGCCACCAACAAAGTGTCAACATACATGGCATGAATCACAAACCAAAAGAGTATACTGTCATCCATGAATCTCTTAATATCCAGTGAACACACAAAGCATTAGGAAACAAATACATCCAACTTAATTACATCCCATTAGGAAACAAAGCATTATTTTGCTACTATGGCTGATTGCGAACATAATCTTCCCACATCTTCTTTGCAATTATATCTCTAACATTATTTCCATGATCCATTTGATTACTAAGTGAATCCACATTGCTCGTATTCATTGTCACCACCGAAGATCGACAAACTTTTCGGATGGTATATTGCTAGGTTGGTTATCTAACCACCCCTCATCGCCATCAAGCATTCGGATCATATTATGGAAAACTGCTGCAGCTGCTGGAATCTTCACTTGGTTCTTTATACGATGGAATGTGCCTACTTTGGGGATGGGGAAGCGCTTCTTTAGAACTCCTAAAGCCCTTTCTATGTGATTTCGCAAGCTATGTGACGATGATTAAATAACTCCTTGTAGTCTCTTGGTCCACGGTGACCACGCCCAAACTCCTTGGTGATATCGAACACCACGGTAAGGCAGGTAAGGAACGATGGTGTGTTAGCATAACCACCATCGACAAGAAAAAATTTACCTTCCGATACTTGAAAACCACTACTGAAAGCGCATCTAAGGACTCTAACATCGTGGCAAATCCTCCCACCACAAGAGATAAAAGTGAAGTTCAAGTCAAAATCACAAACCGCCATGACGTTTTGACTCAATGTACCCTTTCTATTTCTCAGACGAGCGACTTTCTTTCCACTTATAGTAATAGGAATATGGGTACCATCGATAGCACCAATACAATTTCGCAAGGCAAAGAATATATACATGAGTTTTTATTTTTGTGAACTAAATATTAATTTATACATAAATGTCAAATTATGCACCTTAAAATAGGGAAGAAGCGTGGATCCGATCTAATCTTCCAATGTGTTTGATCAAGATTAGGAAGCTTGACAAATTTATAGGTGAGAGCAGAATTGTATTGAAAACCTCCTTAAGATGACGATGAATTGTTTCCGCTATGCTTGAATTCAAATTGTAAATCTTGAAAGCTTGCATTGTGGGATAGCATGAACATGAAAAATCCAAGTTTCTTCTCAACACTAACACCTCTCTTGTCTTTCAACAGCTTTATGCGCCTAAGATAATTTGCAATTGTCCTAAACACCTTGGCTCCATACTGAATGCAACCCTACAATCCATTTCATGTCCTTCGAGGATTTCCTTAAGCCGCTCCCTACCGGGTAGTCTAGATGCATGCCTTGTTTTTTTTTTCAATTTGTACACTAGTAGACAATAGATGTAAAGTTGGCAAAACAATGAACATCATGTCGTCATCCTCTTCCTCCTCCTTTTAATTCAAGCACCCTTCTCGAATCCATTTGGCCACTAAACACAAATATTAAACTACTAATCATTTGAAATAAATAAACAATGTAGTTTTTAGCAAACAATCTACAACACACGTGACAAGGTAGAAAATTGTATACCAAAAGAAACGAAACCACACTAAAATAAGAAGTCGATACTAAGCAAAGCCTTCGAGATAGGTCACTTCTTATTTTCAAGCATAAGGGTAAAAGGTTATATTAATTGCATCCGACTTGCATATGAATATATGATTTGAGTTTACACCACCGGGTTACTTAAAGCAAGTAAAATTGTAAGTCCGGTGTTAAACTACAAAAAATGTTACAAACACCAAGAATCAAGTCACATTGTGCCTCGTGCAATTTACATCGAAAAAATGTGACAAATTGAACTTGCAGATGTTGAGTGTGTTTTACCTTGGGTGTGTGCCTTCTCTAGCAAGATGGTCAACAAGAAAAGTAGTTAAGTAGGGTTGCTTGGGAATTGGGATATGATTTCAAGAGTCGAGAGAAACTCATCACCATCACATTAATCACAAGCACAAAGCTATCATGAAGAAGCAACATATGAGAGTGAGGATTCAAATAAGATAGTGCATACCTGCTGGAGACTTAGCCTATAGGTGACCTACAAGCCAGGGAAAGCAACACATGTGTCCAACACAAGAACTAAAATCTGCAATAAAGAAGATGAAAACATTGTTTAAGATGTAAATGAAGGTGTAACTAAGCCATCACTAAGATGTACAAGTGTTAAAAGTGTTTACTAGATCATTCAGAGAGCTAAGAATTGAATCAATTGTACATAAGACGAAGCTTTCCACCTTTTGGAGAGAACTCGAGAGAAGAACTAAGCTCAATAGCTCATCTTTGGTGATCCAAGGTATGCTTGTCAATTTGAACCAATAATCTTTGTTCTTCTGTTCAAAGGTTGAACTCCTACAAATAATTGACAGCTTTGAGTTTCCAACGAAATCAAAATACAAATCCTTAGCAAAGAAAAGAGGACCGACTTCAGTGGAGGGTTCAACAGACGTTCAAACTGTGATGGAACCAGAACAGAACAAACAAAAGTGGCCTATGACTATTTCAACCAAGAACAGCCGTTTGATGTTTAAGATCGTATCACACCTGTTAACAATGGAGTGCACCGGGTCCAAGGAGCAGTTTAGGAACAATTTGTCACAGCTGACCGATGACTACGCGGCCAAGATCTACTCTTTCTCAGAGACAAATCTTGGACAACTAGCTATAAAAAGAAATTTACCGATGGACTTTTTCTTGGGAGTCCAGATCACCTCGAGCACCAACGCAATGCATCTGGGAGGAGGAAGCAAAAGGGGATAGAAAGAGAGATCAGGCCACTTAACACAAAAAGAGAAAGTGGAAGCGTATAATGCAATGCAATCCATACACAAGAAGAAGCGTAAATTTAGTAACACAAACCAAGAACGGAAGGAGATGGAGCGGAGGACTAATCTCCAAAGACACTGCGTCGCCGCCTCCCACGCGGCTTCCCGATTCCCAGCGCTCGAAGAGTCTCCTCGAGCAACACCGCCACAGATGGCGATTGGGTGGTCAGAAGCTCCTCGGCCGGAGTTCTCTCCTCTCTAACCACGCAGGCCACAGATCCGGTAAAGAAAATTTGGAAAAAATTGAGGCTACAAACCCTAGAAATCGGATGAGAGGAGGAGACTAATCGGATGTTCCTCCCAGGCGCGGATCCTCACACTTTGGAGGCAAGGGAGAAAGGGAGGCGACGCTGTTCGGAGGAGTTCTTGAGTCGCGACGGGAAGAAACACGGAGGCGAGGCGAGGCGAATAAACCCTGTGGATTGGGTTGAACGAGGAGGAGTTTTGAACCCGGACGCAGCAAGCAAAGAACGCACAACGATCGGGAAAAATATCCCCACCGGGGACGATCCGATGGATCGATCCCGATCCCGCCCGATCCAAACAAGGCCCGAGAGGGCTAGCGGCGGTGGCTGCCATGGCGTGGTAGGGCTCGCCATGTGGGCCTCTGGCGATGGTGTGGCTCGTTAGTGTAGTCGAGTGTCAAATTTGAGTTAGAGGAGGTTCATCGCTGATTTAACATCAAAGTGGAGAAAGCAGGAAGAGGGAGAAAGGGAGGAAGAGAGAGCGGGGAAGGGGGGGGGAGAGAGAGAGGAAGATGTGAGGAAGGTTGTTTTTAGAATGACATGTGGGCCCACCATCTTTTCCAATTTATTTGCTTATTTTGCTAACTGGACTGCTTATGTGTCAAAACCCGAATCCCAAAACCAGCTCATGTGTCAAAACATCCACCACATCAGCGCTAACTTGGAGCAAAACCACCTTTAATTGGCCTCAAGGGGGTAAAATAAACGGTATTGATAGTTGAAGGGGGTTAAATATCCGGTTTTGGAGTTGGAGGCTGAAATTTAGACTTTCGCAAGAGTTGAAGGGGTCAAATGGACTTATTCTTTCAAATAATATGTTCCTGCTTGCTTTTATTTTATGTCACTATGTTTGGTTAATTGAATTTTTGCACCAGCAAAGCAAGATTTTGTCAGCAGAAGCAAAAGATGCTGCAGATAGAATTTGTCGACGGTTACAGTTGGGTTCTAAGCTTAGGGAAATAATTGAGAACAAGGAAGATGTATGTGCACTGTTTGATCTATACAAAAATGAGCAATACCTGCTTACGGATTACAAGGGAAAATTTTGTGTGAGTTCATCCTGAAGCAAGTATTTCCTAAATGTCGCTGTGCTATAATGCACAAAGTCATTAACATTTTACCTGTGGTTTATAGGTGGTTCTTAAAGAGGGATCTTCTCCAGAAGACATGCTCAAATCTTTGTTCCATGTTAACTATCTCTACTGGTTGGAGAAATATATGGGTTTCAAACCAAGTAATGTTGCCTCAGAGTGTAGACCAGGTGGAAGGCTTGAAGTATCACTGGATTATATTCAGAGGGAGTTTAGCCATGTCAAACATGATGGTTCAAATGGCGGCTGGGTGATGGATGGTCTGATTGCTAGACCCTTACCTGTAAGAATACGCATAGGGATGTTGTTCCTTCATAAAACTTCTCACCTTGTTTTGCTCACAGCTACGCCTATAGGAATTGTACATTTAGCTCATTCTTTGATCAATTTTGGGAGACTAGGTGTGATTCTGCATCTTATCAGCAAGTGTCTGAGTTAACAGTCATCTGTATTGATATTGGAACAAGCCGCAAAGTTTTACCCTCTTGTTATCATTAGGCTGGAACTGGTTATATACTTGGTGTTTTTCTCGAGAATAGTGTTCTTTGTTGGTCGACTTTTGAAGCCTATAGTGGTTGCTCACAAAATGAAGAGCACTTCTAGGGCAATTGTAGATATCAATACAGATATTAGAGGATTATTACCAGGTGTGTGCTTGAGGCAAATCTTACTGATTATAGTTGGCTGGTTGCTGCTAAAAATAAACATGTATTACTTCATTATTTTCTCTTTTACAATTTTGAATTCCTGAGTTGTCATTCATCAAATGAAAGATCGAGACTCCCGCGGATCCTGACCGCTGATTGAGCCTGTCGGGATCTGGAACTCCAGTAGCCGGAATGTTGCGCACCCAGTCCACAGCTAGTTTCCTACCGTGCACATGTTTCCTGCCGCGCACCCAATCCGTTGCATCTTCACTCGACATGAGAGTGGCTTTGCTTGAACTTTTTTAGTTGTTATTAAGTCTTGCACAAAAAATTATTAGTAATGTCCCTTTTTTGAATTTTTGAAGTGTAGATTTCCCGCAACCGATTTTTTTAATAAAGATAATGAAATATTAAATAGAGAATAATCATGGAATTAAATTACAAAGATGAGATTTTAACCCAAAAATAAGACTTCGAATCTAGGTGCTAATTACATAGCGATTGGGTTTTGTTACGTGCATATGTTTGCCTCGCTACTTTTACGGTACAAATGACAATATGCATGAACCATCAACCCGAACTACACGTAAGATACATGTACGCCTTTTATAATCGAAAACACTGGGGATCGGAAAAAGTTAGTCTTAAAATCATACATCCTATGCATCGGCCTATCGTTGCCTTTCCATTGTCTCTTGTAGCCACAATGGCGCGGGGTTTTGCAACGACAAATAAAGTACTCGGCTTCCTGCATCTCCACGGTGTATCCTAGTCCAAGTAACCACGCTTAGCAGACCATCGTTGTTTTCCATTGTCTTCCCCACACGGCTCAGGCCTTCAAGCTTCCAAACATGGGATGAGACAACCAAGGCACTCGGTCTTTGCGTAAAGAGGAGACAACGGGACCCGATGGGACCGCGACAGAGGTAGAGATTGGTTCAAGCGTGGCGGCATAAGTGCAGCGTAGTAGGCGGGTTGAATGCATGTGGTGCGCGGTAGGAAGGTGTTGCGGTCATGGTGCGCGGTAGGCGAATTCAGTGATTCAGATGTGTGGCGAGCTTGATCTCGCACTCTGATCATGGCAACAATGTGTAAGCGATGCGAGTGTCTTGATGGGGGCACATGTCGTCTGACTAGCCTATCACGGTGTTATTTTGTCATTTCAAATGCAAGAGGGCTACATTTGCTATTCCGCTCCAAAAGATGTGAAAAGAGCCAAAATCTCCACGGTGAAGGTGTATTGTTAGGGTAAATAGCTACTCCTGCGGTCATTAGAGACAATATCCTACACGCCGCAAGACCGAGAAGGGGGTCAGGTTTGATCGGGCGCTCCCCTTGGTCATCTCGAGACTTCACATCCGGAGGTACGAGATATTCGCCACGCCTTGAGTATTTATTTTGCCTAACTTCATTTTGTATTTGTAGCCTTGAGCTGACCGTGGGGGTGACGGCCATCCGTCCTTGATGAGGATCTGAGCCTCTCAACTCTTGCCAAGGAAGCAAGACATGGCGGCGGGGTTTGGACCGTGGCACCTGTGGCACCTACCTGTCGTCAGAAGTTGACTAGTACGAATACCGCATTTGGCGACGAGCTCCTCGGGGTTCTTTGCACATCGACGGTCAAGGCTAGAACTCCTCCGCACCGAGGACTTGCAAACAACGCAGTATCTAGGGGCGACGATCCGGGCGTGATTTCTTGATTCGTTCATTATTGACATGATTGTCAAGCGGCAACTAGTTTGGCATGACTCACCAAGACGACTATGACGTTGGATAGACTCACTATATGCAGTCGACTTGTCGATGCACCTCTGCTCCACTCAACGGTCTCGGTATCCCTTCGAACCGATATCGCGCTTGGACCGGCTAATGTATCCTACGGGACATGCTCGACGCATAAAACCGTGATGCACACACAAATGAAAGCGAAGAGTGGTTCGACAGTGAGCCATATTGTATCTCGTGTGTAATTGTACTACATATATGTTATGTGCATTTGTTTTGCTATATTTGTATGCATATTTTGTATGGTATGTGCGTATTGTCGAGTAAATCGGTTTAGGACTAACATGAAATTAGAAACAATGAGGTTCACATGGATTCATGAAATCATGGTAGTTTGGACATAAAATCATAAAATTTGATAAATAAAAATGACAACATTTCGTAATGTACTTCGTGATTTGCTAATTACATGCCCAAGACTGATTTGGTAACATGCCTTACAAACGACAAAGATGCACGATTGAACAAACCGAAAACATCTAAGATACACACGCGGCTTTTTGGAATCGGAAAACGGAGGATCAAAACTAGTCTTCACGAAGCAATAGCCATTCCTTGTCTCGGATCGCCCACGGTGGCGACGGTGTTGAAGTCATTCATGTCCTACGATTCCATGATGTAAGTAGACTGTACAACCGAATACATAACTAGGATGCAAATTGTACATAACTCACCTCTTCGTTATGGAATGCGCCCGGGTGACCGCAAACGCTGCGACAATCGCCGATCCTGGTAGTAGGAGCCTTCCCCTTGTCTCGGGACCAGAGGCCGCTTCCATTCACCTTGACCAACTCCCATACGCCCTTCCCTTCCCTATTCATGTAGGTGATCTCTCGATGACAAGTTTCTTCGGCATTGGCTCCATGTCAAACTCCATCCGGATGCAACTCAAGCTCATGAATATTTCGCATCGAGCCCTCCCTAGACTACCTTGTATTGGCATCTCAACAGTCCAACCTATCGGGTTCTACCTGACGAGACCGTCACCATAAAACATTACCACGCCTTGCATGTTGAAATTACCTAAAGCCACAACAACTCGAACTGCAGTATGCAATATAACAAACATGGTATGTAGTTACCACAAATTTAATATGACTTAACTAATTAGCACTATTTAATTACAAGTAATTTATTCGTTAGTAATTACCCATGGCACGAATAATCACGACAAATTGCATGCAAGTAATCAATTAAATACGAGTAATGAAATACAAATAAATAATTAATTAGCAACAAATTGATTACTTGTCCAAAATTACTTACGAATAATTCATTACTAGTGTAATTACCACTAATAAACCAATGACTCAAACAAACACGATTCATTAATTACCACATATTCATTACCACTAAATTAATTATGACTAATTAATTACAACTATTTAATTTTCACTCAATTAATTATGCCTAACTAATTGCCAATAAACTAATTACAACCGATTAATTACCACTAAATTAATTACAACTAGTTAATTACGACAAATTAATTTGTGCTAAATTAATTATGCCTAATCGATTACTACACTAAACTAATTAATTTCCACTAATTTTAACCGCTAACTAATTCATGCTCAAATAATAAAGCCTCATTAATTACAAATAATTAATTACCACTAATTATGAGGCACTAATAAATTACCGATATGTTAGCTACAATGAAATTATTAACAGTAATAAACTACGGCTAAATTATTAACAGCTATTTAATTAAGACTACAAGCTATATTAATTAGGACTAGCTGAGTAAGACTAATTAACTATGACTACGGTAATAACGACAAATGTAGTAGACAAAAAAATTATCTGCCCTTCGGGGGAACCGTTCAAAACTGCTACGGTCCTAACAACTGCTTCGAATTTAATCTCCAAAAAATATTTATTCTATTTTCTGTGTTCTCAGCGACGAGCGCGAGAACGAGAACGAAAACGCAATTGAGATGAATGAGTGCGAGAGTCTGGTATTTATAGCTACACGAAGGTATTGCGCTGGTGGCGGGAAATCCGGAGGCATTGTTAGGCCACGGCACTCCACCTTTGGGGGGACGGTAGCGACTAGGTGACACTTGTGTGGAGGAGGTTTGTCAGGTGGGGCCGTGCGAGAACGTGCTTGAGGCGATGGCGTCGCGGAGGAAAGGGCGCAGGCGGTGGCCGTGGCGTAACAAGGGGCTTCGGGCATTGGCCATGCGGACGTGGCTACGTGTCGGCTGCTTGTGTGTTAAGGCTATGGGCATGCGACGAGAGCTGCAATTTTTGCCAATAGTCGCGAGAGGCGCTACTTGCATCAAAAACGCCCGCAACAGTACCATTTAGACCAAAAACTTTGAGGTCAATGAGGTGAGAACGAGAGATGATGAGGGATGGTTGAGGGAGATGAGTAACTATTTTTTTTTATTATGATGTGGACCGTACCTTTAGGCCTCATCCAAGCATATACATTGTAGTAACTTACATAAGCTATGTACGTGTGTCGAACCTAAAATCCACCTCAAGCAATAAACAATGTGTGGGGACACCCAAATTTAAACTGGTATCCCGTACTCCTACGACTGTTTAGGATTTCAGTCACACTCATAATGATAAACGGTATCAACTCACGATTACAATACAACAACAAAGTTTACACAAAATATGAAATACCTGTCAGTTATAGAGGTTTATAGGCCTCCAGGCCAAGCTTGGTTCTATTACAAGCAGAAGATCCAAAAGACAACACATCCACATGCTACACTTGAGTGTAGGGGTAACCTAGAATGTATGACCTTCACTTCTATAGTACTCATTTCCTTACGGTGTTTCTTTCTCGTAGTACTCATTGTCTGAAGAAAATTATGCAAGAATGCGTACATTTTTACTCACCAAGCCACAATGGTAAACATTTATAGTGCAAGGGATTTCAAAGAATATTTGTCAAGGAGGGTTTCATTGGACCCATCACCGACTAGTACCCATATAGTTTTATTTGATAAATCATTTACAATTTAAACCAAAATGAAGTTATAAATGAGTTTCAAGAGTATTCTCATTTCACCACATTTTAACCTTCCAAATACTACTTATGCCTCGAAATTGGAAGCACTAAAAACACAACTGTATTATGCTAGAAGCACCACATGTTCGAATGGAAGGTTACTTCTACGGAGTTTTGCTCAACTTTACCCACAAGATATCTCAACATCATATTGTTAGGTCATAAACACGCAACATGGCGTGTGACGGAGTTGAGATATCTGATCACTTTATGACTTTCATCGATTGTACTCCACTCAGTGAGCCCCAAATATATGACAAACAATATCACCAATGGGTGGCCCTTTTATGCTACACTCGAATGAGTGCACTAGCAAAGGTTTACCTCATTCGGGATCCCTTCATCTATTGTACATAGTCCCTACCATTGTGGTACCATAGGTCACCACCGCTCGTGAAAGTAGCTAGGTTAGGTTATATAATGAGCCGTTCTACAAGTTGATCAACACTACCAGAAACAGATGTTTCCGAGTGCCAAAAACACTGGAAACGGGCCAAACACTCGAAACAGCTTTCTCGAGTGTCACACTCAGAAAAACACTCGGATAGATTAGTCGGGATAAATCAGTTTCGAGTGTTACACTCGAAATATTATTTACCGAGTGTATATGTATACACTGAAACTCACACACTGAAAAACTCGCCGAACGGCTTCTACGCGTGAATGGGAATTTTTCCCGAGGGTTGACACTCGAACATGCTCAAAAACACTCGGGAATGTTTCACCATTTGACCGACAAAATCGTGAAAATTGACACTGGCCGTGTTTCCCAGAGTGCATGGCTAAAACGACACTCTGAAAGCTTCCAGCTAATCCGACAAGAAAATTTGTCAAGTGTCCAGAGTGTCGACACTGAAACTTTTGGTCGGTTTCCGAGTGTCTACACTGAAATAAAGAATACTTTCCGAGTGCTAGAAACACTAGAAAGCAAAAACACTCTAGAAATCGACAAATCCAAAGTAGAACCCCATTTTCCACAAATTCATTTAAAATCCATTCCACAAAGAATCAAATAATCCATCCATCCATCCATGCATCCATTCCACAAAGAATCAAATAATCCATCCATCCATCCATGCATCCATTCCACAAAGAATCAAATAATCCATCCATCCATCCATTCCACAAAGACATCATAAGCCTCCCGAGCTCACAACATTCAAGTTCAAGTTGGAAAATGTAAGCATAAGGCATTATACATATGATAGTTCCAAATAGTAATTTCATAGTCTTATATACATAAAACAAAAAGCAAGTATCACTACAACCATTTGCAAGCACAAAATTTCACGCTTCAATCTTACGTGCACAAAAGCATCATTTTGGGAGTTCTGCGAGATAGAGCAAAACTTAATATTAGTGCCATCTTACAACAAAAGTTAGGAATTGATATTACATGAAAAAATAATTAACCCAAGTATTGACAAAGCAAGGGAAATGACGGTAAGCAAGGGAAATGAGTAATGACTATTGAGTAGTGACCAAGAAAATGCTATGTCTGACAGAGCAACACAACATCATGAATCTGAACATAGACTGGTTGACCATCATTAAGAAATATAATGACATGATATGTGGTTTTAGAAGTCAAACCTAAGTACCCAACATCCAGGAAAAGGATCTATGACATGTCTGGCTTCATTACATTCAAATTGATAGTAAATATGTTGCTGGAAGACAGGAATTGATGTTGTACAATAGGTCCTAAAAGCATCTCAATATTTTTAATATGTATCTCCACTCCCCCCTCCACCATAAGTAACAAGTAGATATGACAGGGCAACTTAGGTTTCAATTATTTACCACATCATCCAAAAAATAAGTAGACATGCACGGAGAAATTACATAGTCAAGGTGCTATTGCGAGCATTACGCAATACATTTTCATATTTAGCCATCCTCATAGCTTGCTTACGCCGGTGATGAGAAATTTAATTTGTAGTTATTAAAAGGTAAAAATATCAAAACAAGAGATCATAAAATAGCAAGCACTGGTGGTAGCCTCTCACGATGGACGATTCACATGATCTTCAACATTAGCACCAAAGATCTTCAAGATGAGTAGTAGAAGCAATTGATCCCGCTGTTCCTACATTTTCATAAGAAATCGATTATAAGAAATTTGCGAAGAGCGACCAATAAATACATTGCATGTCATTTCAATGTCTTCGAATCAAGCGTACCATAAGAGACTAACAATATAATAATCAAGATGCAACGCTACTAACCGGAGCAGTATAAGGAGGCGATGGTTCCCCAACAGAGGGACATTAAGTCGAGTCCGGTCCCAGTGCTCAGATATTTGTTTGCACATTGCCATACATTAGGCAAGTATGCATTTTACTTTGTTATTGTACTACCACGCCCAACTAACCTCGCAGGAACATTTGCTCCAACCACGCTTAGCCTCACTTCGCCGCAATGCGCTCAAGGTCGTAAACTTGAGATCGGAAATCATGTGATGGTCGCCGTCGACTTTGAAGGTGTACTTCATTCGTTGATGCAAAGACTCGTGGATCGGACCTCCGAGAGGGTTGTCGATGTGCTAATGTAGTCAAGACCCATGAAGAAACGACCATGTTTCTTCCCTTTCCAAACTTTGTACATAGCATCGCGTTTAGTGGTGAATTCATGACGCCGTAGTCCCGCCATGAATCTCCTTAGCAAAGATCAAGATATGCACTGTTGGACAAAATCATCGAGGAGCAAAAATTATCGTGGACAAAATGATCGAGAAATCGTACAAGTTCTCTCGTCATACTGCCACACAAGGTGCCCTCTTGATCACCCCTCCTAGCTTCTACATATGCCTCCATATCGGAGACAGGGCCTCCGCTTCTTCTTTTTCCTCGCACCCAAAAACCACGGCGGTCAATAAATATGTATCCGCAACATACAATCAATATGAACATGTTGACCTACCGGAGTTCTTCTTGTAACGAGCCATGGAGGAGTCAGCTTGACGATGTGTCATTCCGCCCATCAACAATCTCCGCTTCCTAGCAAAGACGAGAGTCCTCTAACCATTGTTCGTTGTATACTTAATGTAATCATCCACTTTGAGAGGTTGGTAAAGACATACAACATCACAAGCCAACCACTCATCCCGCGATAAAACTTTGGAAGTACCACCGCTGAAGTGTCACCTCTTCCTAGTGAAGAGGCTAAGTTGGCAATCATTTTGAGGATGCCAATATTGTATCGTGAGGTTTGATTGTGCACCGCGTAACATTGTCAAAGAAAGTATATTGATGTGAAATGGGAAATTTCTCAATTATGTACGCCCACTATGGATGCTTCAAAGACGCCGATCGATTTTTTGCTTTGCCTCGTAGTTCCTTTTGTTCCTCTCAATTGATACATCCACCGTTTTGCATCGTCCCCCATCCTAGCTTCATAGGGAAAATGGAGAATCAAATGTTGCATTGATTGAAGAAGCGGTGGAAAGATCTTTTCAACTTGCAAAGCAACACGTGTACTTCACGCTCCATAGTTGACATTACCATGGGATCTATCTCTTTCGCACATAGCCGTCGATAAAAGAAGCTCAACTCCGCCATCACTTGCCAAACACGCTCGGGACGAGCCACGGATCATCACAGCAAAAAGGCGCTCCATGAATATGTGGTAGTCATGGCTCTTTAGGCCATTGATGCGCATGGT